>OU383775.1:14965305-16165305 GCA_910950805.1 Acrocephalus scirpaceus scirpaceus | reverse complement strand
GTTCCTCATGAAAAAAAGAAAATTAATCCCAACTCATAAAAATAAGGGAGGAGAAGGGGTATGATAAAAATTTGTGTGGCCATGGGCATGTATTTTAACTCAAAGTTCTTAATGGATTCTGTGGTGTTCAACTGACTTCCCTCCTCCTCCCCCTTTAAATTTCTTCATTTTCTGCATAATTTTCTTTGGCTTTCATCTAGGGCTGAAAGGGAAAAAGACATGATTAGAGCTGGATAAAACATTTTTAACAGGACTGGCTTCCATAAAAAGCCATTCTGCCGAGATAGATAAGGTGTGTGAAAATCTGTCAGCTGAGATAAAGACAGTGGAAGGACAGCCTGGGGGCAGAGGGTAGGATCCAGTATCAGCCGTGGAACTGATGCACATATCCAGGTCTGGAGCCCTCACTTCTTATGATGAACAACAGCTTAGAGAAAAGGGTTACCACCACCCTTCCTATCCCATGGTCCACTGCTGAATGAGAGAATGGCCCTGCCTTAGGAGGATGTGAATATTGTAAAGCTTTGAACATAGCCTGGTCTGGGAAAAAAATCATGGAGAACTGCTGGTAGGAGCAGTCTTTCATGAGATAACCTCAGTGAAGCAAGAAGGTTAAGATGTCAAAACAAACAAACCAAAAAGTCCCATGGCCTGAGTTAGTTGGAGAATTCAACATATACACAGGTTACAGGATTGACTGTCTGCTGCTGAGGAACCTCATGGGTGCAGCTTCAGCCCTATCCTGAATTAAAATGACAAACAATTGGTTAAAAATGTAAAGCAGGTTTTCAAAGCAGCTTGTAGCAGCGCAGGTGCCAAGAACAGATGTTGGAGCTTGCCCCGTAGGGTTTGGTTCTTCGCAGATGCTGGACTAATTTGGAACCTGATTTCCCAGGCTGGTGGTTTACACAGCACCTGACAGCATGCATGGTTAGGATGTCTGGAACATGTTCACTGTAGGATCAGGTAAACCCTGCTCCATATGACAAAGAAAAGTAGTTGCCAGAAGGCCCTTTGGGTGTGGATTACGGCTTTGAAAATGAATGCTTGTTATGTACTCAGATCCTGGGCAGCTCTTGCTGAGGAACCTGTGGGCAGGCTGTTCAGAAAGCCAGGTTTAGTGGGGAATAGTGGGCTAAGAAGCAGAGTATGAGGATCACAGTGTGAAGTCCTTGTGGAGCTGGGTCTGCTGTGCAAAAGAGTGTTTTCCCTTCCAGGTGGCTAAGAACCTGAATGAAAGTGGGATTTATATTCGCAGGAGTTAAATGCCTGTAGCTGTCTGTTTTGAAGTTGAGGAGAGGAGTTAGAGCTGCTGATGGTGACAAATACCAAAGGACTGGAAACATTTCCCTGCTCTAATAACTCATGCTAATGCAACCCAAAACCTCCACCATTCAAAGTCAGGGGAGCTGCAGGCATCCCAGCTCTGAGAGTAGGGCAGCCATTATTCACATTCCCCTCCAGCACTCAGAAAGGGTTGAAGTCTCCCAGGAGCCCCATTTTTCCAGCCCCAGCCTAACAGCCATATATGTTTGAGCACTGCCTTCCCCTCCACTGCCAACATTGCTGCTCACATCACTTCTCACGGAGTTCTGACTCCTCCATAGCTGAGCTTTCAACAGTTCTGCTTCCTCTTTGCACGTTTTCTTTCACAGCAGGCTTAGAGTTTTCATAGCCTGTACCCTGTCAAAGCATCTGCTGTGGCTCCTGGGTACTCTTATGGGAACCCTTTTGCTCCCTGGCCTTGCTGTCTCTGACAGGGTTATTGCACTCTGGTGGTGAAGCCAGCCTGCTGTTGGTCCTCCAGCCCTGCTCATCTGCTCTGCCACGGCTCAGAAACCTGCTTTCCATCTGCTCCCCCTGCTGCTGCTCAGAGCCATTTACACAGCAGGACCTGATCCTGCCTTACACTCTTGGTAGGTGCCCTCGGAAGACCCTTCCAGCCCTTCTCTTTCTAATTCCAAAGTTGATGTTCACGCAAAGTTGCAAGCAAACACCTGTTACAGAAGTCCCTCTCCAAGGTTATGTATAAGCATGGTTTGTGGTTTCCTATCAGCCAAACCTTGTCTGATAAGATTTGTCTGATAGCTCTTGTCTGCTTGTGCACACACATGAATAACGGAGACAGACTTCCCTTAGCTGGGATCCTCTCAGGAGGTGCTCTTGGGAAATACGAGCTCAGGTAAGTGATCGAAAATGTTCAGCTGGAATAAACATTGGAGTAAACTTCTGTGAAACACTCCTGGGCTAAGCAATGTATCTGTACATCCATGATGCTTTGTATAGCACATTTGGAAATCCTCATCAAACTATCAGCTGCTCCTCTTTTTCTCCCAGAAACATCCAGTGGTGAAAAATATGGTAATCCCAGAGATATCCTGTTGTTTAGTTAGCATCACACAGGACAAAGAGGCTGTGCTCCTCCGAAGTTTATTTCTGGGGCTGAGAAGCTGATAAAGAGCTGGTGAACATGAAAAAGCAGCAAAAGAAAAAACCTCCAAGACAGCCTGGTGGAACGGGAGTAGCAATGGTTATAGCAAACCAGTCCAGCAAACCTTTGAAATTTGGTCCCACTGCCTTGATAGAAAGCAGAGCTTTACCCCTTATTTTTGTGATATTTGGGAACAGAACCCCAGGAGTTGCAGACATTTGCTGTGTATCACCTCTTGTCTCCCACTGACAGCTGCAAAGCATCTCTGCTGCTCTTCCCTGAAAAAATAGGATTGCACATTGTGTGCTTAGTAGCGTTCTTGCCTCTCTTCTGCTTTTTTTCCCATCCTTTCATTCTCCAACCACAGCCTAGTTCTGGCTATGGAATCTTTTGTCTCATGAAACATATTTTTCCAGCAGCTTTTGTAGACATTTTCTTTGGTACCTGTAGTCCCTCAATGACAACTGTAATTTTGGGGAGGCTTGAAACATCCTAGTGACTTCCCCTGATGCCTCTTGAAGTCAGTGAGGTTTGTGCTTGATTTTGTAAGGGGCAGGATCCAAGCCAAAGTGTTTGTTTTCCAGGTAAAAGAATAGCAAGAATCAACACTGCTCTCTCACCACTTTCTTTTTCTTCCTGTGTGCAGGAGTGGACATACACATACAACCACCACGTTCGCCAGCAGCAGCTGTGTTTGTCTGTGTACACCCTCTTCCCTGGTTCCCAGGTGCTGCTGTCACCTTGTAAAGAAGGTGACAACAAGCAGGTGAGCCCTTTTCACTGATCCCCCATTTTCTTTGAGGTTTCGTTTCTTTCATCACAGTATTACTGCATGTTAAATGGACTGTGCTCTGACTTCATCTGGGAAGCACAGTCAATTTGGGAGTATAGACTCTGGCCTGTTCAGCCCTTTGCCTCTTAAATGAGTGTGTTGATAAGGATGTCTATTAGTGAAGGTGGTGATCTGGATCACTTCAATGCAGAAGTCAAACCCAAACTGGCAATTTAGTTCACACGGGTTGCCAGTCAGGCAGCAGATGCTAACATTTCCCTGCAGTTAATCACTGAGGTGGCATTTGAACCAGTGACCTAGGTAAAAATCTGTTAGTAATACATTATCTTCCTGAAGCCAGGCAGAGGCCAAGTTAAATGAGTATGCTTCTGATGGGAAAAATGCTCAGTGTGTGCTCCACTCGGTGTGGGTTTGGGGACCTTGTACTTCACAGCATCAGGCCACAAGGGCTTGATAACAGCTGTCCCCTTGATGCTGGACCAGTGCAGTAAAAGCATCGTGGGGAGGAAGCTTGTTCACCTGTTTCTCCTGTCGTGTGTCTCCCCTCAGCGCTGGGGCAAGGTCGGGTCACATATTGAACACATAGCTTCACGCTTCTGCTTGGACACTGAAACCATCGGGGTCACGAATGAGAGCATTAAAGAGCTCGTCATCAACCCCTGTGAGAGCAAAGCCATGAGCCAGCGCTGGGACATGGTGATGTCTTGACCTGCTGGAGGATGTGCACTGCGGGGACGGGCACCGGGACGTGGCTACACGCGGCTGAGATGCACCAGATGGGGCTCAAATCCAATCCATTGGGGGTCCCTGTGTGCTGTGGGACAGGAGGAGAATCATACACATAAAAATGAGACATGGCACTGCAGGTGGAACAGCGGATGTTGACTGCCAGGCATGCGGCTGGTGATGGTCAAGGAGGAGGGATGGCAGAAAAACAAGCTTGAAATGTTTTAGAGGGATACTGGGGCTCCTGCGATGGGCCGTACAGAACTTCAGCATGCACAGCATTGAATAATCTCCTTGGAAACACAGGTAGAAGAGCCTTTAATGCCTAAAGGAGACCTGGGCTGAGCAAAACAAGCATCTCAGTAGCACTTGAGGGGTGAGGTGGGTGCACAAGATGGGATGTGCCAAGGGATGCTAAGAAACATCACGGGGGATGAAGTGGAAGATACTGAATTATTTTTGGCCTTTGCTGTGAATGTTTCTGTCCTCTGCAGACAGCATGGGTGGAGCTGTGTTGCACATTTGAATTGGTACGTGATCCATATCCTTGTTGTGTATACAGAGGCAGAGCTGTCCTTGATGGCTGTGGCCAGGATCAGAACAGCAAGTGATGGGGGAATCCTGCCGTGTGCTAACTGCACAGTGGTGCTTGTTGAATCTCCAAAGCCCAAGCAAACAGAGGATTCTCTGCGTGAGATTAAAGGATATAAATTTCTGTCTAGCTGGGAGGAAAGGCAGTAACGTGATTACTTCTCCTCCTTCAGAGGCCATGGGTCACTGAAAACTCCCCTAAAATTTTGCTATGTGTCTCTCACTGCTCTGCTTTGGATCTGGGCTAATTGAAATTTTCACTTCCATAAAAGTAATATTTTTGGTAATTGAAGGTAATTGTGTCTTATTTCTGTTTCCCAATTTCCAAACTACAGATGAAGGGACTACATAAAATGCTGCTACTGATGGAACTATGAAGGTTTAATTTTTAATTAAAATTTGAGACTGCTCCAAGAAAGGAAGAGGGATACCTGGGTTTGCTTCCCAGTTACTTTGTAGCCCACAGTAAAGTACTGAAGAAAAGGTTTGGGATTCCCGATTCACACCTGCAAGGCAGCCTGAGCCACGATGTACCTCTCTCTCAAAGTCACTTAGCATAGCCAGACCAGGCAGAAATGATTCCCTCAGTTTTTGGACGTAAGTCTTTTACCAGAGATCATATCAGGTGCTGCCACTGTGTGGGAGTGAGGTGACTGCCTGAGGAGAGTAGGACAGACGGAAGGGTCTTAGGAATAGAAGACTGCAAGGTCCTTTCCAGCTGTCTTTCAGGGCAGCTGTCACTACAGCCACAGGTAACAGGCTGTGCATCACCAAGAGCTGTGCACACAACTCTCATGTAGTAATGACTCTCAAAGAGAACTTTCACAGGACTGTCAATGTGACTTGAAAAAAAATACATCGTTTCTGCCTAAAAATGCTAGGATTTAGTGAAAATCCTATCCTTTGTTTCCCGTGCTGCAAACCGTAGGTGAAATACTGTAAGCTTTAAGCCTTCAAGTGCTCTCAGCATCCCTTCTTGAATAAATTGCTGGCTTTCAGGATTTTACTGCCTCAGTTTCTCCTCCCTCAGTACTGGGAGAAAGCCATGTGTATAAATCTTCCCGGCTTTAGAAGCAGAACCAGTATAGCTCTTTATGTGCAAAAGGTCACAGTGCAAAATGCTTTTCATGTGCTGCAGTGATTAGTAACCTCATCAAGCTCCCTTGGTGCCAGCCTCAAGGGCTTCTGTTATGAAAGGGCTGGAGCAAGCAGTCATTTCATGGTGGGAGGTGGCATTATTTCCATGCCACCACTCTGTGCAGGAAACAAAGGGGAGCACTTCAAATGGAATGGACCCATTTCACCAAGGAGGGCAGTGACCTTGGGCTTCTTTTTAATTGAACAGGGACATATCACATCTACTTTTTACAATGGTGATGACAGGCAAGGGGTAGTAATTCCCCGTCTAGTGTTTACAAGGGAAAGCAGCTCCCAAGAGCTTGAAGCTTAACACGTTCACACCTGTACTGTGCCTGCAGCCTGGGGCTGCCCAGCAGCTGGCAATCGATTCTGAAAATTCAAATTGCTGAACAACTTGGCATGGGTTTTGAAGGTCAGCACCTGGCAGGTACACTCTGAGCAGGACCTCAAACCTACCTAGCTTTACTGTTTTCCACCAAAGCTGAAGATCTCCATTCTGCTGACAGCCAAAGCCCTCTCAACTGCTCTTTGCCTTAGCAGAAACAGCTACCTCACTACATATGTGCATATGCTTGGGCACATGGACCTGTGACACCTGCAGGGATGTGTTCTAGGAAGGAGTTGTTTGACAGCTTTGCAGCTCTCTTGCCTTTTGGGAAATAACAATGCTATAGCAAACCCTTCCTATTCCAAAACATGTGTTAAGTGATCACTGTGAACATGTCTGGGGACAATGGAAGGCAGGCAGTGGAGAGGGGAGCATCCGGCTTGGTGTCCTTTACCAAAGAGCAGCAGCCAAGTTCAGCTAAGTCTCTTGCAGGCCCAAAAACCACCACATACCTCACAGACCTGGGGAACAGCAGCACTTGTCAAACTGGTGATTGTGTTTCACACAGCCATCAGCTGTAACCCTTAGGCTATTTCATGGTCCAGGAAATGAGATTATCCCTATGGATCAGCAGTGTTTTCAGAGAAGCCTGCGAGTATCAGCCTGATTCCTGGGGAGCTTTATATAAAGCTGGCAATGGTCTGGCAGTCTCCAGATTTAGCCCCAGTATGGCATTTAGCAAATCTGCTTGACACCCCTGCAGAGAGACCTCGCGTTGTGTCAGAGAAAAGGTTAACTTGCTGCTGAAATCCAACTCATACCTTCAGGTTTGTTTCATTTATTAAAATACACTGAAAACAGATGAACTTCTCTTGCTTTGTGTTTTTTCAATACCTAGACAAATTATTATCATGTGGTGAGCAGGTACAATGTGACTGATTGGGATCTAAATGGGCTCCCATGCCAATGCTTCTTAAGCCCCAGCATCATTTGGTAGTAATGCTTCTTGGCAACATTTTGCACTGACTTGAAAGAACATAAGATAAAGTAGAAAATCGGATTCTAATCCTGGCTGTTGTGACAGCCTTTATGATCTCCAGGTAAGTCATGTCTTGTGCCTTGGTAAAATTAGATTTCAGAGCAGGAAACTCAAGGCTAGAACTACTACTGAAAGAGCCAACTAAGGCTACCCAAAAAAAAACCCCTAACCCCCAAAATGCACCAGAAAAAGTAAAAAATAAGCACTTACCCTCTCTTTCTCAGAGATCCATGTTCCAATGAGAAGAAATCTGTCTGGTTTTAATTGGGGTGGAGAAGTCTTGCAGTCCTCATGTTGCTGCTTACGTGATTTCTAGGTGTCTTGTGCTCATCTTCTCTCTGTACCAGTACAGTACCATAAGGTAACAAAACAAATCATCTGTGTATGGAACCTCAGGGTACAACATTTCGAGGTAGTGATTTAGTGGTAAAAAGGTGGAAACTGAATTCAAAGATCTCTGTTCATCCAATAATTCAACAGCAGATTGGGGCTGGTGGATGAAGACTGAAGAACTGGTGCTGATTCAAGACAAGCACAGCCCTGAGTGCTAATCCCTTCTTCTGCTTCTAGGAGTGGCTTGGGATAGCTTACTTCATTTCCCTGCCACAGTTTCCCAAAATTTTAGTGACGACTGAGTGTCTTGAAGAGAGAAAAAGCCAAGGATTAGTTTTTGTTGCGTGCAACACCAGCAGTACGGGCTGGCAGTCTCCATGGACCCTTTTTATCTGTCTGTACAGGCTCTGGTTCAGATGGAGTTCCTTTTCTTCATAATAGCCTGTAAGGTCCCATGGTTTAGACGAATGACCAAAACAATGTTGATAACACACAACAATGTTTTAGTTATTGCTGTGTCTGCCCAGCATCTATCACTCTCCTGCCCCTGTGAGCAGGCTGGGGCTGGGGGAGAGGATTGGGAGGGGGGCAGCTGGGACAGCTCCCCCAAACTGACCAAAGACACATCTCATACCATATAACGTGACATTCAGAGGTAAAACGGGGGAGTTCTGCCATAGGAGGTCTTTACCTGGCTGGGCATTGGGCTGTAAGTGGTGACTGGCTGCCTTTGCACCACTTGGTTGGTTTTGGGCTTGTTTCATTTCATTTTCCTTCACAACTGTATCTTGGATCACAAGTTTTTCTCACCGTTGCCTTCAGATTCTTTTTCCCATCCTATTGGGCAGGGAGGGAGGGAGGGAGTAGGGGCTAAGCTGCCAGACAGGGTCAGCCCACCTCAGTGCCCTAAGCAAACCAGGGTCTGTGGTGTAACAGGCTGGTGTTCCTTGTGGCTCAGGCTCTAATCACAACTCTGCAGTATGATCTGCACTGCTCACATTTCAATTTTTAAAGCTCCAATGAAAAGCTGGAGGCTAGCATTCTTTGTACAAGGGGTAAAGGAAGCAAATTCAAGCAAGTTGTACACAAGCAACAGAAGAAGCTTCTGCTTCTCATTAATATTCTGGCTAAATTTATTTTGAATGATCAGTCTAGCACCAGTTTTAATGTGCAGTGGCTTTATATGGCTGGAGAGTTAAAGGAAGCCTGGTATAGGTGTCCAGCTTACGTTGAGACTTACATGCTGGAATCCAGTCACATTTTTCCAGATTTATGGATGTTTTTCCCATGTCCACTGTTCTGTTTCTCTCTGGAAGTGCCTGCAGAATCCTGTAAGAATAAAAACCTGTTGCAAGCTACTGCCTCTCCAACTGAGTCTAAGTTTCGAATGAAGCTGCATTTTAGTGCAAAGCTGACAAAAAGCAACTCATAAATTTACAGGTAAGAATGCTCCTTTTGTGGTGCTGGGGGCTGTTTTGTCTTCTGTGATACTGCTTGGGCACTAAAGAAACCCAAACTGATTCTGTGTGTTGTACAAAAGAAGTCATGACTGGGTTTCAGGGCTGCATTTTTAATAAACACTCGTGTAATAATTATCTATCAACTGTCCATCACAATGAATGATGTCTCTCATTTTCCTGTGATTTACATGAAAAAGTGGCCAGACAAGGTATTGCTACTGCACAGGGTTAAATTCAGTTATAAAACCAACCAGTTATTTCCAAAGAGGAAAAAAAGGAGCACTGAAAGCTTATATGTAACCTGATAGATGTAATAAAAGAAGGATACTGTGAAATCAGGACTGTTCCCAGGGTGAAAGGTTTGGTAGTCTGCAAGTCAGTAGAAATGTATTTAGGGTTATTTTTAAGAGCCCTAGTGACTTAGAGTTGCACCATGGGGACAAGTTTATAGCACAGCATCTGAACAATTATTCCCCCAGTCCTCAGTTTTCTGAAAGATCACAAGCCTCTGCACTGCTCCTGTTGCCCAAGCTGTGCTTGTGTCAGGTGTTAAACATACACTATGTGGTTCTAACTAACTCTAGCTATGGAGACACCTGATGATCCATGTGTCTGTGTCTCTGCAACAGACAGATAAAAACCCTGCTTCCTTTTCACAGCTTTGGAGCAGTTGTGTGAGCCTCTTCTAACGGAGACTGGCATTGTGGTGCTGTAATAATGTTCTGGCATTTGAAATGTTTTCAGAAGAATCAGTGTTACAAGCACTTTGAGCGGTTTTCATGAAGTCTGGTCTTGCTGACAATTCCTGGAATATCTCCACGGACATCCAGCCTATGTTGTGTAGCAGAGATGATTGTTTTCTCTAAATACAGAGTCAGACCCAAAGCCTATGTGTAGTCACAACCAGATCCAAGGGTATTACTAACATTAGCTCTGACCTTCCTGGCCTAAGCCCACACAATTTAGGTGGCTTTTACAAATTTTACTGGACTCCAGCTGCCCGAGGCCACTGACAACAAGGACATGCAGCAATGATTACCTCACCAGAAGCAGAAGAACATCTGGTGTTGGGAGAGGCCACTTCTAATCTTCATACTGGTATCACCCCCTTCCTAATCCTTGGGAAATTGGTCTGGGGAAGCTGTGCAAGGCAAGACAAAAAGGAGGTTTCCTGGAGGTTTGGCAGTGGTGGGAAGCACTGCCTGACACGAGCTGATGGAGGGCAAGGTGGATGGGTTCACGAGATGTGGAGGTGTGAGGCTAGGGAGTAACCAAGGTCAATTCAGATGATTTGAGCATGAAAACACCTGCACCCAGGGGTGCAGAGCACCTGGGTGGATCTCAGATCAGCACTCAGATCTCAGATTCAGGGGGGAATTGATTTTGACTGATAACTGATCCATTGCTTGAAATGACTGCCCCAGAGTGCTGTAGGGGTTAAAAGGGATTTGCTTATCTGGTCACAACATACTTTCACTTCTGTTGATGGAACTGTTATTAGAGTGCCCTGGACGTGAAACCTTGATTTGGACACGGCCTGTATGTTGATAACAGGCATTGCTTGTCCTGTCTCTGCAGCTGTGCGCTGCCAGAGCATGCATTGGTATGTTTGCAAGGGATCTTCAGCATGAAGGATTGCAGTCATTGTATCTTAAAATTGATTTTCTTCTATGGAAAGCTGTTTGAAGCAAAAACCAATTTGGTTTGTATAAACTACATTAGAGATAAGAAGATATCCCCCAGAGTGCATGAGATCACCTTTGAAGATGTTTTCACTCTGCTGTGAGTAACAAGTTGCACAATAAAAAGAATTTCTTACAGCTGATCTGATCTCCACCCATCTGTGATTTGGCTCTGAAATGAGATAAACCTATCTCCTCTAATTCTGGACAGGTGTATCATATTTCCCAATCATATTACAGAGACTAGGGAGGCCTGGTGGTGTTAACACTGAGCATATAACCATGCCAAGTGAGGCAGCTTTATCTACTTTGGGGGACTAGCCTTGTAAATAAAATGCTAAGCTGCTCCCACTGATCTGGAAGTTGGTCTGTGAGGTTCTACCTGTGCTGCTACCCAGTAAGTAGTGGCTCTGGAGGGTCACATACGTGGCTTTCTTTTCTTTCTGGATAGGTTTGGTATCTTGAATCTTCTGTCTGGTTCAGTCCTTCCAGTCTGGTCCTCAGTTGGTTCCTGTTTATTTAGGTAGTGTGGTAGCCAGCCTACAGAAAGAGCAAAACAGAAAGTATGCTTTAAAGGGAAAAGCAGTGAGGAAAAAAACCAAACACAACATACCTACCACTTTTTCCTCTTTCCCTCTTCCCAATCTCTTGGTCTTTCGTAATAGGTATACCTGATGTGTACTAGCATCTAATTTGTAGGGTACCGAAGAGGTATCAGGGCTTGGGAGACTACAGTGGTGTTGAAGATACAGGTGGATTTGCAGTCCAGCTCTGGGCTGGAGCCATCCCTTCTCTTCCCTAAGTACAAGGTTGTCAGTTCCAGTTCTAGGACTGGGTACATTTTTTGGGTCCTCTGTTGCTGTTTTCCCTTGGCACAAGAGCCAGGTTGCCTCAGGAACACTGAGAAGTTTCTCCAGAAAGGAGCAGATGGATTCCTAGCAAGAGATGCCAACTCAAGTTCTCCATGAGACTACAGGGAAAAAGACTGTGGCTCACCAGGCCTGGGGCAAGCACTGCTTGTTCGGCAGGGAACAGGGTGACATTCACAGCTGGGCTTGTTGCTGTTGATGGCAGAAAGCAAATCTTCTGTTGGTTTGGCTGCATGTACCTGTGGAAATGAAAGGTGCCACGTTCATGTCTCACAATAATTAAGGACAGTTGTTAAAAGGTGCCTGAGAACATGAGCATCCAGAAGTGAAAGGAAAAATCTGTGGTGCCTCAACTGGATTTTGTAAGAAGTTACTGACTGGACTGCAGAAAGAAAAAGAACACATTCTTAACCTGACTTCCACTTTTTATGGCAAATAATGATGGCAGCAGATGTGCAGGAAGAGACTGAGAGCTATCCAGTCTGTGATTGAAAAGGTCAGCACTGAGCTGCCTTTAATGTGAGGCAGTGGAGAGTTAAGAGCTCTGCTGGCTCTGTCAGGTGTCCTGCATGATCAAGGGCTGTGCTGGGCCCCCAGGGAGCCCTCTCTTCCTGGGTTGTGGAAGCTCCATCAGTGCTGGCTGTGGGGGGATCCATGTGGTGTGCTGTGCCTCCCTGGTTGTTCTGCCCCTTCCCTTCCTGGTATGACATTCCTGCTCCTGAGGGCCCGATGCTAAGTTCCAGCACAACCAGGGGGAGCACAGTTACTTTTGGTGGGACCCCACAGAGTGAGAAGCCAGGTCTCTTCAGGCAGTTGCAGGTTGTTCATTGGAGGCTGCTCTTTCTAGGACACCTGGCTGTGCCTGGAGCATCCTGCAGTTGTTGGCATATTATCAGCTAATTTAAAATTACTCACAGAAGCTCTTATGAGACCAAAAGGTGTTACTGGGCATAATGACAAGGAAGGTTTTATGAACCACTTCATGAAACCAAATCCTCAGGAGCTATTGAGGCTGTAATTAGATTTGAGGATAATAAGGGTTTTTTCCTTCTTTTTGCCTCACCTCTTTCTTTCTGGTAGCAAATCAAGGGAAAATTTGGAGCTCCGAGTTCATTCTTGTGTACTCAGAGTGTGGCTGCAGGCTCTATCAGTAACACAAAGGGATTTCAACTTGATATCAAGTAGCCTGGGAGAAGTGTGAGCATGAAGGTACAAGGGTGTGTATTTTTCTGTAGACCATGTGAATCCCTTATGGATGTGCCTGGAAAAGGCCTCCCAAGCATTAGGAGCGATTAATAATGAAATCAACTAATAGCAAATCTGCAATGTGAAGAGAAAACTAGCCAGTATTTTGTTATGGGGAGAAAATGAGCAAACCAGGAGGGGACATGCTGATCGTGTCTGATTCATGTTGTCTCTATAATCTTGGCTAAAGTTTTAACAGCCCAGGAAGATAAATTACCCACTCTAACCAACACAGGGATCAGCATGGGGTTTATTAAAAGCAGGCTATCGTTTAACAATGTCAGGAGTGTATTTATTATTAAGCAGTAGACTCCACAGTCTAAATGGAAAACCATCACTCCTCCTTAGACACCAAACAAGGTATGTTCATAAAGCCAAATGGCCAATACATTGTATTGCCTGAACACAAATACACAGTCTGCTTTACTGGACCTCAGGGCTTTTGATGTTTAGCTACAGACTAATAAACCAAAGTGTTTGAAGCTACTGGAGGACAAAGCTGTACACCATATGCTTATTTTGACTCTCAAAACTCCCTGATGACTTCACTCCAGTGAAGAAACAAGGGAACCAGAGAAAGAATTGAGTTCAGCCAAGAGGGATTGGTTAAAAGTGGATGCTTATGGGCCAGGGTACAAAACCCTCTGGAAACAACTCTGCTTTCTAGTATGCACTGTGTACTTTCAGCTCAGTGGTTGCTCAGTCCTTCCCTTTTCCTGGAGCCCAGTGCCTTTGTCCGTAAGAAGATCAAGTAAAATGTCTGGTAATACACAGTGAACATTTTGGTTTTATTTATCACCACCTTAAGATACCCAGTATGGAAGCATAAATAATACAGTTCAAGTAAACTACCCCTTAATGTAGTGTATTTCAAGTTGGATTTGTGGGAAAGGCTTGGGGCTGGCCATGTTTTCAGTCCAACTTTGCAAATCCAGAGTATTTCTGGACCAGCAAATATACAATGCTCTAACCTGTAGCATGGCCAAGGAACTCTTATATTTTGCAGTTCTGCTCTTGCTGCGCAGTCAAACAGCAATCACAGCAACTGTCTTCTGGTCCAAATGTGGGGAAGAGTTCCTAGGCACAGCCGTCTGAGTGATGTGACTGTCTGTGACTGTGGGCTGCCACAACTGGCTTTGAGCATCACCAAAGAAATCTTTTCTTTGCAATTTATGAGGCCTTATCAGCCATATTTTTTAACATGTCCTCCTTATAGCCCTGTTGGGAGGTACCTTGAAATATGACAAAGTGGATTTTCAAAATTTAGAAGCCAAACTGCTGAATGAACTGAGAGCTCAGTTGGGGATGGAGCAAATACATCAGACTAATTTTTTCACCTTTTTTTATCAGCTATTTAGGAATACTTGATTTCTGAGGTTTAAGCAACATAACATGAATTTCTCAACGTTTCATGCCACCTTAAATTATTTAATGTCTCAGATTAGGGATTTGTGAACTTACTAGGCTAGAAATGCAGGATGTAGATTGTGCAGAGTTTATGCTGATCTTTAAACCTGTTCTTCATCAAGAATCGCTTTGTAAAAAGAAAAATAAAACAGTTGACTTTTCTGTTTCTCATTGTCTTGCACTTGGAAAGGGAAATACCAAATGTCCATTTGAATGTTATTTGCAACTGAATCCAGTCTTTGCATCTTGCTCTGTGAGATATCTTTTGGCCTGGGGCATGGATCTGGAGGTCCTTGCTGTAACAAGACTTCTTGCATTCTCTTCACCTTCAGTGTTCAATTTGTCCATTAAAATTTAAAGTCCTTTTGTGTTTCATTGCCATTCCCATCAGCTGCTTCTACTGCTGTCACTGTTCCCTGAATTCCCCATAACTGTTATCCCTGATCAAGTCATAAAAGCAGATATGATACCATCTCCACAGGAATGGTTTTCATCTAGGTGTGATGAATACTTCTTGCACTGCAATAGCTTGGATTTGAGCCATGCATAATTTTTGCATTAATTATGTCATTACTGTTTAATTGCTGCAATTAGCAGCATCACTTTCTCTGAGCCATCACTGTCATCATATGGCCTCCACATTATAGCAGGATCCCACCTGTTGGGGCACCCTGTGCTGGTGTATGGAGTGTCCATGTAATATCAAGAAGTTGTGCTCACCTGAGCACAGGAGAGAGTGTCTGAGCTAATACCTCTTCTTTGTGAAGGCACCTAAAACCCTGCAAGGTGACCTGCAAATGATGCCTCTCTGAAATATTTCTTTTTTATGTCCTTTTTCTGTAACTTCAGATGGCTACACAAAATACAGGAAATACGGAATAAGGTCTCAACCTGAATTTTAAGGAGCTTCCTAAACTCAATTTATATGCCATCAAGACAGAAAATGCCATGTGGAGGTGATAGGCACGTTGCTTAGGAAATGAAGACCAGGCTGGGACTGTGTGTCAGGAGGCAGAATGTTGAGGGTGTGACCACACTGTTCAAAAGCACTGTAGCTGGTCACCTCATGCAGAAAGGGATTCAGTTCATAGCTATTAGGGTGATGTCTCTGAGTGCTTCCTACCATCTGGTGAAAATATTAAATGGTGGATTAATGACAGGAGTGTTGTCTAGGAGTGCTTTAGGAATCTACCCCCACCTAACTCCCTGCTGTGTGTGCAGTTTGGGGCTCTGCAGAGCCAGGTGTGCGTTTGTAAGACCTCAGGGAACCCTGTCAGGATGAACCAGATGGAAGCATCTCACAGGCACGCGTGAGACCCTCCATTTTCATCTCGCAGCAGGGCTGGCCACAGCACAAATTGTTACACCTCCAGGCCGCATCTTAGCTGTTTCTAACTTTTAAAGAAAATATTCAGCATTGCATCTTGTCAGTCTTCTGCACTACATTAAAATCCATTTGAGGTAATGTCAGAGGGATGGCAGTGCAGCAGGTTCTTTGTTAATCCTACAGCTATAACACCTGCAAAAAGCTGCCAGGGCTAGGGTACACTTACAATATTAGACAAGTACCGAAGTCTGCGTTTCCATTCTGCAGACAGGGAAGGGCTTGTTTCCCAGAAGTAATCACTCTTCCAGTAACCTGACCTAACCTCGAGAGATTATACAAATTGAAACAGCTTTCTATTATTTAGAAGCAAGATTAGCTCCTTAAGGAGAGTCATGCTTTGTACAGTGGCTGTTGGGCTCAGGGAGGCTCCTGACTATGTGACTTTTCGGTTTCCCGTTCAGCGTTAAACTGTCTGCTCACAGCACCATCAGCCGTCATTACCGTCATTACCGCACAATATCCATCAAGCAGTATCTATTTAGCAGCAGGAGATTCTTATCCAGGAGAAGTGTTCTTCTGCCTTAAGACGTTCTGCCTTAAACAAGGGTCAGCCATCCTGCTAAATGCATAAAGCTCACTTTACCCAAACACTTATTTTGAGTAAAACAGAGAGAAATATAACTTCTTGAATTGCTTTTAATTCTTAGTGAACTTTTACCTTTTTGGGGTGTTTTGTGGTTTGGGGTGGGGTTTTTTTTGTATTTTTTGGGTTTTTTGGGGGGGGGAAGGAGTTTGTTTTTTGGGGTTTTTTTTGGAGGGTTTTTTTTTTTTTTTTTTTTTGGTGTATGTGATGAGAAGCTTTTTCTGTGTACTTCTGGAGCTTTTTGGAGCTGCTTTTTTTTTTTTTTTTTTTTTTTTTTTTTGCAATGACAATGCCCCTGCTGGGATTCTTATGATTGTTGCATTCATTTGAGCTTGCTTACACAGACAAAACTCACTCAAGCAAAATCACTGCTGATGACTCTGCAAGTGGGAATGATGGTGAGGTGACAGTTATATGGGCTCGGTTTCATGGACATAAACTATCTTCATCGGCTGGAAAAGCTGCCTTGGGAGGAGTTCAACATTTTCGTGTTTGTTTCAAGCGCTTAGGAAGAAAGGCAGCAATTACAGGATGTGGCTTTAGGTCACTTTAAGTCACCCAGTGATGAACATTTATGCCACATATTACTAGCTTTATAAACTGCACTGTTCTTTGCCGGTGGTTACCCACTGTATAGGTAATTGTAAAACAAACTCCATACTCCAACTGACACCCTTTCTAATTACATCTCACCTTCATTAGTCTATTAAAGTGATAAATGCTAGCAATTACATTGAACTCCAGTGAAAACCTTCTGTCTGTGGCATGCTCTGACTGTGATGTGAAGGAGGAGCCTGGCAGAATTCTACCAGTGAAGCGAAGCTCTGACCAGAACAACCCCCCAAAAATGAAAAAAAACCCGTATTTTTTTCCCCTGAAAAACAGCTCAGCTCTAATCAAGAGAGTATCTGACATCGAAGTCCATACCCAGCATTGCTGGATAGGGCCAATCAGCAAGCCATGAGTGGCAGTTCCTTCTCCTTTTAATTAGATCTCTGCAGGAGGGGGAGGAGTGAATGGATCTGCCAAGTGCTTCAACATGGCATAAGGTGTTCTCCTTCAGCACTAGTGACTGTTCTGTGGTTGTCCTTTGCACGTTTTGGCCCTCCTGTGTTCTTGCACAGAACTCCCTCACATGAAGGGACAGGATTCCTGGGGTGGGCCTGGATGGACATCTTTGCTCTGTGTGTGTGTAGGATTTAAATGTGCATGGTCATCTGTGTTCTAGCTCAGGTGTGGTCTCTCCTGCATGAGCCAGATATGGGTAGGAAGACAAAAAGTTGCTTTCTGTCACAAGGATGGGACATGGCACAGCCCTGGATGGTGGGGAAGCCATAAGGAGAATTCCAAGGTGCTGAGCTGCCCTGTGGCAGGGGTGCCCTGGCCTTCTTCCTCCCTGGCAGCCCCTTCTAGAGAGCCAGGGAAAAGAGCTGGTGATATTTGGGGTTTGGGTTTCTTCCTGATGAGTGATTTGGGGAAGCAGAGGAGACAGGGAAGGGAAGGGGCTTTTTTGTTCCAGTGCCTGCAGCACCTTCTCCCAGCCTGATGTAGGGAAGGAGTGGGGGGGGGCCATCCAAATGGGAGCCTTTCTGTGTGGTCAGGAAGTGGGGCAGAGGGTTTGGGATCATCCTGCAGGACTGCCCGGTTTCCATCTCATAGCGAATTTAATTTTAAATCCTCACAATGCTTTGTTACAGCTACATACGCATTTCGGTGGAGACAGCAGCCAGCCGCTGCAGGAGCAGATGTTTCTTTTCCAGAGGGGTTGAGCCAACCACAGGGATGGAGTGACAGAGATTTGTATTTATTTTTTAATAAATATGGTAAGTTCTGCAAACTTTTTCCTGAGGGTTCCTGCAGGGCAACTGCTATTACTGCCAGGAGCATACCCTGAGCTGGACAGAGGCTTGCCCAACTCCTCAGGGATGGTTTCTTGGGGGCCAAGCAACTGGGGCTTCCTATGAGTGGCATATTGGCCAGAGAAGGACAGCCAAAGTCACCTCCTCTTATTATTTCTGATCTTCGTATGGACAGATTGAGGGCTTCTCAAATGCAAGTGCTGTCTGAAATTATTTGCTGAATGCGGCCATTAGTCATGTCTGATTTATGAATTTTTCAGTCTGTGAGCACGTTAGTATGAGGTATTTGAGATTCAAAATCCTGGCTGTGCTGATGTGTTGATTAGCTGGTCCGAATGCATTGAGGTACTTATGTGTTTCTATTTTGTGGCTAAAATGAGTGTGACCTTAAAATGTTTTGTATTCCTAAAAATAATAAGCCATTAAAATCCTTAGTAGTTGGCCTATGCTTTCAGAATATTATCCAGAGCTGGGAAGGAACAGCTGTGGGCTGCTTATTGACAAATTATAGCAGTGAACTTTCCCCCAGCTTCCTTTGACAGCATCACTTTTTGATGTGTACATTTCCTTACCATATCTGAGTATCTTGCAGAAAAACCCTGAGTAAGGCTATCAGCATCTGTTTTGTTATTTCTTCCATTATACCAGAAAAAGACACAGGTGAAAGGGAATGATTTGTTTTGGTATGAATGCCTTCTCTAATAAGGACTGTTCCTAGCAAAGCTTTCTGCATTTCATTAGCTACAGGCTGGACGTTGCACTAGTCTGTTGATGTGAAAATTTTGTGATTTTTCACCCAAGCGGTAGAAACTCCATCTATTTTGAGTGACTTGTGCTACACAATGTGAAATCTGTTTTCTGTGACTGTTTTTTGTGACCGAAATATTTTCTTAGAATACTACTTTTGAATATATGATCGCCACTAAAATTATTTAGAGTGCATTTGTAGAAAAGTAACATGAAGTTAGCAGGAACCTGGAAGAAGGAAAAAAAACCCCTACAAAAATAAAAACAAAAGAAAACAAGCCTTTTAAAAAGAGGCAACATAATTTCTCAGAAAAACACAGATCTTACAGGCCTCTTCTACTGAGGAAGCCCAGTGACCTCAGACAAGGATGTACACAGCCTTCCTGAGCTACCCTGCCATTCTGAAAGGCACTCTGTGACAGCCACCACCCAGTCACCTCCTGGGGATGAGTTCTCGGGGTCACTGGGGGAAGAGAAAAATCAATGGGAGATGCCTGCTTATGTGCAAGGGTGAAGTTCATACCTGGTGTAACTTCCTGTGAAACCAAAGGTGCTGGTGTGTGAGTCTGGGGCAGAGCTGCCCATGGCCCTGGCCCACCTGCTGCCCAGGCCACAGGGGTGGTTGTGGTGTCTGTGAGTGCTTTACTCAAACAAGAATAAACAGATGTGTGAGTGAGTCAAATCTCCAACACCTCCCTCAGACAATGACAGCAGCAAGAGTCAACAGATTGTGTTTCTGTGTTTTGGTGACACCCAACTTACTGCCCCTGAGGAACCCAGCTGCAGGTAATAGTCAGCAGGTAGAGTCAGTGGACCTGGTCATTGCAAATATTTACTTTTCAAGCACTTTTGACAGAAATGTTAATTAATGGCCCTGCATGGGTGCAGGTGTGACGTAGCATCTTGTATTAAAACTATCAACATAGATGCAGATGAAAGGAAGCTGGGAAATGTTCAGGCATGTGGGCTTTTCTTCAGGTCTGAAAGTAACCCCAAAAGGCTGCTTTTGCTGGCTGGCAGAGCAGCACTCTTATTTACTTACCAGATGGCAGTTTGCAGATGCCCATCCCCTCCAGCCTGGATCAGATGCCTTCATTAGGGCAGAAAAGAAGTTTGTGGTGTGGGCACATGGCTCTTGGCCTCAGGGGCAGACTCAGGCCATTGGCATCTCCTGTAGTATTTAGTAGCGGGGATGAAACCTCTGTGTTTGTGGCTTGTTCCTGATGTGGCCATTGACCCCAGGCAGGGCTAGGGTGCTGCTGCCTTGTCTAAAGATATGCTCCAGGCTACACTGAAGTTACTGGATTATTCAGTGGCCTTTGGGTGAGATTCTGGAGCCAGCAGGCACTTGGGCATGGTTTTATTCAGAAATCCAGGCCTAGAACTAATCCCTGGTGAGAGAAACAAGATTTTTCACATATATTTCTGAGATGAACTCTTGAAATATAAATAGGAATTTATTTTCCAACTAAATGATTTCTGATTTCACTTTAGATTGTCTCTCTGTGAATGTTTCACCAGAAAAATTTTTGCTCTTCCTGCTCCCTGTTGTTTGAGATGATGGGGTTTAAGCTGCCTTGAAACTGCCACCAGAGGTAGGGGCAAAAAAGGTGAAGGTGTGTGCTTAAAAGGAGGAGGAATTAAAAAAAGTTATCTCCAGTGTATCTGCACTGGAGCTCTGTGGCCTGTGTTGCTGACTAAGTAACACAAGTAGAACTAAGGCATAGAAATCTTCATAATACATTATTTTTATTGTAATCACTTGGCTTTTCCACAGCTCATAACCATGCTCATTAACAAAATGCCCAGAAATTTATGAAGTATGTTAAAAAAAATTAAAGATTAACTATTCTGAAACTTCCTTATGTTTTATATAACCAACAGTTAAAACACAGTAAAATGATTTTAATCATTCCCCAACCTGACACGGAATAGCTGTTTGTTCTTACTGTTTGGATTACAGAGGTCTTTGAAGATCCAGTCAAAGGATCAAAGTCTTACTGTGTGAGGCACTGTACACACATAATAAATCTGTGGCCCCAAAGAAGCTGCAGGATGGGCTGTTTTTCAGTTTTTGTCTCCCAGCAATGCAATGATGTCTTTTCCTTCTCTCTTTCTCTGACAGTCCAGTTATTAAGTGCAAAACCCATCTTTGTGATTTCTTCCAGAGATGCTGCAATGCTCTGTGTAGCCCATAGTTAATAGGACCATCCCCAGTGCTTCGGCAGGAGGATATAAAGGCAGGGGAGAAGAGGAAGGTAATTCTTTGTTCTAGGAATCTGATCCATCACAGCCTGCAGTATTTCCTGCTCAATACCTTTCTCTGTCACTCACTGGGGCATATATTGGGTCAAACACATTATAGTTTGATTCTCCAGCTAATGGCTACCAAGACCTGGTCTCAGCATGCTGCAACAAGCACAGTAATTGAAATTCAGACTGCAGGAGAGAAAAGGCTTAGTCTTCATTTTAGCACATGGCACCCACTTGCTTATACAGTTTTCTCCTGGATGCAGTAAACAAGGGGCTTAATTCAGTATTGCCCCAAAGTCTTATCCCATATTAGTAAAAAAAATATGACAGTACATAGAGATCCCAGCACTGATTGTTTTTAGGTTCAAAGTGTCTCATCTTTTTGCTCTGGAGAAAAAACTTTTGATGGTTCACTGTGGCAGAGTCAAGGACCTTGATTAGTTTCTGGGAGTTACTAGATTTGTGTTGCCTTTTCCATTAGTGAGTCAGGAGAACTGCTTCATTCAGCTCTGCTCTACTCTCACTCCCTTTCTGCATCTCCCTGTGGCTCACCAGCATCAGAGTAGCTGGAGGAAATTGGATGTCTGGGAGTGGGACAAGACTTTTCTCACTGGGTAGGCTGAGGGGAGGGATGTGACTGCTTCTCATTCAGCTCTTGCTCCATCTTAAACCCTCTCTTATATTAGTGTTGATACAGTGAGATTAGTGATTTGGTCTGGGATTTTCTAATAAGTTCACCAAATTTAAAATTAACAAGTTCTGCTTCAGAAAAAGTTATAATTAAAAATGCACCAGGAATCGAGGCACTATCACATAATTTTCCAGTCTATCTTTACTCTCCTGGGTGCTTCTCAGCCTGGTATTGTGTCAGTTCTTCTCACCTCAATGAGAAGCAATCATTTCTAAGTCTGTCTCACCCTAGGGCTGATCTTGCTGAGCCTTCTCCTCTCCTAGTGTCCCTCTTCCCTTTGAGGCATTACCTTGCATTTTGTACTTTTTTACTGGATGGAATAATTTTCACAGAAGTCATTCTGTGTAAATTACCTGAGACTCTGCCCTTCTTTTTACAGTCTTGTATATTTTGGCCCTGTTTTTATCCTGTGAGTGTTACCCATAGCCTCCTGTGTTTGACCATGGAATTAGAGAGTTTAGTTCTTCTCTTCCTCCTCCCCCAAGAAGAAGGAAGCATTTAGAAATGTAGTGCAGTTTGGCTGGACAAGTTAAAGGCAGTGTCTGATGTGCTTCCTTAATACACTGTAGAATATAGATAATCAGTGAAGAACAGTTGAAATGTCAATGAAAAGTGACAGAAACATTCACTAAGGACCATATGCTGTTCTCTGCACTGGCATCTCACTCTGAGCCCTAGCTAAATGCCTTATCTAGCTATTTAAGGTATTTAATTAATACCTCAGATAGGGTACCAATCCTCATTTTTCCATGTACTGATAGAACAGAGCAATGAGAGCAGCCCTGTTATCAAAGCACAGTGTACAGCTCTGAGAGGAGCCTTTCATCCTGACAAAAGAGCTCAAGGCTGGAGCTGCTCTGAGGCAGGAAAAGGGAGCCTGCTGCCAGCACAGTGTGGAGACAGAGGTCACGGTACAGGGTCAACTTGGGAAAGGTTGTGGCAGCTGCCATGCCCACGCCCCACAGGCATGTGGCAACCAGGTGGAAAAGGAGAGCAGAACACACAACCCCTTTCCTTTCAAGGGAACTGCAGTTGATGTGCTGCTCTGTTAGTCCATGCAGGTCACAGCTGGCACCCCACAGCTCTTGGGAAGCAGAATTTGGGGAGGGCAGCTTTCTCCATCAGGGATTTGTATGTTTGAACCCAGGCTGAGTCCTGATGCTGTGGTGCTCAGGATGACTGCCCCAGGAAGGGCACCCCTGGGCTCTGTGCCTCAGGTTTTCCACTTGTGCTCTACAAATTCACCACTTGTTCTTTGCTTCTCTTTTGGCTCTTTCAGTCTTTCACATGTCCTAGAGCAACCACCAGAGCCATACTGCAAAGGAATGAATACTCTCTCCTTCCGAGTCTGTACAGTTATTAAAAGTTCGTCCTGGTAAACCCCTAAACTCTTTCTATACAAGACCTTCTTGTTCCTTTATTTCCTTTCTGTCTTGACAGCAGGCCTCAGCAGCACAACTGTTTCAATTACTGGAGGAGACCACTTCTGTCTGGAGCTTTTCTCCATGGATTTGCCCCCTTCCCATGCCTTTCAAATCAGAGCTCATATTCTCCTTTGGTTTTGGGCTGAATAAATGTAGTCTCAAGACTAAGCTGAACAGCCCTCTTTATGGACAGGGCTTTGCTTTTTACTTGTGTCAATCAGATGAGCAATCAGATGCATCTGGCTACAAGGTCATCAGGATGAGAAAACTCAGGCAGGTGATGTTTTATGTTCTTTGAGGATTTTAATCTTCGACCCTGTGATGTTGGCAAGTGCTGATTCTGTTACAAAAGCTGTGATATTCAGAAAGCCTGAAACTCAGATGATATGACTCTTCTCTTGGCCAAAATAATTGGTAGAGATCAAGTGGGTCTCTGGTAAATGGGGTACAAAGTGTGGACTGCTTTTTTCAGAGGAAAAGCACCTAGTTTAGGTACCTTGTGTATTCCAGGGAAACACAGCATGATCCTGGGAGCCTTGCACCGTGCTCCCTGGGGCTGCAAGGAGAGCTGCCTGCTGTCCTGGACAGAAGGCAGAAAAGATCTGTACCACTCTTACCTAACATGGTAACTGAGGTGAACACAATTTTTTCCCGACATTACCATCAGGTCTGTAGGTATCTCACCATCTTCTTTCAAGACAGCCTTTCTTTTTAAACTGCCTAGGTAACCTTGTGTACTACTGCTTCAGGAGTGGTCACCTTTGTTGGATCAAGGGAAGATGAAACCAGAGTCATCAAAAACATACGATTTCTGGTTTTTTTAATCTTTTAAATTTGCAGGGATTTGGGGAGGGGCTTGTTAGTCTGAGAGATTAATTCCATTTTTCCTTCTGTGCCATTATTTGTGTTTGATGGAACCAGTATGTTCAAACAGTGGCCAACACTGTCAGCATACAGCACAGTTACTGTGTGGGGGAGAAGCTCCACCAGCACTTCTTAGAGGACAAGGCCAGGGTGTCATGTCTGTGACTTCCAGCCAACTCATCATCTTAATTCCCCTGTGGCAGTATTAGGGTTTACCATAATTTAGCTTCAGATCCCTCTGCACTGATTTAGATATTAACCCCATTTTCAGGTTTTGGGTATGTGCTGAAGGACATGGAATCCCAGAGGAGCTGTCAGGCTTGTCTCAAGTTGCAGTCCTTAATTTCTCCAGGTGTTAGATGTCTTGTGGGAGTGAGGAGGAGAGGTGGACAGCAAGCAGGAAAGGTGGAATGCCATCAGTACATCCTTGTTGGCACAAATAGCAAGATGTCAAGGAAGAGGAAACTGTGCTGTGCAATGCATGTCAGTTGTCAGCCAAGACTGAGGCGAGGACTGGGAACCTCAGATGTTTTTAGTAAGCTGTCGGAATGATCTGCAGGCCAAAGATTCTCCTTTAGAGGATGGCAGGAATGTTCCTGGAAAACAAACAAATGTGGGACTGTTGCCATCTGTTCACACCAAAACAAAAACAAAACAAAAAAGTGCGAAATAAATTTTCTCATACCCACAGGGCTTGAATGAGGCTGGAGGCAGAAATGCCAAAAAAGGGCTAATATGCTGATGAAAAAAAGAGCTTCATTTTGATGTGCCTTCCACAAAGGGCTGTCTCTGGGACTCAAAAGCTGCTTATGAAGAGGTAGATGAGGGACACCAAGGAGAGAGGAATAAAAGTGCTCTTTCACTTACCTTTCCAAATAGTTGCTAGCAAGATTTGGTAAAGCAGAACAGCAGTGCTATGACCAGATGGGAGTCCTTGTCACTT
Organism: Acrocephalus scirpaceus scirpaceus; assembly: GCA_910950805.1. NCBI lineage: Eukaryota > Metazoa > Chordata > Aves > Passeriformes > Sylviidae > Acrocephalus > Acrocephalus scirpaceus. Next base: position 16,140,510 of record OU383775.1, on the reverse strand, counting down.
GTAAGGACAATGTCATGATGGCTCTGTTTAAAAAATGTTTTGATGTTACTCCTGATGATAGGATTGTTTTCAAGGAGAGTTTCACTGCTGGCTGCTGAGGGGCCAAATTATTGTAGAGGTTTTGTAGAGATTCAGTATTCAAAGTGCTATCATATGCTGTTCCTCATTCAAATGAAAAACAAAGTCCAAAATTTCCTGAGAAATCACATTCTTAAAAATAATGTCAGACCGAATGCAGAGAGCTATTGTAATAACACTTGAAATCTTTTTTATATCGCAATGTTAAAGCTTTTGGATAATGCATAGATGAGCCTGAAGTGATGGGGTTTTCATAAGCAAAAATTGCAACTATTGCAAAATCAAAATGGAGCCCCATGGCATTGTTGAAATGTTTGTCTTTCTCATGGTGAAAATTCATAGTTAGTGTCTTTCATGTTTGACAGAATTGCATTTTTCTGAAGGAAAAATATTCCACTGGGAAATTCTAGTGTTAATATGGGTGTCAGTGGCAGGCTGCCTATTTTTTTATTTTTATTTTTATTCTCAAAGAATTCGCACTGTGGTTCTGAAGTCAGTGGATATTTCTTCTGAAAATAGGGCTCTGGAGAGAGATATTTTTCAAACCAAATCCCCCCCTCCCCCAAGCGGCAGTAGGATCTAGCTCTTTGGATTCATTATGTACTTAAGCAGCTGCCACATTTCACTCCGGCAACAGTTGTACTTCATTTATGAGCAAAATGATTCATATGTGAATATGGCAAAAGTGGTGCAGCTCGTGGTGAATTTGCACTGAGGAGCAGCTCGTGGGTGAGGATTGGGTAAAAACAGATGCTCAAGTAGGACTTTGTTATTTGCTTGATAGTTTTTACAGTGATAAAAGTTTGTGTTTTAGAAGGGCAAGTCCTGCCAGAAATAGGAGTGCATAAACACAGAGCAAAGGAGCTTGTTTATGACTAACATTAATCATAGTTCCCTGCATCTTGTGTAAGAGAAGCAAATAAATGGTAACACCTGACCTATATACAAAATATGAATGAGGAAATGAAATGGATTGATTGTATTCTTACATTAGTCCCATAATGCAAAAAACAGTGAGATGCCCAATCACTGCAGCAAATGTGACAATGATTGAAGGATGATTCCTCTTTTACACAAAACCTATTTTTGTTCACTACCCGGGAAAATTTCCCAGCCTGTTTCTTTTATTTACCATAGTGTAAATTAGGAGCCTTTCAGCTAAAAAGAGTGTGATCTTCACAGGGGTAAGAGTAGCAGAAGTAAGAAATTAAGGCATATGTCTGAAGTGTTGCAAAAAATAAGTCTTAATTCTTCAGTGCAGAAGCTCTGTGGGTGGAGCGAGGAGAGTTCCCTTTCTTAAGGCCAAGGCTTCCACTAGTACTTGGGTGAAGTTACGGAGTTCGTCCCTAGGCAGCCTTGGAAGATGATGCAAAACTGTCTGCTTCAGACATGCTGCTGGCTACTGTGCTGGTTTTAACTGGCTTAGAGTTAATTTTCTTTACAGTGGCTGGTATGGGGCTATAGTTTGGATTTGTGCTGAAGCCAGTGTTGATAAGAAAGAGATGTTTTTGTTATTGTTTATCAGCGCTTGCTCACAGCCAAAGCCTCTTCTGCTCCTCACCCCACCCAGCAGTGAGCAGGCTGGGGGTGCACAGGGAGCTGGGAGGGGACAGAGCCAGGACAGCTGACCCCCACTGACCAAAGGGACATTCCACACCACAGGGCATCGTGTTCAGCATATAAAGATGGGGGAAGAAGGATGAAGGGGGACACATTTGGAGTTACTGATTTCCCCAGTAACTGCTATGATGGAGCCTTTCTTTCCAGAAGATGGCTGAACACCTGCCTGCCCATGGGAAGCAGGGAATTAATTCCTTGTTTTGCCTTCCTTGTGCACACAGCTTTTGCTCTACCTTTTGAGGTGTCTTGTCCTCAACCCATGAGTTCTTTCACTTTCACTCTTCCACTTCTCTTCCTGATCTGGTGATGGGGGAGTGAGTGAACTGACAGCTGCAGTTAGACCATGACATCCATCCAGAACAACTGTCTACCCTCAGGAAAGAGGGTAGATGTATGTGTTTAGTTTAAAATCTATCTTAAAAGAGCCCCTGTGTTGTGCATTTTTTGGATGTATTTTTATCCCAGGATAGAGAAGAATAATGATTCACTAAATTCCAAAAATCTGTGGTGCCAGCTGAGACCTCACAAGCCATGTTGGCTTCACAGAAAACCTGGGTTCAGCATCACTTGTTGTTATTTGCCCTCTGGTGCCAGTACCCAGTGAAAGAAGAAGCTGTTGGTCCTAAGTAAAGGAGCCCTCCTTTATTTGAGCTTTACCAGCCCTGACGTGGTGACTTACAGCACAAGAAGCAGTTTTGATTTTACAGTGTTCCTTCAGCATCTTTTGTTCATGAGGAGATTAAACTACACATCTACCCTTAGATGGATTCATGTCCCTGAGCTGCAAAAGTAAACTTTACATCAGGGGAATTACTGGCACTTGCCACAATCTCACAGGCTACCACTAGAAGAAAACACACCTGCTCTCCCAAAGCACAACTCTGGGCTTTTTACTCAAATCCTTCTGGTTTTTTTGTTTGTTTGGTGGTTTGTTTTTTTGTTGGTTTTTTTGTTTTTGTTTTTGTTTTTTTTTTGTTCCCTTGCAGGTTTCCACAGACACTTAGGATAGCAAATAATCCCAAGGCTCATTACTGCACATAAATCTCTCAGCCTTCTGGGTTTCCTTCTCTGGAGCCACTGTGAAAATGGACACATCAATACAGCCTTCTGCAGAAAAGCTGACAATCTCAAAATGGGCTCATGCTGCAATAACTGAAATCTCCTGCCAGGTTGGTGATGGGGCTTTCTAATCAACTTTGCAATGAATATTTCTTAAATCATGTTAATCCACCATTTAAGCAGAGATATCAGTTCCAGACAATGAATCACCATACCTGGAGGGGGATATACCTGCCGTTTCCCCAGAGAGGAGGCGATTAACAGCGCGTGTGCTGTCAGATGAGCCAGCAGCGATGGCATTTATCACCTCGCAGCTCCTTTGCTGCAATGAAGGAAATCTTTGCTCCCTGCTTCTGGTGCAATCAGCTTTTATTTATGTAGTGGTTATGGAAAACAGCTCTTAAAGGAAAACTGCACCTGTTTTGCCCTCTGAGGCAGATTTTGCTCTAATTTACATGGATGCATTTCCTATTAGAGTTTGCTAAATGCTGGGATCTCATGAGGAAATGAAAGCCCTTAAATACAAGCAGGCAGAGCACAGTACCCAGCTTTCAGACCCACAGAACTATAGTAAACACTGATGAAGAAGATGAACTGTCTTTTTCATGAGCACTTTTATGTTCTCATCTCCCATAGCTCCTAGGAACCAGCTGCTATGTGAACTGTTAACATCCCAGCTCAAAGAGACTGCAGACAAAACAGAAAGTCTTGTTCTGGGGAAATTCTTGAGCCCAGGTGACTGTAGGATTACTTTGGATAAGTAAGGAACTACGGATTGGTAAGTTTTTCTGTTAATCCCCAAGGTAAGTTTCATGAGCATTCACTGCAGGGTAACTTTTCTTCTCATGAACAAGCTGTGGTAGCCTGAAAAAGGGGGTAATTTCTTGGGTCTTTGAGTCCCACTCCAGCTCAAAGCAGGTTGACTCCTGACTTAGGTGATGCTGCTTATGTCCTTGTCCACATGAATGTCTCCAAGGGTGGAGACACTCCAGGCTCTCTGGGCACCTGTGCTTGGGCTGAGCCACTCTGAAGATCTTTTTTGTCTCCAGCCACATGTAATTTTCCTTGCTGCTCCTTGTGTCTTTTGCCTCTGTCCATCTGTCACGTACCTTCAAGAACAATCTGTCTCCACCTGCTCTGGAACTTTTTAGATAGTGGGAGAGTTCAATTAGGTGTCCCTCCTAGCTGAGCAGACAAACTCTCTTGCTCTCTTCTCTCACATCATGTGCTCCAGTCCCTTGACCATCCTGGTGAGTTTCTGCTGGACTTGATGCACTTTCAGTGCCCCTCTTACACTGGACAGCCCTAAATTGGATATAGCACTGCAGATATAATCTCAAAAGTATTGTGCAAAAGGGAAGGGTCCTCTGCCTTGATCCACTGTGCTGCACCTCTACAGCCCAGGGTGCTGTTGGTTTGCTTTACTGCAAGGCTGCATGCCTTTACTGCCTCTTGTTCAGGTGGCTATACACCAGGACTTTTATTCAAAAAGATGTTTGCAGGCTGTAGAAATACACTTAGGATTGCTGCCAAGGAATGTGTCCCTGAAAACGTGCTGCCCACATTCCCTTGAATTTCGGGCCTCTTTAGGCTATCTCAGTTTGGTCTCCCCAAAATAAATGTTTCCATAGTTTTGCTAGATACTCTTTAATTATTTTCTTTGGGCTTTAGGATAGTGGAGGTCAGTCCCCTCCTAAATAAAAGGATAAATTCTACTTCCTCAGGCAGTCCTGGAGGAAATGAGCTACCCAAGTAAACTGATGTGGAATTAAGGTATGAGCCCAGCGTAAATGCTAACAGTCATTGGCCTAAAAATATCTGCTACTTTTACTGCTGCAGAAAGAATAACACGCACCTCTGATAACTTGTCTTGTGGTAAGTCCTGCCAGGCTGTGCCTGGATCCAGAATGATTACTGCATTTCCTGGTGGCTTGAGGAGGAGGAAAATGGATGAGAGGTGCAAATAAGCCTGTTTTCCTCTAAGAATAACTTAGAGCTGAAGCCACAGGATGCTGTCCACAAAAGTAGGTCAATAGACAAATCATTGTGCATGGCTAATAGAAGTGTGTGTGTGCATATCTATATATGTTGTATCTTCATGGTGTGATGTCTGTATGAAACTATTACACCCAAGCCAGATTGGTTGTTGAACTTCAACTTGGTTACGTTTACTCAAGGCGTGGCAAAAGCTTCCCTATAAAGGAGAGCAGGGATAGTGCCAGCCCTTGTGTCTCTGTTGGTGTTGGCTGCAGTTACGCTGGAGGCACTGCAGGTAAAAAAACATCCCTTTGCTGTTTTATTTAGCACAAGATGAAGCAGGTGAAATACAAGTAATAGGGCTGGGAAAGCACCACAGACACATTGAGAGGGATTTGCCTTGGAGAGACAGAATAAATTAGTGTCCCTCTCCTTAATGTTACCTGGAGGGAAAGAAAAGACGAAAGCCATCCTAGAAAGAGCCTCCTTTGTAAAACTGTAAGTTGTCAGAAGTAATTGGATCAAGTGGGAGTAGAGATTCTGAGATGAGGATGATGCTATAGTTACTGTAGGCTGCTGTTAAATGAGGTAGAAAAAAGGTATCTGGAACTGTCCTGTGCTGTGTATGCAAAACGAGAAGAAAATTGACTTAATAAATAGCTAGAAGGGAGTACTTCACAGGCTGTTTGGAGCAGAAGGTCGTGCAAGATGCCACTGAGAAAGTAATCTCCTGGAGGGTTGCCAGAGTGTCTGGCTTTGATTTTCTGTGGTACTCAAGGTTTTTGCACATGGTCTGTACAAGGAGGTGCTGTCCATCTGAGGTTTGGGACGCCCACGTTCTGGTCCCTGCACTGCCTTCTCAGCTTGCTTCCTCTGCAGGACACTGCTGACTCTCTCGTTAATTTTTTCCTCTGAATGCTAGGAGAGATAGTAAATTCACACTTTCCTTCTTTATAAGATAATTCTGGAACTGAGTCCCTGAAGTTTTTACAATGCTTCAAGTACATGAATGACAGGATCTTAGAGGAAAGGGTGCTGGTGTTACTGTAGCATATATTGAATATTATGGGGAGATGAAATGTAGCTTGATAGTTTGGAGTGTTTGAGAGGAAACGGGAAGAAGGGCTGCTGGCTTTTTGGCTCTTCTGGTACTCGTCATTGTATTTGAGAAAATTAGTTGCTCTTTCTAAGGTACAGAAACTCAGCTAAGCCAACATTAATGGAAATGTTTTGAAAAAATCGGTGGAGAGGAGAAGGTTCAGCTATGAAGTACACTTGGTTTCTAATTGTCTATTTCTACTTTCTACTCCATAAAAAATACCAAAGCCATTGAAGGAAATAATGTCTGTACTGTGACATAAATCTTTATGCAAAGTGTAATTAGCTGTCAGTAGCATTTGCCACCATTGTGTACCTGATTATAGTCGTGGCTTGACATCTTTCTTGAATTACTGCTGGGCACACCTTCACGGCTGCATTTTAAGCTGTTCAGAGCCAGGAATGGTGGCTGCTTGGGGTTCCCCCTTGGATTTCTGCAGGAGTCACCAACCTTTTTGCCCTGCTGTGCTTGGAGACTCCTCTTTCCTTCCCATCTCTTCCAACTGCATCACTTGATCTCTTTTTACCCTTCTCTTTGTAGCTCTTCCTCTGCTTATCTTCTCTCCCTCCTTCTTTGCTGTTTGTCCCTTTCTCAGGGACAGACAACATGGATGTCCCTCTGCCAAGAAGGAAGAGGAACCAAAAAAGGGTGTGATTCCCTTCTCCATTTCAGATAAGTAAGCGTGTTGAAGGAGATCCCACGACTAAGTTAATGTATATTTAGCCCCCTCCTAAATGCTTACCCCCTTCTGAATAATAATTTCTTTCCTTAGTTGAGTGGCAGTATCTTTGCTTTTCTTTAGAGTTTGACAATCTGTCTGAAGCAGCTTTTGTGAGCAGTTGAAATCCCTCTCTCTCCCCTTGCATCTTGTGGCAGGGAGCAGTCCAAGGGCAACCTCTGCAATATCCATTCCATTATGTCTTTGTCCCTTGAAAGCCTTTCTGGCTCTTGAGGTCAGTAACAGTAAGAAACAAGCTGGCAATATTCAGCTTTAACAACTTTTGTGATCTTTGCTGTTGCTGATGGACCTGTGAGAGCCATGTGGGAGAGCTGTGGCCAGGATTCAGGGTGCTACTCCAAAAGAGGTGGCCATCAGAGCGTGCTGGAACAGCCAGGGCACTGCTAGCCAGGTCCTGACCCCATGAACCCCATGGACTGACTGCAGAGGGGCAAGGGTGGGTGTAGAGCTCGTGTGTCTGTGCTGATGAAGATATTCCGGCAAGGGAATAGTAGTTAAGTGTATTGTTTTCCTCAGTCTGGTTGCTAATTTAATCCCGATATGTTGAACAACGTAATTAAACACACACACACACATGCTAAAAACTCTTGTTCTCTGTCAGAACAGAGGGAATGCATGTCAGACCCAGCCTTCAAGCTCTGTTAATTTTAATTTGAGTTTTGGAATTAGTAATCAGTTTTGCTGGAACACTGTTTCAAGAAAAAGATCTTAGCATGCACGGAGCCTGGGCACAGTTTCAAATGAGTATTTGTTAAGAAGCCATTCCCTTGTCGTGTTATGGTACATTACATGAGATTTATTTCCATTGTATTAAAAAATGCAAACCCAAGGGGAATGCTCTCTCTTCTTGTTGGCCGAGGGTGGTTTTGGATTTTTATGTGGGGCTTTTAATTAAAACAATGAGATGCAAACCCACTTTTTTGTTTAGGCTATTGTTACCATGCCAGGAAGCTAAGTGACTTGAAGCACCAAGAAAGGTGATGAGACTAAGTAAAAAGGGTGTAGGAAGGAGAGTGGGGGGGAATCACACCTGAAGGTATCACACATTCATTGTGGCTGAGCTGTGTTTTTGACTTGTGGGAAGAATTCATAATGCAAACCTGAGGCTTTGCTCTTACTGAAGCCATCTGCTCTATTTGTGCAGCACCAGGGACATCTCAGATCTACAGATAAGTTTGTTTGATAGAAAAAAGCCCCTTCATCTACAAAAAAATTAAACAAAAAAATCGAACAAGACCAACCAAAAGAGCTATGGCATCTGGTTGCTGGAAAGTGAAACTAGGTGACTTCAGGCTAGAAATTAGCACAGCAAAGTTGATTAACTGTAGGTGAGGCTTGCCCAGGGTATGTGATGGATTTTCCAGTGCTAATTTATGAGAAGATACATCTTAAGTGGAATCCAGGAACTGGGGCAGGAATCCCTGGATCAAGTGTGGTGGCATCCATAAAGCAAGATGCCAGAGGAGGATCACAGTGATTCTGCCTTTAAAAGTCTGCTGATAAGGGGCTCTCCTTTCATAAGGAAAGAGGCAAAAGGGGAAATATAGCTCAGGATAGTTAATATTTTTGTTTTGTGATAGCAAATGGGAATGAAGGATGAAAACTGGTGTGGACCCTGAGTCATATTTTTATCCAGCAACATGTAATTTTGTGTGACAATAGGAGCTGAAGGAACCAGGACGTAAGGCAGGCTGCACAACTTCCTGCTACTTCTCTGAACCCTGAAACCACAACAGAACCTTTCAGCTGAAGGGAGATCCCCAGGAGGTGGTGCCCAGGTGGGTGTCTCTGTATATCCATGTGGCTCTGGGGAGCACACCTCAAAACTTGTGCTCTGGTTGGACAAAATAAATTGCTTTATTTAAGCTCCAGTGCCACTAGCCTCTCCAAATGTGCAGTTTGTCCTCTTTCTTGTGCCTTTCTTCCACTCCTGTCCTAAGAGCTCTCCCATCCCACAGTCCAGTGTCTCCATGGAAGATGAATTACCTCCCTTTGGAACAAAAGTAGATTTTTGATGGCAGGAATCCTGCTGTGCTTTTTGATGCCTGTAATGGGACAAAGCCCTCAACAGGAGATTTTGGCTCCTGCATCCCTCCCTAGCTGTGGCAGCAGGTGTATTAGCAGGTCTGTTCAGTCCAGGGTTTCACTGTACATATAAAATGTCCATTTTCCTAATTAAAGTGCCCCTTTCTGTTAGACACATTAGCAGAGAGGGGTTCAACCATGCATCAGACTGGAGTACCTGTAGATGCCATGCAATGACTGCCCAGTTTAAACAGCATCTTGAAATCCTGTGTCCTGGGCACAGATGTGATACGTGACCAGAAGAGTCCTAGGGATCTGTGGGCATCGACCCTGCTCACACTCACACTCCCCTGTGTCTGCAGCTCTTGTTCCATCCCCTGTGCTTGCTTATATTGCAGCCACTCACTAGCTTACACAGCAGCTCACTAACAGCTTTGCTCTGTCCTCAGGGAAGACTCCAAATTGAATTTGTAGCACTGACAGCACTGGTTTAAGATAAACCAGTTGGGATTCGACGACTGCTCTTTCCTCATGCATTTCCAGCTAATAAGGATTTTGTCACTGTGGCTGCCCTCAGTTTTGCAAGCTGCTGCTCCACAGTCCTCCTGGTGGGAGGGGGAGGTGTTATCCCACACACTCCTGATGCACCACTTTGCATTGGCAGACTAATAGCAGTCCCTGTCTTCCCCTCTCAGGAAAGGGGCGCGATGCTTGCCCCCAGCTCCTCTCCGACGCTAGAGCAGGGCTGGCAAACCACAGGAGCAACTGGAAACCTCCAGAACCTGAAGAAATTTAACAGCCAGGATTTCAAAGGCCTGCGAGCCTTGTGCCTGAGCCAAGGGCTGCTCTTTGAGGATGCCACCTTCCCCGCTCACATCAGCTCCATTGGTCCCACCCTCCTCCTGGAGGAGAAGCTCCAGCAAATACAATGGAAGAGGCCAAAGGTGAGGTCCACCAGCTGGGGTGTTTTGTAGCATTGCTGCTGAATGGGAGCACTGATGGCCAGTGGCTAAAGGCCTGCACTCTGGGGTGGGAGGTCTGTGTTGAGCAGGAGAGTAGACCTCAAGGGGAACACTGGAAGCACACTTGCAAGGAGGGATCCTTGCTGTGGGATGTGTAGAGGGAAGATAACCTCTGCAACATTAATGATTTCATTAGGTACATTTTTGTGGGCAGTTTGCTTCTACCTGTGAACCTGACTAGAACTACTGTTCCCATTTTGATCTGCTTCTAGAGGATTTTGTGCAAACCTGAAAAGTTGCTAAATTCTATAGAAGATCTCTGATTTCTGTAATCCAAGCGACTGACTCAGCAATACCTATTTTAAAGTAATTGGGACAAGGCAGGAGATGAAGTATGTTTGTGTGCTGATTCCCAGTTGCAATTTAATAGGCAGTTATCGTCTGGCATATGGAAGTTTAGAATGGAAGGTGGAATCACATGCTCAGCTCTTTTATCCTAGGACCTAATTTAGAAACATTCCCATGGTCCAACTGCTCTGTATAGCACTGCTGCTGGTGCAGCTCCTGGATGAGCCACGTGCTGCCCTTTTCCTGGCTTTTCCTGAGCGCACCACTAGTGCCTGAGGCGTTTGGCTTCCCTGGGCTGGGACAAACCAACTCGTATCCCTGGGGACACTGCCTCAGGGTGTAAAGACAGTGACTGTGAGACTGTAAAGAGACAGCACGAAACAACAGGAAAAATTTAGTTGGATGGCAAATGCATTAGGGCAGTGAGGGTGTGCTGGAACTTGGCAGCGTGCTGGCCTTTGCACAGCAGCAGCAGAGGATGCATCCAGCATGGATGTTGAAACTCATGGATCCCAGAAAGGAAGCAGAGTAGCCAGGACAGCCTGTAGAGCTGCTAAATGTGGATGCCCACATTGAAAGGTGGGAAACACATGACATAGATTGGTAGGTGTGGAGGTGCTGGGTGCAGATATTTGGGTGTCCTCTGTGGAGGTGCCATGAAGAGATCATTCTCTTTTGCGGAAGCTGCTCCTACTGCAGGCTGAATGTCTGGGTTTCTCCTTAGGCAGTTTTCCTTCTGTGTCTGGTGAGAGTACAGCTGATGCTGTGTTTTTTACACCAGCACTCTGCTTATGGGTTCACAGCAGGTGGGAATAATCTCTCTTGAAAGTTGGTTGTATTAGGAAAGTAACTAAAAATGCAGAGGAGAGGAGTTAGTTGCTTCTGTTTCCAGTGTGAGAGAGAAAAAACAGGATAACTAAGCATTAGACTCAAAGAAGACATACATATATTAGAAAGGACTCTCCAGGGGCATTTTAAAGATAAATAAACTGGAATAAATTGTTATGATACAGTTCTCCTAAGTACTAACACCCCGGTGCTTTTGCAGCAGAGAAGTGTAGGACTTCAAAAGCATACAAAGTAACTTAGAAGCCCAAATACCACTGATTTTGAGGCACCGCACTGTGGGATGAACATCTATCCTACTCTAATATCCTGAGAGTTATTTCATGTGCAAAGAGACTGATGTACCTCGCCAAAAGCAGAATCTGCTGCTGCTAGTGCTTGAAGTTTGTCAGGTGAGGGGCAGGTATTGGAGAATTCCTTCTATTTTGCTTAATCCATGAATACTAAGATTGTCAATACTAAGATTGTGAATAAAAGTTTTTGTGCAATTGGTTTCAAAAATTTGCATATGTCCTCTCCATCCCAGCACTCCCCTTCTGAAGAATTTTTTTACAGCAGCCAACAATCTTCCAGAGTGTTTTTCCAGGAAGGAGCAGGATCGAAATCCTTGGCTTTTCCAGAGCTCTCTTTCAAAAATTAAACCATATGCTCATGGCCCAGGGTTCATAATGTGAACATTGAAAAGCCTTTTGTTCTTTTATAGAGGCTAAAGCAGCATCACCAACTGCTTTTCTATGACAAAGGACAAAAGTTGAGACTGCTGACTCAACTGGGTCATCTGGAACAGAAACTCAGGATTCTAGTGCTGAAGAAGGCCCCATTCTTTCTTTTTTTTCCTCAGTTTGACCAAAATTTTCACCTATAGATGTCTCCCAACCATGCAGCCTTCGCCTTGCCAGACAGGATGCAAGATAAAGGGCAGTGGCATCAACTGCTTGAGGAGACCAACCAGAAATTCTCAAACATCACCACAACAGCCATGCTGCATCATGGTGACATCAAAGTGTGGCCTCACTTTCCTGACAGAATGAAGCAGAGGTAGAAGAAGTTGCTGAGTCACAGTGTTTTCTTTTCATTTATAGAGCTGCAGATGTTTTAAGTGAAGGGTCAGGAAGCAAATAAAGTTGTATTTGCATTTCATAAGTCCTGAAAGGGCAGTGCTATGTCCAGTTGCCTCTGGGAGTTGGTCCTCCAGCAGAAAGACGGAGGTATCAGGAGTAGTGGTGCCATAAATCTGAAGTTTTTCTGTTGGGCACCTTTCACCCATGCAGAAATGTTTGTACAATCTTTGTTGTTAGGCCATTGCAGTGCTAACTCTAAGGATATGTGATCCCAGGTGTTTAAGCTACCTAAACAACTCAGCCAAGAAATACCTATAATTTCCCCAAGAGAGACTGTTTCCTACCTGAATACATCTCCCAGAGACTCAGTTGGGCAGTTGTGTCCTGTTGACAAATCATGGTCAATTTCATGTATAGCAGTATTTTTCTCAGCCTCCACCGTTAGCTCCCTCTGACATTAAAATAAATTTGTCTGGAATTGTACCTGTGACTGGCATCTTGGTCCTAATAATCTCTTAGCTTCCATTTACTGTCATGCAGTATCTGGTTATTTAAGTGGTAGATAGCAATTATAACTGCTGTCTTTGTCCCAGATCCAATGGAGCTGTTGAGCAACATGCTGCTTCTATTTTACCTTGTACATTGTCAAGAGAATTGCCAATTATGCTCAGAGTTTGGAGTCTTCATATCTGAGGGTGATGTATAAAGTAGAGAGAAAACAGCTAGATTTCAGACAGTAACAGTCAGCAGTGACAGTCAGGAACAACTTTTTGACTTGTAAACTGATCTTGTTTAATAGGCATGTTCCTGAAAGGGAGGGGAGGTGGGTCAGGAGCACCAAGACAATAATTGAAATGTCAGTTTTCCCAACTCTGCAATAGTTACAGTTTCCCATCAGATGGGGACTGCTTCAGGCTGTATTTGCATCCCCAGGCCCTCAATCTATGCCCATTGGAATGTACAATCTGTGTCAGAGATTTTGCATATGGTACTTCAAGCATTATTAGAGGTCAGGCTGAAGATACCAGATACAGCAGGGCCTCACAATTAACCATTCCTTTGGCTCACCAATGGTTTTGAGAAATGGAAAAGAAGTTCTATTTTAGACTGAACAAAGTATTTTCTATAGCTAGGCTTTTCTAAAGATCAATAAAAGGGAAATTCTCCGTGAAGAATTATGTCAGGTTTTAAAAACTGAGATGCTCCTTTTAAAATGTTCAGAATCATTCTTTTTCATTGTTTGCTGCTTTTCCTTCACACAAGCTATTGATTGGAACTGAGGAAGTCATTAAATGATTAACTGTTGCGGAATATGCATTTTTATTCAATTAATGTTCAGGCCTAAAGATTTCTCTCTGTTCTGATCAAAGTACATAGCATAATACTGTGCAGATGCAAAAAGAAATTGAAGGAGGATGGTCCAGATGATGTGAATTGTGGTGGTGCTAAATGTGGAATGCTTTACTTCTGCTAACATTTGTTATATTTTCAGATATGAGATGTGAGAGGGGAGAGAGATTACCACTTGTGCAGCAGTGCCTTGGCCCTGCACCAGGGCCAAGTATGTGCTCAGTATGGTGCCCATTGTAAATACGAAGGATAGTCCATGATTTTCAGTGCTTATGCTTTAAAAGAAGGCTAAAATGGGCACAGAGTGAAGTTGCTGAAGGCTTTTCTGAAGGGTCTTCAAGGCTGCAGACTACTGTTCCTGCCCTGCTCACCCATGGCCTCTTAGGGACCCTGTAGCTCCTTTATGGAATGAGGGGAGGCTGAGCAGGAGCTGGCGTAAGATCTGTCCTCTGATTAGCATAGATAGTTAGGTGTGGGGACAGCTGGAACGAAAGCTTCAAGGTGGCCAGTGGAAGCTTGAGGACCAGCATGGGAGGAATCCCTGAGTGCCTCTAATGTGACTTGTAGAGATGTGCATGGTGGAAGGACTGTCTGAAAGAGCCGACCTGGGCTTCGTCTGCATCATCATTTGGGTTCAGAGCATCAGGGCAGAGAGTCCTTGGATGTTGTCTCAGGTGTCTGGGGTCAGGTGATGAGAAAGGTAGTGTCCAAAAAAATTCCTTGGATGTAAGGTGCAGAAAGAGGCAGTATGAACTCAGGGAAGGAATACACCTTGTCCTCACAGCAGAACCCTGTGCTACTGCCCTCAGCATCTAAAAAACATTGGAGAAAATTATACTTATTGAGCCAACGCTTATTAGCTGGGGAAAATGTTCCATCATTTGAATTACTCATTTTGTAAAAGGGCTTGATCATATTTTTGATTCCCTTCCTCTGTCCCTTCCCAAAGAAAACATAACCACCTTTCAGGAGTGTGCTGGTTTGAAAGCAAAACCAGTGAAAGACTCCAAGTCAGAAACACAATTTAATAAGAGGAAAAGAAAAGAAATAAAAGAAAGTAAAATAAAATAAAAGTAATAGTACAAAAAAACGCCCACTGACAGAGTCAGAATACAACCTGACACCCTGTTAGGGTGGTAGTGGCAGTCCAAATGAGATGGTCTTGTCAAAGCAGTGATTCCTGTAGAAACGTCTGGCAGCTCTTGTCTCCTCTGGGAGTCCAGTGGATAAAAAGCTGCCTGTGCTGTCCCAAACCCTGGATTTATCCAGGTGGGAATGCTTGGCTCCTCCCCCTGGGCAGAGCGTCTCACAATGGGATGATCTCATTCTATGAGTCATGCAGTGGGTCCTTGATGGCCCATTAAACAGAGATAACTCCCAGAGGGAGTTATCTATGAGTCACGTGGCAAGGCATTGTTAGGCTCATTAACAGAAGATAAGGAAAACACTGCCCCACCTTGGCTCTAACAGCTCATGGGGATAGAATACATACCTTGGGCACAATTTTACATTTACATCCTACAACCTAGGACAAGGAGCAGAGTATCTATTGGTATCCTGCATAGCTTTTGGTGATTTTTCCTTAGTCTATTATTTATTTCCCAGAGATTTCCAAGAAGTAGCATCAGCATTAAGGAATTTTGAATCCAGCAACTGACTTTAAAAAATGGACCCTTTAAAAAAGTAATTTTGAAGTTGGCATCTTTCTAGACAGATAAACTGAGCTGGATTTCCTACTGCATCAGTCTTGGCCTGTCTGTAGCTTGAGGGGACTAAAAACCGGATTTCATTCAGGCAAGAATTTAGACAACAATTTGAAGCTAACCCAAAAAAATGTCTCTAATAGAAGAGGGGGAAAATGAAGAAAAACCTACCAAAAACAAAAAGAAGAGGCAAAAGAAATGCAGGTTGTCACATGAGCTGCTTTAATGAGGAAAGTTACAGGAAGTGTGTGGCAGCAAGGGATAGTGGTGTCCTGCAAGTCTGTCACTTTGGGGTCAGTCCCTGCCATGAACCAAAGCTGCTTACCAGCTGTTTGTGGTGGAGTTCATAGATTCAGTCTTTTCCCAGGGGCCAGGCGGCTCTTGGATCCTGTTCAGTGTTTCTCCGTGATGAAAATCAAAATCAATTTGCCCTGTTCTTTCCGAGTGCGCGTGTGCAATCAGTGTAGTTGAACGGGAGCAGCATCCCCAGGCTGCCATTGTCTCAGCCCTTGCCTACTCAGCTGATTGCACCTGACCTTGACAGAGTTCATCCCTGTGGGCCCCAGAAGCTGCAATGCATCACCAGCTATTACGTCTGTCTTTCTGGAAGACTGAAAACGTTTATTTGCATAGTATTTCCTGACTCCGTTGATCTTTGGGGAGAGCTGATTGTGTGGGGGAATTTGTGCATTCTAGGTGGATTGGAAGGCAGCACTGCTGTGATGGTCTGCTGACTGCCCTGCCTCCCTGTTTCTCAGGCTGGGGAGTCTCAGGCAGGATTATATGGCTATGTTGGCTGGAAGGTAGTTGGTAATGCTGTGGCACTCCCAGTTTTACTGTATGATCCCAGGGGCAAGTTCCAGGACCTCTAAGGAAACTGCCTCTCAAAGGCTCCAGGCACACAAGACTACTTCCCTTGTTCACCTCCTTTGTCTTTGCCTCCTTTGTGTTAGCAATGAGCCGCACAAAGCAAGCAGGCTTCAGGTAAAATCCGAGCTGGTTTCTGGTTTTGTCTGGTTGTTGACATCAGTCCATCCTCCAGCAGGACTTAGATTTCACATTTGTGGGCTCCACACCTGTGTGGATTCTGAACTCGTTCTTCCTATGCAAAAGAGAACTGGAGCGGAGCATGGCTTTTATAAGCAACCAGTGCATTTGTATTGAAATCAGGCAATTAAGAATTGAGCTATTCTGCTGTAAAGCAGGGAATTGAGTTCTGTCATTGCAAGCAAACCCCTTGAGAGTAGTCTGATTTTTCCTATTAATTTTGGCTTGCTCAGTTATCCTCTCCCTCTCCAATCTGTTGGAGAAAAGTCATTGCACGTCAGATCTTTGGTGTGGCCCAGCATAACTTATATTTTGTGGGTTGGAAAAGACCTTTTAAATCTTACAATCCAACCATTAACCCAGCACTGCCAAGCCACCATGCCCCCCAGTACCACATCTACATGTCTTTTAAATACCTCTAGGGAGATGACTCTACCACCTCTGTGGTAGAGGGGATGAATTCAGCCTGTTCCAATGCTCAGCCACCCTTTCAGTGAATGAGTTTTTCCTAATAGCGAACATAAACCTGCCCTGGCACAACCTGAAGCCATCTCCTCTTGTCCTGTCACTTGTTACATGGGAGAAAAAACTGTAGCTCCTTCCTGGCTACTTACCTCCTTTCAGGCAGATGTAGAGAGTCACTCCCTCTGAGCCTCCTTTCCTTCAGGCTAAAAAACCCCATCTCCTTCATCCACTTCTCATAAGACTTGTGCTCCAGACCTTCCACTAACTTTGGCCTTTGTTCTGCCCTCCCTCTTTATCCCAACTGTCTTATTTCTGTGGAGGTTTCCTGTGGTTATGGGCTGTATGAGAGTGGTGTGACTGACTCCTCAGCACACTGCTGGGCAGCGCCTTCAGCCCAGGGAACTGGAGTACTGTGTTTATTTCTTAATCCACAGCAACACTATTACAGGCACAGCAGTGCTGCTGAATTAACATTTGTCCAGCTGAGAACATTTTGGCTTTCAATAAATAGCAGCCGTTTTATTTGTCATAATTTGTGTGTGTTGAACAGGGAGCACCATGACTCATGATGGCAGGATGTGTAAGGATGGTGGAGCTGCAGCAGAGGGGAGCAACACAAATGTAGCTGAAGGGAAAGATGTGGACCTGTGGTAGGAACAGAAACAGGGCTGGGATTTTATTTTATGGTTAAGGTGAGCTGACCAGAAGGTGGCTCTGCAAACAGTCAGCTCTAGCCACTTAACCCTCAGTGGCCTTGTGCCTGCGCTTAGGATCATGCTGGGCCAGTGGGGAAATGTGTGGGAAAATGGCCAGCACCCAACCAGTGCAGCCTGCAGCCTGATGGGTTTACACTGCCTAGGAAATCCCACCTCAGGCTTCCAATTTTTCACAGAACTCTTTGACTGTGTCCTTTGCATGTCTGCATGTGGTCCCCATCTACACTACTTACCTCCAGCTCCTTCTGGGGACTTGTTCTTCCCTAAAAACTTCAAGAAATTATGCAAAGAGATTTAGAGATAACTGCATGTACAGGACACTTTCCTTCCACCTCTCAGATTAATTCTCTGTCTTGCTCTTTAGATGAACAGTACTTCCGTGGTAAGACCATGCTCTAGAGGATGAACTGGTTTGAACTTGAACTTCTCTCTCCTTTTGAATACATAATGAAGACTTCAGTGGGGCAGGGAAAGCAAGTGATGAGAGCTTTGTCCTGAGGGGATGAGTTCAGGCAGAGTGCTTGACTTGCAGCCCATATGGTTGCCTTCACTGCTGGGCTCATAGATACTCTTGAGAAGAGACCATGTGCCTCCCTGAACTCCCTCTTCTTTCCCCCTCCAGCTAAAACTGAAAAGTCTTGGTGAAAATGCCACAAAGCCTCATCATTTCTCAGTCAAACAGGACGCTGCTTCTGGAGAGACTTATAGTTAAAGCTGTGGTTTCTCTCTTTGTCACGCAATTCCAGCAGCAAGAAATAGAGAGGCTTGCACATTCTGTGTAGTGGTAATTACATGTTTAGCTGTGCTTTGCAATAGTGGACAATATGGTGTTTTATGACTACTGTATTCTTGCCTTTGAAGGAAGGGGAACTAATTGGAAACTTCCTTTCCTCCTGGTTCAAAAAGGTCCAGATTTCCAGAGCACTGCACCCATCACAATTATGTCCTCTCTGTTCTCTGTCAGAAGCCCTCTGTGGGTTCAGACAGCTGCTGAGCTGCTGAGCCCCTTCCCCTGGCTAGTGGAAACACACTCTGTATTGTGTCTCAGCTGTTGCCCTGGGATCTGTGCGGAGTGCAGACTCCTGGAGGCAGAACTCTGTGTGCGGTGGGTGGTGGGGAATACAGCATTGGAGTGTTCCCTCTGACAGCCACAGAGATGTCTGTGTGCCACAGTCATCTGGTGGTGGGGAATACAGCATTGGAGTGTTCCCTCTGACAGCCACAGTCGAGGCGTGTTGTCTGAGGCTGACTTCAGATTATGTCTTTTCTGGTTTTAGACTAAATTGCCAGTTTCTCTCAGCAAGGATCCTGCTTAATGAGTCAGCTCATCCCTGTTTGCTCACTGGGGAGTTGAACACCTTACTGGGCAATAGAATATTTGGTGAGGCATCTAATGGGCTGACTTTTGAGCTAGTCCCCACAACAGGCTAGCAGGATCCACAGAACACATATGAGATTTAGCATCCTGGCATGGAGCAGAGCATTAGCCCTTTCCTCAGGGATCCCATAAAAACACAGCTGCCTTCCCATTAGTTTCAGGCTCATGCTTCTGGATGGTGCTTACCCTGTAGCAGGTATGCACTGTAGCCCAGCCACCCTGCTTCTGGCAACTCAGACTTCAAAGCCCTCAGAAATGATGGGGGAAAACAAAAATACCCATTCCTTTATGCTGTAGGTTTTCTGGGATGACTACTGGCAAGTCAGGCACACACAAAACCATGGGCAGTTCAAAGCCTTGCCATGCAGCTTAATCTTTCCTGCTTGTGGAAAGTTTTGAGTTCACCCAGGTGAGGGGGACAAACTGCTCTGGGAAATTGAGGTAGGGAGAAGATAAATCTGGGATGGATGTAGAGCAGAAGGGAAAAGGGCTCAATGCTGCTTCTTCCTTACACAATGAGCAACCATGGCTGCTGGTGGCCACACATCTTAGGCCTGCTCCCATGCCATGGGTAAATCTCTTGCTGCAAATCCCCAAAGTCCTGAGATAAGTGGGGATGGCTGTAGGAAAGCATCTCTCAAGGGATTTGCCTGCTGAGGCTGCTTTCCCCTGCATCAGCAGTGCTGTGGGAGCATGATCTGTGCACCAGCCTAGAGCAGTGACGTTACATTGCATCTTTTCCTGACAGGGAAACTTTTTGGAGGGGTTTGGTCACTGTGAAGCCATTTCAGAAAGCTGACAGCATTTGCTAATGCTGAGCTTACGAAACCGTGCAAGTCATGAGTCACATTGTGAGCTGGTCTCATTTTTGTGCAGCATGTCGGATCAGCTGGGGAGAAGGAATGCCAGGGCCTGCTCAGGGAAGGGCTGGTGTATTATTTTTCTTACCAGAACTTTTTTTTCTTCCTTTTATCTCTTTGTTTTTTTACATGTGTGATGACTTGCCTCTTTCAGGCTGATTGCTCTTTCAAAACAGAGCCTTACCATGATGGAGAGTGCCAAGGGTTACTCATGGGGGATACTAAGGCTGTTCCTTCCTGAGCAGTCAGATATCCCAGGCCAATAGCAGACACGGCTGGGAGAATGGTTCACATTTCTGTGTGCAAAGCCAAGCTCTGAAGCACTTCCCCCTTCACTGCCCAAGCAAGACTCTCAAGGAAAATTCTCCCTGAATCAAAGATGTCAGCCAGGCCTTTGGGATTTTGCAGACAGAGATTAAGCTCTCTTTCTATATCTTCCTCCTTGTGAAGAAAAGCAGCTGACCTGTATTAGACCTGAATGGAAACACAAAAGGCTCAGAGTGTACAATGCTCCCAGACCCACTGCTGAGCTGAAGTATAGACACTGTTAGACTTTGCTTAGAGACCTGTGTGTTTCTGCCCTGCTGTGCCCCAGGAAACTGCATGATTTTACTGCTAACCTCAGAGGTCTCGCTGAAAGGTGTCAGTAGCATTAGAGAAACCCAGATGAAAACTCAGGGAGTACCCACCCCCAAGTCCCCATCCCTAGGAATGTCAGCAGATTAAAGAAAAGATGACTATCTCTTCTGGTTCCATTGGTGGTAGGCAGCAAAACATCAGGGCTCAAGAAAAGCAGTTTTCAGATGTGGAAAAAGTAGGCAAGGTTTTCAAGGGACAGGAAACACACTGCTGTCAAAGGCCGGGTACTAATGTTGTTCTTTGCATTTTCTTTCCTCCAGGAAATTCACAGAAATCCTTGTTTGATCATGGATGGAGTTAGAAGATTTGATATCATGCAAGGAGAAATAGGTAAGGTGATACTCTTGATTTGGAAGAGATCTGCACAGAGCAATAGCCTGTGGCTGCTTTGCCATATTCCAAGTGCTTGGTGGGAAGATGTGGATCATGGTAGCTGCAGTAAACAATGAGTGCAGCTCAATCTAGACTGGCACAAGTCCACTCACAACTTATTGCAGATATTTAACAGGATTCCCAAATGCAGCAGCTCAAATCTTTGTTACTTTTGTCTGGCGTCTGCCTTCTGTCTGTATAATGCCAAGCTTAGAAAGGGAGATCCAGCTGAGTTGAGGCAGATGCTTCAAGAAGAAGGGTCAAATGCCAAACTTAGAAAGGGAGATCCAGCTGAGTTGAGGCAGGTGCTTCAAGAAGAAGGGTCAAACACGGTTAAGCATAAGCAGGTAAATAGGCACAGCTCCAACAGGTGTAGGACTGAATTTTCTTTCCATTCTAATGTCTTCATTTGACTGTCAGTGTTTTCTTTCCCGTGGATATTTCTGTTCAACTCCTCTAATACTTATTCAGTATCAGAGTATGTATCTGTGCCCTGTGTCTGTTCCATTTTGTACTCTTTGACCATGTTTGTCTTTGGGAGCAGCTCTGCTCCCACATAGAAAGAACTGCCTTTCCATTTCCCAGTCCACTGAGAAGTTTGAAGGCTTCCTAAACAGTGTTCTGGAGTGCAAGTCACAATGTGACTGCAGAAGATAGGAGCAGCCTGAAAGTAGAAAATGGTGGCTGGGTGACAGCAGGGCTCCCATTGGACATTGCTGGTGAATCCTGGGCAATGCTTCAGCATTTTGGAGGGAGGGAAAGGAGACAGAAGAATGTTTGCTTTTAGCAAAGTGGTTCTTAGCTGTACCAGCCCATTCTCTTTCTAAAGAGTCAGCTGTGATCCAGCACAGCAAGTAAATGACTAATTGCACTGGATTCTTCCCTCCCCTGAGGTGACTGCTGGATGTTGGCTGCCCTGGGCTCCCTGACACTGCAAAAACAATTTTTGGAAAATGTTTTACCAAAGGACCAAGGATTCCAGGATGATTATGCTGGGATTTTTCATTTCCGGGTATGTATTCCCTGTGGTCTTGACGTCTCTTGAGCTTGGCTGGTTGGATTGCATAGGGGTCGAAACTTTGCAGCCCCACATCTCAACATCCTTGAATGCTTTGGTTCTTCAATGCTGACTCCCAGTTTGGAACTTTGCAGAAAATCATGAATTTTTTAATGATTCCTTTTGCTCGAGGTGGTGCAATTGCACTTCAGGGAATTTGATGCCCTTTTCTGAAAGTTATGACTACAAAGGCAGCGGTACCAGCTGTTCAGATAGATCTCTGTACATATATGTTTTAGATGATATTCTGATGGCTGCTTTGATTTGGGCAGTCTGTTATGGCTGTCATCTCACCTGCACTATCTATTTGGGCTTATTTTCTGTTTCACCACTTCACCTTGCCCTTTTAGCTCGTTGAAATGGCTGGAAATTACAAATCCTTGGAGACAGATCAGAGGAACAGGCTTTTGATATTTTGAAAAGAGATTTGTTTCTTTTAGTAAATCTTTTTAGTAAATCTCACTTTCTACCAGCTCCCAAAATTGTCTGAATCTCCCAGGGCGGTGACTCGGGTAGCAACTGGCAGGCTCTATTTGCTTGTATCTGAGTCAAACAAATATCTGATGGGATTAGAAGAGTTTGCAGCACCATTAAACTCCAGAACCTAAACTGGATGTAGAGAAAATCAGGATAAACTCAGCCATTCCTCATCCTCCTTATTTCATGAATCTCTTTTGTTTTATGCAGTTCAGCACCAAAGAGCTCTGGCAACAAGACTTCTTTGACCTCCTTGGCTCTTGTTGAGCAGCACCAGGAGGATTATCTTGTGGACAGTCTAAATTTTGCTCTGTTCCTTTGCTCCATAGAATACCAGATGTTTCTGTCTTGGCCCATTTCCAGCATACACTGCCACAGTGCATGAGATAAAACAGCTGAAGGGACACCAGTCTGCTTAAAACACATTAAAAGGATGCAAGCTAGATTGTCTTTCATGGGAGCTTTGAAAAGATTAGTTAGGCACAATCCTTAAATTTTAAGCAGTATAAATACCTTACAGTATTTGAAAATGTTTTCCCTGTCACCTCATCTGCAAATCAATGCAACTGTTTCTGGCTTTCCTTGAGCAATAAACCCCTGAGAAAGCTCCTCTGAATGGAAATGCTTCTCTGCAATGCCTTTCAATTATTCCATCAAAGATATTTTACTGCCATCCACAGGCTAAGCCACCAGTCCTCAGTTCAGTGAAGAATTGCAAACAAGGCATATCATGTGCTAATATAAAAATTTTACCTTATAACTTTTTTTCCACCATTTTGGAACTGGAGCATGTTGCCTCTCAGGAATACAAGGGGCTGCTCTGGTGTTCCTGTACAGCATGAGCTGTTCAGCTACAAGAGTCAAGGATGTTAAGCACTTCATCAGCTGTAGTTAAATGGGCAATGTTTTTATCAAGGGAATAATTACGGTGATGTTATTTCCCCAGGGATTAAGTTAGTCCAATGTTTGTATAGGAATCCCTTTCTCTGCCACAGAAACTGTGCTGCCTATGAGGCAGAGTGTGTCACTCCTTGTGACAATGAGGAGCAGCACCTCAACTTGGGGAAAAAAACCCAGAAGTATTCTCCAGGGGACTACAGGGGGTTATTGCACAGGACATCAACACACAACTGGAGAGATCTGCCCTGGGTGTTAATGTCCCTGCACTCAGGAAGGAACGGATGAAATCTTTGAAGACCATAAATGGTCAAGACCTAAGTTTCAGAGAACATCCAAAAAGTACTTTATAACACCATAAAAAAAGTTGGTGTTAGTTGATAATTCATAGACATATAATTTTCTCCTTACTCAATTCCAGAACTGGATTTTTCTAAGATCCCTGCCTGGGAAGTAAAAAAGGAGGCAAAATAACCACACGGCATTCCCCCTTTGACCATCAGGACCCTAGATGTGTTGTCATCTTGGGTCTGTCCATTTCTTTTTCCTTCTTTTAAGCCCAGGAAAATATAGTCCTGATTTAAAAGACTTATTGTAAATGTGAAAGTGAAGAACTTCCCTCTTTGCACCCTGCCTAAATAGCAATTCTTGGTTTTATTTACTGCCACATTCACAGCTGCAGTACTTAAATCCCATAAAGGGTTATAAAGAGATTTCATGAAGCCAGACTCAAGCCAAAAAGTGACCCTCTCTGAAAGCAGGAGAATGAGATGGATGTAGAGCAGAAGGGAGAAGGGCTCAATGCTGAATCTTCCTTATTCAATGAGCAACTACTGCTGTTGGTGGCCACACATCTTAGGCCTGCTCCCATGCCATGGGTAAATCTTCTGCTGCAAATCCCCAAAGTCTTCTCCTGTACCATTTTTGTACTTCCAGACCTAGCTAAAATAATCTGTGACAGTCAGGACAAAGCAGCTGTCTTTGACAAAGCTGAAGAAAAACACAGTTCTGCATTCAAATGGCCTCCAAGCTTGAGCTCCCTACCAAATATGGCCAAGGAACTTGACTTTTGGAAAAACATCACTCAGTGGTTTGGGCTGCAGTAATCCCCACACACAGCGAGTTCCGTATGTTGTCCTCATTTACCTGTTGTGTTTGCACATGAAGAACTGTGGGGAGGTGTGGCTGGATGTCACACCCTTTCCCCATACAGGCTTGCTCCTAGGTGTTGGCTGGTGACAAAAGAGCTCTGTAGGTAACTGAAAGGACGGCTCCTTTTGCCTGTCTCGCCTCCGGGCAGATGACAGCCAGTGGAAGGCTTTTCCTCAAGCCCCCTCTTACCAAAATCAAGCAGAAGTCTCAGATCTCTCCTGGAGCTCAGGTTAGAGGTTCCAACCCTGCCACCTCCTGCCACCACTAATGTAGGAAGAGAGAGGCCTGGGTGAGGCAGAGCATAAATAGGATCAGGAGAGGTCTGTAAGCTGCTTTGCTGCTGGGCAGATCTGGTCTTGTGTTCTTCTAGCAGAACAGCTCATTTTGGGGTTTTTCATTGACCAAAGCTGTTGAAATAAAATCATGCTAGACTAAATCTATTGCTGACATACTTCCGCTAGAGTCCTTAGCATTACTGCAAATAAGAACTTGGCCTCTTATGATTTCGAATCATGCTAAGCTACATTAATCTGCTAATGACTCTGGAAATGGCTCCTTTAGTTCATCCCCGCAGATCTCTATTCCTGTCTTTTCCCTTGAAAAGTTTCATCAGTTGGATCAGCTGGAGAAACACCTGCTCTGTCCACATGCTGGAGAGACTGCCTGTGTCCTTCTCATCCATCAAGGAGATGGATAACACCTCAAAACAGTCTTTAGTCACTACACTGTCTCCATCCATGACAGCATGTCAGAGTCTTAATTGAAACACAGAGGAAAGAAAATTTAGAGGCTGGATCTTGACAGAGACTCTCTGGCCAAGAGCTGTGCAGGGAAAATCCAAGTGTGGCTGAGGAGTGAGGCTCATGGAATCCACCTGTCTGATTGTTCTTTATCTTCTCAAAATCTCAATCGTCCAAGAATATTAGCATATTCCAAATGTTGAACCTTTCCTCTCACTGGTTGCAGGACTAGCTATACTCCCTGCCACTTCAAAATCCAGCCAACTGGTAGCTTGTTTAACAATGGGGACTGTTAGCCTGTGGCACTTCGGGAGAGAACTCACACATATCCATGCTTTACATTAGTTCCTGTGCTAGTTCAGGAGGCTTTTTCTTGGCATGGACATTAGTGCTTAAAAGAGGCTCATTGTTTTATTTTCTCTCTCTCTTTTTAAAATATATTTTTATTCTATTTATTTCCAGTTCTGGCAATATGGAGAATGGGTGGATGTAGTGATAGATGACCGGTTGCCGTTCCTAAACGGAAGATACCTGTCTGTACACCCCCGAACTTCAAATGAATTCTGGCCGTCCTTGCTGGAAAAAGCATATGCTAAGTAAATATACCTGGTCTGTTCTTCCACCCAGCGCTGAATGCTTTCTGTGAGTGCTTTCACGCTCTGCCTTGTGCAAAGCACACAGGAGTTCGGGCTGACAGCTGCCTATGTGGTACTGTGCTATGCAAGGAACCGTGGCTGCAGCAAACATAAGGCCAACATAAACTGGAGATGTTGGCCTTGAGACCTAACTCTACCCAGCCCTAAAGGTAACCAGCCCTAAATCTACCCAGTTCAACTCTGGGATGTTAATGCCTGAGAAGAAAAAATGAGCAGGGCAATGGTTGGTGACACAAAAGGGCCTGGAGTGTCCTCCTGATTTCAGGCAAACCTCTTTGTCTCTGTTTTTCTTTCCATGTTGTCCTCTGTTTAAAACTGCAGCAACTAAGCAAAGATTACCTGTGTTTACAGTCACTAATCAGAGATCATGTGGATATTTGGAGCAGGCAATGAGAGGAAGCATGACTGAAGAACATGCCTTGGCACAACACACATGCTCCTAGGACTCTCTGATCAGCTCTCCCTTCACAGAGAGCTCTGACTCTTAGCTGAGGTCCCCAGAGTATGCAGAGTAAATAATGCCTAATAAAGAGAGAACAATTTTTTAAAATCTTCTGGTGAGGGAACGGATCAGATTGTTGTCCCTTAGCATTTCCCCATTTTCCATTATTAAAAATGCTGAAGAAAGAGTCCTGTGTTAGGGGTGGTATTAAGCTTGGTGCCTGAAGCTGGTGTAATATTTGCAATGCAGTGAAGAGGAGATGAAGAAAAGAGATAGTAATTCTGGCAGATTTGGTCAGAAATAAGCAAATGTTACAGCAGCATGAGAGCAACTCAGGAAGATGATGAATTTTGCCCTGAGATATCTCAGAAAAGTTGACACAGGATGCAGCATCAATTTGCTGCATAAGATTTTAATTACAATGCATACCAAACCTCTATTAAATTAAAGTTGCAAGCAATGCTGTTTATGAGATTCCCATTTGAGAAGTTATTCCCTGGTGCCTAAGACAAATTCTTTTCATCAGTGTAGGACAAGGAAAACTCTTCAAAATACAATTAGCTGCAGACTTCATTTGATTACATTCATTAAATACAGTGTGTATGGTGGGGTTTAACAGCATGCTCTACCTGCTCTAAGTATGGCATGTTCCAGCTTATTTGCTGTCTCAATAAAAACCACACGATAAAAACAACAAGGACTGTGTTGACAATATTATTATTATTGTGCTCTAGCAGAGTGAACTAGGAACAGTGCTGAGAACTCATTTCTGCTTTCCTCTGGAAGCATGGGTAAATACCTTCACCTCTCTTTTCCTTTTTCTCATTTGCAAAAAGAATGCTGGCCATTTTGTGAGGAGAACTGTATAAGTACAGTGTAGAAACTAACAGTTCAGCTCCATTTGACCTGAAATATCCATTTAAACTAGTCATCCTTGGCTTCCTTCCTGTTCAGAAAAAAGAAACTGGATGCTTCAAGAGGAGATGTGGCTCATCTCCCTAAAATGCCTGTGTTGGCATGAGATGCACTTATTATTTTCCACTGTCTGTAAATGGCTCTGGACAGCTGCCTCAGATGGGGATGAATACATAGAAAAAGCTCCCGCTTTGTCTCGTTCCTTCCACAAGGCATGTGTTGTGCCTGGCTCCCCTGTGCTCATCACCTCAATGCACACATTCATTTTTAAAGCAAGCATTGTGCATTGTTTATGAAAACACAGTGTAAGGACTAATTAACTTTTCTCTCCCTTTTTCCCGTTTTGTTTTTTTTTTAAATATTTTAAAATTTTTCCGTAGGCTGCGGGGCTCCTACCAGAACTTGAACGGAGGCTACCTTTCAGATGCTTTAGTAGACCTCACAGGTGGAGTCCAAGTGCAGTTTTCATTGAAGGATCCGCCTCCTGATCTGGAGGAGATCCTGAAAGCAGCTGACAAATCTCGGTGCCTCATGGGGTGCAGCACCCCAGGCCAGGTGAGTCACAGGGCCCATCACAGGCCTCTCTTGGTTTACTGTGTTTGCACAAGGAATGCTCTTTGGAGGGGCAAAGGAAGTCCATAATCACTCTGTAAAATAGTTACGGGTTTATGGATGCCCGAAGGGATCTTGGCAGCAGAAAGTAGATAAGATTATTTGGTAAGGACTGTAAAGGCATTTGGGCAGATGTAGACGGATTGTTCTGTCGGAGGAGGGGCTGCAGCTTCTCTCCTGGCTAATTCCGCTGAAATGGAGTGGTGTCCTCTTGCAGCAGGCCTGATTTCAGCCTCATGACTTTGTGTTCAACTGTGGCAAGGGGCCAAACACACCTCTCTTATGTAAGAGGATGCAGTTATTTCACTGTGGCTTGCAGGCTTACTGGTATTAATGCTGGGACATTGCAAAAGGCTTTGTGAGACTCAGCAAGTACCTTTGATAAAATGTCTCCAAGGATTCCCTTGTAGCATGTGACATGTGACTGCAAAGTGTGTGACACTGCTCCTGTGGTGCCTGCTTCCTCAGGACAGGAAGTTTGACTGCTGCAAACAAGCCAAGGATTATTCCCTCAGCTCAGGTGGCTGACCTGGCTGTGAGTGGCAGGGAAATTCTGCAGTCCCCCAGTCTGACTGCAAGTCCAGGTCATTCTGCAGTTGCAGAAGCTTTGGACCATGGAAGAACTTACAAAGAAGTGTAGATCTGTAGCTTTGTTAAATTTCCTGGCTTGCTTATGGCTGCAGTGGGAACAACAGTCACATTCCTGTGGAGTATCTCAGTATCTGAGACACTGCTGTGGTCAGACACGAGGCTTTGTTTAGTGCCGTGGCAAATGACAGTTCTGGGAGCTGGTGGCTGTGCCTGTACAGTGTGGCAGAAGCTAAAAGCTGTGCTTTCTCCCTTCTGCAGTCAAGGAGAAACATAGAGCTGAGGAATGGGATTGTACAGGGTCATGCCTACACTGTCACAGGAGCTGTGAAGGTAAGATCAGGGACTTGTTCCTGCTTGGAGATCTTGTACTGACAATCCACTATAGGGCAGTTGCACTGATGTTCCAGTCAGAGTGATTTGAATTAGCTTCACACTTAGGGGGGATTGTTGAAAGCACATAGTTCAAATTCCAAAAGACAGAAGGACTCTGGCATTACAAAAGAGGGAGGATCTATGTATCCATATTGTTTTCTAATGAAAAATGCAACTGAAATTTACTTTTGTTTTGGGACACTTCAGCAGCAAATACAACATTTGTGGAGATTTTCGTTCCATGCTGACTCTTAAAAATGTGCTTTTGTGTTTCAAATGCAAGTAGAAGCACTGGCTGAAATTGTGGGATTTGTCATATGATGCAAATCTACATTTGTTCAGCTCAATCACAAGCTGCCAAAAATCACTGTGTGAAAAGTAAATTGCTGGTTCAAGAACAGCATTTCTCCATCTTTTAAAGCTGTTGTACTCATGCAGAACTGCTCCTGGCTGAATATTAATATTGATGATCTGAGAACCAATTTATCACATGGATCAAAAGAAATTAAGGATTTTTTACAGCCAGAAGTCAGAACATGGCTTAGCCCAGTAAGCTGTAGTGCACACAGGGGGAGTTAACAATGGAGAAGGAAACCAAAAAATACTGATGCTGTCAAGCAAGATAGCTACAAAACATTTGAATCTTGGAACATAAAACGCTTTGGAAAGGGGATGTTGCTTTCCCTAAGCTATTTTCTCCCTTATCACTCTCTCTGTTGGTTTTCTCTATGAGCTTGGCTTTGGTTCATGTCCCCTCGTGCTGTGCCATGCTTGGTGCTATCATCACAGCCAGTGTGCTGCTTCTTGGATGACTCTTGCTTGTAACCAAGGGGCTACAAAATGGAAAGATGGGGATTGCCAAGCTCCAGAGAAGGCTCCAGCTGTCTCTTTGCAAGGCAGGGGCAGAAGGGTCCCCAATTCTGTTGGAGGAGAAGCAGGCTATTCCAGCCTCCTGCTGCTCCTGGTATGTGCAGAGAGGAGAAGCAGTCTTTGCCCCACTTAAAAAAGTGTCAGGATATCCAAGGCGTTGTCCTGAGGAGAAATGATTGGAGGCTGAGCCTTTGCCTGGGAAGAGACTGCCATGGAATTGTTTCCAACACCGCCTGTGTGCATAAGGAGAGTCAGAAAACAAAGATTTGCTTCCACTGGTTGGTCCAATTCCACCATTTTGGCTTCACTGGCAAAAGTTAATTGTTTCTGACTAAAATCAGTGGCAGCAAAAGGACGAAAGCACCAGAAACCCCAGCTGTTGCAAACCACAGTATTGTAGATACAGACCCACAGATTCTGTTTGCCATCAGCTCTCTGTGCTGACTGTTGGCTTTCACTTCAGGCAGTCTGGTGACCTCATTCCTCGAAGTCTCTGCCTTTGCTGACTCATGGCATCAGATGTGCAGAATTAGGCACTGGAATTTCCCAAGGCTGTTGAATTCATGCAGTGTGACAGGAATGCTGCTGCTTCTCTCTGTCAGCTATTCACTATCCTCGGGAAAGCAAAATGGGTGCAGTTTTCTCTCATACATCATTCCTTTGCAATGCAGCAGAAGGCACTGATTTTTTGCTGCTGGGAAAATGAGATCAAGGGATCTGATCCCTAAAGTGTAGAGGACTTTTATTACCCTTCTCTTCAATGAATATCACAATTGTGAAAAGCTGTGACTGAGTTTATTTTTCTTTCCTCTTTACAGATTCCCTACAAGAATGGCTGGAAACATATCATCAGGATCTGGAATCCGTGGGGCTATGGGGAGTGGAAGGGGCCCTGGAGTGATGAGTAGGGTCTTAAAGCTTTAATGTCATAGGCAATCAATTTTTTATAAGAACTTCTGCCCCGTACCCATTTTAACAAAACAGATATTTCCAAATCAGTTAAATATAAGCATTATTTCCATCTGTGTAGCAACTGCTTGCAGAAATTCATTCCAGGGAAAACTAATGCAGCCTAGCTAGGCTCAGGTGTCCCTCCTTGTCAGTGTGTATGCATTTTTACCCAGTGCATAATTCTGCATAAGTCATGGATGAAGGAGTTCTTATTTCCTGGAGTAACCTCTGACCATGTCCTTAGATGCTGGCTGGCTACCTGTATTGAATTCTCATGCAGCAATCACACATCCACCTTCCTCCTCTTTCTTCTGCTCCCATGAGTCTGACTCTGGGAAGAGGATGGTTAGATGAGTCCGTGGAGCAGAGCACTATCGAACACAGAGGGACAGAAATGGTCCTTGGTTATTCCAAAGGCAAAGTGCCAGGGAATGGCTTGAACTAATCTTTTGGATCCCTCATGCAGTTTTGGGGATGCAAGGACCACACTGCTGCCTGTATGGATAATCTAACATCTCTTTCCTAAAGAAAGGAATGATATAGACGGCAACAGTATTTTGCAAATAAATAGATCTTAGTTTTCCTTTTAGAATTGCATCAGTGTTTCCATGATAAGAGAGATCTGGTGCCACTCTTAGGTTATTTAATAGCATCCCACCCCTCCCTGTTGCTTGTATCACACACAAGCACTCTGCTGAGAAAAGTCAGGCTGGAGTGTTGCATCTGGAAGGATTGGTGGGTTGTGTAGATGTGTCTAAGGCTGGGATAACAGCTTTCTGCTCAGGCAGCATCCTCCCATCCTTTTGGAAGGGTGAACTACAATCCTAAGTGTAATTGAAATGTCAGTGGCACATTCACAGGTAAGCTGCACAGATCAATAAATTATTGATTCACGTGCTGTTTATTTATCTTAAACTCTGCAGAAAGTACAGTTATCACTTAATTATAAACATGCTGCTTGGAAACAATACATTTGACTGGGTAACATGCTCTCTACATGTCAGTGTAATATCAGTGCTTCAGAGTGCTGTGGCTTGGTGCCTCACTAATCTCTCCAGCATGGGGACAGGTGACCAGGACAGCAGGGAGGATTCCCCACCCCAGGGTGGGCAGCTCAGGCACAGCAAAAGCACAGAGTTTTATTTGCTGGCCTTGGTATGAGGGTATCACACACAGTCCTGTTTCCAAAGCACAGTTTGTTCACCCCTCGTGATCCCTCATCACCTGACAGGCTGGTTAGAGGAATACACCAAAGATGAAAAATTGTGCCTCATATCAACAAGATTTGTTCTTTTTTGCAGCTCTCCTCAATGGGACCGTGTTGACCCTGAATATAGAGAAGCCCTCCTCAGAAATAAGGATGATGGAGAATTCTGGTATTTCCCTATTGATCCTTTGTCTGCTGGGTTTTTTATTTGCCTTCATTATGAAAAAAGTAATTTTGACAGTTCTCTGTTCTTGGTGGTGGCTCAAGGCACCCTATGTTAGCTATGTGCAAACAGCAAATTGGAGATTGTCCTGCCTCTATGATTTCAGAGGAAACAAGAGGTGAAAAAATGGAGTTGGCCAAGAATAAGTGATAGGCTGATGAAAAAAAATTAAAAGTGAGAGAAGTAAAAATCCCTCCCTCTGAGACCTGGTCATTTGGTCACACTGCCTCTTCTCATAAAGTGTGTGATTTGAACCTTGGACTGACAGATGCTTGAAGGGGACAGCTGGCTAAGCAGTTCACTGAGCTTGTGTACTTGACTGCTCTGCAGGTGCTTGTGGTTTTTCATTGCCTCTGATTGCTCTCAGATACAGCTTAGCTGTGTGTGGGCTGTCCCTTAGAAAAACTGATTTTTCAGAAAGTGTGCCGCATGGGGCTTTGAGGAATGCAGGGCAGAAGCAGGTGGGTCTGAAACACACACCTGAGGCTTGAGTGAAGCATGAGCATGGGACAGAACACTGTGGAGGTACAAAGGCAAGGGACAGTGACAGAGGTCTGCTGGAGATGGCAGGTCTCCAGCAAGGTACCCCTGAACATGCCCTGTGGTTTACTCTGGGGCAGTAGGGACAGTTAGGGCAGCCCAAAATGCATTGAGAGCTGAGTTCTTATGCAAGGTAGCAGCCAGCAGAGCTGCAGGTGCCTGCAGTGCTCTCAGCAGTCCCTTTTTAAAGACATGGAGTAAATGTGGATTCCTAACTGGTGTCTTCATAGAATCAGAGTGGGTCAGGTTGGAAGGTACCACAGTGGGTCATCTGGTCCAACCTCCTACTCAAGCAGGGTCACCCCAGAGCACATGGCACAGGATTGTGATAAGATGGTTGTGGAATACTCCAGCAAAGGACACTCCACAGCCTCTCTGGGCAACATGTTCCAGTGTATGGTCTGTTGTGCAGTCAAGAAATTCTTTCTTATCTTCAGGTGGAACTCCTGTATATCATTTTCTGCCCATTCCCTCTTGTCCTTTTGATTTGCATTACCGAGCAGAGCATGGCTCAATCTCTGACACCCTCCCTTCAGATGCTGACATTGATGAGCTTCCCTCTCAAGGCAGAACAGGCCCAGCTTCCTCAGCCTTTCCTTGTAAAAGAGATGCTCCAATTCCCTGATCATCTTCACAACCATCCGCTGGACCTGCTCCAGGAGCTCCATGTCTCTCTTGTGCTGAGCAGCCCAGAACTGGACACAGCACTCCAGATGTGCCTCATCAGGGCTGAGTAGAGAGCCAGGATTCCCTCCCTTACCTGTTGGCAATTTTCTTCTGTCTTGAACTGAATGATGAGATTTTCCTCCTTCTCTGCAGGATATCTTGTGAGAACTTCCAGGAGCAGTTTTCATGGCTGTATATATGTAACAACACCCCAACATTTCTGGACTTTGGAGATGAGCACTGCACAACATGGTCTCTGAACAGCTACACCAATCTGTGGAGCCCGGGCCTTCCCACAAGAAGGAACCGCTATTCCCGGGGTAATGGATGCTCACTGCAGTCACCTGGTTTTCTTCTTCTCTCCACTGATGCTTACAGTGAAACATTCACTCTGAGCACTGAATTGCAGAAGTATTGATTGCCAGTTGTTAATGCCTACCCTTTCCCATTACAGCACTTATCAGCTAAACAGGCAAGAACAAAGCAACAGCTCTGGCTGCTGAGTTAAAACAGGAGACTTGTGATTTAGGAACCCTGGACTCTTTAAGTCAAAATGAGCTTGTATGTCTTCTTTGAGCCAGTTGCAGTAGGTGTTACTGGGGACCTCATCAGAAAGTCTGGTCTGGCAAACATGCTGTTGATTTTACAGAGCAGAAAATACTCTGAAATTAAATGGATATGGAATGAAAAAATTGTGCTACAAAGCTCTATTTTTTAAGGTAAAAAGATCTTTGGGCTGATAAGACCAGTGGTTTTACTGCCTGTGCAAGAACTCTTCTGGCATTGTAAGCTCCAATCAGTAGTAGTATATTTTTACATTTTTATCTTATCTCACATTTTTTTTTCAGCGGCATCGGTGTTTGGGGTTTGTGTTTTTAATCTAGGATAGTAGTATCTGATCATCGTGAAGAGAGTTCTTTTTTTCTCAAATGATGATCCTTGACTTAGCAGCAAACAGCTTTTGGCCTACAGATGTCAGGCTTCTGCTCCTAACCTGACTACCAGGCCTCAAGGTGTTCACATTTCTTTTGTGAACAAAGAAATGCCTGTGCTGCTGCACACCACAGTCACTGGGACAGAGGAGGGACATGCAGGGGCTGAAGTGAGAGTGTGTGGGCAGAGACATTTTCCTTGGAGCTGTGTTTTCCAACAGCCCTCTAGTGAAGTCCCTGTCCAAGTACCATCATTCTAATTTGCAACTTTCAAGGCCACCCAACACAGAGGTCTGGCTTAAATCCTATTCTGCTGCCATCTCAGTCCTTTTTTCCCAGTTTGGGCACTTCATTGTTTTGGTTTTTTTTTAATCAGGAATGCTTCCTGTTAACCAAAGCATTGGCCAAGAAGCAGCTGTTTCCCTCTGGTGCTCGACATTCTGTCTATCCATCACAAACATTAGCAGGAGGGAAGGAGAGGATAGCTTTGCACCGTTTTGTCCTTTTCTATGTATTTATCATCTCAAAGCCACAATCCTTTTCAACTCAGTCTCTGGGCCAGGTGCCTAATTAAGAGCCACTACTTTTCTACTGCTGGGAAAGTGTGCCATGTAGGTGAAGCAGATGTAGGGAGGGTTGAGAAATCCACACGACTTCCATGACTTTGACAGAGATTTCTAAAATGATAAATGTGCAGTTAGTTTATCTCCAGATGCCTCAACTTCTAGTGCTAGTGTGGAGACTACAGTGCTCTGTTGTATTGAAAGGATCTTGGAGCAGTAACTGCCTGTTCCTCTGGGTTCACACATGCAAGATCTTACACAATAGGCTACCGCTGGAACATCTCTGTGCCTACTGTTAACCTATTAACACTTTCTCAGCAGGTGCAGCTTCAACAAACCCTCAGTATTTTTTCAAAGTGCTAGATCACGACCCAAAAACCTATAATGTAGCAATTTCACTCATGCAAAAACATGCTGAGCATGTGCAGGATGAAAAAAACCTGAAGATTGGCTTTTTCATCACCACGGTAAGCACAATCAGGTATCATGTACGCAGTGTTGTTCTCTGTGTTTATTTTACCTGTGTGTGGGAATGAAAGGCTGAACTGCCTTTTGGTCTGTTAAAAAGTCGGTATGTGATGTGAATTTCTGGGTGCCTTCTATTGTAGAAACTCAGAGTAAAAATAGAGTTAAACAGGCTTAGTTTCTTTTATTCATGTCTCAAGGAACCAAGGTGACACTTTTAGTTCTGTAGCATCCCAGAATAGCCCTGGGAAACTGAGGGAGTCCCTGGGTTAGAAGATGTGCCAGGGAAATATCCTCTGTATCAGCAGTACTGGGGACACGGAGCGCTGGCTGGGCACAAGGCATGACAGCCAGCACTAGCCACAGCCCTCAAGCAGCACTCCAGGTATAGAAGGGAAGCAAATGGTCTCTCGTTCCCCAAAGTGGGCCTGTCTTACTCATCCTCCTGTTTTCTATCTGAAAAGCCGTGTAGAAACATTTACAAAACACAAGAGACTTCGCATGAGATCAGTGTTACAATTTCTTCATGTTTTTTTCTTGGTGACTGTCCAGTGAGGTGCCTTTTCAAGCTGTTCTCAGAGCATTAGCAGACTTACTGAAAGCACAGATGCTGGAGTGGATGGATGCTAACCTTACCCAAAGTATTTTTGTTATTGGCTGATGACTGTGTGAAGCTATTGTTCTAAACCCAAAGACTAAAAACGAAGCAGGGATTGCTATAACCCTAATTTCTCCTCATTCTCCTCATTACTGGAGAGATTTGCCCTAGTCTCAGACTTTAAATAATTGATGCCATAAGTTTAGCAGCTCCTCATAAAGGAAGAGCATGGCTTTGTATCTCATAAAAAAAAGTGTGTCTGAGAAATGAAAGATGTCATTAAAAAAGCATCCCTCCAGCAAGTGCGATCACTATCCCTATGGGAGGATATCCTCTGTCCTGTGCAGGTATCAAGCCTGCAGGACTCCATTGGGCCAGCTGTGCCACTCAGAAAGAGCTGCTCCTCCTGGTAAATGGGGAATTGCTCCTTGCACCATCCCCAAAAGTCACTAGGCATGGAGGGCTCTGTGTGCTCTTGCACGATGCATATCCACCTTGATTAGTTACCCATTTTAACAGAAGTGACCTTCAGTGGGAAGTGATGATATATGCCTTCATTCCCTCAAAAAAGGGTTATTTGATTGGGAAGACTAGGAGACAGATTTTCTCTATTCTTGCTTTATATTTAAAATTTTTCATCCCCTCCAGTTAATGCTTACATGTGTTTTCTCTCTCTTGGTATGAGATGGATCAAGGAGGAATGAACCTCAATGAGTTTGTCAAACCTGCTGCATGACATGGCCTCTGTGGGCTGTCAGCCCACAGCTCAGCTCAGGCTCCCTTTGGGCTCAGGTCATTTGGGTTTCTGCCCTTATGAGTGACCTCCTACACAGGAGCTGAAGAGCAGGGCCAGAACAGAGCATTACTGGAGGCACCAGGATTACCGTGGAGCACCTGGGCAGTGAGGGCAAGGGAGCAGTTATGCTGCTCTGTCACACCATAGCTTTTATTAATGTAATTACATTGGTGCATATTAACACAGAGGATTATACAGAAAACATTCCCTCATAGACACACACTAAGTATTTTAATATGAGAGCTGCTCTACCAGTTCCTCAGAGTCAGCCTGGTGTCCTGTCCTGGTAGCAGCAACAGTCCAGGAGCTAAAATGAGAGTGAATGCGGGTGCCATTCTCTCAGTTTATTTCACAGTGTTCAGCCTCAGTGCCTGAAGGCAGTCAGAGCATCTTTGGCTAAAAGTTTACAAGGGGTGTCTTTGCACAAGAAGAGTGCAGTTGGCAAGAGTCATATGGCTTCACTCTTCCTCCCTGATCTGTTTTGTCTGCCATGATTAATTAGCAGCATCATCCATTGCTTGGTACCTTTTGAGATGCATCAAATGCATCTTTTTTTTTTTTTTCTCTTTATAATGAGATTGCTTTCCAGGCTTTGGCCCCTGGCAAAAATAGCCCAGAACCACCTGAGGCAACTCCTGAGTTATGGAAAGGAAACACAAGGAGTCCATGCTGTGGGCTGGACTGCCTTCAGCAGGGTGAGTCATGTGAGACAGCTCAGCCTTGGAAGTGAACTTTTCAGGAGAGCCTCTGACCCTCGCAGACCTTCCTGAGCTAGTAAAAGGAGTATTATCCCTTGGCAGGATGAGAGGAGAATGCAGTGCAGGCAAGGATGCAAACCAGAATGGACATATCTGATAGCTCTAGGAAGCCTTTGATTAAATATAGACGTGGAACACAAATACATGGCTGTGAGGGAAGTTTAATGTTGTGTGATAGAGCTGAGAAGTGTATAGAGGCTGATTCTTATCTCACACTGGTTTTGATTCCATTGAGATATTAATCTGCTTCTGCTTTTTACCAAAAGGAATGTGGAATAAGGCTCAAAAGTGGGAGGAAAATTATTATACCATTTATTTCTTTGCAGCACTGCCCTTTTCTATCTGCTCAAGATCTGACCCATAATACTTGGCAGTCTGTGTACCTCCCAGCTGTCTCTAACAGTAGTCATCCTATTTTTTTTTTCCTTCCAAAATAGCAGCTTTATGTTATTGTCTCCTAAAGGCATGGCTCATAAATAACTCTGCCACGCTGTATAACCATTCTAAATGGAATTTATACATGCTGATATATTTTTGGGAATATGTTAAGGAAGGGTTTTTTATTATGCTATCTTTACATGTCATCATAGTAATAGCTGTTGAACTATATTTGTTTCATCTCAGCAAAAAATACTTGAATAGCAGATGAAAGATCAGAATACTCAGGTTTTTTGCGATACTTGCTGGTTTGGGTTGGGATTCTTGAAGCATTGTCATCCAGTGACATGCTTAGAGGGCTCCCTGATCTCTTTGAGTCACAGAATATCTCAGGGAATTTTTTAGTAATATTATTCATCCTTGATTCCTTCATGACTTTTGCTTAATTTTAATTGAAGTTCTCTTCAAATCTCCTTACATTCATTTTGGCTTCTCTTTCTTTCTGTTTCTCCACCTTTGAGCAACTTTGATACGTCCTTGAAAAAAGTCTGTCACCTGGATGGGCTTTTCAGGCCACTGGGGAGGTCGAGGAGTGACAGATGCAGTGTGTATTCAGAGGTGTGGGAATGGAAGGCTGCTGTGAGTGTGCTTTCTGATTTACTTTGGTTCCTAACAGGAGGATAGCCAGCTGTATTTATCTTTCAGGAGAACTCCAGAGTTCTGAAGCAAGTCTTTATCCAGACTCGAGATGTGACCAGCTACTTTATCTTGAGCCCTGGAACCTATGCCATTGTTCCTGCTGCAACAGAGGACCAAGAATTTGAATTTCTCTTACGAATTTTCATAAAGAATCAAGACTACAATGAGTATGATGATTTGCACTCCTTAAAGGCCCCAGATTCACAGTGTGCCAGGAATTAACTATTTAATGTCAAGATAACTGATGTGGCAATTTGCTTTTAGTGTATCCTTGGAGGGTGGGGAAGGCACAGAAGAGTGTAAAGCACCTGTTGAGGGGGATCACGTGTACAGCCAGCTGCATAAGGGTGGCCACTGCGGAGCAGAGCAGGAGCTCTTCTGCAGCCACCGAGGGTCTCAGCTTTGGTACAAAGAGCCACACAAGGGAGCAATAATGGTGAGATATGTCCTCTACCCCTAATAGTGGGGACATTTCTCTTTGCTGAAAGGAAGATTGGGAGCTTGTTTTCCCTGATTCTTAACAGCTATTTGGTAGTTTCTTATGTTCTGCTGGCTGGATGCCAGATGGATCACGTCCCATTTTGCTTAGAGTGGGATCTGGAGAAGCCAAGAGCAATGAAAGGCCTTGATCCTTTCACTCAGCCACCTCATAGACAGGCAGGGCTCCCTGAAGGCATGAGAGCAGCCTTGAAGATAAGTTTAGTGGAAAAATGGTATCTGAGTTCATGCAAAGGCAGCTATTACCACACACACACACATTCACATTACCATGGGAATATTTGGGTGTGGTTTACTCCAGGCAAGCAAACTTTGAGTCCCAGCATTCAGCCTCACCAAATGACCTGCAAGCATCAGTGTGCAATGCTTTCCCTTCAGCAAGATTTAGAATGGATGTGATTGCAGCTCTTACCTCACCGGCCCATATCTTTATAATGAGATTGCTTTCCAGGCTTTGGCCCCTGGCAAAAATAGCCCAGAACCACCTGAGGCAACTCCTGAGTTATGGAAAGGAAACACAAGGAGTCCATGCTGTGGGCTGGACTGCCTTCAGCAGGGTGAGTCATGTGAGACAGCTCAGCCTTGGAAGTGAACTTTTCAGGAGAGCCTCTGACCCTCACAGACCTTCCTGAGCTGGGCCAAGTGTGGAGATGACCTTCTACTGTCTTTGCAGCACTTACCTACACAGATGTTATAAAAATAGAACCTGGCTTGTCTAATTTCTCTACCAAAAGCAAAACGCAAGTACTGAATGTGGCTGCTAAGTATATCTTAGAAATGGTGACCCTGGCCCAGTTTCAGGCAGTCTGCAGACATTTAGATGTTGCCTTTTAATAGCCTGGATGCTGTTTTTATTCCTGACTGTTAAGCTGGGCGAAGAGAAAGGAAGTGAAACATTTCTGTGGCTCAACTGAGGCAGGGCAGCCTGGTATCCTGCATGGTGAGATTAGTCCTGGCATGCTCAGGGTAAGACAAGCTACCCTTTCTCTGCTGCTGGTGCCAACAGAGCTGGCTTGGGGAAGGCAGTGGCCCCAGGACAGCTGGGGGCCTGTCTCAGACTCAGACCTGTCTGTGCCTGTTTGCACGGAGAGAGCCAGGACTGGATTGGTGCATCTGCCTTGTCTGAACTGGGCCAGGCTGGGCCATGGGTGCTGGGCATCTTGTGGGGCTGTGGGCTGGATGAGTGCTCCTGGTGGTGCCTGCCTTCCACCATGGCTTCAAATCAATGCTCTGGAAGGGCCTCTTTACTGCCAGTTTGATTCTTGTGACTCTTTTCTAGGAACTCAAACTCACCGACCAGCCGAATGCTGCCGATGGTAAGAGTCTGAAAATTGGTGTGGGTTCTGGACATGATCATTTAGTCACCTTTACTGACTCTTCATCTGCTCTTTTCTCCCTTTGCTACCCACTACCATCCCAGAATCTTACTCTGGCACCCTGCAACCTTGCTGGGAGGGCAGGACATCTCTCTGGAGAGATGGAAGTGACAACAAAGCTCTTCCTCTTTTCATATGTCTTTTTTCAGAGCCTGGTTTTTGAGGGAATAGGTAATAGGAATATGCAGTTCCTTTTGTCAGCCTGTCCATGTGTCCTTTTCACCTCACCATCTTTAGAACTTTGACAAACCAAATATAGGAGGGGAGAGAGCACTTAAAAACTTCTGAATTCTTTCAATGTCTGTAAAATGGGTATGTATCTAGGAGGGAGAGAGGGGCTTAATTCCTGTAAGGGATTGGACATGCCTTCCCCATGGGAATGATGTAATTTTAGTGCTTGTACCCTATAAAGCACAAGAGTCCACAGGGATAAAACTCAAATCAGATTTCTGCTGATTTTCATCAGGATATCTTCAGAGACAGAGACATAAAGCAAACTGCACTTTGAAACTGGCTGCAACTCTAGTTCAACCCACATTTTTGGGCCTCTAGCCCAGCTACCATGGGTTTTTTGACTTGCTGTGAGCTATGCACATTGCCAGGGCTGGTCCAGTCCCCGCAGGTCCTACCGGTAAAACCCTGCCACTGGGGGGCTGCTATTCACAACCTTCAAAGAGACAGATCTTTGAAGCCAGAGTTGTGAAACTGCTTCAGGAGAACAGATAACTGAGTCCTTTCCTTGTGATTAATTTTCCAGCACACAATTAAGCCCCATTAGAGGGGTAGTGTAAATGGTGACTTTTTATCTCTTTCCACTGACAAGCTGTCAGTTTTACCTGGCTGTTGTCCTTAGCCAATGTTTTGACTTTGATGAATTGTGGCACCCTGAGTTTCTGCTCCTGTTCAGGTATTTGGGTTTCTATGGTATCAAGTATCTCACACAGAGATGAAGACATTATGGGTCTTGGGCTTAGATTTTTTTTTTTTCTGAAAACTTTATATTGTTAAGGGTAATTCCCCTTAGTGTGTGGCAGATCTTTTCAATGGAAGGTTGAAAAAAATCACTTAACCATTGAATTGCAATTGCTCAGGCATAGTCCAAGCTTGTCTTAGGGTTGAGAAGATACAAGAGAAAGGGGAAGTCAGCTCGCGCTCTATTTTCTTGTTCACAGGAATCTTCACATGCCTTGAGCAGTGGTCCCAGTCAAGGTCCACCAATAAAGATCAGGCCTTGTATCTCTATACTCATGTATTGACTTGCTGAATTCCACCCTGGATATGTTCTGTCATCTTCCTTAGGTCCTGAACTGCTCTTTCCTGGTTGTACTAGCTGCTAACATCCAAAATATGCTTCTTCCTTCATTGCAGTAGCAGTTACTCACTCCTAGTCCACTTTATTTTGGAAGTATGAAAACTGCAGCCAGTACTGTACATTCCCTGCCCCTCTAAGGTGCTGTTTGGATTGGCAGACTTTTGCCTCCAATTGTTTTGTAGCTGAATTATTTATGTCTGCTTTATGTTTTTGATGCAGGATGTACCAAGACAGAACCAGGACAGCTTCTATAAGGCTCTTTTCCTAAGATATGCTAAGCAGGTACCCTCTCTAAAACATGTTGTTGGAAAAAAAAAAAACCAAATCACATGTGGACTTTGCAAAAAGAAAAACTGATCTATAATGTTGATACAAACCCATTTAGATTTTTTTTTATGTAGCTCTATCCTCAAGTAAAATGAAAAATGGTATTGATTGATCTGCCAAAACCCCCAGAAAAATGGGACATTCAGCTGCAATAGATTGTCTAGTGCCACGTATCAGTGGAATATTGGAGATTTATAGCTGTGCTGGTGATGGGCTCGCATGTGTACTTTTTTCTTTGGTTTGTTTATTTGCTGAAAGCAATTAGAAAGCCTTGGGTAATCCTCCCCTCTCATCAGCATCATTTTCTGTGTGCCTTCTCAGCACTTGGAAACCAGACATCAGTCAGCATTTGAGTAATTGATTCCTGCTCTTTCAGAGCCAAGCTCTGTGTTCACAGGAGATGCTTTTAATGGTTTAATAAACTGTTATAAAGAACTCCTTGACTTAGTCAAGAGGAAAAAAATCACTGTCAAAAGTCTCTGCACAATGAACCTCTCACAGTTAATGGGTATATCAATGCGTGAAGGTGAAAATGAGCACAGGCTGCCACGCCGGGGGTGTCTCAGGGGGAGGCGGCCGGGATCGCTGACGGGCGGCTCCGAGGGCAGCAGTGCCTGTGCTCCCAGCCCACTCACACAGCTGCCTGCTGTGCTGCCCAGCCACAGCTCCCCGTCCCTGCAGAACAAACCCCATGGTGAGGGCAGTGCCTGTAACTCCCCTGCAGCTGTAGGGGAGCACTTGGAGTGGCCCAGCAGCCTGGAGGGCCTTGTTATGCTCCGGAGGGAGAGCTGCTGCTCCTTTGATATATAAACTGAGGTTCTTGGTTGCTGCAGTGCCTGAAAAAAGAGTTCTGGGCAAAAGTGACACAGGAGAAAACTTTATGCTCACAGACCTCTATGTGTTTTATTTTGCATTAGGGCTCAACTATTGATGCCTTGCAGCTGCAACAACTCCTTAATGAAGTGATCTTGCAAGGTAAAGCTTTTACAGTCTGACTAATGTTTTTGGTGCTTTCCTATCCTTAGACTAGAGTAAATTTGACATAGGATTTAATGGTGTCCTGATGGTCCTTAAAAAAATCCTCATTGTGACTTACTGCACTGTGGGATTGGAGCATGAGAGGGGCACAGCTGGAGGGCTGGAGCGAACTCAGCCATTCGCAAGGCTCAAAGTGCTCTTAGGACTTGCTAAATCAGCATAAGTGGCCTTTCTTGTCACTGTCATTTCTCTTATCCTTATTTCAAGAGGGAAAAGTTTCCATCCCTGGGCAGCAACTGTGCAGAGTGAGCCCAAACAGGGAAGGTAGAGATGTCTGAGGCACGCGGATTCCCTCAGCTTGGCACAGAGCCCTTGCTGCTGTTTGAGAACCTGAACCAGAGCTGGGGCTTTTCAGCTGTGTGAGCCTTCAGCCTGGTGTCCTCTTTCCCTCAGAACGGTGTCCTGACACCTGTCACAGCCGTTGCTCTTCCTAATTCCTTCTGTTTTGTCAATCCTTGCAGATGAAATGACCAGCCTGGGAGGGAGATTCAGCTTTGATTCATGCAGAGGCATTTTAGCTCTGATGGATGTATCCTTTCAGCAGAAGCAATAAACTTCCCTGGTGCTGCCCATCCTTGCCTTGAGTTATGGCTGAGCTGAGCATCCCAGTGTGAGAACCTGCAAGTAAATATTAGCCCCAGTCTCCAATAAATAACTGTCCCATAGTCCATGAAGGACTTTGCTGTGCGTGCCCTGGCTCTGGTGTGTCTGCCAAAAGGTGAGGATCAACCTTCTACTGCCAGCTGACTCTGTGCTCTCATTTTGCCCTCTCTAGGGCTTGGCTGGGGTGGGGGTCCTTTAGGTAGGGGTCTCAGGCAGAGCTGAAACAAGGAAGCAGGACAGAGTTTAGGCATAGCTCAGCTGTTTTGGGGTGGTTGCACCATGGCAGCTGGGGTGGCACTTTAGTAGGCTACCAGCGATGATCGTGTCAGGGGCAAAAACACTGTCACTGCTAAATCCCAAGCGCTTGCCTGGAAGGCCATTCCAGTGTATATTTCCAGTTATCTTTCCTATTTAGCTGAATCACTCAGTCTCTTTACTGTTAACAAGACAACGCAAGAAATACATTTCTGGCTGTTGTAGAACAAGAGGGCTTCTTGATGAAAACACACATTCTCCCTTGAGTGTTTTTCCCCCTTGCTTGCTCATTGTCTCTTTTCCTCTATGCCTTGAAAAAACTTTGAGACATTTTCAGACCTTTATAAACTGCCAGAGAATTAATAAAAATGATTAGAAGTCCCTCTCTCTTTCCTGCTTTCAGCATCTGGCAAGTGAAAGAGACTTTCCACCCTTTGCAAAGCCTGTCCTGGGATAAGTGGGCACTGTGAATGCATGGCACATGAAAAGAGCTGACAAAGCCTCTGCTCTGCTGTAATTTAGGATGGATTTTTAATTCTCTGGCCTGCAGACAACCCATGTACAGTGTGACCTATCCTGGCCTGCCAAGCCAGGATCAGCTTTTTTTCACTCAGGTTCCACAACAGTGGCACTTGCCTGCTTGTATTTCACTGGGGATGAGTTTTGCTTTCGGGGAGGTTTCACCATCCTGCCTTAGGGTGGGTGCTGTGTGTCTGCCCAGGACTCCTGGTGGGGTGTGGAGGGGAGCCAGCCCACTGACACAGCCCTTCATACATTCCTGGGGGACCTCTGCCTCAAAGGTGCTGCGCAGAAGGCATCGGGATCATCTCCCTGTGCTCTTATCTCCTCGGTGCCTGTTCTCCTGTGGGATCCAGGCAGAGCAGATCCTGTGATGCCTCATGCAGAGACAAGGCCATGGGGCCTTGTTCATTCACAAGAGTGTCTGTGTTCCGGGGCTAAATATCACCATAGCTTCCCCTATGGCTAAAGGCACCTTATAAATAGAAACCTTTTGTGGTTTGTGAGCACAGACATGAGCAGCTGTACAATGTGATAAAGAAGGTGGATTTAAACACAACTGAGAGCAGAAAAGCTCTT
The DNA here is from genome assembly GCA_910950805.1 of Acrocephalus scirpaceus scirpaceus. NCBI lineage: Eukaryota > Metazoa > Chordata > Aves > Passeriformes > Sylviidae > Acrocephalus > Acrocephalus scirpaceus. The sequence continues at coordinate 16,096,102 of OU383775.1, read as the reverse complement.
GGCTTTCTCAGCATGAAGTAACCAAGAGAAGAGGCTGCACCCTATGTGTTTAAATTCTGTGGAGGCAGCATCCTTGGCAATCAAGGCAGCCAGGTTTAGCTCTCATTAAGTGCTCGATTCTTAACTAAGTGCACAGCTCAGCTCGAACGGAAGACTCACCCTGCAGGAGTTCGGGAGCTTCTGGCGAAGTTTCACTAAGTACATGGTACGGGGTGGGGGGGTGGCTCTCTCTTGGCTGTGGATTCTGTGAATTCTGTACCCCAGGGCTTTCCAGCAGCAGGGAGCAGATGCTCCATGCTCTCAAAGTGCTGCGGGGCGAAGCCTTGCAAAGGTTGCTTGCTTAGCAGGTCAGAGTTCCCTCCTCTCATGAAAGGGAGAAGCGGTGTGTGTAAAGAGCTCCAAATGAGCAGGCTTTTCCAGCACAGAGAATATTGAGGGAAAAGGTAGGAAGGTCAGTTAGGCTCAGAATCTGATGGAGATCTCCGTGTCTGTGCCACCACTGGCAATTTTTTTTTTTTATAAAGCTTTCTAAGCTGAAATGACTTCTTGAACAGAGCCATCTGAAAAATGTCTCATTTCTGCAGTTTCTAGTGGAAATGTATAGGATCTGATGAAAGCTTGTCCGGGAGAAATGCTTCTGCTCCAGGATAAGCACTCAAAGCAGTGACATGGTATTTAGGGTCCCACCTAAATTCTTCAGGGTATGCATGGCAGCTTCTCTGTGTGAAGTCCTTCTCCTTCAGTCTTGGTGCAGGACAGGAGGGTTTCTTCAAGGTTTAGGTTTGGGTGGGCTCCAATTTGTTCCAGCTCTCTTGAGATGGTCTGAGACCACCTAGCTCCCCATCTAGATAGGAGTGCTCTTCCTACTGACAGCACTTCAAATGTGTCTCATGGTGTGTTCAAAAAAAGCCTTCTGCCCACCCCAAACTGTGGGATTTCTTACACAATAGCATTCTGTCAGAGCCTTCTGAAAATGGGTCTCCCTTGTCATGGCCTGAGCTTCCTTGCAGCCTATTCATTAACTGGTTGTAGTAGTAAATGTGGGGAATGCTGGTCAGGGCTTGAAATCTGCCTTTGCACTGTATTTTAGGATATCTTCATCAAGGAAGACAGAAACCGTTCTGGATTTCTTGACATTGCTGAACTGAAGAATGCGATACAGGCAGCAGGTATGCCCAGGGATGCCGAGCAGCTGCCTTTCTTTTCCCTGTGGCAGTCAAGTTAAGGATGAAAAAGAAAGAGGAAAGATAAAAGACTTTTAGGGAGAAAGTGGCTTGGATTTCACAGAGATGCCAGTTAGATCACAGCTCTGCTGAGAGGTCTGTGCTAGGGAGCCAGCAGAGAGATGCAGAGAAGTGCAGCACTGGCCTGACTAGCTTCTAGGTCATGGATGAAACATCCAGTAGAGGAAAGGAGAAAGGAAGAGTGGATTCTTGCACTTGCCTTAGTTCCTGCAGTTTCTCTCCAGGGCAGTGACTAAGTCTAGAAGGGAGAGCCACACAGACAGCATTTGTTTAGTTTGCACTGACCTCTGTTGGCTACTGAGTGCTGAAACTCTCAGTGAGTGCACGAGTGAAGCGTTTTAGCTGAGTCGTCTCAATGGAGATTTTGTGCGTGAAGTACATCTCTGACACAGCGATCCCCTTTGAACTGTACAGTAGAGAAGCTCCCATTTGGCTGCCTGGAGCTCGGAGGGGTGCTCCTGTTCCAGGAGGAAGCTGGTGCAGGATTGCTATCTCTGGAAGCCATCAGCTGGGGGGGTGCATGTATAATTTTTTTTTGCTGCTGAGAGCTGGGCAAAGCATCAACATCTGTCTGAGAAGCACAGCACTGATGTGCCAAATGTCAAAGGAGAAGTTGCCAGGGCCTTTCTGTGAGAAAGAAGCTAAAGTGTAAAACTGGGAAGAAAACTGTACATGGAAAAGTCCTGTCAGCCAAAACTATGCAGGTGTTTGAGGGGATAAAAAGACACTGTTAAATGGCAAATCAAATACATGTTTGGCTACAAGTAGTTCTGAGTGGGGAAGAAAATTACAAGCTCGTTCTTGTTGCCCTCTGAGCCAGACATCTGCATTTGAATCTGACTTGTTAATGACAGGATGATCCCTGTCCTGGCTTTTGAGCAGGAACCCCAGAAAGCGTTTGGGAGCTTGGTGCTCCCTCTGGGAATGGTATTAATGTATCTAAATCCAGCTCCTAGCCAGGTGTTCCCTGAAGTGTTCAGTGCTTTCCCCAACAAAACACTGCAGTGTGTGCTTAACTTTCACTGTTTTCCTAATGCTTCCAATAATAATAATGGATCAGAATAAATGGGACAGCTGCATTAACAGCAGTGCTGCTCTGAAATGCAGCAGCGTTGGCCTGATGTATTTACAAACTCCTCTTTCACAGCAGTAAATGATTCAAAATAATTTTTATAAATTAGGAAACATCAAGTCAGTAATTAAAAGCTTGTCTAAAACCAGAGGAAGGAATCCAGCAGATAAAAGGTTTGGGGAGAAGTCTTACAAATCAGCTGAAAAGTCTTGGGAACAGAGAGGACTGACCCTTCAGTCTTGTTGATGAGGTTAATTGAGAGATATTGCCAAGTGAGCAGATTTTAGTGCAAGTGTATCCCATATTGACCAGGCCAAATTGTTGGTGTTTTACTAGTGTAAGACTTGATTGTAGCACCCCATCAGCAGTATTTGCTGGAATCCGCTCTCTGGAGAGAGCTTGATTGAATTCCCACTGTCTTCAAAAGGTTAAAAATAGAATTCATTGCTCACTGCTACAGGGGTTTAAAACCAGACTCAAAGAAGACATTTCATTAATTAGATTTATTTTTAGTTAGGAGGTACTATTTTTACCTCTTCTGGAAAGAATATGAAATCAGGTTTAACCTTAATTTGAAATGCATCTTAAGCACAAATGTGTTTCCATTCTTTAATTATTCAGCATTTTGTACCTGCTTCCTGCTGGAGACCTCCAGCTAGGCTCATGCAACCAGAGTTTGTCAATGGTGGTACTAAACCACTTCCGTCGGCTCTCTCTCTCCCTTCACAGGTGTAGAGAAGCCATTTCTTTTATTTTTGCTTTTTCAACTAATTTAGCTCCATGATGAGTTCATTTAAAACTGAAAAGTTTAGAGCTGGTTGAAAAAGCAGGAAAGTTAATTCACATCCAGCTGAGCTACTAAAACCTGGAGTGAGCAAATGAGACTTCTGAAGTCTCAGAGAAGGCATTAAACCAAAGCTATCAGTCCAGCTCTCTGCAGAAAATTTCCCTTTTTTTTTGCAAATCAGCTTTTAGTGCAAAATATATTTAAATCATTCCTCTTATATACCCAGCACATTTAGGGTAGTTTTATTTAACTAATAAAAGAATCATTCTAAAAAGCAATTTTTGTTCATTCAATTGAATACCAATTTCCATCCAAACAGACTGTGACACAAATACTGAATAATCAGCTAATAAAAAAAGAAAGGCACCCTTCACCATTTTCCAATAGAAGAGGAAATGTAAAAAATAAGAATCGCAGGCATGCTATGCAGCATAATAACCTGAGCATGCAGCATCTGCCTTTTTAGCAGAAAGAGCCGGTGGTATTGTAAATGCTGCGCTTAGACTTTTACAGTTATGAGCCAAAGAAAATCACCCTTTCTTATAGAAAATAAAAGCTAAAAAGGCAAAGCAAGATAACACTAGATTAGTTAGCTCAGTGTTTGCAGCTTGCTAACTTAAGCCACAATGGGAGTCAGTGAGTAAGGCGACTTTGGTTTTCTATCATGCTACCCCGACTCTGAGGCACAAAGTGGGGAAAAGGCTGTCCAGGGATTCATGACAGGGTGAGGGGGCTGAGGGTGTCCCCAGCGTGTTGGCAGGAGGCCATCAGAGCTGGTCCATGCCCTGTCACGGTGTCTTCCCTTGGCAGGTCTGGCCACCGACGTGCAGCTGCTGCGCCTGATGACGCTGCGCTATGGCGATGCCGCCGGCAGGGTTGGCTTTTCCGACTTCATGTGCTGCATGCTTCGCCTTGACACCATGACCCGTGAGTGCCAGCACCCACCAGGGCATGTGGCAGCAGGGCAGCCTGCAAAGCTAGGCTGAGAGCAGTGGCAAGGGACAAGGGACACGACTCAAGGTGTAATAATGTGTCTAACCGCGTAGCTCGGAAGTGACACCTGCCCCAAGTCCAGGCGTGGCCCAGGCAGCTCTTTGGGCAGCCTGTTTGCCAGGAGCCAGATTTATTTCCTGTCCACTGGGGCAACTGGCTGCTAGGGAGCAATTTAGTGTTCAGTAAGGTTCTCTCAGTTTTTTGGTAAGGAGAAAGTCCAGTATCCTCTGTGGATGAACAAACCCATTCCCTGTGTTGCATCCAACTATTGTCTGACACTTGCAAGGAGGGACTGTCTGTAAATGAACTTTTGCCTGAATGGAAATGAAATTCTGTTTTACAAAATCATAAATTTTGCTACTCTAATAATAAGCATTTTGACTGAAGATATTGGCAGTTAAACGGAGTCAGCAACTGTGACCCCTGTACTAGAACATCGCTACAGCAATTTATTTATCTCTGGAATGAGCTGGGTTTCAACAGTGCATGAAAACAAGCGTTCATTTTCTCCCATGTGTTTTTAGCACTGATGTTTAATGGGCCAGTAGTGGTCAGCAGATCTGCTTGGATGACACTGCCTAAAATCCCATTTCAAGGGAGTACAGCAGAAGCAGCTCTGAAAGTGTTGAAAAATCAGAGCATGTCCCGATTTTAATGCTTTCATTAAAAAAAAAAAGCTTGTAAACACCCATTTTTTGTGATTATACACATCACTTGCTGTAGATGAAAGGTTTTATGCCTGAATTAGTGCCATAGTATTTTTTTTATTTAAAAGAAGATCCTTTTATATTTTAAGTGCCAATGTAAAGACAAATCCTTCGCATCCATGTGGAAAGGAGTCTCTAAAAGTTTCATTGTTGTATGTAATGAGAATCTTAAAATGCTCTCCACTCTTTCAGTTATCACTTTACAGAGGGTTTAATGTGGAATACATTTCTCAAACTTTTAGATCATTGTGAATAAGTTTGTTACAGGAGAGGATAAGGGTGCCAAGTGGGAATAAAAGGCAGTCAACCTTTATGATGATGTGAATGTAGCAGGGAAGATAAAATCTGTCCCATTAAGTCATTACTCATCCTTTCAAGATAGCCAGAGATGAGACCCAAACCAAAAGCGGCAGCTTCTTTGCAAATTCTATTTAACTGGAGTTAATGAAGCAGTAAAGAGGCACTTACCTCTGCCCAGAGGAGGTAATTTCAGCGCTGTGATTTTTTTCCTAAAAAGACTGGGTGCAAGCCCAGCCCTGCAAATACAGCCTTGTCAAGGGACTGGGCACAACACGAGGATTTCCTTGTTCTGTGTCTTTCTTCAGGCTGGATGTGCCAACTTTCCTCCCTGCTCTGGGCCATACAGGTAGCTCTGGTGGCCTCCTAAGGCGCAGGTGAGCAATGTCCTTGTGCCCTGTTCCTACTCTCTCCCAGCAGCCTTTTTGCTAAGGCTGGGCAGGTTTCAAAACATCTGTAATCTTACAAAGTCTTTTCCATTCAGGGTGGGTGGGAGACTCCAGGCTCCCAGAGAAATTTGTCATTCAAGGATAGACAGACTTAAATTTGTTTCAATTTTTTATTACTGTTCATAACAGCACATTTCTAGGAGAAAAGTAATTTTTGAAATAAATAAAACCCCTCAAAATACTGTGTTTTGAGTTTATCCAAACATTTGGTTTTGAAGACTTCTCCTAGACATACTGCTGCAATATAAATATACACATAGAATAACAATATTTGAATGGATTTAAATTTTCTGATGGCAAAGTGTTCTGTCAAAAAAACTTTCAGCAATGTTAATTTCAAACTCTAGCTGAATAACAGCAGTATCTGCATTTATATTCCCTGCAAAATGCTTGCAAAGCATACTAATAACTTCAAGAGAATCACTTCTTTAGGGCACACTGTGATCACTCACTGCCAGGGAGGATGGGAAAGGACCAACATAAAGTTTCCCTGTGGGAAGATGCGTTTCATTAGTTCACCATCCTCCTGTCAGTCTTCAGGCAGGAAAACAATTGAAACAAATTATGAGAAGAGATGAAAGCAGCCACATTGAGCACGGCGTGTCCCTACACTTCTGCCAAATTCTGGCCCCAAAATTAGGATACCTTCCCAGGCTGTGATTCGAGGGCCAAGGCAGAAGGGGTACCCAGCACAGAAATGAGATGTGGCCAGGCAGGACACATGGGCCAAGAAGAGCATCCCAGCACAGGGATTGCAGCTCTGCTCCTCAGCTGCCACAGCCATAATTATGTCTGCATTGCATTCTTGCTTCTTCCTCGTGAAATATGGGGGTTTTTGTTCTGCCCTTAGATGCATTCCAAAACTTAGCAGAGGGTGGATCACAAATTTTGATGACAGCAATGGAGGTAAGAATTCTCCTTCCTTCTCTTCTCTCCAGCTCCAAAGTGGGACCACATGTTAGCAGAAGGGTGAAGTTAAAGATTATTTGTGATGTATGTTGCTAGGCTTTTGTCCTAGCAAAGAGTGGTGGAGGTTTTGCCTGGCTGGAAGTACATCCTGTGTGGGAAATGTTTCCCTGGGCTTCCCTGGCCCCACTGGTGCACAGCTCAGAGGGGGCCATCCCTGGCCAAGACATGGAGTCTTCCCTTACTGACACCAGCCTGTCATTGCTGGAAACATTGCTCAAAGTGACTTTGAGGACATGACAAAAAAATATTTAAAATCCATGCCCTCATTTTTTACTGCCCCATCTGTTAATCCTGAATTGCAGAACATCTTGGTTTTAAGAAAGAAACAGCAGATGAATACTTGCTGCTGCTGTTTGTCTTAAAAGTACAGCCTGAAGGATAGCCAGCTGAATAAGGATACATCAGGCTTTTTATCAGCTAGTCTGAAGCAAAAGTCCTGCTGTGCTCCATAGTGATATGCCTGAGTACTGCATTTTATCAGTCTGGGGACTTTTATTTGACAACCCAGTTGTCAAATAAAGGTTGTTGTTTAAAAAGGTTTTTTAAAAGGTTTTTTAAAAAAGCCTTTTACAATCTCGCCAGCTCCCGTTTACACTCTGTGGTTAGCACAGAGCCTCATTGTTCATTAAATCTTTTTTGCACCAAGGGCAGAGCACAGTTTGCATGCAGAGGACCTGAACCTATTTTATAGGGTAGTCTGTAGGACAGCTAGGTTCCCAGAAGTTGCTCTCTCTCCCACTTGCAATCAGGCAGATGCCACTCTTTCTCACCAATTGCTCCTGCTGCAGCTGCTGCAATAATTTATCATGGAAAACAACATATGGAAAGAGTTTCTGGGTCTGAATTGTAATAAGGGAAAGAGGCAGCTCCAAAATCCCTTAACTATCCTATGCAGTACAGAAGGACTACAGTCACTGGGTCACCCCTGAAGGTCCTGAGACAAGTCTGAAGGCTTGGTGTACCATCAGTGCCTAAATGCACCTTTTCTTCTCCTTTTTCCAGTGGCTGACTCTTGTCATGTACACCTAGAGAGATGCCAGAGGTCATGGTAAGAAATCTCCTCAGTCTCCTTGACAAGAGAGAGTGGGGCCCTTGCAGGAAGCTCAGCCTGGGGTTATGGGGGGTTTTGAGAGAAGAAGCTGTGAGATGAACAGGGAAAGAGGTGAGACCTGCAGCATGAGAAGGGCTGCAAAGGGAATTGGACTTTGGGCTATTTTTTCTGGGGAATTGCTGATGACCTTACCAGTCAAACAGACTACCAATTACTCAGCTAGAAACTTGTCCCCATCTGAGATAATAGATGAGTGAGCAGAACTGATTTTTTTGTCTTCTGAGGGGTGCAATTACCTCTGCATTTCTTACACAGCAGCAAATGTATAGTCAAATAGAGGGTGGGTATATGAAGTAACTTAGATTCCTTGGTCAGTCTGATTTCACTTTTTTAACAGAATTACATGATTTGGTTTACATTTGAACAACAATCCCTACCTTGTGCTTCTTTTGATGTTTGCTCCCTTCATGTCAGGCCTAGGGAGGGACTTTTTCCTCTGGACTTTCCACTTCTGCTGCTTGGTTCTCATGAAATACTCTGCCTTTTCCTGCAAAACTTGTGCTGTTTATACATCCGAGAACCATCTTGGCCGTCATGCCAAGCAAACCTTCTGTGATGCCACTGTTCCAGTTGCAGTGCTAAAGTCTTGGTGCTGGTCCCAAACATTTGTCACTGAGGAGAAAGCAGGGAGGCAACCCAATCTGTAGAGTAATTATGCAATGGAGGGGAAATTGACCCCAGGAATTTGTGGAGCATCCTTGGGCAAAGTCAGACACTTTTATCAGCCTGGTCCAAAAATGGAGCAAAAAACCCAAACCTATGACATTCTTTGAAATCCATGAACTGCATCCAGATAAGCCTTCCTATAGACAGGAATTATAATAATAAATAATACATGAACAGCATCTCTGATGTCTCACACCCTGTTTCTGAAGGCAGCTTGCATTGGATGACAGCTTTGATAAGAAACTGGAAGGGGAAATGTATAACTGGGGTTTAAATTACACTCCCCCAGGGAGAAAGCATGGTAGGTTCAGAGCCAAAGCAGGGATGGCTCCATGTCATTCACCTTGACTGCAGGACAACATTTGTGCCCTGCTGCTGCTCTCTCTTGGCTTCTGGTTACATGCAGTGTGTCCTGCTCCAGTGTGGCAGGAGCAGGCTTCAGCACTCAGCACTGTGATGTCTTCACCCCCCTGAGCTCTGCTTGCAAACAGTTGTTTGTTTGAAAGTCTGCCTTTTGCATTCAGAGCTGTGGACAGTGCAAACCTGCATTTTGATGAGTTGATGTGTGGAAACAGAATATTCACAACACTGCACCCAGCACTTGCACTTCAGACTACCATTAGGCAAATATGAGAAGGACCTTGCCTTTGGAGATGAAGTTTGCTTAAATTATTGCTTGCAAATTATATTCATAGTCTATTTAGTCATCTTTTTTTTTCATGAATCATTCATAAACTGATCATAACTTCTGGGAATATATAATTAATCATAATTTTCACTTATCGGTTTGGAATGAAATCCTGCTTGTAGGGTGTTTGTAAGCAGTTCACTTGGGCAATTTAGCAGACTCTTGCAGCTGGAGTCTGGGCAGTCATGGCACAGGAACCTCAGAGGACTGGAACTGTTAAAACTGGAGGCTAACACATGTGACTGATGTGGGAAAACACACATAGCATTCGCGGAAAGAATTCTCTTGGCAATAATATTCCCATTAGTGATTTCTAAAGGCTGACCTGAAGCTGGCTCTGTTCTGAGTGAGTCTCTTTACATCTGTTTCAGGTGACTTTTGTTCCTCCTCAGTAGAACAGTGCCCAAGGCCATCCCATCCGAAAGCCATCCACAGAGTTCTTGAAAAACCACTGTGAAGGAGTGAAGCCAGGTGTCCTTATGCTTGGTGGTACTCAGATGTTGGGACAAAAAATCCTTTCCAGGCAAACTGAAGGTGCCTTGGAGAGAGAAGATTTGCTAATGAAAGCATTCTGTGGGCAAGCTGGTAGTACTTAATGGTCTGGGCAAGCTGGAAGTGTTGACTGGAATCTTCTCTCATCTTCCTGTAAATAGTACAGAAGTTAGGAACAGCTCCATTAACTCCACTGCAAAAAAGAACAGACGCATGCCTTTTGTGTGAAAGGAGTGTATAAGATGTAGGTTGCAAAACAATTAAGACACAGTTTTATTTGAATTATTTCTTAACTTTCTTGTGTGACATTTTTAAGTGCCAGAAAATGATTGAAGAAATTAGTCATAATTCATAAAAAACACCAGAACCTTTTTGATTTTCTTTATACTTTTGTGCTGGTTTCAAACAGATTTGGGAGAAACCCTCCCACGGGGTCCCCCTCCCCTCCCCCAACCGGTTCAGGAAGAAAGACTTCCTGAGAGAGATGTGGAAAAGACCTGTTTATTACACAGGCAAAACACTCCCCAGCACAATACCCGATGACAAGAGCCTCGTGCCGCTTACGGAGGATAACAAACTTGGGAAAGAGCAAGTGTCCTCTTGCAGATGTTACTGCTGCCCGTCTCCGCTGGTGCTGGGAGGAAAGGGAGTTGTTCTGCAGGGCTGGTCTTGATGGGGGTGGGTCCCCTGTGGAAGACCCCGGCGCTTTTCCCGGTCCCCAGTCCGGAGAGATCGGTACAGTTCCGAGGAGAGGGAGAAAAAACAGAGGGAAAAGGAAAAAAAAAAACAAACCTTCCAGCTATTCTATAGATCTAACTATGCTAGCTCTAAGTTACTACTAACTACCGCTCTCCTGGAGAAAAACAGCTTCTTTTGTCTTGCGAATTCCTCCCCTGCTTCGTCTCAAGGTCCATCCAGGAGCAGAGCTTTCCTGGGGAAAAATAAACTGTGCCTCCGCCCCCCCCCTCCCCCCCCCCCCCCTTTTACACCCAACAGACGATTGAGGGATAAACACATCACCCTAGGACAACTTTTTATTAATAATTTTTTTTTTTAAAAAAGTCTTGAGCATTTTTGAGTTCATCAACTATAGAGATTCCATTTCATTTGCTACAGCAATGGGGTGGCATATTAGAGATATAGAACAGATTGTTCTGTGCTTTTTTCTGACTTCCAGAATCTATATTGGGACTGTCTCAGAATAGAAAAGTTTATCTCAACTGCATTCTCTTCCTCTGTCCTGATGTCTTTAAAAATGTAGGGCTTCTTCAGGCTTAATTCCTGCTCAAAAATTTAACTTAAACCTGCAAAGTAACTGTAACCTTTCTGTACCCACACATGAGCTTAATTTTCATACTCTTTTATCATGGCGTTAACAGCAAGTTTAGTGATCTATTCTACTCAGCTGTTAAAAAAGAATAATCTTTGAAGGCTCTATTTGTGAAAATGCCAAAAAATAAGAATGCAAATGTCAGTGAATGAAAGAAATCCAGGGTTGCCATGGCAATGTAATTCACACCGTGCCTCACCCAGACCTTCTACACAGGTTTCCACTGGGGCATCCACACCTTAGCAACAGAAATACCCATTTGGCAGGGAGATGTTGCACACTGGAGCAACAACTACATCACAAGGTAAAGATGAAACCCAGATCTTTGTTATCATGAGGTCAGTCTGTGTTGTGTCACTGCCTCCTTCAGAAACTTGGAGAGCATTACTCATACAAGTAGTCCTAGGCAAGAGGGGCCACTCAACCCACTCTTCCATCCACTGAAAATTAGAGCAAGGGGAAATCAGTAAAATTATACTATTTTAATACTTTTTTCAGTAATTTTTGGACAAACTGATTCCTTCTCCAAAGCGAGACTTACACATCCCACCTGAAATCATCACTAATTAAGCCCTCTGCAAATGCTGGCAAAGAGAGAAGATAAAAAGGCGGCCATGGAAAAATAAATATGCTTTGCTAAAAAGGTTTATTAGTAGATTCATTTCAGAGGAAGGTTTATGTGGCTTAGCCTGGGAATTCAAAAAGGATAATTAAAAAACTTCAAGTACTTCTGGATGACCTCCACCACACAGTTCAGCAGTGCTCAAGATGGCTCAGACCTGCTGGGAACAAGCTCTTTGTAGCTACAGAGAAGTCATCTCTGTTAAAGTTGCAAAATACAGTTCAAGTCAACTGGTTTAAATACACCCTTGTTGTGTGGAAGTCTCATCGATAAAAATACCAAGCCTTTAAGATTAATCCTAAAAATATTAATTTGCAGCCAATGTATTACTTCTCCTTTCGTTGCGATGCGTAATTGCCTTTCTGTGGGAAGGCAATTCTGCCTGTCCGGAGACAAAGATCCTTGTCTCATAACTCAGCCTGGCCACAGACTGAAATGTCTCCTCTTGATTAAAAAGCAGGCACAGACACCAGGCAGCCCTGGTGAGAAATATCACCTATCCATGAGTTGTCTCTGTGTGAGCAGCTGCTGGGGGTGATGCTCTGGAGAGTGTCCCCAGGCACAGAGCCCCTGCAGCACCCATCTTCAACTCCATCCCACCAGGTCCTCACCCAGCTGTGTGTGGCTCTGTGCAAACCAGAACTCTCAGGGACCAACCCACAGCCCCTCTGGCTTTGCAGGCTGGTGCCTGCAGGCTGATCCTGCACTGGGGCAGAGTAATAACTCACTGCTGTCAAGCTGAGCATGCCTGCCTGTCTGTGGCATTGGAGGAATTGGTATTCCACTTGATTTATACCTCCAACCAAGCTAATTAAGCAACAATTCAGGAGGAATCCATCATTGTGACAGACTTGTTGATTAACCATCCCACGAACAAAGTCAAGGGTGTTTGGTAGCCTAAAAAAAAAAAAAGGTCAATAAGGGAGAAAAACAATGATCTAGCCATAATACAGTGGTGACTATTATTTCCAAAAGCAACAAGAAACTTAATACATTTCACAAATACTGAGGCCAACACTGAAAACAAAGGCAGCTCAGATCAGTGGGGTGTTAGATAAAGAGAGAAAACTTCTACATTTCATCATTGTGTGATTAAGCTGTGAAGGCAAACTTTTTGGGGATGGTGCCCCTATTAAAATCTTCAGGCCCCTTCATCTGTGTTTGCCAGCTCTGAAATGTGAGTGTGATCCCCATGAGGTTCTGGCACTTGTGAAGGCTCTGAAATTCATCCAATTATAATAATATCATCTCTAATTTTTTTGATTAAAATCAGTTCCTAGTCCTCTGGGACACAAGTCTGAAAAGCCCTAAGAGAATCTGCTGTTAGAAATTGAAAAGAAGGACCTTGAGCAAATGCTCTATTTTTAAATCTTCATGAGGCTAAAGCCCTCAAGAGGGTAAGAAGCAGGCTGAAGCAGATGAGATTAGTGATGCTGAACTCCCTAGCACAGGAGATGGGATATAGAGCTGATGAAATTAGGAAGGATCTAAGCCAACCATTAGCTTTAGAGGGACTTTGGTGCAGAGTGGTGACAGCTGACCTTGCAAGAATAATCTCTGGATGTCGTCCTGGAGCCCTGCCATTTACTATCCTTCTCCTGGGACCCAAAGGTGCCATGTCTTACATCTGCCTGGTGAAGGCTGTGCCCAAATCATGCCAAGATGGACAGAGGAGGAAGTTCTCACATGTCTTACCTACAGGGTCAGTTTCCTATGCATGCAGCCTGGATCAAGGCTTTTCCAGGCACCTTGGAGGCTGTGGTTTGATGCCCACACTTCAGTGAACACATCTTGATCCTGCTGTTGGAGCATGGGAGACTGTGGGTGTCCATGGCCAGTTTTGGAGAAACTGAACCTCCCTCTCTACCTTTGGCTGTGCCTCAAATCTCTCACAGAGAAACTGCTGCTGCAATTTATACAGAATAGCTATAACATTTTTCAAGGAGAAAAAAAGGCTCATTATTCCATAACCACATACATGGCTGGAGAGGGGAAGGCTGGGTGAGACCCTGGCTGTGAGCAGCCCAGTGGCCCATGCACTTTATGGTGTACACTAATGATTTTTATTTTTGTTTCTTAACACAATGCATTTCTCAAAGCAGGGAACAGCCATGCCACAGCAAATGTCCTGACCACGGGCTGCACACTCACAGGCCTCTCTCAAGCAGGGGTGCAGCAGTGAGGGACTGGTATTCCAGAAGAAGAATAACAGCCTGGAGGGGTACCTGGGAATGCTCAGGGCTTGCTGCTGCCCTCAGCGAGATGGTGACTCTTTCTCAAAAGAGGTACTTGTTCTTCTCTGAGTAGGAAGCAGATGGAAGTTCTGTCAAGAGAGACCCCTCTCCAGGTTCAGGTGGCTCAGCAGAGCCACAGACAAATAAATACTGGGATCATTTTTTTCTGGTGGGAGGTGCCAGCTCTATTTGGCACTATCAAGTTTAGCCTTAGCATCTGTCTTTAGGATCTCTTTGCTGCAGGCTGCAGCTGAAACATTTCACTCTTACCTGGCAATTCCTGACACAAAATACCTTAATCTGCAATTTCTGGCTGCACTCCTTGCAGCTGGTCCCAGCCTGCAATAGCTGCACCTTTTCAGCCCTGGGGAGGGAGATGCCCAGGCAGTCCTAAAGCACAGCAGCCTCTTCAGAGCAGGTTTCCCAGTGCCCCACACCAGGCTGGCCATTGCCACCCTGTGTCCCTGCCACCAGCTGTGCCACCAGTTGTGCCTGGGCCAGGTGTCCCCAGCCCGCTGTGGCTCTAGGGTCCATTTCTGCTGCCTGGCAGTGACACCTAGAGGCTCCCTGGCCTGAGCTCCCATCTCACTGCTCGCAGTTCTTGGCACACAGAAACCTGCTCCTCACAAGGGCCCTGGGAAGGGCTGAAGTGCTGCAAGGCTTAAATCCAAGTCCTTCCCTTGCCCCTCCTTCCCTAAGCCACCATGGGAAGGATCTTTGTTGTGACATCCCAAGAAAATTTGTCATTGTTTCTGGGATACCAGAGGTCTGGGAGAGCCCTCCCATGTCCCTTCCCTGAGAGAACAACTGGTCCATGTAAGGCTGGTGCTGGTTAAATAATACATACAGCTTTCCACTTGAGGAAATATTATTTCCTTGCTTTACATGCCATCTGTTAGATTTGATGCCAGCCGGCATCAGAGGCAAAGCTGCCACAGAAATACCTCTGTATCATGGCTGGCTGTGCAAGGTGAAAGATTATTGTGCAAACAGTGTTATGCATTTAAAAGCAATGCATTCAAGAAAAGGGGAGGAAATATATCATCTCCATAGGCTGAATTATTCAGCCAGATGATGAATGCAACTCCTGAAGCATTGCCAGGGTTTGAGCTGAAATACTTACCATGGAGAGAGAGGGGGAATACTATTGCCTGTATGAAAGGTACTTGGTATTCAATAGAATGTGTATTCTCTAGGGTGATATCCCATAGGCATTTAGAGTCAGCAGAGAAGATTGCAAATTATATTCTAGCCTGAAATCAAGGAAAAAGCAGCTTAGTGGAGTAGAGCTTTCTCACAATAAAAAATTTGCAGGAATATTGCAGTGAAAAGTGTGAGGAATGGCTCTTGCCCATCCTGTGTCTTATATCCATCCTCCTCTCCTCTTTACTTATTCTGTCTGCCTGATGCTGAGGAGCTGGGCTGTAATGATGGTTCCCAGCTCCACACAGGGAGAAATGCCAAGGCAAGGTGGGAGGCACAGCTGTGGGGTGAACCTTCTCCATCCTTGGATTTCGTGGCCTAAAACCCCTTCTCCTTATCTCCAAGGGACACAAATTACATCCCCATCCATGGAGCAGGAAGGTGCTTTTCTTACCAATGGTGCGTATGATTTGCAAGACTTAAACACAGTCATTAACCTGTAGAAATGTTAATGTGTCTAGTTGTTTGGGGTTTTTGTTTTTGGGTTTGTTTTTTTTTCCAAACCAGTATTCCATGTGCTCTAGAACTCAGAGGTGATAGGAGATATGAAATGAAACTGAGATTGTCAAGCAGTCTTGATTTTACTGGATCAAAGGAAGAATGGTTAAAAGAAAATTGTATCTGTGAGTGCCACATTTTTCTTTTCCTGATTTTTTTTCCTCCTAGACACTGGCATAAAGCTTCCCTTTTCATTATTACATCAGATAAAACCAAATGATTTTTTTCCCCCATTGGAAAAAACCAAACAGTTTCAAGCTTTCAGTGTTATCAGTGAAGGCCAGCACAATGTTTAATCAAATTTAGAAGATGAATTGAACACCTTACCCATAAGGTAAGTTTCTAGATATAATTGGTTACCACAGAAGTCCCTTGGACAAAGCCCTGCACATCAGGCTGAAGATGTTAGGAAGCCAAAAGGAGCAATGTGCTGTGGTGGACCTGGACATTTTCTTCTGGGCTCTGGTTGCCAGGCAGAATCCTCATTAAAGGCAGAAGAAGGGAGTTCTGGACTTCTAAGTGGCCTTTGTAACACTCAGCTTTTCAAACTCCTCATTTGGGTGCTGGCTTTGGCTTGGGGAGGGGTTGACATCATTCCTCCTTCCCAAAAGGAGGCATCAGAAACTCCCTGCATTTTCATGGGGGAGGAGAACACCAGGTGACCTGACTGGAATAAAGAAAAAGGAGCAGTGACTATGAAGTTGGGCATGGATGGGCCTGGGCACAGGGAAACAAAGGCAGCCCTTTCTGTGACACTGCAGAAGTTTCTTGGAGCAAAAGCACCAACCCCTCCAGCAAGTGGCTGTGCCAGAGGTGACTGCAGAGATGCTCTGGGGAGGTTTCTGTGTTTTACTGCCCTGGAAAAATCATGGGGCCTGGGAAAGTCACACTAGGCAAACAAGGAGATCTTGGCATACTCCTGTGTGCGGGCCTGGGTCACCACATCCATGGGAGAGTCAGTTTGCTGAAGGCTCTGCTCCTGATGCCGACAGGGATAACCTTCTGGAGGGCTTGCAAACCCCATGTCCCTGCAGGCACCAACAGACAGCTTACCTGACAGCTCCATGCTAACAGATGCTGGGAAACAGCACTTCTGGCTCAGCTCTTGGAGCAGGCGATGGATCCAGCTCTCCTACTTAATGTTCACTTCATAGGAACAAGTCCTAGGAAAGGCAGACATCTGCACTCACTCAGCTCTGCTGCTGAGATGTGAAGGCATGACTTTGCAGGCACTTCTTAGACAGCAGGCTGGGTTTAAAGCCAGAATCAGAATATGGGATAAAAGAAACCTTTTCCCATTAAACCACATTTGTAAAAATGATTTTGGGGCTTTTACCCTCATGCAATTTCACTTTAAGGCCTTTTTACTCTCTTTGTCCCTGAGGCTGGGAGAGGGTCATGCTGTTGGACAGCAGTCACATCCAAGAGGCAGCAGGCTGAGCAAACAGCTTTGCTTTGTCGAGCTGTAAGCATCAAACTGAAGAAGGCAAGGGCCAGAAGCTGCTTGCAAAGCTGCTGAAAGGTTCAGGAAGCTGTGGTATCATCACTGAGCCATTGGGGCTGTGCCTCAGGATGCGCCCGTTGTGCTGCTGTGCTGGTGGTGGATTGACATACATTCCCACTGACCTGCATTAGAGAGATTCATGAGTCACATATCAAAAAAAAAAGAGAAAAATAATTTCTCTAATGAACAGACTGCTGTTACTGAGTGGGAATTTTGCGTGAGACACTAAGCAAGAGCCTTTGATCATTTGAATATAATGATGTACTTCTAACATAGCATTAACAAAGAAATAACTGGCATTAAGCCTTTGTGCAGATATTCATGGCTTTCAAGACACTTTATAGGTGAATTGATTCTGTTCAATCATCAAGGCATAGAAGAATTATTTCCTTCTCTAGCTCCAGAGTGAGTCAATAAAAAAGGGGACAGGATTTGCAAAAACTCTCTTTTACTTTTGACTGAACAATGAGCTTTTAGAGAGGCCTGAGACTCAAGTGTACCCAGTGGTAGAAAGTCAGAGGTAGAAATTTTTAGGTCAGGAACAGAATGTTTCTCCTTTTTTGACAAGATATTCTGTGATTTAACGAAGACTTCATTAATCCAGGGATGTGCCATGTCATGCATAATAGAGGAGCTCAGATGGATGGAGCACAATGTTCTCCTCCAGCACAGGGATCTGAAGTGGTGAGATCTGGACAGGGATTATGACAGCTCCCAGAGTTAAACTGGGATCCAACTGGGGGTGGCTCAGAGGGATGTGCCAGAACATCTGCTTTGGTGGCAGGAGATTGCCCTTTAAGACCCAAACCCGTCTGTGATTTCATTAAAAAAGCACTGAAGGCATACAAACTTTGGCAAGTTGGAATTTCATAGGCAAATTATTTGAAAGAAACGTTTTTCCCCTTGAAATGGATAGATTGTGTAAGAACTTCTGGGAAACAGCAGAGCTAAAAGACCCCTGTACTCCTGATAAGCAGACACTCCCCCGAGGGTAATCTCACCTTAATTTGTCAGGGGTGTGTGTTTTAACTACTTAATCATTCTATAAAATACTTTATCTCAATTTCAGTATATTCACTCCTCTTCAAGCCCTATTTCTCCTGCTCTCACCTCCAGGGGTTGTTTGACGGCGGGGCAGGAGATGCTGCGGCAGTTCCAGCCGGCAGCTGCAGATGGCAGGATTGAACTGCAGACTCCGGTCCCACCAGCGCTCTGCTCTCCACCAAATGTCTTCCGCTGAGGGACCAAGGTATCCGCAGAATCGTGAGGGTAAGACTGGGAATACCATGCTCAAAGCTTGCTTTCGAGGTGTAAAACCCCTCTTGAAAAAAAGATTCTTTTCTTCCACAAACACAGAGCCAGTGTTGGTATCACAGGGGTTGTCCTGAAGGTGCTGCACCTGCCTCCTTCCACACACAGAAGAGTAAAAAAATATACAGAGAAAGGCACCGAAGGTAATCAAAGAGCAGCTTCTGGTTGAGGAATCATTAAATATATAAGGTTGTCTTAGTCTGGAGAAGAGCTGCTTACAATGATGGTAGAGAGTGGGTGCATTAAAAAAGACCATACATTGTCCTGTAACAGAACCAGGAGCAGCAGATAAATCACTTGCTGGTATGTTCAAATTGGCCAGATGAGGTACATGGCCTGGAATGGTAGAGTTCATCTCTGTGAGGTGCTGGGGCTGCCAAACTTTTGCAGAGCTTTGAAAAGTGATTGGGCAGCTTCATAGAGAGAAATCAGTCAGGGAGTACCATACTCAAAGGCATCCTCTCCTGTTCATGAGGAAATTAATTCCAGGCATTAAACCCTTCCCAGGGTCGGTTGTTGGAGTCAGGAGACTTTCAGCTGGCCTGATCCCGCAATGCGGTGGCCCGGGCCTGGGGATCCAGTTAAGGGTATGCTGTGAGCTGCTCAGCTTTCAATTTCAGAAGTCCTTTTCCAGGACAAAATTCAAGCAGTGACCCAGCTACATTGCATGAGCTCTGAGGCTAGAAGATCAGAAAATGTACTTATTAAAAAAAAAAAAAAAAAAAAAATCTCTCTTTGACCTCTAAATGGGTTTTGAAGGGGGGAAGGTGGGATTCCTGGGTTGGGGTTTCCAAAGGCATGGGATGGCAGCATTGCACTGTGTCCTTAAGCCTCTTTGCACTGAAACAGTAGAGAAAGGCAGGGTGAGTCTCTGGTGTTAGGACTGTTGAGCTGTAAAGAGTCACAGAATTATAGAATCATTTAGGTTGAAAAAGACTTTTAAGATCTTTGAGTCCAACCGTTAACACAGCACTGCCATGCCATGTCCCTAAGTGCCACATCTACATGTCTTTAAATACCCCCAGGGATGGTGACTCAACCACCTCCCTGGGCAGCCTGTTGAGTGCTTGGCAACCCTTTTGGAAAAAAATTTTGCCTAATATCCTTGTCCTGTCACTTGTTACTTGGGAGAAGACACCAACCCCCAGCTCACTACAAACTCCTTCCAGGTAGTTGCAGAGCACAATAAAATCTACTCTGATCCTCCTTTTCTCACTTGCCAACATTTGGTAGGCAGAGCTTGAGCCTGTTGCTACAGATGGTGCATTGGCCAGGCTACATCTCTTCCATGGTCTGTATCCCAGAGTGCAGCCCCAGCAGCTGAGGAGCCTGGGTTGCCCTTGGCTATCCAAGTGCAGAGCAAGACTGGAGCAAGCAAACCCTGAGTTCAGCATGGTTTCCTACCAAAAGATCTAGTTAATGGGTCTGGATCTGTGTGAGAAGGAGAAGGGGCAGGAACAGGAGAAAAATAGGAATCAGACCAACAATGTCCAAGTTAGTGCCTTTCTCAAAACCTATTTTCTCTTTGAGAAAAGAACGGCCCTTTTCCCATTTTAGTTAAGCTCAACTGGCAACATGGGAACAGCCCTAATTCACATCCATTTCCTGGCAGGGTTAGATTTAGTGCAGCATGGTGGGGATGGTGGCAGCAGCACCTTTAAAACCAATAGAGGAAAGTAGCAGGATCTCAATACTGAACCCTGGGAGTGCTGATGCCCCAATGTTAACAACTAGATAAGAGGAAATGATAATCAACAACTGCTCAGGTCCATTGATTGGCTTCTTGGCATCAGCCAAGTGACCTTTTATGCTCTTCCCGTCTGGACTTGATATTCAGGCTCTTTAGCTTGCTGTCTGATCTGGTTGGACAAGAGGGCTCAGCATTCCTGTCTGTAGTCAGATTTCCAGTGTTAAAAGGTTATGCAATCTGCTAGAGCCAGGGGAAACAGCCTCAAGTTGCACCAAGGGAGGTTTAGGTTGAATGTCAGGAAAAAAGTTTCATGGACAGGTTTGTCCAGCATTGGAACTGACTGCCCAGGGAAGTGGTGGAGTCACCATCCCTGCAAGTATTTAAAAGGTGGGTGCAGTGGTGAGAGTGATATTGCAAGAGAAATGGACCATGTGCTGTTGTGAAATCATCTGCAAGATTGTTCGGAATCTTTTTTTGTTGATGTTTATTTGACTGGCCAATGAACAGGACTATCAAGGTGGAAAAATCTGCTGCTTGTTGGTTGATAACTATGGGAAATGAATAGTCCATGTTTCTGATCACCTGTGCTTGGTGAAGTTATGCTGGCAGAACAAGCTCTTTCTCACTTTTGTAACTATACAAAGAAAAGATGCTTGGTTACTGACAGGCCAGAAAAAAAAAAACAAGCCTGGCCTGAAGCAGCATCCAAGCTAACACTGACCAATGCAGGTGAGGATGTTGGGATTTTTCCCTCCACAGCATGCACTGTCCTGTTCCCAGATCCTTGGTAATCTCCATGTCCAGTGCCTAATTTCCCTTTACCCTAAATTTACCCAAGGCCTGGCTGGAATCCCTTGCGGGGGTGTGGGACCATGATTCTACTTATTGGACTACTTTTCCACAATTGCATTTGCCTGTGGTTAGCCCTCTAATCTGCCTTTTCCAAGGGTTAGGGTTAAGGTTAGGGTTATGGGTTAGGGTTAGGGTTTGGTTAGGGTTTAGAGTTAGGATTAGGGTTAGGGTTAGGGTTAGGGTCAGGGTCAGGGTTAGGGGTTAGGATTAGGGTTAGGGTTAGGGTTAAGGTTTGCATTAGGGTTAGGGTTAGGGTTAGGGTTAGGATTTTGGTTTGGGTTGGGGTTTAGGAACAGGGTTAGGGTTAGTTTTAGCTTTAAGGTAGTGTTAGTGTAAGGATTAGGGTTAGAGTTAGGGTTAGGGTTTGGTTTCGGGTTTGGGTTAGGGTTAGGTTTATGTTTTAGGGTTAGGGGTTAGGGTTAGGGTTTGCGTTACGGTAGGGTTAGGGTTAGGGTTAATGTTAGTGTTAGGGTTAGGGTTAGGTTAAGGTTAGGGTTAGGGTTAGGGTTAGGGTTAGGTTAGGGTTTGGGTTTGGGTTAAGGTTAGGTTAGGGTTAGAGGTTAGGGCTAGGCTTTGGATTCGGGTGTGGCTAGGGTTAGGGTTACGTTTGGGTTAGAGGTTAGGGTTAGGCTTTGGGTTCGGGTGTGGCTAGGGTTAGGGTTACTTTTAGGTTTTAGGTTTATGGGTTGGTGTTAGGATTAGGGTTTGCGTTACGGTAGGGTTAGGGTTAGGGTTAGGTTTAGAGTTAGGGTTAGAGTTTGCGTTAAGCTAAGTGTAAGGGTTAGTGTCAGGGTTAGGGTTTTGGTTAGGCTTAGGGTTTAGGAACAGGGTTAGGCTTAGGGTTAGTTTTAGCGTTAGGTTAGTGTTAGGTTTAGGATTAGCGTTAGAGTTAGGGTTAGGGTTAGGGTTAGGTTTAGGGTTAGGTTTAGGGTTAGGGTTAGGTTTTGGTTTAGAGTTTAGGGTTAGGGGTTAGGGACAGGGTTTTGCTTAGGGTTTGTGTTAGGGTAAGATTAAGTTTAGGGTTAGGGTTAGGTTTTGGGTTTGGATTAGGGTTGGTTTAGGGTTAGGGGTTTGGGTTAGGGTTTGAGTTAGGGTTAGGGTTTTTGTTAGAATTCGGTTTCTGCGTTAGCATTCGGATTAGGATTAGCGTTATGATTTAGGGATAGGGTTAGGGTTAGGGTTAGGATTAGAGTTAGGGTTAGGGTCAGCGTTACGGTAAGTGTAAGGGTTAGGTTTAGGATTGGGGTTAGGGTTAGGGTTAGGTTTGGGTTAGGGTTAGGATTAGGGTCAGGGTTAGGGTTAATCATGGTGGAATCCTTTTATGGCTTCATCTGCAGGGAGGGCCCTGAGGAGGCAGCCTGGGCACACATTTGTGTGGGTGTTTGTGTCCATGCACACGTTGCCAGGGCTTTTGGCATGTCATGTCCTGGACAGTGGCTGCCTCCTGCCCTCGCTGGGCTGAGCTTTGCCTCCACATGGCAGCGGCTCCCATCCCAAGTAATTTTGTGGAGCTGCTGTGTTCCAGAGTCATCTGTTCTGCTTCAGAAAAAGCCTCTGCAAAGGATTGCTCCACTGTTCGTTCAGACCTACCTCATAGGTTGAGGTAAACCAAGAGGAGAAGAGGTAAGGCAAGGCCTGATGATGGTTATGGCCTGGGCTGTTCTGTCTTGCTCCATCACAGCAGAACCACTGTCACACTGACAGGGCCCACCTCCAGGGGCTTGCTGGTCCAGGAAATGACACAGCCATTTGGCTTCATCACTTTCAGCAGGAAGGTTTTGCAGCTGTGAAATCCAGCTGTGGTTTGGGAATCTCTGCCTCTTGCCCTGCCCTCATGTGTGACAGCCTCCCACCTCTGTCCCTCATGCAGGGCCCGGGGATGCTCAGCTGTGTGAGTTGAGTGGCTGCTCCAGGCAGACGGGCATCCCACTACCTGATTAGCAGTGCTTCAGGCAGGGAAGTCAACCCAGAAAAGCTCCTCAGGAGGTTCTTTTTCCTGGGAGGTCTCTCATCTATTCCTGGACTAATCCCAAAGACTTTTTGCACAAGAGCACTTGTGCACGGCCCTTGACCATGCAGTTTTCCTTGGATTGTGATGATGTTGAGGAAAGATCAGTGCAGTGCTCTGCTGGTCCCCCCATTCTGTGCCTCCCACAGGGACTGTTTCTTCCACCCTGAAGAGATCTGTTCCTGCTCTCCCTCTCTATCTGCAGCTCCATCAGTCCAAGGGAAAACACACCAGAAAGCTTGATGTGAGCTTACTCTCAAGAACAATAACCTGCAGGGATGGCGCTTTGGCTGGTACACAGTGTTTCACTTCACAGATGTTTTTGTGGGATTTTGTTTTGTTTTTTCCTGGAAAATCAGAGGAAGTAGATGACATGGGAGAAAGGATCTCAGCATAAATTTTGTTAGATGCTTTGTTAGAAGCATTACAGTAAGCAGCCCTCCAACACTTGAGCTGGATCATAAATTTTGTTTAGGGGGAAAAAAAGAAGCACAGAAAAAAATCAGTCAAGTGAAGAGGGTCTAACAACCTTTGCTCTGAAACACGCTGGAGTGTTTTTGAGCAGCATAATGAAAATCCTCCAAAGAGCAAGGCAGTGGAAGAGCCACTGTTACAGATGCCCTGAGACCCAGTTAGCTTAACTCCTTTATTGATCTTCCCTGGAAATGAGGCATTACGGCAGAGAGGTTAAGGGAAAAGGAGACTTTGAACCCATGAAAGTTGGGATGACAGTATTAGGGAAGACATCTCAATGGAAGCACAGTGCCCAACTCCCCAGGGTTTTAGCCAACAGGCACTAGTAACCAAACACTGAACCTGCTTTCCTGGCACTGAATCAGGAGGTCAGAGTCCAGCTCCTTGCCTCTGCAGGAAGGGGCACGTCAGGCATCAGTTAAAGTGGGAGGGAGGAGCTGCATGTGAGTGCCAGACAGGACAGTGGGGGCTGGACTTCAGTTCTTAGGAGTTTGGGTCCTTTGCAAGGCAAACCAGTTAGCACCACACCTTCACATTAACTCTGGTCTATGCTAGACTGGGACTACTTTCCTATTTGACACCTGTTTCCAAACCCAAACTTTGAAATTCTAAAGGAAGTTGCCCACTGTGCTCTGCTGAGGTACCAAACTGTGCCAGTCCCAGGTGAGAGGTGTCTCCACTGCCCAGGGGAAGCAGGCAAGGAGAGACTCCAGCCTGAACACTTCCCTGCTGCTGTTTGTCCTCTGCCTCTAGGCCCCCAAGGCTTTGCTGAAGGAAACAGTGGCATCTCTTTGCTCCAGAAGAAGTAACGCTGAGCTAACAGTGGCATGAAAATGTGCTGCACCTCTTTTTGAATTGCACAGCTGCAGCTTTGCATTTTTGCAGGTTTAGCACCTAGGGAATAAGAAATGTCAATATTACCATATAGTTTTCCTTGGGTGATACAAAATCCTCCAGCTGTCAGGTTAATTTAAAGCCAAAAAGGAAATCAAGTTTAATCACAATTTTGTGATCATTTTTGCCTCTCACAGGGAAAGTTCCCCCGGCAATGCTAAAAAGATGTTAGATGTTTCAAGGACATTGATTTGTTAGAGAAAAACTTGTGTTCCTTGAGCTGAACATCTCTCTGAGCAAGGGAAGAGGGCATATCCCAGGATCAGAAACAAGGATCTGCTTGAAATAAATGCATTTCAAGTTCCTATTTTAGATCAAGAAACTGCTCTTGGCTTTCTGGTGGCCTTCAGACAAGCTGATGATCACCTTTGGGAAATGCACCTTCTGAAATCACCTGCGAGCCACCCCAGCTCCTACAGCCTAGAGCAGCACCTGCCCTGGGGTGCTAGAAGCCCTCCAGAGGCACCACCACTCATCATTCCCACCATGGCTTCTCCTTTGCAGCTGGTCTGGAACCCTTGGAAACCAGCTCCAGGAAAGGGCTTTCCATTCCCCATTCCAATTTGAAGGGGAGGGAAGGTAGAGGAGCAGGGAGATTTGGAATAGGGAAATTGAAACAGGGGATGGGGAGAAGATGCTTGCCAGGGGAAGAGCCAGAAGAAATTCCAAGAAGATGTGAGATTTAGAGGGCCAAAGGCCCTGACCACTATTAGCAAGAGGAATCCAGCACACTACTGCTCAGGAGGGTGAGTCTGCAGGGTGGAGGGCAAGGGAATGGAAAGGACTAGAGAGGACATTGATTTTCTTAGAGGAAAAAGTGAGCAAGAATGACCTCAATGGAAAAATATTTTCTCTCTCTCTCCCTTTCTGTCTCACGGACAAATATAGCCCTACATGTTATGCAAAGGCAGTGTTCAAGCATGCTTGGAATGAGCAACTTGGGAGGTAAATTGCTACTACTTGTCCTCACTCTTGGTTTTGGGCTTTTATTTCTTTTCTTGCTTTGTCTTCTCCCCTCTAGCGTGGTCCAGCCTTGACAGCTGCCACAAAGCCACCTCAGAGCAAGCCCTAGACTCAAGAGGACAGAGGGGTGTCCAGGGACAGCTGCCAGCAACTACAGTGACAACCACCACTGGTGTTCACAAAACGACCTGAGAGGAAAAATGGATTGAACCAGGGCTGTGTGGGTTAAAGAAAGGAGAAATGGTTGGGTTGAATAATGGAAAGGTCTTTACAACAGTAACAAAATGCTGGATGGTGAGCAGGTCTTTCCAACAGTAAGGAATGCCTGGAGATCTTACCAACATCCGTCCCAGGCCACACTTAGGAACCAGTTCAGCAATACCTGTCCAGAAGGGCACAGGCACAGGCAGTCATTCCCCCTGACAGACTCACTGCTCAGCAGCAGCCCAGACCATTTCCTTACTTCCCTATTTCTGCATAATTTCTTTCTCTTTCACTATGAACATTACAGAACATTTCTGCTGGGAGTCAAAAGGCTGCCCAATGCCTTTAGCTGCTTCCTGTTTTCCCAGCCCCCAGCTGTGTTTTACCTGGAGACTGCAGCTCCCATGGACCTGCTCTGCTTCTGTGACTTCAGTGCTGCTGAAGTGCTGCTTGTCCTCAGTTTGTTCCTCGACAGGAGCCAGCTCTGAGGGGCTGGAGGGCCCTGTGACCCACTCTGCCCCACAGCCAGTGCCAGCCCCAGCTCACACCAACATTCCATGGAGAGAGCAGCACAGGAAACACCCGGGACCACCTCTGAACAAGGCTCCCATCCTGTGATTACCCCTGGTTCTGTTTCACTTGTGGGCCTGAAAATCTCAGCCTTCTGGTGAAATGCAGGATTGCTCAGAAAGAATCCAAATGTAGAGGTGAGTGGCTGCACACCCATGACTGCTCCAGGGGCAAGGAGAAGGAAGATCCAGGCTTGGATGTAAAGCAGAAATCCTGCCTTACATTATCAGCAGTAACCAAAACCCACCCTATCCTTCTCCTCTAGGACAGATAGAAACAGCTCCTGAGCCTTGAATCCAGCTCTGCAGCCAGACCTTAGGCTAAGCAGATGAGGACAACAATTTTGCTACCCTCCCCTGCCTCCACAGGCTCAGGACAGAGATGGGTTTTACAGCCCAGGGTCTCCCAGGACAAGGAGGCAGGGCTGGGAAGATCCAGAAATAAGTTGCCAAGATGCCCTACAAGAAAGCTGAAGAGGGATTTTTTTACAAGGCTATGTAGTGATAGGACAAGGAGGAATGTCTTTCAACTGAAAGAGGGTAGGTTTAGGTTAGATATTAGGAAGAAATTCTTCACTCTGAGGAAGGTGAGGCATGGCAACAGGTTACCCACAGAAGCTGTGGACGCCCTATCCCTGGACGTGTTCAAGCAGCAATACCAACGTCAATAATAGCAGCAATAGCAATGGCAGGGTCTCCCTTCCAAGTGTCAGAATAATCCTCATGTTGTATTTATGAGCAAAAAAAAAAAAAAAAAGAAATTAAAATGAAAAATTCAAATGTCTTCTACAGCCCCAAACTGTGAGATAGCTGGAAAGAGGCACTCAACTCTCAACTTCACTCCTCTCAACTTCGCTGTGTGAAGGAGTCAGACAACATCTGCAGGGCTATCTCTAGGATGTGCTGCCCTTCCCAGGAGGGAAATGGGAAGAAGTACAACCAAGGAGCTGTAGTTACCCCCGCGGGCAATGCCATGCCCAGCACAGATGGTGAGGGCTGGTGGCTTGCTTGTGCAGAGGTAAGAACAGCCTCTGCCTGCCATTATCCCAGGTTGCATTCTGTCTTTTCTTGAACAAGCTTGATGCCGAGAGCATGGAAGAGGTCATCTCCACAAAACTAGTTGTGTCTGATTTCCAGGAAATCAATCAAATGGGACAAAACTAAAGCAAACAGATCAACCTGCAAACAGAGAGACTTTTCTCAGTCTTTCATAAACAAAAAATAAAAGGAACAATATTTTCCTTCCCTCAAAAAACCCCCTGCAAATTCATCTGCCAACACTGTTATTTACAGTCCCGGGAGGGAGGCAGACTGGTGCTGATCCCAGATTTTCTGTGAATGGGCTGGGAAGCAAAGCAATTAGGCAGAAGATAATAAACCATTCACCCAAACACAACAGCCAGCAGAAGAGGGGCTGTAAACAAGTCAAGCTTTCTCACCTCCTTGAGGTTTCCAGAGGTTTTATGATACAACCCCCAGGGCAGGTTTTATGCCTGGTAAGAAGCCTGAGGATGAGGTGGTATTTGCCCACCTAAGGAGTCACTTGTGTTTGCAGAGTATTAAAAATACTAAAATTCTCCAAGCTTCATACAGAGTGTTAAAAACAGGGCAGGAGATTTTTTTTCTCCTTTTAAAAGCCTTTATTGTGCTCAGCTCAGGGTGGGGGCCCGAAGGGTCGAGTGCACGCCGCCACTGCTCCCAGAAGCAACTCGGAGGGGGTAGTGTGCAGCAGCCTCATTCACTGGAGTGCAGGCAGGGTCGGGTTCACGGCCCTCACAGCCGATCCTGAAAGCTTCGCCGATCCTGAAAGCTTTGTTGGCTCTGAAATTCCAGGGGGTCCCTCTCTGGGCAACATCTCTGCGAGTCAGGGTGAGGGGTGAAAACCGCTCAACCTTGGGAGGAGGCAGTCTCACTCCTTGCATGGTCTATCCATATGTCTTGGTGGTTCAGTCTGTTATAAATGGTCAGAGGCCAATTCAAAATAAAATAACAAAATTTATTTAACACAATTTCAACACCGAAATAAAGCCACAATAAAAAGAAACAACATTGATCGAATGCTGGGTGGACAGAGAGGCGGTACAAAAGTACCCTCCGAATTCTGCCACACTGCTATGTTTCAGCCCGTGGGTTTTATACAGTTTTTTACCCTAAGGCTAAGCCTGTTGAAAGTCTAAATATGCTTTGTTTCTAAAAGAGTCCTGTCTGCATGAAGAGGTTCCTTGATAGTTTTTTCCGAAGTTCATCTTGGGAGGGGTGATCTTGATCGTCTAGGATCTCCACCAAGATCGGTATCTGATGTTGAAGAGCTGTGAAGTGAGGGTCCACCCTTAATGGCCGGACCATCTTCTGGCTCTGCCTTGTTGTTACAGTTGTAGATGTGTTTGGGAACTTTAGAATCTTAGAGGCATTCTCGGGTAGCTTTTTATTAGTAGCTTAAATCCACACGAATTTATCTATTATACTTATTACAAGTCTAATAATGTTTTTCTGGTCTAGAGCAATAATTTCTTCTCCCAGCTGGCACTGCATCACTTCTATTTGCATGTCTGCTGGATTTCTCCTCCTCCTGGCTTCTTTGGTTGCTATGTTGGGTGTTGGGGTGGCCAGGGGGCTCGGCTCGAAGGTGCAGCAGAAAGGGAACAAAAGAGGTGATTAACAGGGCGGGGGTGAACATTTAACAAGGAGCACTGGACTAACAATGACTTCATTTGCAATAAAATTACCTTGTTTATCTCACAGAGTTTTTGTGCTTGTAGCCTGCAAGAATTGGTCCAATACTGGTGGCTGGCATCAAGCCAGTTTGCAAACCAGTTTATGTTTCCAGTCCTTGCTGGTCCAATGCCTGCACTACCCTGGCACTTAAGACAGAGGATATATAGTGATGGCTCTGGTAAAACTGACCTTTATCCCTGCTCTTACCACAAATGTTCCCCAAACCCTGTGGTTGCAGCAGGCCCATGGTGGGAGGCAGAGGAGAAGCCAAGGGGGGATGGCAGGATGCAAATCCTTCCTGGTGGCCTCATGTTGGAGACCTGCTTGTGGCCAAGGCTGCATGGAAGCAAGGAAGGCTGCAGGGACAGACTTCCCACTGCCGGATGGATGCAAGTTTGGCCGGAGAGGTGCCATTCAGGCACCTCCAAGGGGTTCATAAGCATCGGTGCAACCTCCCAAGGGATAACAAATCTGTCATGTCCTCTACCACATTGTTCCCAAGTTTTTGAGAGCTTTGATGGAAAAGCTGCTTTTCTCACAGAAATGCCACCTCTTTGGCAACAAAGAAGTCAGTTTTCAGCCAAAAATGTTGCACTGGGGAGAAAATGCTCCCATGTGAGCAATCCAAGTATCCCAACCTGAGCCATACAGCCTCTGGCTTGGGGCAGCCGTGTGAGTGAAGCTGGAGGTACTGCTCCAGGTGTATCCCTTCAAAGAAATTACTTGACCAAATGGGACAGGATGGGATGGGAAAGAAATAATAAATACAGTGTTTTTAATATCCAAAAGGAAAAGAGAACAAATTTTTTAAAAAATGGAGAAAGAGACTCTCCATTTATGAGTTATTGGAAAAAGAGGTGATGGGTAAGGGATAAGAGGAGGAAGAACTGTGCTATCAAGGTCCATGACACTGAAGAGGCTTTTTAAAAGCCTGCCACAGCCTCTCCTAGGCACATCTTAAAAGACAACAGTAATTTTGTTTAGTTTGGCACTTCCACAGCACCTGACAAGAAGGCATCTAGAAAGGCTCCTCTGATTTTTGTTTCAGAAACACAGGCTTCAGAGAAGGAAATCTCTGTCTGATGATAATCCTTGAAAAATATCAAAAGAGCAGATTTTATAAGGGGCTGCTTCAGGGTAAGAGTTAACTGTTTGACCACTGGAGCTGATTGCCTGTCTGGCATCAGCCCTTGGGAACTCACATCCGAGTGACTTGGGGAAAAGCACCACCAATTTGGTATGCTCATTTTTCAGGTTCTGTACAATTTACTGGCTGTTATAAGCGAAATTAGCCAAACCGTTTTATATGAAGACATTTATTAATGACAATTTGGTTACAAAGAAATAAAAATCCACCACCAAAATAAAAATAAAAAGAGATGCCGAGCCCGGGGGTCGGCACCGGTGAACAGGGTCGGTTCAGCAGTCTATCTGGCAAACAGCCCTTCCCCAGTTCACGAAAAACTGCTGCTGGAGCCTGGGTTTTATACAGTTTTTGTGCCCTCAGGCTGGGCCCAGTGATGTAAATCTATTCAACTGTCCGGTATCAGTGTTTTCTATTCTTCTCTGCTCGCGTTGAATAGTCCTTCCTGGGCTTATTGGAAGCCCTTTGTGTTTCCATCCCGGGTCCAGTGATGCTGTCCAGATGGCATCATTATCTTATCAGGGGGTGATGATCGTTCTTATCTGCATCGTTGTGGCCTTGCCTCACTCCAAAAAGGTGTTACTTCGCCCTGTGTCTTCAAATGCTAATGAAGCTTTCCCTGAGTTTGGGTTTTGCAATCTGAGTTTTACCAAGGCGAGGAGTGCCTAGTATATTCACCATATTTAACTTTCAGCGATTTATATAAAATATCATCACAGGAATGAATTAATTCTTAGCTTTCCTCATAACACTGGCAAATAAATAAAGTCTTTGTTGAAGTAATTTCTTTTTCCTTTTGTGAGCAAACCGTATAAAACATGGTTTTGAGTGAAAAGCCTGAAGCCAAACAGTGACAGATTCCTTTTTACTACCATCAATCATATGGAGGAGCTGTTTGGAGACTGCTGTCTCTAAAAACCACCCTGCATGTTTGAGAAGTGATCTATACAGCCATTCCATCTGTCTTTGGGATGATTAAAGCCTTCAGCTCAATCTCCTTACAGATTTCTTCATCTGCATCTCCTGGACCTGATGATGAGAAACCTGGGAAACAAATCTCTTCCGGCTTTTTTGAAACACTTAATTGCAGAACTGCCAGTGCCATATTGATGAAACCTGACAGCAGTATTTATTATTTATTATGTTATTTACTTATTTATTTATCATGATTGGCTCTTCTTGGATTTTGGAATTATTGGGACATGCATGGATATCCTGGCTGAGCCAGGGGACTTTTTTCCTTTATACTCCACCTCTCCCAAACCACTGAGGGCATTGTCTGCTCATGAATGATGGCATGGATGGAATAATTTGCTGAGTGCCCACTCTTCTTATCCCATAGAGCACAAGGAGATACAAGCACAAGTCTATAAGCAGGAGGCCCTTATCTCCATCCTTCTCTCAGCAAGGATGAGTGGCTGACTGAGGTGGCCCTGGCCTCCCCCAGAACTGCCCTCTCCCTCTCTGTTACCCTGGTAATTCAGATTCTGGCCCGTTAATGGGGCTTGCTGCCCCTTCCCTCTTCCAAGCTGTCTCTCATTGCTTCTCTCCTTAGGCCATACCAGAAGTATTTCATAATTTCCATTGATCTATGTAGGACAAACAAAGGGCTAAGCAACCAGAAATGGATAGTCCAGTAGATCTGGAAAGACTTGCTGAATGATGTTTATTCCCCAGCTGTAATTCAGCTTCCCCTGCTTTGTACTGTTGCTCTTTATTCCCAAATGAGATTCCAGCTTATGTTCACCACAGGGGTCTACATGACTGAGAACCCACCATAACCTTAGAAGAGATGCCAGAGACCAAGCTCCCCAGTTCAGCCTGGGATCCTTTCTCACCCTTACCAGGACAATGGAGGAGTCTGAGGAGCTTTGGTTTTCCTACAAGGCCTGTTCTGCCTGATTTGCATATGTGATGACTGGAGTAGGGCCCTTGGACACTCCTCTCCAAGCACATTGCCCTGATTGCTTTGTGCTGTGGTTCACAGGAACTGCCTCCCTGTGATCTCCAGCAGAGCAGAGCTGTCCAAAAGTCCAAGTACTTTATGCTAATTGAATTAACACCTTCCACTAAGGCTGCTGGCTATCAAAGTGCTAATTTGCTTCCCAAGGCTGAGGACCAGATTTTCCAAAGTAAGGAGAAGACTGACGCAACATGAGCTTCTAATGAGCTACCTCTTGCATCTTACCTGGGTCCTCACTGTCACTGAACTGAGACTCATTTGGCAGACACCTCTGGTATCTGTAGATCCTAATTTGGCCATCAGCAGAGACTGAAGCCACACCCATCACTATAAAGATATTTTTCTGTTCCATATAAAAAAGTCAGAAGGATGTTGCAGGCTTTTGCCATTTCACATTGTGTACAGAGATTTAGTGTGACTGTGAACAAAGATTTAGTCTTGCTGTACTGTGGATGACCCTTGAAACAGCTAATGGATCAGTCAGCTCTGCAGGTACCTGGGCTGCGCAAAAATCAGGCCTACAGCTTTCCCTTACAGCTCTGATGTGCTGTCATGCTGTGAAAAAATCAGACCCATTTACAGCTGCTTCATGACCCAAAATACTGTATCTTTGACAAGACTAATGCAAAAATCAAGAGGGACAGCTTGAGACAAAATCACTTAAAGGCATCTTTGTGTCTCCTCAAGTCTGTATTACACATAACAGTTACAGTAAGTACAAGATTAAGTACTATCAAGCCTCTAAAAACAACCTGTGCACATTAGCGCCCCGAGCAAAACAGCAGCCGGGTTGAGGGCTCTCAGAGAAGATGAATCCCGATTCCTCCCCCTCTGTGCACACACAAAACAACACCCTCATCATTCAGATGTCATGGCACGTCCAACCCCAACTAAAACCCCATGAAAAACCCCAACTAAAGCCACCACAAATCTTGCAGACACATGGGAGGAATGCAGCCAGCAGAGGAAGCCAGCACAGAGCTTAAATCAGCCTGCATCGGGTTGCTACGCGACCAGGAAACCTGCACGTGTTGCCATGACGATGTCACTTCATCATCATTCAGTGCACAGTTCCGAGGAGTGCAGCCAGTCCTCCCTGCGCACATTCCGGGACAGAAAAATGTGGGATCAAGCAGGAGCTTGGCAGTGTGGTGGGCGGGAGTGCTGCACTCAGAGCCTCTCTCTCCGGCAAGGCACGAGGAGCTGCTGGGAGAGGTCTTTAACCTTTTCCTTTCAATGCTTTGTGGTTCGGCATTGGCGTTTCTCAGATGATGCCATGTCTGATATCTGTGACAGCCACGCACACCATATAGATGGGCAGCCCCCTCTGGGGGAGTGGCAGCATCCTTCTACCCTCTGCCAGGGAATGGCAGCAGCCAGGGGAACCTTGTAAGGGAGGGTAAATACCTAAATACCCCATCTGCAGCACATGCTGCTTCCCAGGCTCTCACAGCAATCATATGACTACTACTGTGCATGATGCTCATGGTGAATAGCACCAAAAATAATATGGTGACAATGTTAAGGACAACTGGAATGCCACAGGATGCCTCACTTATCCAGGATGGATGAGCAAGCAGGAGCTTGTGTAGGTAACCTCAGCTTGGGGTCACTGTCTAGATTCAGCTTGGGATCCTTAGGGACACTTCCAACCCAAACCATTCCATGATTCTATGATCGTATAGTGTTGATCTCCTCAGAAATGGGAAGAAAAGAAAAGGCTTTGAAGAGAAGAAAAGGAAAGCAGCCACATTGTTAATCAGGCCTCAATATTGAGCCCACAGGTCAGCAAAAGCCAACACCAACAACCAATTGCAACAAGAGGAAAGATGGTACTGAACATAGTCTCTGCCCCACTATGGAAAATGACCACTGTGGCCATCAGTCACCCTTTCTGCCCTGCTCCACACGCACCTTCTGCCATGGAAATCACTGCTCATTTGCAAAAACCAACATCAGCTGCCAGTGCCCTGAGCCCTGTAGATTATGGAAAGGTTTTAGAGAGGAAAATCTTGCCAGGCAGGTACAGCAGTCAGTTCTGGCCCCAAAAACACTGGAGGGATCACAACTGGTTTTTGACCACCAGGGAGATGAAATGACAAGTGACCTCAAGCTGTCAGGTGACTTATTCACAGGTGACATGGGACCAGCCCTGACAGATAGAACATAACAGCAGAGACGGAGAAGTCCTACATAAAGACACAGCTGGAAAAGAGGATCTGAAACAAGTCACTCTGAGGAGCTGTTCAAAAATAAGATTGCAGCCCAGTGTGATGGAAGAAGGGCAGCTGGTGTTGAACACCGTCTGAAGTGCTCCCTACACCCTAGGATACAAGGGAGAAGGTCAGCCTTGAGGTGGCTGGACTGATGGTTCCTCTCTGCAAAGTCAATCACCTCACCAGGACTGGTGGACTGATTTCAAGACTAACTTTTCTGGTTTGAGCAACAAGAAGCCCTTTTTTCTTTTCTCTTCTCAGACAAGATCTAAGCACAGCTGAATCCAATGTAAACTTGGCCAGATTAAAAACCAGAAACTGGACATGTAGGAGCTTCCTGTGAATTCAGGTGTGAAGGCTGCCTGGACATCTCCAGAAGCCCTGCCAGCCTCCTGCCTGCCTGCCTGCTCTGGCTGCCTGTGCCTGAGACCAACACATCAAAGCCAACAGGCATCAATACAGAGGTTTTCAGCCAGGTTTGGACAATACCAGGCACATTTCCTTCTCTGAATACCAAGTATCTGCTGCAGGTTGCTCTCAGGGTTGAAGAGCTGAAGCTCTGAGAGCAGAAACAGAATATTCTGTTATATATAATCTGAATCCCAATCCTGCTCATTGCTACTCTTATCCCAGAGCAAGGTGTCCTGACAATGAAATATCAAATCCAGCCTTTGCTCTGTCAGTATGTGTTTTGCTTGGGTACCCAGCAAAATGCTTGTTCTTTTCCTTTCCTTTTTTTTACTCTAAGTTTGCAATGCCAGACTACGTGGTAAACACATACATAGAAATATCAAGAAAATGGAAAAATTCAGATAATTTGCCAGTCTGTTCATGCTTGGAGCAGCATCCAGGGTTTGGGTTTGAAAATAACCTTTACATTTCATTTAATAACTGCTATCAAAATCCTATCTGAACCCTAATGTAATTATTTTTTCTCCTTCCCATTTTCCACATCCATCTGAGGGAGGAATGACAAAATATTGTCATTATGTGTCCTTCATGTCTCTGTACAAGTCTTTGTAATTTAGCCGGTATTTGACTCAGCCATTTGAAAGAGCAGATTGTACCACCACACATTCAGGCAGCTCCTTTCTCAGTGAAGGGAAGGAAAATTGCTGGCACCACACTAAAGCATATTTTGCTTTCCATGTATGTTTTCACCTTTGTGCTCTGCGGCTTTTCAAAATGACTGGACTCACCCAACCAATACAAATCTATTTTTTTTCATTTTTCTCCTTCTTCTTCTCCTCTTTTTATTTTCCAAAGAGAAGTTGTGTTTGTATTTCCTTCGGATACCCCCTGGTTCTGATTGTGATAGGAGGCAAGAGTCTGTGCCTCATCTGTGCCCCAAATGTCCAGTTCTACCTTTGATCCATAGAGTCATGGTTGTGATGACACAGGTCACAGGCAGGTGACCTTGTCCTTTTCTATAGGGAAAGACAATGCTGTTCCCTCTTTTTCCCTGTAAGGAAAGACATGGGGGAAAGTCCCTTTTGTTTCAAGCCTAGCAGTTAGTTCAGAGTTACCTTAGCACAACATGGGCTTTGCCCAGGGTGATCTTGAGAGGGATTTTAACTCATTTCTTGTTTCACAGTCACAACAGAGATGGAAAAATAATCAATGGACCTATGGGAAGGATTGTTTTGTTCCCACACCAAGCCAGGTAGAAGCTGGTCAGAGCAAAGGTTTGTACAGCCCATTACTTGAAAAGGGGCTTGTGGGAGAAGAAAAAAATTAGGGCAAAACCACAAGGGTTCTTACAAACCCTACAATCTCCAGCAGGACGGTGTTGAGGAGCTTGGCATCAGAGATGTTCTGGGCCTCCAAAGGGCCGCCTTCTGTCAGTGTGCCTGGTTTTCCCTTGGATCCTGCTTTTTCCTTGGACCCTGCTTTTTTTGTCACCACACGAAGGCCCAGCTCATTGTTGCTGTGGCCCCACAACCACAAGCAATGCACAGAGCAGACCTCCTGTTGGAGGGACATGGGGACAGCCCTGCCACACATGACTGCTGCCACTGCCC
The DNA here is from genome assembly GCA_910950805.1 of Acrocephalus scirpaceus scirpaceus. Lineage (NCBI taxonomy): Eukaryota > Metazoa > Chordata > Aves > Passeriformes > Sylviidae > Acrocephalus > Acrocephalus scirpaceus. Next base: position 16,060,212 of record OU383775.1, on the reverse strand, counting down.
CCCTCCCCACCTCCTGCCAGGCCCCACCATACAAAATTTCTTCCTGGCCCCAAAGGAGTGCCAGAGTGGAGTGATAACTTTCTGTTTCTTTGTCATTCATGTCCCAGCTGCGCAAGCAGGCAATGAAATGGTGACTGTGAGATGGTGGGCAAGGGCATGGAGAGATAGCCACAGAAATGGCTTTCAACAGCTGGCAGGGAATAAAAATAGCTCTGCTGGTGCATGGCTATAAAAAGGTTTATATGCTGCACTTTGAAGGAGAAAATTGACTCCATTACAGCCAAGTGGTTCGGTGTCCTCAGCTGTGTCTGGACACTTCTGATTCTCAAGGAAGTTGTTTTGATGCCTTTTGTCGAGCTCCTTTAGCAGAGCCATGCAGCCCATGTGCTCAGGCACCTGCTCTTCACACCACTGCCTTCTCTGTGCCCACTGGACCTGTAGGAGGCAGGAGTAACTGCATCCAAATTCTTCAATCTTTCCCAGGTGCTTTCAAGCCCATGGTCCCTCCTGTCGTAGAATCTTCCCTGTCTCTTCTCTGACTTTGACAGCAAGAGTCTTTTGCATGTGCTGGGCTGGATTTCTGACTGCAGATGCCCCTGGAAGCCAGCAAAGAACACTCCTACCTACCATTCCTGGGTTTTGGCTTCATGTCCCCATCAGAGATCCTTCTCCTCACCTCCTTCCCACACTGTGGCCCAAGGAATGCTATCTCCAACTCCTCTGAGGTTTGGGAGATGTGAGATTCATGGCTCTTTGGGATTGTGCCCATGGCTCCTAGCTGGGACCACTGGTACTGTGCACCATTCTTCTGTGGAAACACTCACCTGGGGGAGAACCCTGGCATCAGCTGTGCTGATGAATTCCATGGTGCTTTTCCACAATATTAAAGCATCTGCTTCTCTGATGAGCTATGGGGACATCAGCAAATGCCACCTCTCTCCAGTGAGCCCACGTACAGCTATGGCAGCCCTGAGAGCCCTGGCGTTGCTGTTGCTGGATTTGGACATCTGTGAGACAGGAAAAAAAAACCCCTTTATCAGAATTTGTCATATTGGACTTGGGATAGGGGGTTCGGCTTCCAAGGACTTTGATTAGAGCTACATGGGTTAATTGCTGCTGAGAATTTAGCCAGGTGTTCAAGTCTCACATGAAAGCCCAGAGTTTAAAGTGATTTTTGGCTTTGAAGTATCCTGTGTATTGGCTGCTTCTGCCTCAGTAAATGACTTGTTTTACAGTCACATATGCTTTAGATGCACGAGCCTTTCTGGCACACCCGTATTCCCTGTGGGGAGCCCATATGCTGATGTTGCCCTGCATGGGCACAGACTATCAAGCTGCCAACGGGGCACAATGGGTGATGGAGAATGAAGTTTTCATCTTCATTTTGGAGAGGCAGCCCCAGCAAGCAGATGTAGCCAAGTGATGCTGACATTTAAAGCAACTCCTGAGATTACATTACGGAGATTATATTTAATATGGATGGCCAAATCTTTCAAACAGAATCAATGTTCTTTTACTTAATAATACCCATGCCACATCTTAATGAAGGCTCCTCCAGCCCAAGGCCCCATTTTTCTGCCGTCATTTGGTTGCGTGACATCACTGACTGCATCAGATAGTACATAATGCTATTTTCATCCCTTTCCATTGGATTTTATGCGTTCCCATCCTTGATTTGTCAATTGCCAGATCAATTAATCAAGGGACTCTTAGGGGAGAAACATTTTTATTACTGAGAAGGAAGGGGAATTCATTTAAATTCTGCATCTTCCTGCAGCATCCAACATCTACTATTAACTCTCCCCACCGGGCATGGAGAGGAGGACAAAGGATCTACAGACAGATCTGTGGCCATCTGAGTTATTTGCAGAAATAAAAACCATGCTGGGCTGATTCCTGGTCTGCCCCTTGGTTTGCACACTGGGAGAGGCACCCAGGCAGTACCCCTGAGCCACAGAAGCCTGAGGGTCCTGCAGCAGGTTCAAACAGGCTGTGCTGGAGCCTGAGCTGCAGTTACAATATCTGTGGCTGAAAAGAGAGAGACACTTTTCATCCCAATAAATTCAAATTTAATTAGTGATGCCTGAAGATATTTAGTTGAGACAAGATCTGTACTAAAACTTTGTGCAGTTACAGAGCCCAGCACCAGCCTTTGTGAAAGCTGGGGGGAAAACCCAGTTCATTTATGTGTCAGCTGGTGCCTGTCTCAGGGTGAAGTGAACCCCAGCAGGGACTCCTGAGCAGCCTTGTCAAGCTGTAAATTTGCTACAAGCCCAGCTCCAGCCTGTTCCTGGCCCTAAACAACCACCAGTGACCACGTTCTCTCCTGTCACCTCTCTCAGGTGTGATTCCTGATTTCCCATCACTAGGTTCATTAGAATGTTTCACATCCAATGAGGATGAAAGAGACGCCCTCTTTGCATGATCTCTCCCAAAATGCAACGTGGCCTTTCCCCTGGGAGACACTGTAGCAAAGTTGGAGAAAACGGCTGGGGGCTAATCCCAACCGAAACACAAGCTTCACACATTTAGTCCAAACACTTCCAGAAGTTTGGGCATTTTGCCCAAAGGTTTGCCCTGGACAGAGGGCTGCAGCAATATCCCTGCATGATCCATCCCTCCCTTCAAATCTTCTCTATCCGGTGGTCAGGTTGGCATCCAGATTGCCCCATGGACACACCAACCTCCTCTCACTTAGCTGACCAATGGCTGGTAGTCCTTCTGCTCTGGCAACACCCTCCCTCAGGGTCTGTGCTACAGAGATTAAAATTTAATTAAGAAAAAGGATTATTTAAACTGTGTCTCAGAAAAAGAATATGAAATTGCACAGTCCATAATCCTGTCTGCCACTTTTCCATCTCAATAACCCCCTGTAAAGAACCATTATTATTGTTTGTCCATATACATTCTGGTGGGGCTGGGATAAACTCAGTCCTTGTAACTACATGCCCTCAGATTGCAGCAGAAAGGCACAAGCTCACCATTCTTTTGGGCTCCTGACAGCCCTTCTCTCCACCCCACAGGGAAGAGATCCCCCATGTTTTGCAGCCACAGGGAGCTGGGACCAGCAGTGGGCTCCAGGCATCTGGATCTCCCTTGCTTTGGGGGCTTGTCAGATTCACTTGATGATCAGTGGTTATTTAATGAGGATATGTGGAGATGTAGGACTGCAGGCAAATGATAAAGATAGGGCTTTTGTGTCCCACGGTTTAAAAATAAAAAGCAATTTTGGCAGCCACTGCAAGAGAAGGATGTGCCTTTTGAGCCTGTCCAGCAGATGTGGGGCCAGGGGAGGAGAAGCTGCTGTGGCAGCTGAGTTATCAGTAGAGAGGACTGATGAGAGCAGAAAAATGTACTCAAACATGTCTGCCAGGACCAACTCTTCCAAATAAATTACCTTGCTCAGGAAATATGCAGTGGGCATGCCAGCCCCACAGCTATGTTTGAATCAATCCTTTTCCTTGTTTGCTGTGGGACAGAGCCTGAGCCCAGAGAGGCCAGAGATGCTGGCCAGTGCATCCCTGTGGTGGTGGGCTGGGTTTCTGAGCCTCTGCCAGTGAACAGAGAGGAGGTGGCACTCAGGTGCTTGGCCAAGTGAGAGCCCAGAAGAACCAATTCAGTGGCATGAGTGGACTTTGCAGTGACCACAGTGACCCCACAGACAAGAAGTAAGAGTGTGATGGGAGAACATCCTCCCGTGGTTTATGTTAAATGCACCAAAGTTTTGCACTGAAGGTAGGACTGAGACTATGCACAAAATAGTTAAATGCCTTACCAGTGCCCTGGGCCCATAGCACAGGTGTGACCACTGGTGTTCACCTCCTGGTCCTTCTCCCGGGGCCTGTGCTTGCCATCAGGGCTGCCAGCATCTCCAGGCATGGGGAACAGGATCCCAGCTTGTGCCTGACTGCAGAGCTCCACACAAAGCATCGACACAGCCACCGCACCTGATCCCTTCTCTCTGGCCTCTTCCTGAACTGCTCCCAAGACACTGCTGCTCCTCAGAGGATCCTCCTCTCAATGCTTGGTTTATACCAGCTGGAGCAGCTGGGAAGCTGTACTGCTCCTGTAGGTAACCTCCACCCTGGCTTCCATGGGGGAGAGCTGTTCTTCAGAATCATACAAAAATACCAACAAGAAAGCACTTTCTGAGCAGGCTTTTCCAAACCATAACAAAGCATGGAGGTTCCAGGTGGATAAGAGGGAGCCCCTGGGAATGCAACATTTGAATCAAGTACCATTGCTCTGCAAACCCCATTGAGAGGGTCATCAGCCCTGGCTGTGATGGGTCACTAAGTCAGCAGCTTTGATAAATCTAATGATATAAATGATACAGAGGACTAAATCTACCCCTCTATAGTTTTAATGTCTGCCAGCTGGTAGGCAGGGCTCAGAGCTTGTCTGAATCCCATGAAGCCAAGGACCAAAACATTACTGGGGATATGGCAGGAATGCACAGCCACTGGGGCCTTGGCCAGTCTCAGGAGACAGGCTGAGTATCCAGGCTCTGCTCTCTGCCCTGGGCAGGCAGGTCCACTAACTTGCCTACAGAAAGGCAGAATTTGGTCCAGGGCACAGTATTCAAGATATTAAAAAGGTAAATGACAGTGTGGACACTGCACAAACACAACATGGGGTAAAGGCCACTGTTTGCCTACACTGCCCTGAGTAAACCAAGACACTGAGCTGAGCTCCTCGGCACCACGGGCAAACAAATTCACTTACAATAGCAGAAACCAAGAAAACAAAGGCTATCTGTTATTTCTTTCCACCCTCTCCAGTTCCCTGAAAATAATTCCCACTAACCATCTCTACCCATGCAAAGCAGCAGAAACACCCCTCCAGCTGCTGGCTCACCTCAGTGTCTCCAATCTGATGCGGGGTGACTGTGGGCCACTGCTGAAGTGCTGCAGCTTCCCCACTGTGATGACAGCTAGGGGACTGTGGGGTGGGTGGCACAGCCACTCCTGAAGGCTGGGCACCGAGCATGATGAATAAGAGCCTGCCCTGAGTTTCCCCAGTGCTGAGGAGCAGGCACAAAGCTCATGTCTGACAAGCACCCATAGCAGGGCTCAGCACAGGGAGCATGAACCAGCCTCCATGTCTGGGACCAGCTAAGGACTACCCTGACCCTGAAGGAAATCAAGCATTTTTAGTGGTTCTATGCCCTAAAAAGGAAGATAGATCCCACAAGTGTTCAGGTTTCAGGCTCTGAGGGAAAATGATGCAAAAAGGAGGCTGACTTTACAATACACTGGTTATGGCATGGATTGGAGGTCTCCGTCCTCCTTTAGGCACAGCTCAACCTCCAACACCACAGCCAGAGTTTGAAAGGAGTTTAGCAGAGTGGATTTAGCCTTTTCTGAGGCAATGACCGTCTGAGCACAGCATCACCATGCCAGCCGCAGCTGAAAGGCACATTGGGGCCTCCTGACCTTGGCTCCCTGAGCCACCCCATTATGTCCTTCTGCAGCCAAGTCATATTTTTAGGTCCTTCCCCCTGCTGATTCATTAGTGGAGCTAATGTTTTCCAAACTGCTGGGCTTCTGACCTCGAGGGGTGTATGCCACGCTCTCCTGATAAATATAGACCACTTCAATTACATAACCTGTCTAATAAGCGGCACCCGTCCTCCCTGTAGGCAGGTGGGGACTGGGAACAGAAATGCTTCTGCCAAGGGTGTGAATGGATGCCTTGCTCTTCATTTTATTTCCATTGTCTTCTGTTTTCAATGACTTCCTGCTGCATCATCTTAATGAGTGACTCAGTGAGAGTCGATGGCCCTGGAAGTACTCCAGGTTCAGGGCGACCTCTCTTCTCTGCGCAGATCACTGCTGGTGTGTAGGGGCAAGGCCCCCCTTTCTAATTCTCCCCTCTGCTCGGGGAGACGTGGTAGAGTGGGAGGATTAGGATTCAGAGACACTGAGCTAAAAGTTGGCTTCATTTCCTAACTGGATGTGTCAGAGCATTTGGCAGATGAGGGATAACCAGAGGACTTTACACCAAGGGGTGCAATGGTCTGTCACTGGAGATGGCACCTGGCTTAGCTAACAGAGCAGCAAAAGCACCTACCTGTGCTGTGTCAGGCTTGAGAAGTCCATGTGCTTGGCAATAAAGATGTCTTGGTATCACAGAGTGAGACATCAGTGGAGTCAGGCTGTGATCTTACAAGATGAATGTCTGATAACTTCAGGACTTAGATGTGACTGCAATGGCTGAGTGGCAAAATGCAGAGTAATCATTAAAAAGACCATTCAAAGTACAGTGTGAAACACATTATTAATAGACTTGACAAATGCATGCACAAGTGGAATGATTTCTTTTTGTGCCATGGTTATTAAATCCCAGCCTCTGGTTCCTTGCAGCACTTGCAGCAAGATCCCCACGGAGATGACCCAGGGAAAGCAGGTCTGCCCCCACAGCAGGAGGTTTCTTTCCTTGAGAATGCAAGCCTTGTATCATTTAGAGAGAGAAGGAGCTGTTCCCATCAGCTGCACCCATGGTCTGGCATTGCTCAGCCAGGCTGGCTGTGAGCAGCATCATGATGGCAGAAGGCTGTCAAGACAGCTTGAGTGATATTTATGACAAGGACTACTCTACCTATATTTATTGTCCCTGCTGTGCCAGCATTCAGCATGTCCTGTAACAACTTTAATAGCTTTTATGCAATGGCTAGGAATGATGAAGCTCATTCAAGATAAGGTGTTTAACCTCCCTGTTTTCATTCCTGTCTTTATCTGATCTCTTCCAGCTTCTCTCACTGTTGGATTCAGGCTGAAGCAGGGCAAAAGGCTCATCCCAAAGTGGTAGGATCTGCTCTGACCTTCACATAAGCAAATAGCTCTGCTTTTACACTCAGACTGTGCCTCTCCTGACGTGCTGTGGCTGACACTGGGCACCGCCTGAGGAGATGTCTCCTGTCTTGCTGAACCCCCTGGGATGCTGGTCGTGTGTGACACATGCCACTGGGCAGTGGCAGAGCCAACAGTAGAGCCCAAGGGGTTTGCCCCAAGGTCCACAGTCCCTCAGTGGGGTCACAGATCTGGGGTCTGTTCCAGCCTGCAGCAGAGGACACCAAGCCCCACGACTCCTTGCCTGCAGTGCCCTCCTCTACCTCCCAGCCTTAAATGATGCAGAAAATCTGCTAAGGACTTTCCTGCTGGAAGGACTCAGCAGGAAGCAGCTAATGCAACCTCTCTTGTTCATCCACGGGACTGATGTCCAGTGGGTAATAAAACCACAGGCTCCTTTCTCATTAATCCCTAATTATGCTCTCTCTCACTCACAAAGCACTTTCTGTCATTAGCAGTGGAAAGCTGAGAGCCTGCCTTTAACCTTCACATATTGTGAGGAGGCAGACCTGAACACCTTGCTGCGATCTTGCATAAAACATCCTTGTGCTGCCTCTCAGGGGCTCCTGGAAAAGAATCTCCCTTTCCCCAGTGCAGGCAGAAAGCAAAACCTCTAGAGGTGCACAGCATCTGTAGAGAGAGGCTGGAGATGTCCACTGGGTGTGACACTTGACCACAGAATTGTCCACAGGATCCGGTTTGCCCTTGCCCTGCTGCAAAAGCCCTGTGATGGACCACAGATGCCTGAGCCAGCTGCCCTGCCCTGGTCACTTCATCCCAGTGCAGTAGAGAAGGAGGCCAGACTATTCTGAGAGCTTCAACACCTTTTAAAACCAGGCTGGGCATGAAGGCTGAGGCACTCCATATTCTGAGACCATGCAACATCCTTCTCATGGTGCAGGGACCAAAGCTATGAGAGAGCAGAGATCACAGCTGAACATCAGCCCCACTCCCAGTTGTGTCAGACAAAACCCCACCAAATCAGTAGGATGAACTCCTGGGAGGTGGGTGTGCTGAGCACATTGTAGGGACAGGCCCAGGCAGGCAGCTGGGTCACTGCAGCTCGAATATCTGTGCCAGCCCTCACTGCTGCTGGCAATGTGGTGTTTGCTGCCATTATCCTGCTGCATCCTGCGCTGTCCCACCCACGATGGGGGCACTTACTCCCAGCCAAGGCCTTGAGGGCCATGAATAATACCTGTCCCAGATGGACATGCAGCATCAAACCCACAGGTGAGTGTTAGAGCCTGATGCCAGACACAGCCTTGGCTTGCAGTAAGGGTGCCCATGTTCTGTCCCTACCCTTGGCCCACATCACTCACAGCATCTCTGATAAGAGCACCAAGGCCACCTGAGGGCTGTTGGTCAGCAGGTCCTTTCCCAAGTGCTCCTCTCTGGCTTCCCAGCTGCTGGCTGAAGCTCTGGGATCCTGTGGGGTGATGCTCCGTGTCCCTTTGTCCTTGAGTTGACCATGAGGATCTCACATTCTTCGTGCAGATGAACCAGCTGGCAGGTGCCCACACCAGAGCCCAGTGTGGGTGAGGAACTGAATCCAGTGTATCTCTCCAGGGACAGACAAGTGCAAGGAGCCTGCAGTGTAAAGCAGTCCTTAACTCCTGCTTTGTGAACTTGGCCAGCACAGCCTGACCCACATAGGACAGTAGCTCCAGGATAATTGTTCTCCTGCTTCAAGCAACAGAGGATGTCCCAAAACCTTCTCATCTCTTGCTCCTGGGAGGGAGAGAGAAGGAAGGCATAGAGCAATATAGGAATCAGAAAATTTTTGTTTGCTGCCAAGAGAGGTTGTTTAGAGCATTTCGTTTAATTGCTGGTTCTTCTGCAGGGATTGGTGTTAAGGCGTGTGCGAAGCAGCACAAGTTCAGATCCTGACTTGCCCATGTCCAGGACTGTGCATGTTTGTCTGGTCCTCAAGTGCTGGAAGGTTTCCCTGCTGTGACCTTGAGACTAACCCACTGACTGATGATTTGTGCCCATCACAAAGCACCAAGGAAAGCCCTGGGAAAGTGGGGACCTTTGCTTAGGTAGCTATAAAAAGGGCACTTGAGTAAAGTGAGTTCAGAGCTGAGTTTCAGAGAGCTCTTTGAACAGCACTGGCAGGGGGTGCAAAGCTGCTGGAAGCAAACCTCAGGACCTATCAGGAGGCAGAACAACTCCACTTGAATAATTTCAGTGGATAATCGGGAAGGGAAACTAACTGTGCCAGTGGGGAGGGGGATGATGAAGCAGCTCCTTGGCCGGAAGGTGAGGAAGCATCTGGCTGCCAGGTAGAATATGGATTGCATAAGGCAGCACTGTTACAAGTGATTTTGCAAGCTTCCCTGGAAAGGTGGGTATCTTCCCAGCCTGCCAGTGGGAATCTTACTGACAGTGAAGGATTATTCTATCCCTAAAGAACTCAGGGTCTTGCCCAACTGCCAGGAAAAGAAGCAGGAGGAGCCATTTGCATGTCTTTAAACACAGGACATCAAGTGAGAAATATGAGCACAGAGAAGAGACAGCACCCTGAGTAGCTACAGGGACACACTGTTGCATTGGCAATGCCAACACTGGTGGGCAGCCTGGCAGGTAAGAACAGAGAGGCTGCTCCTGAGGCATTCCAATGATCCTCCTGGCAACCACCCCATGGAGGATGTTCTTTCTCTCCTCACTTTCTCAAAAGACGTCTAAGTAAAGTATTTTAACACAGACCTTTTCCTTCAGCCTCTAAGACAGGATGACATGCTCCCAACAGCTGCACCCAGCACTGGCAGGAGCCAACACCTTCCCTAGCACCTCTGTCCTGTTATCCCTAACATTTCCCTCCCCTTTGGGTTCAATGTTAATCTACATCCATTCCCCTGGCTCACTGGACACTCAGCAGTTCAAAGAGCAGAGCAAGCCTTGAAGGAAGGGGAAGAAACAGTGCAGGGGGGTAGAGGGCAAGATGCAGCAGCAATGCTAGTGCCAGCTTACAGCTCCACAGAAAGCAGTGCCTCCTGCTCCTCCCACAGCATCTCCTCATGCCTTCACACCATGCAGCAGCTTATCCTCCTCTGCTACCTCTCCTGGGGATACAGATGCACTACTGAGACCTGAGCCCCTTGAGCTCTTCTTGGGTAAGGCTGAAGGTGCTTCTCTGCTCCCTGAAGCTGTGCCTGAAGGGGCCCTTGCCTCCTCCCTCAGACAAGCAAGATAGAGAGAGAAATGCAGGGAAGAGCCTGCTGACCACCAAAACCATTACACCTGCACATCTGCCTCTCTCATGCAGCCTAGCATGAAGCATCTCAAATGCAGCAAACACTCTCCCCTATTCTACAGAGAGCAGCATCCTCCAGAAAAGGGGATGACAAACCATCCGGAGGCCCTACTGTAACAGAACAAAGACATCAACTTAAAATCTCAGGGCCTGATATCCACTCCTGATAAAACTGCTTGGCCAGCAAAGACAGAGGCAATCTCTGAACCCCTCACATGCCTCAGCCCAAACCCTCTAAGTGAGAGTCACCCAACCATGTTATAAGCACAGACCATGTTCCCTCCTCCCAAGAGCATTTTCTGGTTGAGATTGCTTGCAGTGTGATTCAAAGTTCTTATTTCCTCAGGAAATAAGACCACCTTTTCTTCATTGTACTGAACTGCAAAGGGGGGGTTTAGGACAGCTGGAGGGTGAAAGCTTTGGCCTCCATTACTAATGTCTTTTGTAAGGACAGGTAAGACAGAGAAATACATTTTTTCATTGCATATTTGTGAGGAAACCAAGAGGAAAAGATAACCAGCTTTCCAGAGTGACAAGCCATTCATATTGACTTTGGGGAAAGGATTTGAATGCTCTGAGCATACACAGACATGGCCAATATAATTTCCAGCTGCAGAAACTGCTACCAGAGTCTCTGTTTCTTCTTTTTGCCACAGGATAACTGCTGGAGATGTGGATATTTCCCTAGGGTCAGCACAGCAAGGCTATTCTCACTGGGTAATAAGGAGCTGAGAAATACAGCCCTTGTGCCTCCACACCAGATTAGCCCTCAAGCAATGGAGAGAGAGAAATCAAGGGGCCTGTGACCTGAAGTTACGTTAAAGAAAGGTCCTGTAAGAATGTGAACCTTGCCATAGATCGTTTCTTGTGTCAGTAATTACATGAGAGGTAACAGAATACAGGTAAAATGGGGGACTTATACACCTATCACTACCTGAGACAGGTTATTCTTCAGCAATCCTGGTTAAGCAGCACAGCAAGGCTAAAGCTGAACTGTAGTTCTTGCACACTCAAAGGTTTCTGTGCCTCTTTACATGAAGAAGCTGGAGGGGAGGGTAGAGCCAGACACCCCTTTCCAGACTCCCATGGAGAGATGTGGGGTTCTCCTCCCTCAACAGCCCTAATCCATGAGTCAAGCATGGAAACAGACAGCAGTCTGCCCGAGCCAGCCGGCCGTATGATTGATTGAAGAAAAGGTTTCTTCCTTACAGGTACAGTAAAAAGAAAACAGCAAAATTAAACACATGCAATGCTTCAGGTCTTTATTGTTGCTGTAGAGTAACTGGTACATGGTTAAAACATTCTAATAATATCATCAGTGAAATCTGAAAACTAAGGCCTTCTGTAGGTTTGTAGTGTCCTGATGTTTCCTTTCACACAGTGTACATACAAAATCAAGTTATAAAAACATTGATCTTTTTTAAACAACACCAATTGATGCAATGCACAAAAGTAGGAACTACATTTCCTATGATCAAGAGAACACCTCACAGACCAGCTTTGGGCCTTGCAGCTTTGAAGTCAGGAGAAAATTAACTTGGTCTGACATCCTGCTACCCAGATGAACCTGATGACACATACAGATTGCAGGATTTCAATTTTCTGTTCTGAGCAGAGAGAAAGAAACCCCCTGATGCTGATGAAGAAACATTTGATTGAGCAAAGGGGAGCAGCACCCTAAAAGCACAGCCTTGATCCCAAACAATGTATGCAAGACTCAGCAAGACCTGTAGGCCCTGCAGACAGAGCTGCTGGGACTACAAGAGAAGGTGAACTGGGACAAGCCTGCTATTAAGTGAGACAAGTCCCAGTGTCAATCCATGGAAGAGGGCTATGTGATTCCTGGAGTACCAGCACCTTTATCCCAACAGCACTGAAAAAATTTCAAAGTGATTTACCCAGCACAGAATCAAAGAATGATTTAGATGAGAAAAGATCACTGAGTCTAACTGTAAACCCAGCACTGCCAAATCTACCACTAACCCATGTCCCTAAATGCCATCTTAGTGATCTTTGAAAAGGGAGACAGGGTAGGAACAAAGTAGTCTCCAAGAAATCTGTATATCAGAACCTTTTGATTAAAAAGCTACATTTTCACCAGAGGGCAAAAAAGCATTCACAGAAAAATCTTCCCCTAGTTCCTTAATCACTTTTTAAACAAAGAAGCTTCTCTATCCACAAAACTTTTAGTTTTCATTCAATGTTTTTCCCATCTTTCATTTCTAATTGACCCGGAAAACAATACACATAATCTAAACATTTAAATGAGACACAAAGCCAACACCATTCCCTGTGAGAGAAAGATTCTTCGCTTATCACTCACTCTGCATCATGGAGTTGGGCATTGTAAACATGACACTACCCGCTGACCAGCAGATTATTCTTTCTCTTTGATCCAAACACATGGGAGAGGAAGATGAATTACAAATTTTGCAGGCTGTTTTTACCACATTACAGTAGGTTACATGATTGGCACCAGCTGGAAGAAAATTCCTTGTAAGGGTCAATGATGGATTGCATTGACTTCATTTTCAGAGCCCAACTATTACACAGAGACATAAATCCTGTCCTGTGCCATGACCAAGACTCACACTGGTGTTCCTGGTACATCTGATGACACCACAAAGTTCTCTAAACAACTGAGAAAAGCGTAGCTGGTATTTTATGTCACCAACACATGGAACCTGTCCTCTGAAGTCATTCCTGAAGATGATGTTAAGGCTATTGGAATAGGTTGGCTATGGTTACTCCTGGTATGAAAGCACAGCCATGGCTCAGGATAGACTGGAAGAAGCCTTTTAGGTCTCCTCTGCATTAACCACAAATGAGGTTTTTATGTTTTCCCTTGCAGTGGGTTACCTGAATGTGCAGGGTATAAGCTGAAGAAAAACTAGGCTATGGAGGTTTAAGCTGCAACCATGCCTGTGATATCACAGAATTGCTTTAAAAAAGACCTCAAGGCGCAGAAATTACCTCCTTCCACTCATGACAATGCAACGCCAGTTGTCAGGTACACAAATACAAACATGAAAAAATCATTAAGAAACATAACCCTAAATATAAACCTCTTTTTATTTCTTTTTAAGAAAAAGGGATTAAAAAATTTGGAGTAAACCAGATGGCTTCAAGTACTTTCCGCATAATAAACAATTAGTTCTCATAAGCATAGATTAAAAAAGACTTGTCACCTTGCAAGGGACAGGTGAACAGAGGCTGGTGATTCGTTCAAAAAATGGTCTTTGAAGCAAACACATTAGACAACATGCTTAGTGTTGTAATTTAGAAGCACACAGGTGTGTCCTCCATGCCGACCCAACACTTGAGATACACAGCACAGTATGAGAAACATTTTGCACTCTGGACTTTCACATTTCATGGCAACACCACTCAAAAAATGGAGCCAGGCCATCTGGGTCTAGCTCAAACAAGCCCTCATGCAATAAAAAATAAATATTTACTAAGTCAGGAAGGTTTTGCAGCAATACAATTGATCAAGTTGTCTAAAATTTTGGAGGTTGCAAAACAATTTAACTTGAAGACCTGAAGTGTTTCCAAAGTGCTGGCAATGTTTTTGTCCTTTTCCACATAAGCATGAACATTACTTTTATTATATATGACAAGGGATACACTTGAAAATGCCTTGTCTGAGTTAAAGCCTTCAGGTTTTATGAATGTCATGAAAATAACTACTGAAAGTTGTGAAGGAGGTTGAAAAAGTAATGATGTCATCAGGCAAACAAAGCCAGTATGCAAAGGGAAGATGCAGCTCTTTCCTGTGCTAAGTCTAAAACCCAATCCCATCTCTTGTACCACCAAGAAGAGAACCATTGCATTTCAACAGGTCTGTCTGACAAGCATGGAACAAGCAGTCTTCCTGCTTATGTACATGGATGTGAAATGCCAAAGGAAGTAATGTGAAAACCAAAATTAATACTAAAAAAAAATTTAAAAAGAAAAAAACCTATCTTGCCTACTCTGAAAATTAAATAAAATGTTTTCGACTAAAGAATGTCTACAAGGATACAAGGAAACCTTTTTGAAAAACATTTTCCAGTTACTCAGAGACAAACAGCTATTTTTGCCTCTGTGAGAAAAAAATACCAACAAACCAATAAAAAACCACCTCCCCTATCCTGCAGCTCTGCATACTACAGTAGGAACAAGTCTCCCACAGCTAACAGGGAGACTAGAACAGTATGAAACAGTAAGAGATAAAAACTTAGCTGCACAGGCCTATTAAATAATCAGCAAACACTTACATGGAGGCAGAGTGAGCACTGACTGCTTTCTGTACTATGACACAAGACTGCAAGGCTTAAAAATCCTCCTGAGTGACCAAGCTAGAATAGCTGAGTAGTTGGTAGGTTCAGTAGTGTTTGGAAAAGCTTATGCAAATATATCACTTCAAAATAAGTTTGAGTATTTGAAATAAAAAAAAGAAACAGAACAACTTGTCCTTCAACTTTCACCTACCATCAAAACTTACCAGTTTTCCAAATTCAGTGCTTACCTCACACTAATGTGACTCTAAAGAAATGATACATCTGCCTCTCTTTGCTGAACTGTTTGGGTTTCTACATGAAACTTCAGTGCATTTATTAATGTCCTTATTATTGTTCAATAATCCAGCAATTTGTTTCTTAACGACAGCAGAATGCAGTTGCTAGCTGCTTGTGAGAGCAATGTTGAAATTACATTCAGAGATTAAAAACTACCATTTTCACATGTAGCAATAACTAACATTTTTCTTTCTCTTCACAGAATCATGTGCAAATGTCTAACAATGGCGATAGTAAAAGACAATTCTCATGCAAAAATTGTTCCCTGTGCATAAAATTTGCAGGGCATCTCAAAACCACCCTTCCTCTATCCCGGAACTAATTGATCTTTATTTTTGTGTTGTGAAATTTCTGTTGCTTTTTGAAATACCGATGGCAAGCAAGTTCAATGAGTTCCAGCCCACCAAATATCTTCTGCTGCACAACAAAAAAGACGATCATGGCCGCAAAGTACCACTGTGCAAAGCTGTACAGGTACAGCAGCACGAGCATTCCCAGCGGGAACACCGTCCAGTAGAGAAGTGAGATGCACTTCACTGCCAGGACCCTGAGCTCGGATTTACAGGGCGGGACAATGCTTTGCCCTGCTGCACTGAAGCATTTTCCACCTTCATAGAAGAGTCGCAGTCTCTCCTCTTTCTCTTCCCAGCGCTGCCGGCACCAAAGCTGCAACTCCTCTTTAGATGTGGGAACTGTCTCTATGGGGTATCTCCGGACGTGGAAGTGAATCTCCTTTGGGAAGTTTCCTTTCAAAAGGTGCTTCTCTGTCTGAGGAATGTTTTGGGGGTACGCCACAGTTATGTCATGGATGGCATCGAGATTGTTACCTAGAAGAAAGGTTTGAGGGAAAAAAGATCAGTACACATCATGCAATAGTCAGAATACTAATCTGTAATAGTCAGAATACAATCTTCAAGACATGATTGAAAACTGTCAAAATTATGGCAGAAATCCCAGAGATTCATTAACTATGCAGACTGTGTTTCATCTGCTAGAATATCTAAAGGCTGAAAGGTCAAACTTTTTCCAATCATTGCCTGTTCTGAATCTGAACAAAAAGCTTTGGGAACAAGATTATACACAGTACAAACTAATGCAGAATTACAACAGTAAGAGAATTAAGCCAAATGTAAAGGAGAGAAGAGGCACATCTGGTCTTGGATAACAAGCGCTGTATGTGAGTCTGATGTTCAGCTGTTTGGGTAAAGGGAGCATAGCTAACCATTCAAACAGCAATTGCAGATTAGAAATTCAAGGGGCTATTGATGAAAAACCCCCTACTCTTCATTAGCATGCCTAATTGAGCCAACATTTTTGAAAGGATATTAGTACTGCCAAAGCAGGGCTTGCTAGAGCATCCTTGTACTAAGTGTTTTTACATTTTGCACTTTCCAAATACATCTTTATCCCCCAGCCTCTGAACAGACATTCTTTTTAGATTTCATAAAATAAATTCTGCTAGTGTAAAACTGATCTAAAAATAGGCGTGTGGTGCACTGGACGTTGCATAACTGTTAAGTTCTGCCAGCAGTGATTTATGTTGCTGTTTTTATTTGGCTGGCTGGCTCAGGGCAAAATAGAATTGGAGACTAAAAGCTGTCTCCAGTTGCAGCAATTGAAGACTTTTGTTCTCACAGATGATGCCACTTCTTGCAAAGATGATCAAAACCTACTCTTTAGCCCCACTCTTCATTTTCATTTCCTTTCCTTCTCTGGCATTTTGGTTTTCCTTTACAGCCCTAAAAATGACAGGGCCAGAATAGAAAGTTACCTTAAAAGGCCATGTTCAAAATTATGTATCTAAAGTTCAACTCCAAATATCACAAGATGGAGAAAAACCCTATTCAGCCTTTCAGAGTATTTTATAATTGTGCTGTCTTGAAACAATCTCTCTTGGACAGTTTTGTGGCAGGTTACTTGGGGTTTTAAAGAGATTTATATGGCTCCTTGGACGTCTATCAGAGTTTATATCAGAGTCTATCTTGCTGTCACATTCATGTCTGGGCAGCTAAACTATCAGTCTGCCAACTACATGAACTACTTGAAAAATCAAGGCTTTACACTTAAGGGCCACTGCCATACAGACCACAGGTAATGAATCATCAGATCTGCTTAAGACATAGATTTTCTGACTCTGTGCAAGCAGGACTGGCAGGACTTCCTGCACTCACATAGCTGGTTTGATCTTTTTAGCATGCAGGTATATTTCTCCTCATGAATTCCTGATCAGAAATAGGAATGCCTCTACTCCTTGCCCATGGATCCATAGCATTCCCAGACAAGATACCTTCCAGCAGGGCTTCCCACCACACAGTAGAAGGTCTAGACTACATTATGGCTTCTTAGTTAGACACCCAGGATAAAGCTCAAAGAGTTGCAGAGAGGAGGGTGGACGTTACTTGTTTCAACATTACACACTGGGAAATTGAGGCAAAGAATAATTACATGGCCTGCTCTGTGTGTCCAGCTGGAACCAGTATCCCCTAATTCCAGCTGCAAGGTTCATCTATGAAAGTGTATTTTAGACAAGAAGAGAAGAAGCTCCAAAGGTATATTTAGCATATCTGAAAGAACAGAAATATCAGAAAGAGAGAAGACCAGAATACCAGGTTTCATATGCAAGAGGCCCCTTGCTTGGGTCATTCATATTCAATAGCTCCACACAAATGGCAGCCTGGAGCTTTAATTCCCTGGCAAGGCAAGCTACAAGACAATCTGCTAAAAAGAAGAAAAGTCACCACAGCAGACAAAGACAGACCATTCATGAGAAGGGGCAAAATTCCCTTAGGCTAGGTTTAATCAGGCAGCTCTGAACCTGCATCCTTTGAGCATCTTTACTGTCTCTTTCCCTGTGAAGTTAGGCTGCTGTCCTTGCAGTCTGGAGATATCTAACAACACGTGTTTCAGATCTATAGTAAAGTGCCAGTCAACCAGAAAATCAAGTCATCGTAAGTGAAGACATGGGGCAGTCACTGACTTAAGGATGTTTTTTCCATCTGAATTCAAAGACCTGCTTCAACAACGTGTTTCTGCTTGTTTTGAAAAAAAAAATTCCCCATGGGAAACCATATCATTCTACGTGTCTAGTGGATCAAAAGAGAAGTAAGCAAACATATCTGTTCACAGCTCAGAGAAGCTGAGGAGGACAAAACACTTCTTGCAATATTTTCAGTGACATCTGAGGGATCATCTTTATCCTGTGAGTATCAATAACCCCTTGAGGAAGGAATGAAGGACAAAGGAAATCAAATAATGTTCACAGATTTGTATCTGAAATCTAATTAGGCTAAGAAACTGCCATTTAGGCTAAAATGTCAGGCAGGTAGCCCAGCCAGGCAGGTAGCAAATTCTCAGCACAAATAGAAACACCAATTTCAGTCACTTTAGAGTCTCACGACTTTATTCCTGAAGTAGTAGAACTATGCATCCGTCATACCCAAGAATAATATTTTGTCCTATGCTTTATAAGAGCACCTCTGCAGGGCTCAAGAGCAAATATAAAGGTTGTTTCTAATTATTGTTAAGCAGCTGTAAACTGCACAACATGCAGACAACGATTAATCCATGTGACAGCCTTCATTTTGGGATGACAAAATGCCTCAAAAGCACTATTCTTTAAGTTACTGAACTTTCTGTGCCCCAATCAAAGTTATTTATATTTCAGCTCCATTGATACCTGACATTACTTCAGGCGATTACAATGCACAGCTGGTTAGTTTGGGCACTGGACTCAGAGGTGGCACAGGGAGAACTTGACTAGGCTCAGGACCAAAATATCAGCATCAGAGAAAGACAGTTTTTTAAAAAACACTTCCAAGGAAAAATGAGGACATTTTCTTCCAGTTCACCAGTTGTTCCATCAGAATTTTTATCATGCAGCATCTGGTAGCCCCATACAGCTGTTTCTGCAACCAGCAAACCTGCCCCAGCAAACCTGAGCACACATTCCCAATAAGCTCACACACAATACATGTGCACTACACATGGGCACAGCCAACACCTTTTATCTCATCACCTGTTACAAACTTTACAACCAAGAGCCTCTTACTAGGTTAAAAATAAAGATGTTGCAGGTAAACTGAAAATTACTTTTAATTGTGTGTTCAATAATACCATGCCAGAACAGTATTTTAATTCTAGGGGAAAAAAAACCAGCCTGAATGTAAAAGGCAGTATTAAATTATTTTCAGCTTCCTTCAAACACATTCACGAAGAGAATATTGCAGTGCAGCTACAATTGGAGACAACTGCCAGAGGTGAAGCTCAGCCCTACAGCACAATCCCAAGTAAGTGGGATGGACCCAGCCCCTGGTCCTGGATGGATGGGCCCATTTCCTGTGCTCACTTGGGAGCTCAAGCACAGCCTGCTCCTCAGTCCTGACTCACATCAACCACAAGGACACTTGGTCCTACCCAGCAATGCTGAGCAAGCTCACTGTGAGACAAAGGGATATGTACAAACAGGGCCAAAATAATGGCCCAGAACAGGAGCTCTGAAAGCCAAAATGACCACCAGTGAGCTAAAAAAGAGGATGGCCCCAAGGCAAATCCATGCAATAAACTGCTCAGACTCTCAGCAGCCTCAAAGGTGAATTAGAGTCTCCTTGGCATTAACAGGGAGATTACCCACTTCCATCCATAGCAACGATCTCAGCAGCTCTAATTTGTTCTACTTTGGTTATCACTGACATTCCTTTAAACCTCACAAGGATTATACTGGCTCCTTCCCTGCTCTCATCCAGCAGAGAGGATGCTATTCTTAACCAGGGTACATCACAGAACAGCAGCTGATGAGCTGCTGAACCACCACGGGGAGAAGCACAGGGAGATGCTCTCACAACAGAATATTCATTCTTCAATTAGGCTGCTCTGTTGAAAGTGGGACCTGTACATGAGGCCCTTGTCCATTTCACCTCCCAGCTCAATATAACTGCTTTCTGCTGCCAAGTGACATATCTGTCCCTTAATTGCACTGCTCCAGATATTTCATACATTTCCATGCTTCCATTAAACAGTGGCTGTCACTTGACCACCTATGCCTTAATATTCTCCACCCTATTCACATTTCCTTAGGAAATGCGATAGGAGGAGGCTTGGCACTTCTGTAAATAAACTGATCAGCAAGATAATGAAAGAAAAGATGGAAACAAGTAGAAGAAAACTTGCCAGGTTAAACAATATCTGAGAATTGTATGTTAGCCTTAAACACAGATACACTTTTGGACATTAAAACAAAAGCCATCTAAAACTGCTTACTGGGAAATATTACTGTCTCAGATCATGAGATTTGAGTGATTTTTCTTTGAGAACACAGTATCAGGAGGGAGCAGCTTCGAGGATTTACAGCTCCTCGTAGGAAGTATCATGCTTGTGAGGATTTAAAACTTCAGGCAGCCCTCTTTAGAGCAGTGGTGGCAGCTGGGGTTAATCTAAATCACTTTCAACTCAGTAGTTATTGGAAATCTTTTTTAGGTAAGTGTAGCAATCAAATAAGCAAACAAAAAAAGACAGAATGATAATGCTGTTTTGATTAACAGAGAAGAGTGATCCTGCATACCAATTCTTTCTATAGCTATCTGATTTTCCACTGTCATTGTGATACAAGGAGAGAGGGAGACCTTCCATCTGCTGACACTAAGGAGTTAAGGACACTGCACCTCTGGTCCCTGAGGGTGGGAGCCAGGGGAAAGGGCAGCTCTATCTGCTTTTGCTGCCCAGCAGGAAGGAAATGTGCTCTGGGTGCTGCATACAGGAGTAGAGGGCTACTGGGATCCCATACCAGGTACCTCCAGCCCAGGCAGTATAAAGATCAAGAGATATAAGGACACCCTCACAGCTATCAGCAACCATTACATGTGATTAATTCTTTTGCTAAATACATTTAAATCACATAGTATTGCAACCTGATGCTACATCTCATTAATATGTAAACAATACCACTAACTGAAGCTGCTGAGAGGCTGATGGTGGGGAGGGAGATATGCTTTGACTTTGAAATCTCTGTAAATACCTCACTTAATAATTTTAAGACCAGACAGAATGTTATCATCATCTAATCTGATCTCCCGAATTACACAGGAGCTTATGCAGAATGCTTTCGGTTTTGCCATGGGATGTGGTGAGACAGACATCCCGCACTGCCCTAAAGCTTTTACCATGAGATAAGCAATTTCCCTAATTAATCAGGGGGGCGTGTATGTGTCTGTGTGCATTATTTTTGTACTTCTAACCACGTAACTTGGCTAAATTAGAGAGCTGTCTGCTCATGGAGGTTGGTGGTATGATCTGTCAACCTCGTAAGTTACTCCTGAACAAACTAAACCTACTTAGTTTCTGAAATCTCAATATGAAACATGGCTTTTAAAGCCCAAATCCCTTTAGTAGTTCTCTGAATCTCTTCTAATTTCAACATACTTTTCAAAGCATGGGTGCCAGCACCAGCAGACTTTTCCAAAATGGCCTCATTAAGTCCCTACATAGGCATATAGTACTAACATTACTACTTGCACCTTGTTTTTGCACTCTTACCTGTGACAAAGCCTGAGATTCTCACACCCCAGGCTGGTGTCTGCTAATTGGCTCCACCAACTGCATCCTGGGCTGCATCCAAAGCAGCGTGGCCAGCAGGTTTAGGGAGGGGAATCTGTCCCTCTGCTCTGCTCTAGTGAGACCCCACCTGGAGTGCTGCATCCAGATCTGGGATCCCCAGCATTAGAAGGACATGGACCTGTTGGAATAAGGCCAGCAGAGGCCATGAAGATGCTCAGAATGCTGGAGCATCTCTGCTACAGATGGGCTGAAAGAGTTGGGGTTGTTCAGCCCAGAGAAGAGCCCTGTGGAGGCATTAGAGCACTTTCCAGTAGCTGAAAGGGGCTACAAGAGAGCTGGAGAGGGACCTTTTACAAGGCATGTAGTGACAGGACAAACTGGAATGGCTTTAAAGTGAAGGAGGGTAGGGCTAGATTAGATACTAAGAAGAAATTCCTTACTGTGGGGTGATAAGGCACTGGCATATGTTGGTTGGTCCAAAGAAGCTGTGGATGCCTCATCACTTGAAGTGTCAAGGCCAGGTTGGATAGGGATTGGAGAAATCTCATCTAGTGGAAGGTGTCCCTGCCCATGGCAGAGGGCTTGAATGATGTTTAAGGTCCCTTCCAACCCAAAGCATTCTATGATTTTACGATTCACATCTACTGCTTGAACATGTTTCTCCCCTCGCCCTCTCCATCGGTCAATTAATAAGGAGGACTGCAGTTAAGCCTGCCAGCTCCCTTCCTCCTCTCAAGACCAAATCAGATGGTTTAGTATGGAGTAGTCCAGTTATCCTATGAGAAGTCAGTACTCTGGGAGACCTAAGAGCAGATCAAAAAGTATCTTATCCTGATTTGCAGATTAAGATGTATCAAGTGCTAAACTGATCCTTAGTTTGTGGATTAAACTGGACAAAAATGCTGGGCACAGGAGTTGAAGCAAAACACAAAAGATTTAGCTCAAAATTATTGCAAGCATTGTTTACACAGCTGTGCTTTACAGGATAAATACAAGTGGTGGTGGTGGTGGTGGATCCCACATGTTTCAGGACAGCTTACAAGCTCCACTAAGGTTTTACAGATAAAACTCAGCCTTGCCACCTCTCCAGACTTGAGGCCTCTGACCCTGCTGCTGTCAAAGTCACAGCCAGCTGATCTGAAACATCTCATGTGGCTCCTGTCAACACAAACCCGTTAATGACTTCAGGAACCAAGGCTGCCTGTTTAAAAGGGGAATCTCTGTACAGATGAGGGAAGGATGCGCACAGGAAAGGGGGGATCCAGCCACAGCAACAGGGAATGATCCAGTGACTCCATCCACAAGACTGTCCAGGAGCTGCTGCTCCTCAGTCTTCTCTCCCTGACTCTGAAGGGTTATTTGACAAATTGCAAAGGAAAAGCTGCAAAGGAAGAGCTATAAATAAAACACAAAAATATGTGGAGAGAAAGGAATGAAGGGATAAAAGGGTTGGAATAACAAGTTATTTTCAGCCACTAGAGATGACCAGGCAAAACTGACTCACTACTCTTTATCATTCCCAAACTATATTTATCAAATCCAGATAACAAAAATGCCATGTTTATTTCCTTGCTTGCATATCTGCTCTCTCTCAGCCTCCCCTACTACAAGTCTTCTCCACACACACATATGGGATTTGGTTTTCATAGGTATGTTACAAGTTAGGTAGAAGAAGACATTGCTGTTTCTAGGCTTATAGGACACCACTGGTTTTTCAAACAGAAAAAATGTTTCCTGTAACAGAGAGACATTGACACACTGGTGTGCAACTTTCCAACTTCTCTGAGCTCAAACATGCATTTCCTGGCAAACAGTCAACTAGCTCAGACTAGAATCACAATTATGCTTGAAATGAAGATAATTTCCTACACTTCAGTGAAATCTTTTCAAAAAACATCACGTGTACTCTCTACCTTGTCAGGATAAGATGTCTTGCTAGGCAGGCAAATGTACCTAAATTAGGAAATGGCTGAGTTATTTCTATTAAAAAAAAAGAAAAAAAAAAAAAAGAAAGAGAGAGAGAGAGATCAACAAGTCATCTAGGTATTTCTGGAAAGCTAAGTATCATTACAATTAAGCAAAAAAATGACACCAGATACCCTTAAAATAAATCATACACAGACGTACAGAGTTTATTCTTATCTTTAAAATAACAGACTATCCACCTAATTTTTCTGTTACTTGTTGGGCATTTCAAATCCTTGGGAAATCTGGGAAAGAAATAATCCACCCCTGTACATTTCTTTGCTGTCTACTTGAATGAACAATCTGTCTCCAATGCAGATGAAATTAAGCATCAATCTCTACAACAGAAAACACATTCCTATTTGAGGTAATCCAGTTCCACCAGAATCCAGCTGTTGTATCTGCAATTTCCATTGCCATTTCTGACTGGTCTCACTGAGTTAACAGTAAAGCAAAACACTCTGGAACAGTTTACATACACAACTGTCATACCAATGATGTTCAACATTGCAGGATGTTACTGCTAGGTAAACAATCGAGCTGGATTAAACCCTGGAATTTTTGGAGAAGAAAAGTGGTACAGTTTTAAAGATGCAAGCAGTAGCAGTAGGTATGAACTGCCATGTTGTAGTACAACAGCATATGTAGGCTTTCGGGATCCCAATTAAAATACAAGGGTTAAAGAGGTTATACTTCCCAGTCTCCCTGGTCTTCTTATTAGATGTTACTTAATTCCCTCAGTTCTTCTATCCTTGCTCATGCTCTTTTCAAATACTTCTATCTCTTTTCTATACTTCTAGGATTTGTCAGCATGTAAGGTAGGAATTTTGTCATCATTTTGTCATAATTTTTAATCACTTTCAACATTGCCTTAAATAAACATTTTGCCAAACCAGCGGACTGAGCATGCAGCTTGAGTCTTTGGTAAAGTCACTACAAAATTAGCGTGAGTCATTGTGAGTAGAGGAAACTAATTCACCACAGATACTCAGAAGGAAGCAGCTGTGGCAGCTCTTGCTTGGTAATCAACACATCAAAGTGCATCCCATCTCCTCGGAAATGTCATGGATTCTTGCTGTTCATCAGCCCTCACTTCAGGCCAGTGGAAGGATGGTGCTATGAATAGGATGACACCATCCACTGCTGTATTGCAACAGTAGCAATAAGTAAATAAATAATGACTGTTAGAGAACACACATTTTATTCTTTTTTTATAATTCAGATATAAAGATCAACTTCCTTTCCTCACCTTACTCTGTGTTTCTCCCTTTTTCCAGTCGCTACAGATGAGTACCCTTTCCCTAATTCAGTGCACTTTGCTATCTGTCCTCACTACCACAACCAACCGCTAGAGAGAACTCTTCAGCTGTGCACTGACCTGACATCGCCTCCAAACCTGCCCCTTCAGACCATCCCAGGCATCACTCTCGGGCCCTCAGCAGCCCCAGGGACAGCAATCTGGAATCAGGGGGCGACTCTGATTCCATGCAATATGACAGACTGGCTAGATGATATACCCAGGAACATTACATTTGGGATACACAACACTGAAAACGCATTTTGAGATAGTTGATACTATGAATATGGCTCATCCCAAACCAAAACACTAGATGAAAACATATCCTGCACCAAAAATAGAGTATGAACTGGATATTGAAAAAAACACCTGCTAGCTGCCACCTCAAATATTTGGATGGAGTGCTTCTGCAGATGTCCTGATCCGATCTCTTGCACGCCTCACCGATTTGTGCGCTATTGCCATTCTTGGTCACAGTGGTTTGTTTTCATTTCTGTGTACAAAGCAGGAGGAATGCAGAACAGCACCAGCAGCCCCACAAGAAGGCATAATTTCAGCACACAGAAAATAGTGATGCTTATAAACTCTCTCCAGTGGATATATACACCAAAGTCATATCACACTTTAGTTTAACCTTGATTTTGAAACCCAGGACAAGGATTTTGCTCTGAAAGTATTTCCTTCTCTGCTGTTAGAAGAACTTCTGTCAAGAGCATCTGTTTCATTATCTGAATTTTCAGCTGAGGCATATTTACATAGAAATGAGCTCATCTATACATCTCAGGGAGAGAAAACGGTTTGGGGCAGAAAAGCACTCAAGTTTCAACTTAGCAACAAAGCCCTAGCCTAGAAAGAGTCAAGAAAACAGAGCAACATACTTTAATCTTCCCTTCTTTATTGTAACCCTCTAGACCTTTGAAATTCAACTCTAACACTGCTAATTCAATTTCCATGGGTTTTTTCCACTGCTGGCTGGCCACACAAATCATAGAGCCCTCAAAACAAGAGTGTACAGCACTGCACAAAACAGGCATTTAGACCCATGGCTGCCTGCACCAAGATACGAACTTATAGTTCCCAATCCCCTGTGCTAAAACAGTTTCCACCAGACCATGATACATACAAGTGAACAAATCTTATTAAATTTAATCAGCCCAGTACTTGGGGGAGCCATCTTAATCAGAAAGGGATTTAATGAAAAGCCACAATGCCAATGAATACTCTTTAATTACGACTTACTAATATTTATCCACAAAGAGGAATCTCTTTCAGGATTAGTCTGAGACCTGGAAGAAGCCAAAGACATCAATTTAATAATGGAATACCTAATTAAAGTATAATGGAAACCTAATTGTGATATACTGCTTTGTAGCGCACATGATTTATTTAGAACAATTGCTTTTCACTGGGCTCATTAGGGAAAGTTAAACAAAACACGATAGTAAAAAAAGAGGGAAAAACAGACACACTGGAACTTCTAAGATGATTATAATCAACTGATGAAAGACAGTGACATATTTGTCAGATAAAACACTGCCATCTCTCCGCAGGCTGTGATTAAACTTTCTAAAAAGGATAATGATTGTATAGTTTCTTTCTTCCCTAATGACACAGGATCAGACCCAAACCCTATTGCAGCTACTTAGTGGAGCTCCTCTGATGGAAATGAGCCATAACATTAAAGGGTCTGCTGGCCTTTGGATCCTCCTCATGCAGAGAAACCTCACATGGCACAAGCAACCTCCCAGCTACTATGGAAGGAGAAGGGAAAACCAGTGCAGACCCCTCCAGCCCTTCCTCCCTATAGGAACTGACTGCAGGACTGACTGTTCCTCATCAGGATGCACTTCATTAAGAAGGGATGACCTTACAGGTACCCATGGCACATAACTGTTTTTCTGTCTCTTGTTTTTCTTTTTTTTTTTCCTGAATAAAAAATAAAAAGCTGCCCAATCCATTCTTCTTGCAAAACCAAACATCCTCCTGATGGCATCCTGGTGGCACTGCTGCCATGCACAGTGTGTGCTCAGGGCCCGTCCCTAAGCATTTCTGGGTACTGTGTGCACACAGCTGATGGTAAACACCTCCCATGGACCTGATTCCTGAGCACAAGGCACCTCATGCATCTGCACAGGACCACAATGACCATCCTTCTTTCCCCCAGTGGTCTACCTTTGCATCCTTCAGCCTGACCCAGGCAAAGTTCCTCTTTGCTATCTGGCAGTTACAGTCCCATGGTACTAATGCCTTGAGACAGGGGAAACTTAGGAATAAAAGGGAAGACGTGAGAGATAGACCGGTCACACAGCCAGCACTGGGTGTGTGGATGTGGCATTGGTCGGGGTGCAAGTGAGTACTCACCACTGGAATGCCCTGCAGGAAAGGGGCCTGTGCCACGCCTGAGAGGATGCAAAATGAGATGAGGAACTGAGCTAATCCACAGGCAGCTCACACCCTGAGGAAGGGGAACCAGCATCAGGAAGAGCAGGGACAACTGGGAAGAGTGATGGCTTGGCTGGGCTGGGAGGAGTGATGGCAGTTGCAAACCACAATGAAGCAGGGGCAAAAAAGGAGATGTTGCTCTTCAAGGACAGCTGAGTTGAACCATCAGGAGTACCTGCACTTCACAATGGGAATTGGAGTTCCTATGAGCATGTGGTGGGGAGAACCAAGTGCAAGGTAGTCCCCATGAAATACTGGGCTAGTAGCTACGCCTCCCTTCACTCAAGCCAAGGTGAATGACATGCCCTGTTTATCCTGCAGCACATTTTTAGAGTGTCAGAGCAAACAGTGTTTCTTCCCTTCACTGGTAAAATGGTAGGAAAACTGAAGGAAGTGCTCCTCTACCCAGCAGTGCCCTGCAGAAAACAGACATAGGAAGGTCCAGGAGCAGATGAGCTTCCTCTGACAGTGACTGCTGGAAGAACTGAACAATTCTCTCAGCTCCAGCTCAGTTATGGTTTTGTGAGAATGGCTGTACCAACAGCAGCTGTCATGACAATGTCATAGAAAAGAGAAATGGATGCTACATACCATGGGATGTGTGAAAACAGAGTACCATGGTCTTGCAGATGCATGAGCGATTGCAGCAATTTTAAATGCACAGCAACAAAAAGATCTGTCTCCAGTGATAAAATGATTTGCTAATGTTTTTTCCCAAATACTGCTATTCACAGAGATGCTTACAAAAATGACACTTAAATCAATCCCTTGAATGAAAATGAATGAAGACTACTGGGAGTGCCTGGACAGTCATTCTGTATGGGATGCTGTCAGTCTGTCAGCCACAGAAGTAAAAACTGAATTCCTTTTGCAAGGACAATGAACGAGTCAGATACAGGCCAGTGGTTCATCTTCAGACCTGGGTGATGGCAGGTCTGAATGTTGCAAGAATAAGACTGAGAGAGACCATTTACTCCAGTATGTGATGAATCAACATTGAGCCAATGTGCTTCTCTGCTCAAGGCAAAGACAACCAAGTTTAGAGTCATGCTCTACGCCTTGTACCTTCATTTTAAGATGTGTACAGCTGTAGTCTGCTGTTTTTTATACTGATCAGAAGGCAAACCCATGCTGGCAGCTGAAGTTACAGATGAGAAATGTTGTAAATCCTTCTTGTAGAGGCATCTTTGAACAGAAGTCTAAAATTGGTTTCCTGAAAACATCTGCTATAAACTTCCATTTCTAAACTCCAGTGGAACACTTAACTCCATTGGCACTGCATGCTAGAAAGCTCTGAAAGCACTCATCACTAATGTTTTTAACATTGCTTTTTAACACAAATATGAGTATGTACATAACTAAACCACAATGAATAGAATCAACTTAGGCAGTTGAATTTATTTCACAGGAATTACAGAAACAAATGGCCTGCAATTTAGAAAGCCCATTGTTGTCAGTACACAATTGTTTTCCTTAAATATTTTAACTCAAGGAAAAATATAGTCCTCTAAATTTCACACAGTGCATGGAGAGGACAATGCTTAATTAAGGGGAGAAACTATGTGTCACAACAGAAAATCCTTCTGAGCAATGTTTTCCACAAATACACTTTGGTATCCCTAACACGTTTGAGTTCAGAAACATTTCCCCTCAAAACTACCTGAACAATCAATCTATCTGCATGTTGCTCCCCCTAAGGCTTACCACTGAAAGCACAAAAGGCATCACGAAAATCCTCATTCCACTGGGAGATCCCAAGGTGTACAGGAACAGCAAACAGATTGGAAACACTCACACTGGGAGGACATCCCAGAAAACTCCATGTTCCTCAGCAGAACGTTGCTATTTTCCCTCAAGTCCTCCTGAACATAGCCCTGTTCACTGCAAACAACATTTAGCCTTGCTAAATTCTGCCTCAGTGCCCATAGACAAGCTACACACCATCTGCACAGCCTTCAGGGGAAGACTGCTATTCCCACTCATATTTGGCCTATAAGACACAAACAGCTGTGGAGGGCTTCAGATAGGAGGGAAAGGACAAGAGACCTTCTGAACACCACTAAACACACCAACACCTCTGCTCTGGAGGAATGAGAGCCAAGGAAGAGACCCAGCCCAGGGCTGATGTAAAACTCTCAACTGCTCTGCTGTGGTACAGCACGATGTCTTCACCAGCCAGGTGCAAATGGATGTCTCCCATGTTCCATCGCATCTTCCAGTGGGAAGGGAAAAAGCTGTCCTTACAAATAGGAACAAAGGAGTTGCCATTGGGTCACACAGCCGGTCAACACAGGTGGTGAGAGAGATGAAGTTTATCTGAAGAGCATAATCTCTCTTCAGAGGAAAAGTCAGGCTTTTCAAGAGCTGCTGAATGATGAACTGTCAGTTGGTCTTCTAAAAATAAACAATGGGGTGGGTGATGAAAAATCCAGTATAGCTTGGCAGAGCAAAAATAGTTTAGCTCTAAGAGGTAATTCTGGTCAAAACCTTTCTCACTTTGGGCAAACACAAGTCAAGGAGAACTTCAGTATTTTTGATAAACTTTTTGAAACATGGAATGCATGGAATGCTGAAACCTACAGTCCACCACTCAGTATATTTGCTGCCTAAGCAATGGTGACACAATCTACCTCCCACCAACTTTTCCATCTGCCCTGCTTCCAACAGCACTAAAACAAATAAACACACCAAACAATAAGCAATTATAGTATGAATATCTCTGGAACTACACACACTTAGTGACTGAGACAAAAGAAATGCAAACCAAACAGTAAGACCTCTTATTTTTATTCTCCCAATGCTGTGTCAATCCACAGTCATGAGTTCATTAAGTGATGACGGCAGTATTAACTGTGTTGCTCTATCATAGAAACGGCCTTTCAAATATCCAAGCTACAACAAATTCATTTGACCATCTGATGACAACTGTCCAAGCACCTGCAGTAACTCATGTTTAAGTGGCCTGCACACCAGTGATAAATTCTTTGATTAGCTTATAAGACATTTTGTAAGACAAATCAAAAGTGTTAGAAGAGTGAGCACACTGCTGTAATAACAGCTAATGTCTCAAGTTACAAATGGAATATTTTTTTAGATCAGTCTGTGATCTGAGAAGTCCTCATAGTATCGTTCCACTCACCAACTGCAGACATGAATGAATAATTCTATTCGTAGAGTAAAACCCTGGCACATTTTGGCATTTTAAATTGACTAGTACATTGAGTTATGGCACTGCCTGTGATGAAATAACATTGTAGGCAAGAAACCCAAGATGGAAATGAATTGGCTACTGTCCATCTGTCTTCACTGACTTTCAAAAAACTTCTTCCTCAACACTAAGAGTGAAAAATTAGGTACCAACTTGTTTTTAGACTCACTGGTAAATTATCTTACTTAATCTGAAATAGGAAACTTATAGAAGTCTGGAACACTAACTTTATCAACACCCTTAAAGCTATTTTGACTACTTCTCAGTTACAATTTCAGGGCACATTTCTATATTGCTCCCTGTACTACACATCTTCAGAGAAGTTGCAGAGATGTACACAGTAGTAGACTGATAAAGCCACATCTCCACTGCTCTCTTGGCAGGCAGGAAGCCAAATTAACTACCTGTTCCTAGCTACTTATCAGGAGCACCATCATGGAGCAAGCTGCAGGGAAGTCCCACTGAGACTCTCAGAAGGAAAACTTCAGATGTGTCCAGTGGCAAGGACGCCCTCCTTAATTTTCTGTATTGGGACCTGGTGGTCTTTGTCCTCTCCAGCCAGGTTAGCACCAGGTACACCCTACACATTGTCCAAGGTCCTGCACAGAATGGCACTACATGCCAGCGGGGCCTCGGTGGGATTTGTACAGTGCCTAAAGTGAGAGGATCTGCCATGGGAGAGCAGGAGGACCGTGCTGCTGAGTGTTGTCACCAGCCCAGACCCTAGTGTGCCATCAGAGCCCTCTGGCTGAGCATAGCACTCCTGAGGCAGGCAGCTCCACCAGCGATGGGTCCTGAGAAGCCCAGGTCCTTGAGGTTTGTATTCACCATCTGCAAAAGGAACAAACAGCTCAGCCATCTATAGATGCCACAGGCACACTAACACACAATAATTATTTACACAGCACTTTGAAAAATACCCAAGAGTGCTTGTACTCTTAAAGAAGAACTGCATGCAATAAAAGGGGAAAGGACCAGATGAACAATTACATTCTCTTGTTTTCATGCACTGAAGACACACTTCTACTGCCAACAGTTGAACTCAAACTATGACGTACAAATTTGAAGGACACAAACAGAAATGTATCCCCTAAGGCAAGATGAAGATGACTAAATGCTGAGGAAGTACAGATTATCAAGGAAGGATTCCAATACTGAGAAGACCATAATTTTGTTCTGTCATAAGCACGACCTCAACTAAAAATGTTGATGCTATAGCTGATGTACATAGCTGCTTCTGATTTACCACACATTGCCTTCCCTTCATGATCCACGGTCTGAAAATGTTAGCCAGTAACAAGACCTGTCTCATTTTTAAATACTGAAAAAGGGAACAGCAGAGCAAAATATCAGTAAATGCATGATGCCCTGAATTCCTGACTATTAAATATACATTCTCAAAGGGCTGTTTTAAGAAAATATTTACTTTTTGGTTGTTATGGTGATCATCTTTTCACAGCAGTTTATTAAAAAAGGGATGGCTAAAAATAAAAATCCAAAGGAACCTAAGGCACTAAAAAGGAATATGGCATGCTGATTTGTGTGCTTCAGAATAAATCTGCATATAGTGTCCTGCAGCAGCACATTTTACAAAGGGAATTAAAGCCATGAAATTAACATTTTAATGAAGTAGAGAGACCATTGACGTCAGGACTACTCAGTGATTGTTGCTTCCAGGTGGCCTAATGAGATGAAAATGAAGTTTATATCTTCAGCTAGTCTAAGCCAGCCTTGTTTTGTGACTGTGATTGAATTTAAATAAGAAGATACTGCTGTGTGCAAACATGTCTAGGCTGGTAAGTAGCCTTATCACATCTAGGCATAATAAATGCCTGATGTTAAATATTTTATGTTAAGAAAAGGGATTTCAGTCTTCCTTTCACAATTCAACACAAATGCAAAGCCTAAGTCTTATCATTAATTGTATAGCATGTCATACCTTTTGTGCTGGTTGCTCCAGGAATTCCCATATAAAATTTTTACTGCAAGATGTGCTCGTTTATCTATCCAGGCACAGAAAACATTCTGCTTACCAAGGTGAAGTAGGAAGTTGTAAATACAGCATAGCATGTGGATAACCCACAGTGAGATGTTTTGGCACCAGAGGCATGTCAGACATTAAGGCACACTGATGGAAATGTGAGACCACCATATATTGTGAAACACAATAAACAAGGAACTGCAGCACATCATAAATTCCATGTTCCTAAATGCCACTGAGAGTGTTGTGTTTCATTTTCTGTCTTCACTATCCATAGTGAATAGATGTGTATAAATATTATTTGTTATTTTTTATTAGAGGAATGAATTGACACTGTTTTTGCTTTAAATACCGTATTTCTACCTAGAGAACAAGACAATCATCATGCTGGGGACATACCCTCACAGTTTCTGTGCAATCCTGTGAATAGTTAATTAGTGTTTCACTTTTAACCCCTTGACACCATATCAAAAAATAAATAAAAAACCTAACCCAAAGCCAGTTCTTAAAACTACACATATTATTTAAATCTATTTCTCACTTAATTACTGGGTGAGACAATAATTGACAATAATTGACACATCTATGAAGTAGTCTTCAACAGTTCTAATTTCTCACTTCCAAAGATGTCCTAACATGCAATCTGCTACTGCTGTTATAATTGATCAGCAGTAGAGACTGGAGCAGGGCTAGAGAAATACAAAACTTCCAACTCAGCTCTTCTGTATAATCTAGAGCTGAAGAGGAACTATGAGAGGATTTATTATAGATATTCTCTATTTTGTCCATTACAACATACATAGTTTTAGGTTCATAGTAAGAATAAAGGTAGCTCATCAACAGCTCCTTGCTCTTTTTAAAATCTATAAACTTCACAGGAAAGCCCCTTGTTTCTCTGTAAAATGAAAATAAAAATATTTACTACTTTTAGCAGACTGCCTGTAAGCCTTTTATAGACATCAGCTTTGCAGGAAAGATGCATCTCTGGATACAATATGTATATTTACATTCCTAATTTTTTTCCTTCTTTTTTTTTCCCCTCTTCCCCACAGGAACGACTATTGCACATGGATTACATTTAAGGACTCTGTAACTAGGTTTAAAAAATGGCCCCACTGATAATGTAAGAGCCATACTATCCCTAAGCTATCCCTAAACCCTACACAGCATGGCCAAACAATCTTCCTGCCTTTGAAGGTGGAAATTTCCAGAAATTTCTTCCTGTTTGAGATCTCGAGATCTCCAAGAAAGCTAGTGAAGGCCTTTTTATAAGGTCATGTAGTGACACAAGAAGACTGTTTTAAATTGAAAGGGTAGGTTTAAATTAGGTACTAGGAAGAAATTCTTTACTGTGAGGGTGGTGAGGCACTGGCACAGGTTGCCCAGAAAAGTTGTGGATGCCCCATCCCTGGAAGTGTTCAAGGCCAGGTTGGATGGGGCTCTGAGCAACCTGGTCTAGTGGGAGGTGTCCCTGTCCCTGGCAGGAGGCTGGAACAAAACGATCTTTAAGGTCCCTTTCAACCCAAACCATTCTGTGATCTTACTAGGTATGAGGCACAGAGAGATTGTTTGCAACATGCTCTGTGCCCTGCAATAGGAAAGGGAAAGGGACTGCTGGAGCAGGAGGCACAGCTGGCAGATACATATGGGGGGTACTCATGCATCATCAGCACAGTGACCCATGTTCTCATAGGCAAATAAATACATCTGATCTCAGGACTGCTCTCTGCCCCCTGGGAACACCTTGAATATGGATCTTCTGATCCACTGCTCACACTCCTTTAATTGTTGAGACAACTGTCCTGGACAGAGGGCTAGAGAAGAACTTGAATGTTCCGTATGCTACCAAACCAGAAGTGTAGCCTGTTCAGTCTGACAGCAAACCTCTTCCCCACCAAAAGGAGATTTTATTCTTGGGATGCAGGTGATAACCAATCCAGTAATATCCCATCTCTGAAAGGAACTTTCTTGCTGTCTCCTGCCTCACACTGGATGCTCCCTTTGCTTCACCAGATCCTGCACCGAGTCCTTTCAGCATGTAGAGTCAGCAGAAGCCAGACCTGCCAAAGAGCTGTACTGGGGCTGCTGAGGAATCTGAATCCCTGACAAGGGATAGAAGTGGCACACAAGTATTCCTACTGCTAGCCTGTGGAACCAGGGAAGTTCATCAGGCTGGATGCTACAGGAACAGTATGTTTTCTTATTAGAAACCCCTTCCCTCATTCACCAAAGAGCACAAGTCCTGTTTCCCCCACCCATCCAAGATGTGGGTCCAGGCTTGTCTTCTCATGGCAGAAGACCCAGCCTGCAGCTGACATCTGTTGTGCTGGTAAGATGCAAAAACATGATTACAAAGAACACAGCGTCCTCCTGCAATTCATATGAATTCTGGGCCAAGGGTTGGGACATTTTTTCTTCATTATTCTCCCATTGCCTAGAGAAGCATTTTCCTCTATTAGTTGCTATTGCCTAGAACAGCATCTGGAACAAGTTAGTAGCCAGAGGAGAGTAACAGACATGAGCTCAGAGTGTCCCAAGACCTGATTTTCAGAGATACAACACACCTGCAGCTTTCAGCAAATTCATCACAGAGCTAAAGGGCTCAAAGGTATCTGAAAAAATCAAGCCCATGCTGATTAAACCATCTTGGGAAGTATGCCACTGCTTTGTACACACCAGCTAAATGCTTGGGAGACTTAGGAACACTTGCTCCTAGTATGGATTGCAGTATTTCAGCCTGGGAGGTGACAAAGACATGAATAACCTCAGCAAGATCCTCATCCGAGAAGGATGTTCACAAATTCCTGGCTAGCAACAGACAGAAAAACAAAGGCATGGAACCACATCTGTTCCTCTTCTAAAATGGTGAAGGGCCCAAGAGGACCTCTGAGCTACGAACTCCAGCAGAAGTGAGGGGCACACCCTCCCTCCTCCCTCCAGAGGTGTAGGCACTCACTCCATCCCTGTAAACACACACATCACTGCTGCTCAGAACCCAATCTCTTCACCACTGACAAAACACTAGAGAGACTGGATTACAGAACAGGTACCTGCCTCGTGCTTTATCACAAACATCCCCAAACTAGGTGAGAAGAAAACAGAAATGATGGACTCAAGCTGTCAAGAAATTGTGGGGTTTAGCACTTTTTAATCCCTCCCCAAGTATCCTTATGCATTCATTTATCTAGAACAGCAAAAGTTGCTGCATATTCCTGAAGTTAAAAACTTTCAGGGAGGAAGAAATCCATATTAAATATCACCCTGTGCCATCAGTCAGTGCTCAGCTCCAACACATTCACACTAATAAAAAGGTTCCTGTTGTCAATAGGAGATGCTCAAAACAGCAGTGCCTCAACAGAAGAGGGGAATGAAAACTGGGCTATGCCACTGCTTCCAGATGCATTGCCCTGAACTCAAACTGAACTCCTGGATATTGGAATTTTACAGATTCCATTCTTAAATGCAAAATAAAAGTGCAAACAGAAAAACAAGTGGAATAGTTTCTTGGGTTTTGTTTGGTTTTTTTTTCCTTCTCCTCCAACAGCAGAAAAAAAGTCAGAACTGAATTCAATTAATAATTTTAGATTTGGGGGTTGTTTCCTTTCTTTTCCAAACTGAGGGTCTGTTTCAATACAGCAATGTTTACAAGATACTCCCTGCCTCCCATCAGTCACCCAGCTCTTGATCTTAACTGATGGGGAACTGACAAGATATATACACATATATTCCTTATTACACTGCAAGATGCTTAAAGCTCCCTCTACCACATATTGAGCTGATATTGTCTTAATAAACAGTGCGTTTCTGCCTTTCAGTGCTTTTCAGTTTCAACATAAGAATTGCTACTGAAGGCTTAATACATACACTTGTAAACTGACAGATCAAACAGTTGCTTGATGCAACATAATTACTTCTTCTACAGAAAGCACTCTTGAAAATGAGTAACCACGGTTTAAAAAAAAAAAAAAAGAAAGAAAAAAACCCCTGCTTTGCCTAGTCCTTCAGTCTTGCTTCCTTGATTTTATACAGCTTTCCAAATGGCAAAGTGCTTGCCCAAAAAATTAACTGCAGAGACAGAAACAGTAACCAAATCCCACCTACGGTTGTTTATAAGAAACCATGTGAGGCCTGAACGCACCCATACAGTAATAAAACTCTGAGTAAACATCTGCAAAAAACCTGGTTCAGACCAGGAAAAGAGATTTCCCAAAGAAAAAGAGATTTGCCATCAAATGGGCATGGACAAGACAAGCCTGAACTAGACACAGGCATTCTCCACCATGACTTTTGTTACAGCTATGAAAAAGTACCTATAAAATGATGGTTAATGCATTTTCTCAAAACCAGGTTGTAATTTGTGCACCTAACACTTGGAATTTAATTTTTCCACATATAATGCCTACAAGAAACATGCATGCTTAAACCTGTCTAATTTTATTTTCTGCCTTTATGAAATGCATCTAGAATTTCCATCCTCAATTAAGCCTAGGATTCTTTATTGCAAATGACATGACTCACCCCTGTATAGGTAATCTGCCAAAAACTGCATGGCAGGCACATTATTGGCACCCCTGCACATGGATTATTACCTCAGTCCCTGCTCTCCCATCCACCAAAAAGTGATCTCCAAAGTGTTAAAGTTCAAAGATGCTTCATGCTGCTTTTTGGGAATGCTCCCACCATGTGCAAAATGACCAAAGTTTTGCATGGAAACAATTTTCTTCCAGGGAGGATCCGTATCTTTTTGTCTGTTTGTCATGTGTTTTCTGTGCTTGGCAGATATGAATCAAACCTTTGGGTCCCAGTTGGAACCTGCAGAACATTATTAAAATACAATTCACTGCAATAACTTTCAGCTTTATGGATGAATTTCAAAACAATCCTGTGGGTTCCAGGGAGGTTCTTACTAGGACAGAACACATAATTTATCTCTAAAATTACCCAGACTGGTTGCTGAAAAGCTTGATTCAGGTTTTTAAACGGTTTCTATGATGTTTCACTGCCTGTTTCTGAAAATTAGCTTCTAAATGTAGTAAATTCACTTTCTCCTGTTGCTTAACTGAAGTACTCAACAATTTAAGGATGCCTCACTCAAACAGAACTTGAGTTTGTACTTTTCCATTTCTCAAGTGGAAACAAGATCACACAACTAAATGCTATGTTCACTTCTTGCTTCATGCACAGAATTGCAATTAAATGTTAACCTCATACATTCAGAGAGGAGATCAACCAAGGTTTCAGAAAAGATATTTTTATAGTCCACTCCAAAATAGATAGGAGAGGGGCTATTTGGAAAAAATAAAACAGCCATTCTGAATTGAGGATGATTGCATTGCATTTGTTGAGATAAAAATCTGCATTCCTTAACCACATTATAGCACTGGATATCCTGTGTGTGAAAAAGACCCCAGCCCAGGTACTACACAAAAAGATGGCAAATTTTGTTTTTGAGAGAAATGCAAATACAATTGTAACCTACTTTAGCATTCTGTAAACATATTTTCATATATCAAACCCTACTAAATCAGCCTAACAAGGAATGCAACTAGTGTTTTTAAAATTTACTATTAAAAAAAAACCAACTGGAAAAAAAATTTTATATATATATATATATATATTCAGCTGTATCTGTTTATTTACATGTCTTAAAAAAGCATGTTGAAGGTTTTTATTCCTGTGGTTTTAGAGTAAAAAATTATAAGAAATTGGACAGAAAGTGACTACTGACAGCATTTAACCTTTACATAAAATGTGCAAAATAGATTTGGAGGAAAAACACAATAAAACAGAAATCAGGCCTGTTTTCTTACTTGACAGGGTAACTAATAAAAATATATTGTGTTTCAAAATGTTTGAAAGAAAGAAGATGCCTGCAGAAGATGAATTACATAAGGAACACTGTTTAGGTTTCATATAAATTGCTTTATTTTTATTTTCAGAAACCTAATGCACTAAAAGTCCTGAAATCAGAGGTGTATAACTTGCCCTGTGTATTTGTGTAGTCCCTTGGCCACAAATGAAATTGCTAGATTAGGATCTAAAATTTAAACAACCCCCTTTCACCTCTTGTACCTGTTTATTCATACGCATGGCCACCAGTGCTTTGAACAGTTTACAACCCCTCTGCGTATGCTTATTAATTTTCCCTGTGCCAGCTCTTTCATTTCTCCTTATTTCCTGCAATCCACAAACCACATTCTGTGCAGGCAAAGGAAGCCATGAAGTGGCCAAATGTGCTTGCTTAGGCAGTGAGTAAGAGAAGTAGAGCATTATATAACATGTTACTCTCCTCACATACATTATTTGATTTTTCTCAGACTCACAGAGGAACATCAAAATGAGGAACACAGACCCCATGTCACTCTCTGCACACGCAGTTGCTGTAACAGGACACAGGGCAGGTGTGTGCACACACAGTCATTCTGGAAAGTACATCTGCATCTGCCAACCTACAGTTTGCTTTAAGTCCAGCTATCTTACTGCTGTAATTTTTAAAACCAGCACTAAAGGTTATTTTCATAGATTTGACTTAGCTCATGATTAAAAGTATTACCTCTAACATTTACCAAAAAAGACTCCTAAATCTTTGTTTTTTAAAATCTGCCAGTGAAGCTAGGAAAACCTTGGCTCCTTTACAGTTCTGAATTGAAAAGATTTAGAGAAAGATAATACCTTTTAAGTTGCATCTCACAGACTCTTAGTCCTCACTGGAAAATGTTTATATAACATTTCGAAGTTATTCTGTGTTGATATATAGACCCTGAATTTTATTAACAGAATTTAGTATGATCAAAATCCCAGTAGTTATGCTGACATTGCTCTCCCTCCAGCTGCTCGTCTCCATCTGAAATGTTCTCCAGTCCATAAACAGGAAAAATTACTAAGAAGCCAACAGCATTATACACTGCAGACACGTGTCCCTGCAAACGTGCAGTTGACAATATCAACAGCTGTATGGAAAAAACCACCCAGCAAACAAAAAGGAACATTTCATAACAAGATTAAACAGCAATAAAAAAACCCTCTTAGCAATTAAGCAGTTTTTCATTGAAGAGCTGAAGCTTATTACAAATATCCTGTCTAAAAGTATCAGATTGTCCAGATGCAGAAACAAAGATAATATACAAAGACATCTTCAGATGTCTTTGTCATCAGTGTCATCAGCCACTCTGAAGATGGTGCTGCATGCAAAAATGTCCATTTTCACATTTACTAAAATACAACAGAGGGTGTGCAGGAGGTGGAATCCTTCTGCCAAATGGACAGAGAAAAAAAAGAATTTCAATGTGGGATCTGTCCAGAGAAAGAGGTCAGAGAGAAGAGAAAGGAGAAAAGGTCACATTCAAGCTTTTAATAGGCAATAACATTTTCTGGAGGATATAATTCCAAAACTATTTGGCAAAACTTCAGG
The DNA here is from genome assembly GCA_910950805.1 of Acrocephalus scirpaceus scirpaceus. Classification (NCBI taxonomy): domain Eukaryota; kingdom Metazoa; phylum Chordata; class Aves; order Passeriformes; family Sylviidae; genus Acrocephalus; species Acrocephalus scirpaceus. Next base: position 16,020,693 of record OU383775.1, on the reverse strand, counting down.
ACATCCATCAGCACAAGCAAAATGAGGGTCAGTTGGCTATTCTGTAAAATATTGTGCATTTTATGAGTCATGAATTTAATAAAATGTGGATGTGCTAAATTTACTCCACTCCTAAGTCACACCCTTTTTTGGTAACCTCTGTCCATGATATTCTTCAATGCATCAATAACTGGAACCCTCCAAAAAAACTAAACTCAAAGGAATTAAGACTGAATAAAACCAGACAACACATGAAAACTTAAGTCCCATTTAAGGTTACAAAACAATAGGGCAAAAACTACAGCCACATGCACAAAAAACCAGATATGTCGTTTTTGCTACAGGGCTGTAATTAGTGATGGAGAACCAACATTTCACAAGGCTTCCATACTTGAAGGAGCAGAATCTCATCAATAGTTTTGCTAGTGTCAAATAGATGTTTTGCACCTATTTTACTAAAAACCTCAATTTTTAAGCTAAGCTAATTCTTTACACACCTGGTACATGACACTACAGAGCTGCTGAATGTGTCTCTTCAGTCTGTCTGCCCACTGTCAATTTTGCTAGACACAGATTTCTAACATTTACAAACCCATGTTCCTCTCTGATCTTTGTTTCTTTACGTATCTGTGGCTGACACCACAAAACATGGGAGCACCTGCTTGACATCAAACTGAGAACTGCACTCTCAAAGTTACTGGGGTCAGTTACCAAGATAGTATCAAGGGATTCTGTAAAGCTCTAGGTGGTAGACTCTCAGCATTTACATCTTTAGGTGATTCCTAGATAGGTTGGTTATTACACAATTTCTTTGCTTCTTGTATCTCTTCCCAAAGCAGCTGCTGAAGGAGTTTGGATACAAGTTATTTCTCTTTCCCTTAAAAGATCTTTGCCACTGCACTATAATGCCTTCTCAAACCCTATCCTCTCAATCACAATTTCAGTGGACAGAGCTCCGTTTCCTGAAGTCTTCAAAGGGAGCACAGCAGACTTGCTGCTACGCCACCCCTTCACAGTGCTCTGCTTGATATTTTTATTTTGATTGTGAGTTTCTTGGTTCAGCATTTAAAATTACAGTGGAATGAAGAAAGAACTATTGCTACATAAAAAAACCTCAAAAAAACAACCAGAGTAATGTGCCCCAAACAAGTCAGACTTTATGTGAGTTACTAAGTGGTGGAGACTCAGGCAGAATTTGCAGAGGGCCTCATAGATATGCTCTGTTACAGCTTTAAGCTTTAAATAATTCCTGGAAGAAAGTCAGTAGTGGCAAAGGGACAATCTGTAGATGCTAATACTTTTACTACCTACAAATTAGCATGAGTCATGAAGAAAATGCTGGGTGGAGCGGCAGGGCAGGGGAAGCAAGGCCTAATTCAAGAAACCACCCAATGGAAGCTTTAACTCAACCAACACTTATATCACAGAATCAGAGAATCACCAGCTTGGAAGAGACCTCCAAGATCATCAAGTCCAACCCACCCTCAACACCTCAACTAGACCATGGCACTGAGTGCCACATCCAATCTTTCTTTAAACACATCCAGGGATGGTGACTCCCTGGGTAGATTATTCCAGTACTTTATCATCCTTTCTTTAAAAAACTTTTTCCTAATATCCAACATACACTTCCCTCTTTAGGAAAACAAGAAAGAGGAAAGAGGACAGGAGGCTAAATTGAACTGAAACTGGCAAAAAGTCAGGTTCCCAAACAAATCTTTATGTAAGACACTATATCAAAACCACTGATAGTTAACGGACCTTTAAAGACACTGTTTTAAGGAAACCTTTTTGTGGCTGAGGCTTTGAATTTCAAACTCCAGCCAAGAACAAAAAACAAGAAAGTATCTCTTATTCTTGGAAATTTAGAAGAGAAAATAGGTTATCACTGTTTTACAAGCATGACTTACCCTGTATTTTGGCATCTTTCAAAAAACACATTTGTTTTTATATTCACTTATTATAAGTGACTGCATATTTCCTTAGGAGTTTCTCAATTCTCAGAGAAGCAAAAGCAGTCAGTACAAAATGAACGATTTCTTTAATTGCCAGAACAACAGTCACCACAGGTGACAGATTTTGTATTAGATACATGTAATTACTCTTCAAATCTCTAAAACAATCTTCTGGAAATACTACTGCTTAGTTTAAACTCTTAGGATGGTAAAGAAGAGAGACGTTTGCTCCTAAGGCTGCGCCTGCAGATAGGTTGTTCTCATTGTTACCCTAAAGCTGGCTAAAGTACTCAAGTGTTAAATTTAAATTATGCAAACTCTTGCAAAACCACTAAAATTGCAACTGCTGGTAAGGCTACCAAACAAGCTCATTAAAGTACAAAAAGTTGTTTTGTTTCTGTCTAAAGGTTTTTGTTTGTCGGGAGTGAGGAGGGTATTTGCTCATTTTAGAATGATCCTGTCTCATATGAAGTATGGCAGGCCATGTCATGATTTTATCAAAACTATTTCTTTATTATGGTCATTACAACACACAAGCCACTGCTGGCTTGTAATTTCAAGTTAAGTAGCTTTAAATACAGGATAACAGCCACATTTAGTGGAACATTTCTTTTGTTATGATTCCTGTTTTTTAAAAAGTAAAACAGGAATTAAATCAAACAATACCTGTAGTATTTGTATAAGAAAGAGCATACATTAAACAAGAACAAGTGATGAAGCTCTATAAATTCCAGTAAATATCTTTTATCTTTTGGTATTTCTAACACATTCATTTTCAATGGCAGACTAATCTGAATATAGAGACTACCAGTATTTTACTAAATTATTTTATACCAAGCACAGTAGTTTTTTTAAGTTTTAAAAAAAATAATTAAAATATCAAAAGAATCCCACAACCTAAAAGATATTCTAGAGAAGAAAAATGTTTACTGTTCCTTGTTAAATATTTGTAATGAATTGCTTTGCCAGGTTGCATGGGGCTTTGAGCAAGCTGGTCTAGTGGAAAGTGGCCCTGCCTATAGCAGGGAGTGGAACAAGATGATCTTTAAGGTCCCTTCCAACCCAAACCTTTCTATGTGCCTGAGATTTGCTGTTTTTTGGAACCCAACATAGGGCTTGAAGAGCTTGAGATAATAACACATTGACCAGAGAGTATTAGAAGGCATTTAGACTTGTTAATAACCGTGTGTTATGTTTTTGATTAATCTGTATCAACAAGACACGAGCACTTTAAAAACAGCAATGTCGACACCTAATATTCTAGTGAATCCATGTTTTTTCCTTAATCAATAGAAATAAAGCATTGAATTCTCAGCAACATCTGCTCATATACAAGAGGAGACAGCAAATACAAAATTTCAGGAGATGACAGTCAACGGGAGAGAAAAGGAACAGTATCCCAGAAAATGGCCAATGTACCATATTTACCAATTTATTCTGTAGTTCAGCAAACACGAGTATGAAGAGGAGGTTTTGCAGAGATCTGGATTCATCATTAGAGTACTTTCATGACAGTAAAACAGTTCAATACCCCGTGGTCTTTTCAGATGTATCAAATTGAGTCATGTGCTTACTCATACATGTAAGAATCAATGATTTTCTTTTGCCAACTGGTCTGATTGCCCTGTTGCTTTAGATGAGGCTGCATTACTTGAGGTGACATTCTCCACTGTCATCAAAATGAAACAGCTTCATCCACCTCCCTGCTTTCTGGCTGTGGCATTGTAGGTTTGCTCCTTCCTTCTACAACCCTGCTATGACATAAGAATTTGCAGGCCAGATGGTGAATCATGTAAGAGAAATTCTCCTGTTGTAAACCAATCCTTTTCCTGTATTTTTCCCCAATGGCAGTCGCTGGTTTACATGCACATAAAACTACACAGTTGGTTACAAAGCTTTTGGGTGGACTAATAATCCCCCTGTCCCCTTCACCCCAGTTGCGTAACTTGTTAAGAACTAAAGCAAACTTACGAATGGCTTCCTGGTTTATCTTTACTAAAGTTTAGCTGGGAAATAAAAACCTGAGCTTCCAAGTGCAAATCCACACATTCTAGCTAAAAGAAGTGCAAATACTTGACTGGATGTACAGTGACAAATTTGTCTGTATTTCAAGAGAGCTGAACTAATTCACCACAGACTTGAAAGAGTAAGGCAGAAAAGCAGCAAGAGCTGGATTCAACTTGAAAGGCAGCAAAATAACTTTACCCATAAAGGGAAAGATGCTATTAGTAAAAAAATTCTTCACATTCTTGTCACAAAAAGATGTTTCCTATTGCAAGATGATATCCTAACATACCAGCCTCAGATGGCTGGACCGAGTCTGCACAGTGGCAATGCCAACATAACACACATTCTCCTGACCAAGCAAAAATTAAAGTAGGACAGATTGTCCAGTTCAGATTGGGCTACTTCATCTAAAAATAAAAGTTCTTGAACACCAATTTTATGCTAGTATAAAACAACTCAGATGACAAGAGCCAATTTCTTTTACTATAAAGCAGGCTTAGTACCTCCACATTACAATTTCCCAACTCTTTCATTACAAGAACCTACTGTAATTGCTGTGTGCAGCAACAAGTTTAAACCTCTCAGGCTGAAGAGGTTTAAATTTCCAGGCTCTTTCAGACTCAGATTCTTTCTTTTATTTTTTTGAAGGGATGAAGGAGCACCACAATCTCAGTTAAAGCAATTCAGCTATATCAAAGACTGGGGCTATGGAAAAAACGCTTTTGTTACTTAAAAAGTCACAAAGAATTTCAGATGGTTTGTTCTTTGGAAAGGAATAACATCCCCAAGCCTTGGAACTGGGACTTGAAGTTTGGCAGGAGATGGTATTTGTAATATGCCTTTTGCCAACTTTCAAGAAAACATCCCAAATTTGGCCAACAGCTATGAGCCTTTGAAGTATCTTATTTTTGCACATACTCAGCAAACGTTTTGTAGAGTTTATAACTGAAATTTACAAAGAATCTGTCCTTACTGAGTATTCTCAACTTCTGGTCCTTAATTCATGCACCATTCCCTCTGAGTAAAGGACCACAGTATATCCCCATCCCCTTGTGGCTCCTGCATGTGACCACCCATGCAGCTCAAGGAAGGAAGCCATCTGATGCAAATGCAAAGGGGACAACTATTTAACAACTCTTGAAGGGTATTTGGCAACCAAAGCAGACACCCAGCCTGTGGAGGGATGGTGGCAGTATCTGTTGTGTGATCGGCAGCTGATTTAGTGTTTGAAAACATCAGCAGTCTGGAACATTAGGTTGTAAAGTTCATTTCTCAGATCTCGGGAAATGCCAGATCTAAGGTTGCTTCTGCCTATATAATGGATATTATCTTTAGTTCTGTGATGATATACTTCTTTGCCCTGGGACCTGAACCTGCAGTGAATCAGGGCTGTCTAACAGCTGAATGTAGGAACTTTGCTTCATCTGCTGCATAAAGGTCTGCAACAACCAAAACAGAGGGAGTGGGAAGCAAACAGGACAAGTAAAACTTTAGGCAGCAGAGTCTCAAACCAATCTTCATACTAAATAAAACCCAAGAGAACTGCATGCTATTTCTGTCTTTTTCATAAACAGACTTGAATTTCTCATCTTCTGGCTAGACTGAGTGGACGTTTCTGGGGTCAATTTTGCAGTGCTGCTGAGCAGGCTGAGGTGCAAGGGGCACGGAGAGCACCACGGCTGGAAAACAAGCCCACAGGTGGCTGATACACATGAGAAATACAGGCATTGTGAAAACAATTTTTTTCAAAATCAGGAGGGACTCTAATACTAGAGCAGCAAGCAACAGAGATGCTTATACAGGAAATCTGTTTTCAGAGAAGAGTTTGAATAATGCAGCACATAAGCCCCAGGGCCACACACTGAAGAGGGGAGGAAAACAAAATATTTAAAAGTTGCTCCTTCAGTGAGTGCTCAATGAGGCAGTGGATGTGTGTGTGGAGAGAATGGCATGCAAACATTTAGCTAAAGACTAAATCATCTCATATATACACATAAGAAAGCCAAATTAAGATTCTACAAATAGCTTTATGATGTTTGTCAACTTCTGAGTGTTAAATTTTCCAAACATTGTAATTTTTTTCTCTTCCCCTCTCTTTTTAATTAATTTAATTTAATTTTTATCTTCACTGTTGGTTTCATCCAATTAAAATTACCAGTTCTGCAACTAATGGAATAAAATAATCTTGTAAGATTTAATAATACTAGATGCAGAAATGTGTTAAAAAATCTGGCCTCAGTCCTAAAGAATACTTTAGACCTTCAAATATTCAGTTTTGCACCAGCTTTTAAATTCAAAGCCCAAACCTGATCTGTGAAGGAAGACTCAAATTTTATAATGTCAATGATCAATTCTTAGCATTTTCTATGTATAAAACCAGTGCTCATTAGCAACTATAAAGCTAATTCACTATGATTTTTCTGATTATGTTTCTCAGACATTTATAAATAAAATTATTCATTTATTTTAGACTTCAAATACACAGGGAAGATGTAGATTTGGAAACAAGCTAAGGAAAAAAACCAGAATTTTGTCATTTTGATTTCAGCTCAATTGTTAAAGTCTCATCCACAAACTTTGTGCATGTAAACTGTCTACAATAAGAGCCTATTTTTATTTTGGTCATTATAATATGAACTCAGATATTGCTTTTAATTTTTTTTCATTTTCCCTAATACAAACACTTGTCCTCAGCCCTTCCAAAGTTATTCAAACCTTTGTAATACACAGCACTGTATAACACAGAGGTAAAACACTGTGCCCTGCATGCCTCTGGCAGTTTATTTGCTGATAAAAGACTCCTGTCTTACAGGAAGCTGAGTGGTGGCTCAACTAATCAGATTCAACAGTAGATTAGAAAGAAGGAATAGCACCAAATTTGCAGCTTCAAGCTGAACTCTCTGTCATGACAAACTGTTTGACAGTCACTGATCTAAATGCCTTGGGATTTGTATTGCAGACTTGAAAAGCCATATGCTTACCACTGAAAAATGCCAAAGGCACCTGTTCTTTCACAGGGCTTGAAGTTTGTTTACCGGTACATATTAATTACAATAAATTTAATAATGGCTTTAACACCTTCCTCCCTAACCCTCAAAGACTAACAGCTCCAAGAGAGTTTTAAAAGGTACATACATCTACATCTGAACTTTTTGTGTATCCATGGACAACTCTGAGATGAAGTAATTTGAGCAGCATAAAGAAACCATACATAAAGTCATTATAAACATTGCCATCTATCAAGCAATCTGCAGTACAAGGCTGAAGACAAATGCACCTTCTTTTTCAAATTCTTCCTCCTCCTCAATGCTCCTCAGGTTTTATCCTTCACTCAGTCACCACAGGTGAGTTTTCTTTCTTTCAGATAACAGGCTTGAGCTGAATTTGTGCTGGAGCTGTTCCCCAAGGAAACAGCATGGTGCAGCTCAGCCCACCCTCAAGGCATCTCCACCTCTGCCAGACTAGTCTACACACCACACACTTCTTTGGGAGGGAGCACCCCTTTTCATTACTTCCACAAAATTTTGGAAATAAGCCAATTCTTACACAATCTAGGCATTAATTATGCTTTCTTATCACACTGATTGTACATGCGCTCTTTAATCATTATAAGAGAGAATACAGATATGAAACCCACCAAAGAATTACATTAGCTTTTAAAGGCCTAAATTGTCTGATCGTTTCTGTACCTATGAGGACCACATTTTTTACTGTGCATAAAGCAGACATTAAGATACCTACTCAGGAAAAGACAGTTTAAGAAGAAAGGCTCTGTTTCAAGTGTGAATTTGCTGCTTTGTTCTACTCAAATGCAAAACAGTGTTGTTGCTTATTATATTGTCACTTTCAATGTTGCTTAATTTACATAAAAATTAACTAGACTCTTCTTTTGCACGCATCAAGTATTCATGGTTAGCTATCTATGTATATTTAATATATTTCCATGTCATCATCCATTGCTAGGTAATTAGTTCCTGGAACTCTTACTGTGTTTCAAACGGTGAAACATAAGAAGATCTTATTTAACATCAAGTTTCCATTCAACAGATGAGTAGCAATTTCCCAGTCATCTTCACCTCTTCTGTGTTTTGATTCTTTTTTTCTGATGTTTTACACTTAAAGGAGATGTACATTTCAGTTTCAATCAACTGAGTTCAAACACACATCTAAAGCTCTCACCTCCTTTGTATTGCCCCTTCTCAAAGTCATTCTACCTATCCCAACATACTGAAGTACAATATACGCAGAGAAAGCCTCACTGAAATTCAGAATAAACACATCAATACCTGTTCGACACACTGGGATTTTAAAAATTGCTGTATATAAACATTATACCTTTTTTTGTCACATGCAAGAACACATGTAACACCTTTCTAGTATAGTCAATATGAAATTTTCTACTAACTTCACCAAGGGAGGGATTTTGCAAAGATCTGGTGGCCAAAACAGACACCTAAAACTATCTTAATGCACTAAAAGCCACTGAAATTTCTGGAAAGGACTTTTTTCCAGATTATGATTAGATAACACAGAACTGGTATATTAAAAAAGCCCCAAAACACTAAAAATGTTTGTATTTTGACAGTACACTAAGACTGAGCAACACTGAGATATTGCAGCAGCTGGGGCAAAAACAACTTTGCCATTTCCCTCCCTCTTAAAATACTTAAAACAGTTTGCAGTTCTGGGATTAGGTTCCACTCATGTCTGCTATTCCTGGGCTAGACACTTTGCACCAAATTTTACCTACACTTACCAAGGTGACTACCTGCTGTTGGTTTGCTAGCAGAGGCTTAATCTCTTTTCCTTTCCAGACTTGGTGTTCCAGGCATTTATTTTCAAGCCCAGAAAAAAATTTATGGCAAATCTACAGCTGGACACCTCCCCTCCAAGTCTCTGCCTTCTGCCCAGAGCATCATCGAGGTTCTGGTACAGACCTTCCTGTCCCTCACTGAGCTTTACTCACATATCCTCTGGGAGATTTTCTCAACATGGATCTGACTCCCAATCTGATAGATAAGATCATTCAAGCATATCACCCATTAGAAGCAAATTCCTTTGAGAGCGACCAGCTGGCTGGCTGTCATCTGAAACACAAGTTCGGGAGACTCTACTGTTCATGACTGTTCATAAAAGAGCTAATTGAATTTCACTCAGAATGTCATCTATGGGGTGTATTACTTACACTGAACAAAACAAAAGGAACCAAATATATCTCAGTAGTGTTGAGTTGGAAAGTTTAATATCACAAGTGTCTGCTGTGTGGTAAGAAATTCTATCCATTGTACATTAAAACATTATTGTACTGGGCAGCTTTGAGGCACCAGCACAACCAGGGCTGCCTTGGATGGAGGTATGCAAAGCAGAAGTCTCACAGAGGCTACAGAAGGGTCCTTCTGACAAACATCTGATCTGGCGTGACTTTCTTGAAGAAAATTAACAAAGCATCATGTTTTTCATGCTTGAGAGAGGGGCCTATCCAAATTATGGCTTCTTTCAAGCAAACAAGCTTGAGCATAACACACAGAAATTATCAGCAAACAATTTCACTGCAGTCAGTTCCAGAGCAAGAATATCGTGGTGGGTGCACAGAGAAGAAAGAAGAAATGTCCAATAGCCAAAACCAGGAATGCTGGAGATTTCTTAATTCTCTTGAACTTGAGTTTCCTCCCTCTGCTCTCAGATGAAGACAGAAAAAAACCAGGTGGTGTAAAAGAGAAGGAACACTGAAAAATGAACTGTCTTCTGCAGAACTGCGATGCCACTTCAGACACTCTTGCAGGACTATCTGAGGCAGGGACATCAGGACATGCAGAGGAGAGACCCACAATGAGACTTAAAAGTGTTACATGGAAGTGTGTTTGGAGTGTTTAGAGCAGGGAAGCGTAGGAACAGAGCCTTCCTGAAAATCCTGCTAGTGCTCTAAGTATGTTGAAAAGACTGAGAATTTGGATGACCCTGAGCTATTGTGTAATAGCACACATTGTAATTCACCTAAAAGATCTTATTAGCTGATAAAGAGGTAGCTGCCCATGAGGCTAAAATCTCAGCATGCTGCCCTTCAGGATGGGGTACGCTGGCAAAGACACCAAATTCCAACACTGCTGTAGGCTGCCAGAAGGTCCGCTCCATTTTAGCAGAATTGCACACTATGGTATTAAGACTGAACTAATTTGACTATTGTGACAAACACAAGTGCCCTGTAGTGAAAATAGTTACAAAAAGGCACTCTGCTTCCTCTTCTTCACCCCTTCCTTGTCAGCAGCTTGCATCACATGGCTTCCAATACATCTATTTCAGCGACAAGGTTCTGCTGATAAGAATCTCCTCCTCTGGACTGGATTGCTTCAATCTCATTTTACCTTGGTTGATAAATCAGAATGTTTGTTATATTCACAAAAATTTGAACCAGAAATATGCAAATATATTAGTTACTGCTCTTTGGTTTTGACCAAAGTAGAGTATTATGGAAAAACAACAGAAAGAATATTTTATCTCAATTATGTCAGCATTTTGTTTCTCTTGAAACTTTAAGTAACTCCTTTGCTTTATTTCCTATTTAGCCAGGCTCCCTAGTGTATTTATCTGGTTCTGAACATTCTTTTGTATAATAAACACTGCTGAAAATACTATCTTATGAATTACAATAACAGCCTGAGAAAGACACTTTATCCTTACACTATTCTAAAACCATTTTCTGATAATAGTTGCATTTAGATACGCTCCAAAATTTACCCAACATTTTCAAACAAAATTTGTTTCCCCAAACCTTATTTCCTGTGAGTAAGGATACCTAGTTCTCAGAGTTCATTGCAATGCTAATGAAAACCTTTTTTCATACTGACTTAGTCGAAGGATATCCTGTCCTTCTCTGCATTATTAATACTGCCAAACCACTGGAAAACTAATTGCAAATGGCAATTCACTTAGTGCTATCATTCAGCTCTACAGAATTTTCCATTTTAGCTACAGTGTGTGCAAAGTAGCAGACAAAATATATTTTACATGCAGGTCTCAACAGTCTTTGTTTATTTTGTGACAAAAGCCTGACCAGCATACTGTTCATGTTCCCATTCATTTATAATTGGTTTCTTAGTGTGTTTAGTATCTTTCAGAGAATGATTATTGTGAACTGTCATACAACTGGGATTAAAACTATGCTGGTGCTCCTTTTCAAGACAGCTCTTGATTTTTTTCCACATCAGGTATACATAGCAAATTCCTGGGAAGAAAAAGCAATGTGACATTTCTGCTCCATAAAGCAGAAGTAAAATTTTGTAATGAAAGCTAACAAAGAAATATATCACTTGAAAATCAGAAAAATTTTTGTGTGGTCTTTTATTTCTTTGCTTGTTTTGGGGGGTTTTGTCCTTTTTTTAAAGAGAACAAAATCTGAGAGCTCGATGCCTCTTATGTAACCATGTGCAAGTATCTCCTTGCCAGACCACTGTTTCCCAAAGAGTAGTCTGGATTACTCATGGACGTAAACAGCATTATTGTATTTACAAGATGTAGATGTATGCACTGATGTGAAAGTATTAATCTTCAAGCCTCTAATTTCTTTAATCTATTTCCACTACTTCCATTCTTTTGTATTTGCCACAACTCATCTACTAAAATAAGGAAAATATCTTAGGAATGTGTTTCTAGATAGCAAAATATTTTGAGACAATGCTGAACTAACAGCTGTAAGAGTTACTATAAAGTATTTGAAAATGAAGGCAACATCTCTGGAGTTACAACCAGATACTCCCGAATTCCATCTTTCTCCTAGAAAGAAACTGTATTTCCTCAGGTTCACAGCTCTTGGGTTCTTCCAGAGAACATTACAGATTATGGAATTTGCTTTATTCTTCCACAGCTTCTCACACAGTAGATCAGCTTCAAAGCCCTGCCAGCAAAACCTCTCCATTCTGACTTTTTTTACTGTCGTTTGAAATGAAAAAGTATGAAATACGTTGTTAGGAGCTTGTCATTCTAAGCAAAGAACATACCAAACTGGCAAAACACGTTTGTTCTCTTGTTCCAAAGCGAACACCACAAGAGGGCTGCATTCAATCTCCCTTTCTGAAATTCCCATTTCTCAGTATTTAGTTACACAATCTGAATGCTTGACACTTTTCTCCTATGTTACTTTGAAAAGAAGCAGTGCCCTATGAGGCCATTTCAATTGTAGATCAGGATAGGGCAGCCTGACAGCAGATGTTTGAACAGTTGCCAAACAATGTGTACCTACATTTGAGTTCCTCCCCTCACCCAGCTCAGAGGCAGTGCACTGGTTTGAAAGCAAAACCAGTGAGAGACTCCAAGTTGAAAACACAACTTAGTAGGAGGAAAAAAAAAAAAAAAAGAAAGTAAAATAAAGGCAACAGTACAAAAGACCACTGACAGAGTCAGAATATAATCCAACACCCTGTTACTTAGGGTGCTGGTAGCAGTCCAGATGCAATGGTCTTGTTGAAGCAGTGATCCTGTAGAAAGGTCTGGTAGCTCTTGTCCTCAGCGAATCCAGTGGGTAAGGGCTCCCTGTGCTGTCTCAAATCCCAGATTATATCCAGGTGGGAATGCTTGGCTCCTCCCTGTGGGCAGAGCATCTCACAATGGGCTGATATGAGTCTATGAGTCGTGCAGTGGGTCCTTGATGGCCCATTAACCAGAGATAGCTCCTGGAGGGGGTTATCTATGAGTCATGGGCAAGGCATTGATGCGCCCACTTGCAGAAGATAGTCTGGAGGGAGGGGACAAGGGAAACACTGCCCCACCTGGTTTCAGCAGCTCATGAAGATGGTGATAGAATACATACTTTGGGCACATCTTATATTGTAACCAAGGACAGGCAGCAATGGGCCTCCAGCAAGAGGCCAGTGAAACTCATTCTGAACAACAATCTCTCCAGTTTGGGTGTAAAGTAGTCCTGGTCTGCCCACAGTGCTTTCAGTCAGCTGAGAGGAAGCACTAAACTAAAACAATTTTGCTTTTAAAAAATCATGGGGCATATACCCCTATGCATAAATTCACAAAGGCTAAATAAGATTTGTTTTCTGTAATTGTGTTACTGGGGTTTTTACAATATGATCCTCATCCTAGACAGTTTGCTGAGAAAGGTGGAAATCAGCCACCAAAACTCCTCTATATACATACACACAGTTCTGTATGTACACAATATACCTTACAGGAAAAAAACTCCACCATTTAAGTCACAGGCACATTATACTCTATCAGCATTTTGGCTGTTCAGTTTTAATGAATTCTGTGCTGTCCACTACTGTTCAAACAAGAAGACGTGAAGAAGAATATGCTGCTGGTTGATTACATGTTCCAGAACACAGAAAGGCACCAGGCAAAGTCAAGAGAATTTATCCCTTTAAGGAGGAGAATAATCCTTTGAAAATGTTCTATCCTAATGTACAACACTGCTATTATAAATCAGAAATTATGTATATATTTGAGCATGCTTACGTGTGTGTCTCAGTGTGTAATGTCAACTGAATTTGTCAGCACCACAGGTAGCACAAATCCTGATGAATCTCCACAGTCTCTATGGTTTGGAATGTATTATTAACAGGTTTATTAAATATTTGCAATGCTGTGGGCATGCAGAGTGCACTATTTGAGACAGCTGTGGCTTAACTGCTACCTGTTTCAACAAAGCTTATACACCAGTGAGATGGGTGTTTCAGATACACCAAAACAAAACACCTGCCTCAAAAAGACACAGGCCTCACAGACGGGGTGTGAGGAATGGGGAGGAAAGAAGGAGCCACTGAGCCGCTGAGCATATGTTTCATTTAATTCTCTGATACAAGCTGCGAGAGCAGGCATGCAAAGGGCTGATAAAGGGTGGCAGGGAGCTTTCAGGTCTGTTGGTAGGAATGCTTTTTGCATAAGTGAAAGCAGAAGTTGACTGGTTAAATCACAACAGTGGTGCTGACAGGATGAACCTGCAGAGCACTTAGACAAAGAATCCTTTTGAGAGATGATTTTTCAAAAGCATCCAAGCAAATTTAAAAGGACACTAACTCTTATAGGATCTTAAATGGGACTTATGTCCCTAAGGTCTGCCCTCTGGCGTTTACTGGGCTTTTAAACGCCAGTACCCATAGCAACTTCCAGGCAATGCAAACGTGCCATTGCTCACAAATTCCAAAGTCTCTGAAGCATTTTGAAAATGCCTCTCTTCTTTTTATTTATTGTGCATGCTCTTCTTTTCTCCTAATAGATGTCCTTACTGTCTGCCATGCCAGAATCCATCAGGACAGGCTGGCTCCTTTCAGAGCAGTGCAGTGAAGGACCGGTGATCAGGAGAGGCCGTGCTCAGGTCCCTGCTTCTAGAATTATTTTATAATCATCAAAAGCATTTATTTTTTATTGTTAGACTGCAAAGGCAACAAGGACTGATATCCAAACAAAATGACAGTTTTGCATAAGTCTAAATATAGATGATAGGCATTTCAGAGATGCTTTAAGATATTATTTGTTTTTAATGGTATGAAATAGAGAGAGACATTACTGACTTAAACGTATATTAAAGGAGTTCTCCAGCTGTTAACTGGTCACCATTCTACAAATAAATGAATTTATGGGAAAATATATTCAAACCCTATAGCTGTAATATGCTTCATTACAACACAATGCATATTGCACTTCAAATTACTGACATGGCACACAGGCAGTAAAGGGAAATCCTTCCTATATCCCATCAGCGTTTACTAAGAACACAGAGAGCCAAGACCTTATTTCCTGCCCTCCAAAATCCTGCAGTTCAGAAAAAGGTTGACAAAATAAGTCCCAAAGACAGGAATATTTCAGATTACATATTAAGTGATGAATGAGGTGTAGAGTTGAATTTATGCTGAAGTTTATGTTTTGATAAAAATCTATTTTAAAAAGCATTTATGCTTTACTACAGTTTTTCCCAAGCTCCTCTGCCCCCTGATGTTTTTCGTTTTTCAGTATCAGTCCCATAGCAACATAGGATTCATGGCTGTGGCACTGCTCGCAACATCTCTGGAGCAGAGCCTTGCAAATGATGCTAAACTCAGGGATCTGAGTCAGCTCAGAAAAGTCTGATGCTGGGCTCATTTTTTATATCCTGAGAATAGTGGCAGGGGACTGGGAGGAGGGCAAAGGGAAGGAGAGCTGAAGCTGCAACAGCAGAAAGGAATGAAAGAAACAAACTACTTAAGGTTTAATGATACATAAGCAGTATATTTTGCAAGTATATGAGATTGAAAGTTTTATTACTTTCTTAGAGATTTGGAGGCTATATCTGAACAGTTTGAGGATTCCAACATTTCCAGTAACTGAAATGATACTCTATGGACCTTCTCCCCTGCCAGTAATTACTCATACAGAAAAGTAATTCTCAGGAATAACAAAACACATTTGCAGCAACCTTAATGCAGCTGGAAATAAAAACATCTAGCATCTGCAAAAAGTGGAAGAGTGAAGAATCCAAAAAATATGCCTGAGAATCTCCTGTACAAGAGGAGTCTTGATTTGGGATTAGTCTATTCAGCCTGTAGATGCTGCTATTTTTCTAATAAAACACATCAGGAAACATCATCTCCTAACAGAAACTAAAGCAGTTAAAAAAAAAAAAAAGAAAAAGAGAGTATGGAAAAAGTATGTTTAGGTTCCTCTCTACTCAAGACTGCTTGAAGCAATTATCTGCTTTACTAATAAACAGAGCTGAGAAATGGGTAAGCTGTGTAAAGCATCTGGTAATAGCATGTGAAACAAATTGATGCCAATACTATTCCTCTGTTTATAGGAATTAATTTCAACTTCAGCAATAATTAAATATACTACCAACCCAACGAACATCACCTGCAAATTCTTGGATCATTAGCTGACAAGAATGAGCAGTAATTAATGAACTTGCACTTCACCTCAAGCTCACCTATTGTCTGTAGTAAGTCTTTAAAAACAACCATACAGCTCAGTATTCAAAACACTCAAATTGATGAGCGACCTTTCAAAACACACTTTTTGAGTGTGTTTTGAAATCAGAGAGATGCTGACCCAGTCTAGACCAGCAGATACACCTTGTTACTCACACTCTTGGTCCACCACTTAGTCAAAGCACATTAACAACTAGAAAAACCTTTCTTAAAAATATCTTCACGAAGAGATAAACATTCGATTAAAATCAAAGGGTAGGAACAGTTTCATGATTTTGAAAAAAATAATTCTAGTTTTTCCTGAAAAATCATTTTTCCTGAACTCATCTGTGGCCACGCTTTGTTTTTACATATGCAATCTGATGACCTAACATCGTTCCAGGCCTCCAGTTGAAGCAATTAAAAAAGTCCGCACTCGCCAAACATTACCACATCGTTACCACAGATACTGTGTATTCTGAGTCAAGGGAAAACAGTGGAAAGCTCTAATACCACTGTGGGGTAACTGCTGGCAAATGATAACTTTTTAGTATGGTTACCATTGCAACTATTAATAACCTGTGAGGAGGTGTATGGAAAATGATCCACTGCATGGTGTATCTGCTTGTCACAAGCCATGACTCACACGTGAGAGACTGCAAGGGAATTACTGCAGTAGGTGGACGTTGATAGGCTCAAGAACGTAAAACCTGAAATATTTCCGATGAGTATCACAGATGTGTGGTGACACAAACAGCTACATATCACACTGCAAACATTAAATGGTCAGTGATTCTTACACCATAAACCCTCTCCAGTGAAAGGCTGTGCTCCCTTCTCAATAGCAGTGGGGGGCAGAAAGAGCAAAGGATGGGGGCTGACAGAATAAAGTGGTTAGAAAAAAAGCAAATCTTTCCCAGGAGGACTCAAACAATGGACTGTTTTCCACAGAGGTGGGGTGAGCAGTGTAGAATGTTGCTCCAGTAAGACATGAAAGAAGAGAAACAGAAACTTCAACGTGTACCAAAGGCCAGAAAATATCTAACAGAAAGCTGGTGCTCATTCTGAGAAGTACACTGCAGCCAACACACGCAGATGTCTGCAAGACCTGGTAATCATCAGCGATTAACATGATTCTGGAAAAAGTCGAGCTGCCCTTTCCCATGTTCCAGAGTACAGAGACAACTGTCAGCATTTGCAATAAAGCACAACAGCCTGCATCCGATTTTCTGCTTTGCTGAATTTCACAGACATGCCCAGTGATAAAAGTGTGCTTTTAAACAAGGTCTCTGCTTTTTTTTTTAATAACTAATGTTATGAATTTTTTACTGACACACAAAGGCATAAAAAGCATGCAAGCTTCAATTTACATACTGATATTTCTGTATCAAAGGCTATGCTATTTATTGCACAGGATCCAATTCTCATAAAAGCAGAAGATCAATTACAGCAGTCAGTGAAACTCTAATTCTGCATTTTCGGCTAAAAACTTGCTCAAAGCTTTTCCACAATAGCTCAGTAATTTCAGAGTATCAGTCTACTTAGTAACATGATTCTACAAGGAACACATGCACAGAAGAGAAAGAAATCATGAAGAAAGAATTTCCTTGCATTAAGGAATGATGGTTTAAAGCTGCTGTTTAATCTCTGCAAATCTGATGGACATACGGGTGAAATTAGTTAATTGAGGACCCAAAGCTAAGGCTGATGTGGACACTTATGTTTTCCTATTTCGAAAACAGACTGGTTTTAGTTTACACAACCAAGCAACCAGCACAAACGGGCAAGAGCTGCTCTGAGAGATGGCAGTGCTGGTCAGTGTACAAGCTCTGGCCTCACCAAAACCCACAGAAATTTTGGCAGTGGCCCAACATCTAATTCTAGGAGTCAGAAATCTGTTCAGTCACAAAGAGGGAGGGTAAATTTCATTGACACAACAAATCTAACCTCTTCTGTCATTTGATGTAGGGCCTTTCTGTGTCCTGTACCTTTGTTACACACAAGACAAATTATGCACAAACCTGGAAACTGCTACAGTCCTGCTACAGTTCTGTTTGAGCACATAAAACCTCTGCAGGTAATTCAGCAGATACTTCTGTGATAGAAACCCATATGCCTCACCCAATAGATACGTGAAGAGGAAAGAAACTATGTAATCAAAATAAAAAGCAGTTTATTTATTATGTCCATTTATTCATTTCAGTCAATGAATAGACCTGATTTTCACACTTGCATCAATTTTCACTTTAAAAAACATAACACACTTAGAAATTGGTATTACTTTGATTTATGTTTGAAAGAACAAATGGCACTTGTCTTGTAAGCTGTAGGTGCTTTGGACATGAGTGTCATCAACACCATAAGACAATCCCTTGGCAGTCTCCTGGTAGCATTTCTCACTGATGTTTCATCAACTCATACAAGCAACCTCCTGCCTCTCTTTCAAAGTCAGAGTAAGAAAAAAGCTCTGGGAGCTCATCAACTCTGGCTACCTCAAGCTGAAGGGTTTCATTAATAAATATTCCTGGTGCACAGCAAGGATGTCTAGGCACTGCTCACAAAGACCTGCTCCCTAACCCTGGTTATTTCACACCTTAGCCAAGGGGAGCCAGACCATGTGTCAGCTTTCATGAACTGTTAATCATCATCTCCTATTGACTGCCTTCTACATTGATCTGCAAATCACAAACTGTCTCCCTACATTATTAGCTCAGAAGTGCCATGTAAGCAAATTGCACCAGAACCCAAATAAATGCCATGAAGAGTTCAGTACATAAATATGCATATGTAGATACTCTAACTCCCAGAAAATCTGAGTCTACACTACTACTGACTCTACAAAATAGTCACTAAGCATCCCAGGATTAAAACATGTACGTAGTTTTATATAGAGATAACCAGGACTGAACACCTAAAGAAAACTTTCCTGCCCTGGCAATGAATCCGGTTGGAATACCTGCATGTAATTACTGAAGCAACTGCAAAACCCAGGTATGAACATTAAAAGATACAGACTAGTTTCACCTGTGTGTGTATAACCATTAATTTTAGGGCAAACCTATCAATTCTGAACCTATCATGGAAAAAGGATGAGAATCACAGTTTCTTTCTGTCAGTAAGGATGTGCAATGAAGGCAAGCATGTTAAATTCGTATCTTTGTTTATTTTGGGATGCTACAGTTGGCAGATATCTGCAATATTTTTTTCAGCTGGCTAATTCTGAACCAGAAATAAATTCAAAGCTGAAATACTATATAATATAATAAGACAACTAATTCTGACTAGTCATTATACTGTACAACCAGTAAAATATAAACTCCATAATGGGAACATCCAGTTCAATGTATCCAGCTATTAAAGACTGTGGATGGCTGTAGAGGAAGTGTCAAAAAGAGGTCAGTTTAAATTTAATGTTGGCAGAAATGACTGTCTACAAAAGCATGAATAATCTTCTAACGATGCTTTAAAGCATTAGCTCTGTCTTAACACTTACTGTTTATTTAGTCCTGAGAAAATGCTTAAAAGCCATGAAGCAATTTTAAGCAAACATTCGTAAACAGCTATTTTCTCTTGACAGACTATTTGGCTACAATTACAGATATTATGCCAAGATAATATATATAATTCAATGAATCCAGACAATATTGAATCAAATCAAACCAGAATTATTTTCCATCTCTTTGAAAACTGAGCATTCAAGTCAGCTGAACTTTCAATGTCATTTGGCACTTCAGAAGAAAACTTTATAAAACACAAACAGGTCTGAAACATTCAAGTCAGCTGAACTTTCAATGTCATTTGGCACTTCAGAAGAAAACTTTATAAAACACAAACAGGTCTGAAAACCCATATGCCATTTCTGATTAAACTCTTATAGAAGGATCTCACAAACTGGATCTTCAAGAACATTACATAAACTACAAATGTTTTCAATTAACATTGCTAAAGGCATGATTTTATAAAAATCTTATTTAAATTCCTTCACACTTCTGCCCTTTCAAAGTCTCATATTTTGTAAAAGGAGATGAGCTACCTTGACCCAAGTTCTGCCAAAAATTACCCCATACATAACATCTACTAAAAATTTCAGGCATAAAAAAAAAAAAGGATTAAATATGATTTGGGGAGATGGTTAAAGAGAGGGATGAATTTAAAAAAGTAATGACCAATCCTCATTTTGGAGCCTGAAGTTCACTTTCTGTTGCTCATTCACAGGTTCTTACTCTTTCAAAAAACGCTCACCTTTGTTCCCCAAAGAAATACAGCAAAATTCTCTAGTAGTTTTTTACCAGGTGGTAACAGAAATCAGGATTCTTTACAGCTCAGACAAAACAAATGGTTCACTTGATCAAGTGAACAGAACTAGAAAGAAGTAAATCACCTATTTTATTTCTATTAGCTTTCCATCAACAGTCAACCAACCAAGTATCTCTTCCTTGAAAACTAGCAACAAAACTAGAAGAATATATATACTTCTGAGTATATATATTATTAATTACATATCTAAAGCGTGTTCATAGTCTGTGTTTACTCTTGGGTGATTCTATGGTTTCTATGAATGAGAAAACAATAATGTGATCATTTAAAAATAAAACAGTACTTTCACTGTTTTGGCACCTGAGCATAACAAAAGGAAAAAACAGTCAGCTTCTACATGGGTTTCTGTTTAGAAGAGTCAGCTTAGGGGGGAAGAGCTACCACTTAGAAGCACCAGAATGGGCAAAGAAAATGTATGACTCAAAAGCCAAGGAGATGTATTACATGTATTAACTAAACAACTTTTATTGCTTTTTGGTGGACCTCAAAAGATCTTTTTTTCTTAGCTCCCATAATCTCAGCAGTGATTCAAAAAAACCATCATTGCAGCATCTATGGGGCAAAGAGACCAAGTAGTTGAAATGACCATATGAAAGGGAGAAGCCAGCCAGGGGAGTTTGAGTGCTTTTTGCCACCTATGGAAAGCAAAGAACAGATAACTCCTGTTTATGCTGGCAGGGTGCAGACCGTGATTCCTCCAGGAATAAACTCCTTTGTGCAGATGCAGACAAAATTTTATTGAAGGTTATTTTCACTTGATTCTTCACTTCCTCTGCAAAAGGGTCACTAATAGTTATTTTTATATAATAACAGGTAATTCTTTCGTGCTACAGCTTGTGATGCATATTAATCAGGCTTCTTGCCAAATTAAATTAGTTTCTTCAACGTTTGAAAAGCAGTTAAACTTCTAATGACATTTCCCCCCTCTTTTCATCATCCTATTTTTGGAGCAAAATAATGTACTCGGGCCTGAAAAAAAGACACTTGAGCCTCAGGAATGGAAAACAGCCATGAGCCAAAATGTATTCACAGGAGAGCTATAGGGCAATAAGGTTGTCATCTATGCACAAAAATACTTTCAAAGACGTAAACATGATGTTAAAATCTCCACTACTCCCTCCTTCATGTTAAAGTCTCACACACACTGCTTAGTGTCTGCAGTTATGAGGAGTAAAAAAAAGAAAATAAATTTGTTTTTATGATTATTACTATAATTGTAGCATTAAGACAGTTCAGAAATAGGGACTCAGGTTAGCACTATATCCCTTGACAGTCCTGGTTTTTATTTATTACTGCTAGTATCAGAAAATAGGATTGTAAAAAAGGCATTCTATCAGTTTAAGTTATAACTCAAAGCACAGCTGCACAATAACACCAGGTACCAACTGGGCCATCTGCATCTGAATTATCAACCTTGATACCTATATCATACAGATAAAAAGATAGAGGTAGACATAGATTTGCATATCTATAAAATATACTGAAGTATTTAAGTCCAGCAACTACAGCTGGGTTGCATATATATATAAAAAAATCCAAAACTCTTCAACACAAACGGTCCCCATTTTGCACACTTGGAAGCCGCTGAAAACCAATTCTTAAATTAACAAGTAATAACTAAGTACTTCAACATGCTACTTGAACTACCTTCTCACACATAATTTACTACATAATAGCATACAGTTATAATATATACAGCTTATGATGCCTATCAAAGTACCCAATATCTAGTAAATTCAACACGAAAGGGACATTAATATTTCACACAATATTTTCCTGCCTTAAATAAAAAGGAGATGTAAAACCACTTCAAAGGCTGGATGGTTACTGTTTTTTCCCCAGCTTTCTACTGCATAAAATCAGTTAATCAGCCTCAAATATTTTTCTTTTTATAACCAAGAGCCTAATTTGCAAAGATTGCTCATAGAGCAATGGAAGAGAAAAGCATTTTTATAAAATTAGAAAATTACTGTAAACCACAAAGCTTGATCCTGCAGCAAATACAGACTTTTTTTTTAAGTTATTAGTATTTCGAGTGGAAATAATTTCTTTAACCAAAAATTTATTCCAGGTTTGAAATACTGTTATGCACTAGGTTAACTTAATGCTGTGAAGTTTTAAGTAAAGCAAGCTTTTGAAATTGTGTATGTGGCAATTTTTTTTACTACAGCAAATTGAGCAATAAACATTCAAGTGAAATGAAAATCTAAGGTGTCCAGCTCTGAATGTGCAATACTAATAGGGTCAGATAGATACATAGGATTGTTCAGCTGGACAAAATTCTGAAGTGCTTGCAATGATTTTAGGATATCTGCGTAGGAGGAAGCAGGTAAAATGCAAGCCAGGTCTGCTTTGAAAATCCAAGCAAAGATTCCAGCTAGCAAAAAAACCTACCAGTAGGCCCCTATTCTTTTTAATAATCTCAAACTTCTTCTTTTGGCAGTCAAAATAACCAGCATGTGTTAAAGATCTAGAATTGCTTTTCCCTGAAGAACCAGCCTATAAAAAAGTCACTTCATATGTACTGTACATGTTTATTTTCTTCAATCATATATCCTGCAAATATTCATTTATCTGTACCTGAATCCCTGCCACATCTGTCCCATTTAAAGGTTACATCCTGGTGGCCTCAAACCTCATCAAAACACCCATTCCCAAAACAACTCCCAGACATCTCAATGTAACAATCACATCTTCATACTCCGTTCTCCTGATAAAACGGATCAACCCCGACCCCTAGATTAATACTGGTATGGAAAACCACTTCTGGATAAAAAGCAAGTATCACACATTCTCTTGCCCACCACCCTGCTAAGCAGCACACAGCTTCTCCAAGTCACCATCACCCAAAACATCTGGCAGCACTGGGCAGCTGACTTGATGCATTTCCTTGCTGCTGTGCATTCCCCTTGCCCATTTAATGTAACAATTACTTTACTCAGCTCTCAGACTTAAACCCAGAAGCCTTTTCAGAGAGGGCAGTGACATACATGCCTGTGTGTTCATTGTCATCCACCCACTTGGGGTTGAAGACAGTAGAGGCTGAACTTCCTTGGGATTTTTTCCACTAGTTTTCTGAGGTAAGACCGCTAGACAAGCTAAAATATTTGAAACAAAACAACACACAAGTTGCTTTCATTCACTGCATACCTCCTGATGGTATCAGTGTCTGTTATCAACTCTCTCAAATCCCTCCGTGAAACAATCATTCTAAAGAAAAAACAAGGACAGAGCAGGATTACCTTCCCTTAGACGCTCAACCACAAAGGTGAATCCGGTTGTTCGCGGGTGTAAGACGTACTCGTATTTTTTAAGTCCGTTCTTCTCAGCAAATTCATTACTGCGGGCTTTGGTATTGGCTGAGGAGAGAAGGAGAAGCACCACGTGGTGTTACTGCGCAAGCAGACCATGGATGAAATGGAATGATTACACGACAGGAATGGTACAACAGCAGCTCACACAGTACGGATGTGGAGGCAGACACAAGTGTGCTTTCAGTTGGCCATACCATGGTATGAGGAAGAGCCATGTGGATTGCAAGGAAAGCCTTTTTACCCTCTCATTTAATTTTACCAAATCACCAGCAAATTTTTCATACTTATCAAATGTACTCTGAAATTTATAAATTAATAGTCTGTTAATAGTTCTCTGTACACTTCAATACCCATTCTACAGTAAAATATATTAATTGGCTCAATTGTGTTTTGGGGTTTTTTTCAACTCAAAAGGCACAACATACAGTAATGTAGATATGATATTATGAACAGAAATACTTTGAAGTCAGTGTTTAACCACATTAAACTTATTTCAGAAAGAAAAGGAGGAAAGGAGGAAAGCAGTTAATCTAATACCTTAAAATGGTATTTTACATCTTCATTCTGAACTCGCCACGTTTTATTCATCAACCTGTGCTGCACACACCTACCCCATTTTGACCTTTTGACCAAGCACCTCAGTGCCACAACACATGCTCGCCACTGTACACAGAGTACATGCAAGGCAGCTGGAAAGCACCGTGGCTAAACCCCATGACAAATGTGTTTCAAACCTCTGGTCATCAAAAACAGCTCATGAGAAAGCCAAAGGCTTTCTAGGGCTGTTGCTAAGAGAGGCCACTAAACAAGGAAGAGATGGACACCAAAGCAAAAACTTCTGCAGACAGGTGGAGAGGAGGCAGTTTGTTGTCCTGTGATGTGCATGAGACTCTTCTACGCAGCCTCAGTCAACAGTCAAATGGACTTGGCTGGCTACACTCAGTTCTTTACTGTGGGTCCTGCTGTGCCTTCCCTGGGGCCAAAAGGCAATGGACATATGCAGTGTTCCCTTGGCAACATGGCAAAAATCAATTTGATCAACTAACTTATTTAATAACTCATATTTATGAAGTTTTACAAGTGCTTAAAAGACAAAATCCCAGCAACAGATGTATGGAAAAAAATCACTACTTAAGCAATCTATTTTTTTTTTTTTTTAAGCAGAACAAACCCTTTTTTAAGGGTCCACAGTTAAGCTTAACAGAGGTGGGAGACAAAGTAATGGAAAACATATCACTGTTTAATCATTTAACAGAAGTGATACTTAGAGATAAATACTTCCTTTTACAATCCTCATATTTTTTTCCTGTAAAGGCACAATATCACAAGTGAGCAAATCAACGGTAGTGAGAGATTTCCTTTTTGCTGTAATGCAACATTCCCTCATCTTTCTTCTTTCCCTAAATTGTATGGCTTCTTTATTTATCAAAAATGTTGGTGACCCTCCTAAAGGTTTGTCTACCAATTAATAAATGCTATATCACCATATGATAACATACTAAATATTTTTCCCCATGACCTACTGTTTCCATGCCTAAGAGTGCTGCTTTTCATACGTGCAAGCCTTCAGATTCACTGCACAGATTTCCTGACCATGTGATTTGTTGGAAAGGAAAGCTGTTGCACAGCAGCCAAGCAAGTGATTCAGCAAAGAGTATCCAAAGATTTAATTCTTGCCAAATTGCCAAAATGTACAAATACTTGAAAAATATTACAACTTCAAAAAGCATTGCTAAAATTACAGAATGTGTGAAATACTAAAATTACACTTGGCTATGTAACTTAAATTTATCTTCCCTTGGACATATACATTATGTCTTTAACCACATGGTCAGAATATCTGTTTTTGTCTGCTCAACTACTACTCCATTCAATACTGCAAATGACTATTCTGAATCAGCAAAGGAGGACTTGCCTTGCAGATTCCCACTGCAATGGCAAAACTTGCAAAGTGAGCCATGAGCCAGACTTGGAATGGCTGAAGAGGCAACAGTTATCTGGTAATTATTAAATGATCCTCCAAAAAAACATCAGTATTAGCTCAAGAATTAAAACTATTTTCTAAGAAACTACACTGATGACTAAGTGTGTTCCTATAAAAAATACCCAAATCAAGAGTTCCTTTCCAGATTCTGGGATGATGCAAGTAAAATGTTTTAATTAATTTATCACAAAAGTTCTTAAGGCAATGTATTGTTGCTTTCAAAGGACAGAAGTATCATCTTCTTCATTTTCTGCATATCCAAGTTTGGGTTTCACTTCAGAAAATTTGCAATCTGCAAATCAAGTCAATCAGAGCTTTGAGACATAAGTGCCATACAAATATACATAATGTTAAGCAGTCAAAAAAATTTTAAGTTTTAAGCTTCTCAAACTGCACACAGTTAATGAGCACTCAGAAAAACTGTCTCTGTGTGTCTGCTCTCTAGCACTTTACTTCAGAGGGAGCATGAAAATGAACTCTTCGGCACTCCTACTTGCACCAAAGGATAACCAAGGAGTGAAAGGCCACTTATGCTCTCTGAGTAAAACCTAATTGATGCTGTAAGAAAAATCTGCCACCTCCAGTGCCCATCGCCTTGAAGTAATCATCTTCAAACTTCCTTTTAGTACTTGGAAAGAACTCATTGTAAACATCTGCAAAACATCTTCCAAATTTCCATTTACTACACTGCCTTTCTGAAATGTGTGAACAGCTGGACATCAGCACACTGGCCAACACTGTTCAGCTATTGCCTGACATTTGTATGCCTGTCTTGCCTCTGGATTGTAAGTTTTATATAGCAGAGACTGTTCCTCTCCCCTTTTGCATGACCCTAGTGTAATGGGATTTTACAACTAGAATAATGCTCGCAGCTAATACAATGATCATTGTCATCTGGAAAAATCATATCTCTCCCCTTCCTAACAACTATAAAGCCACAGGTCTTTGTGCATTAAACATTATTTATTACAGCAAGTCAGGAAGGTCAATGTGCTTTGATAATATACTGAAAGCAAGGGTAGGATAACCCTCCACTCTATAAAAAATGTAGGAATGATGCCCTTCCTCCCCCTCCTGTAATCTTGGCATTGGAAAGAAATGAGTTTCTTACTCTTTTATACTTATGACTAAATGCTCTGACTGCCATCTCATCCAATCTAAGGACCTTGGTGCCCACTGCTGTTTGGGATCCTTGTGCCAGACATCAGTGTTGGGGCGAGATTCAGAGCAAATTCTGCTGCTCAGAACCAGAATCAACAAAAGGCAGAACAAGTGATGCTCCCCATTCTGTGAAACCTAGAGATTAGAAAACTGATTCAGGAAACTAGAAACCCATTTTTATATCCTCTACAACTTGAGGCAATTCACACAACAAACACCTCTTTAAAATCCCTTAATCAATAGACCAGGCTACACTGTCAGTGCTGCACTTATGCAGATGTCTTACTGTTCCACAAGCTAGTTTATAACAGTCTTAGGTGGAATAATAAAAAAAATATGAAAGACGCCTAAAAAACTTCCTTAAAAAGAAGAAACATATGTTCTTTTCTTCCAAACTACCAACACAAATAGCATCAAGCAGCTCTTGAAAAAGGGCCTGGAAATGCACTCGGTTTGCCTCAGTCTCAAAAGGCCACTCACATCATTTGGTTGGCTACAGGTAATGTCCCCTATCCCCAAATCCTCTGAAAAGCTGAGCAAGTGTTGCTTTCTAGGAACAAGTATTTTCTTTCTTACACTGTATTTAGGTAATTTATTCCCCAAGTTTTTGCTCATCATTTCTATTAGGAGTATTTTAACCCACTAGTTCTATTTGCTGTTAAAAAAGAATAAGGAGAAAAGGTTATTTTTATGGAAAGCTGCCAGTTTATCGAGGGAGATGTGGGACATTTCCAGAGCTGCTTCATGCTGTCTCCTCTGGTCTCACACCAATTTGCCTTTTCTCCCCCACCTCCTTCAGCTAATGCATGCAGCCTCTCAGAGGATGTTTTTTGGGGTGATGACAGGTACAACCATCCAGTTTATTTTAGTCTTTGGACACTTCTGTAGAGCAACTATCAAACTACACAAAAATACAAGAATATAAGGATTCTGGCCAAAACGTCTTTTTTTTTTGTGGTCCTATGCCACCTCTGGTAAATAATTTGATTACATTTTTTCCCATCTTTCTTCAAACCCCGTTTGCCTCACTCTAAAATTACTGGAAGAGCTCAAAGTCAGCACTTTCTAGAAACATCACACTTCAAAATTTCATCTGAAGTAGCTGAAGGAAGAAATTATGCTAACCCATTTCCTTGATTTTTGAGTTACAGATTTTAAAGAAGTTAAACTGCTTTTGCTCCTGAAAAGCTATGCATAAAATGAACGAATTTAATGTTTTTTAGTAAAATAATATTTTTAGTTTGTGAACTGAAATTTGATATCAAGTACTTCCTTCTCCTTTGATTTAATTTGTGATAAAAGCACGCTGATAAAAACATGCATGTTCTTCTATGACTTCAAGTACTCTCAAATTATATTAGTGCCAGACAGTGAAAGAATAAATGAATACTCCAAAAGTATCTCATATTAACAAAATAAACAAAATCTTCATTTATCTATTAGAGGTTTGCATAGAAATGATGAAGCTTTATTGGTTCACAGTCAATATTTTGAGAAAAAATGAAGCAATTTTTCTTACTTGTGCTACTTTCAACCTATTCCATGTTAGAGCAACCCCTACCAGTGCTTCTGATCAATATTTTCCTTGTACTTCTAAAGCATATCACATTTACTAGCAAAGTTAAAAATCCAACTGCAGGTCATTGTTACCTTCTGTCACCCACATCACATCATTCCTGCCAAAATCTGAACTTCAGCAAGCTTTCCTACTTGATTTTTAGTTGTTCCTCAAGGAAAAAAGCTCTGTGCAATCACACTCTGTCCACTTGTTTGTTCCTCTTAACTTTTGAAGCTATTGTCCCCTGCAAACAAAGTTTATCAGGGACAAGAGATTCAAAGATAATCCAGCCCAGCAGAAGCTTTATAAAAAAGTGGGTAAAGGGAAGCTTCTGAGAGTAGAGATGTGAATAAGGGAGAATCCAGTGCAGAGTCCATGGCTGTTTGGGTGCCAGGGCTCTCAGCACAGCATGCAGAGTCCGTCGGGTGACACAGGCACTGGCCAGAGGTAGCCACAGCAATGACGCCTCTTGCCAAGGCAGTGGCAAGAGCTTTGTGGAGGAAATGTCACACGGAAGGGAATACACAGAAAAAGGAGCAGTCGGCGGGAAGAAAGGACCACGTACAAGGATGCACACACAAATCCAGAGCAAATGAGGCTTTATCAGGCACAGAGCAACACAACAACTTTTTTTTCTGTCATTGCTTTCTGAAGAATTACTACAAACAATCTTGTAAGGAATACCAAGAGAAACAAAAGAACAGGCAATACGGTGGGTTGTATTCCAGCTTTCTGGAAGCATGAGACTCATTCACAGTTGTTTTGTTTTGTTTTCTTCAGGGCTTCAGAAAGTCTGCCCGCATGTTTACCTGCTGAGGGCTTCTTTTTAAGCAATTACAATAAAATACCTTTGAGCTTTAACATTCAAGTACTCCAGAGTGAAAAGATGGCCAACCTATCAGAAATAAGTATACAATTACATAATTATTACCTCAGCCCCTATACAATCCCATTTGCATATATAATGTTCAGGGTTCATGGCATTACTATTTCTAAAATTTATTTATGTAGCATCTGCCACAGCAAAGTACTTCACCACCTTAAAGTCAGGCAGTAGCCCATATATAAATACAGTCTTATTTTACATTTCTTTGAAATCTCATTTCTCGAATACCTGAAAATATTATAAAGAGGAATGAATCTATCATTGTCATAGGGCCACTGAGAGGATAAAAAAATGGCAGCAGCACAGAGCTGCACAGCAATTCTATTCAGTGATGTAGAATCTTACTGTTCATTTTAAGCACTAGAGCAATTTTGTTTTCAGAAGTAATTAGCAGTTTTGCCATTTGGTGAGAAAACAAGAGTCACTGTCTCTATTTTTGCAAAATGTTCCCTAGAATTTTGAGCAACTGTTCAGAAAAAAACACAGTTTATTTCTTATTCTAAAGGATAGAACATATTAGGACCTGTTGCATTAGGTCCTAATATGTCAATAACGCAACAGTTTTCTGAAAATAATTTCTTCAAAATGGTACAAATATTATGTTCTAGCACTCTCGTATGGCATAAATTTACTGCTTGGTCAAGGGATTTTTTTCCTGTCTCCTACAGTATTTTAAGATGTATATAAAGCAATATTGAAGACAATCAAAGAGGGTGAGCTATTTACTTCCAGAGAAAAAATCCCAGGGTTCTGTCCATCTCTATTCATCCTTTTATGCACAAATGTCATGTCCAAGTGGCATTCAACACTTGATGGCCATTTAAGAGTGGTAAACACAGGGCAATCTAACATATCAGAAGCCAGCACAGCAGTGCCCTATTGTCTTCCCTACCCATCACTCCATCCTTCCCACCATTCTGCTTCTTCCTGTGCCACTCAAACCCACCTGTGGTGGCCTCAGCAGAACAGCACAGTTAGTGCATCTCCACTGGGCATTGCGAAGTTAAAGAGAACATGTTACACAGGTATAAAGAAAGGAAATCAGAACAGACAGAATTATCTTACCAAAGGAAAAAAAAATCTGTCGACAACCTATGTTCAAAAATTCAATTAGATTTTTTTTAATTAATTAAAGAAACTTGTTCCCATGAGTTTCTCAGTGGATGGTATTAACAGCATATACCCAAGTTTAGCCTAAGTCATTTATATCAGTAACTACAGCACAGAGAAAACCCTGTGTTTCCTTAAGCAGCTTTACATTCAGCTGGGAGCATCCTCACCACTGTCTTTTGAACTCTACAGCACAAATGTTAACACACTCTGGCTGTCTCAGCCCTCAGCCAAATCTTTTTTAAAGCTGCAGTACAAAGCTTCCTCAATTCTTTAAAAATCTGTTGTCTCTCAGGAATATTAAATTCCTCTAGAGATTAGAAGGCATACATAATTTATGCCATAAATTCCAAACAATCTAATTCTTTCAGACATCTTGAGATGGAAACACCTGTTCAGATAGTATGAGTGCTCTAAGGAGGTGTTTCCTGACTCCATGAGTAAGATAAAGATTATACCTCATAATTTAATGCTAGGAGGAAACAGCCCCTCGTGAATTCAAAGAAAAAAAAGTTGAAGTGAGATAATTTTGTAGAATCATAAAATGGTTTAGGTTGGAAGGGACTTTAAAGATCCCATGGGCAGGGACACCTTCTACTAGACCAGGTTGTTCAGGGCCCTATCCAGCCTGGCCTTGAACACTTCCAGGCACGGGGCATCCACAGCTTCTTTGGGCACCCTGTTCCAGTGCTCCTTGCCACTCTTCTAGTGAAGTAAATTCCATCCTTCTTCCTAACTTCAGATACAAGATAACCAATTCAACAAGAGCTATCATGTGAAGCAATCCAAGAATGTTCAATGCATTTATCTTCTTTAAGGAAGGCTGATCAAGTGATGACAATTCCCTACAATGTGATAGCATCTGAACACTACATACATACCCATTTTAAGGACATTTGGAATACAGAAGAAAAAATAGCACCATATGGTAGTTATTTTTATACCATGTCTAGTACTTACTGATGTGGCTTTGCAATAAAATATGATTCGAGAATATCTGCAATGGAAAGTATAGCAAAAATCTTTTAAATAAGCTAAAAGGTAGAAGCTTAATTGCAATTGATTTTCTATTTAAAGAAAATGTTTATCAAATCAGGCATCATGCTGGAGGCACGAACCACCACAGAACATTCATACAATATTTTCTTTTATAGGTACTTGAGTTGTCTTCAACATTGATTAGTAGCTTCCTAATGATGCCGTAAGATATCTGTATTAAGGCAGATATTTGATTAAAAACTAATACTACAGGGTCAAACTCATTACATTTACTCCTATGATAACCTCAGCATTTGTTTTACAGAGATATTTCCCTTACAGAGGCAGATACAGACTGCTTACAGTGCTTACATGGCCTAAGGAACAAATATCTCCATGTTACCCCCTTAAAACATTAAGCAAGAAGTCAAATAGAATCATTAGTCCTTTTCAATCACTCTTTCATAGGTATGAAATGATTTTGTCACAGTATTTCAGGGTCTTGACACCTGCTTTTGCTAACGCAGTGTATGTTCAGTACTGACCAATAAAAAGCAGTGTCAATTATCGGATGCTTTGCAACGCAAGTTATTTCAGGAAGACTGGCAAAGTCTCCCAGTGGAACTACCTTTATGCTTCTCACATGAATCATTGTTTGATCATTTACTATCATTTCTACTACCTATGAGAACCAAGTCTTGTTCCTGCCTTGGACTTTCTTAAACTCTTTCCATAAACAACAAAGAATTTCCATGTTGAACATTCCCTGAGAAGATGACAAATGCAGCCTACCTGTGAGGTCAGTTCCCTCTGGAAAGATGAGGAGTTGTAGTGGTTCACGAATGTCACAGAAATAATCCAGCAGTTTTTCAAAGTGATTCTTGTCATCTTCCCACTTTCTCTGAACAAAAACAAAGGCTGCAACCTGCATCGCCCAGCCTAAAGTTTGAAAAAATACACCTTTAGCAACATTTCACTCTGATACTTCCACAGTGTCTGTTACTCCAAAGAGTTTTATAAATCATGTTAGACCCAATCCGCTGCCCACCTGTCCTCAACTCTGAGAGCACTTGGTTACCTTGTAAAAAGAGTTTTAGATTGGTAAAAAAAGAAGGCATAAATGCATCCAAACCTCAAAACTCTAAAGGTTACCAGACCAAGAATAGGGTCAATGCTGTCCTGAAACGAGGTTGTAATGAGTTGGGGGTTGATCTCTTCTCCCAGGTAACATGCACCAGGACAAGAGGAAATGGCTTTAAGTTGCACCAGTTTTAGACTGGATATTGGGAAAAATTTCTTCACCAAGGGAGTTGTCATGCTAGCCCTGGGAACAAGCTACCCAGAGAAGTGTTTAAATCACCCTCCCGGGAAGTATTTAAAAGCTGTGTAGATGTGCTGCTTAGGGATGCAGTGCTTAGGGATGTGCTCAGACTTGATAATCTTAAAGGTCTTTCCCAACCTAAACAATGCCATGATTTTCTGAGGTGAAGCATGTAAAACCAGAAAGTATCTGCTCCGTGGAGGACTTTATTACATATACCTCCTCATAATTTTCATTACTCACAGAAGAAAATATGAAGCTTTTCTTTACACTTGATTATATAATAAAAAGCCAAACTATATCTATCTATTTGCTTGTATTAATACACACAAAAATTTGAAGTCTGCCATCAAACTGACAATGTAATGCAGTGAAGTAAGTGCAACTGCTGCTGAGCCTGCAGTTTAGGGGTCACACACCATTATCTTCAGTAAGTATTCTTGGATCTTTTGGCACAAATATATAATGTACAGCATATCACATGATATTACAAGTTCTGTCCATTAGTTCAGACAGCAGGATGAAAAACCAGGGCTCCAGCTCCGCCATACGCCTGAGGTGTTACCTTCCTAAACAGGGCTCAGAAGAGCATGACATTGCCTTGCCAGCGTACCTGGCAAGCTTATACGTCATCAGAAAACCTGCAGAGAGATCCTACACATCAAAGAGAAAACATCACAACTGCCCATTCTCCTTTTTGCTCACCACCATTCTCAAAGTCTGTTTTTCCTTTGCCGGTGACTTACAGATGTTATTCTTGCCCTTCATTTCAGCTCCTCTTCACAGGATTCCTTTATATTCTGTTCATAGCAGTATCTCATAAGGACCATCAGCCAGAAAACTACTTATTAAAGTCACTCATTTTTCAATTAACTTTGTAAGTCAGTCAGCCTGGACAACGCATTAACCTACTGCATTATCTCTTCTGTATTGGTTAGAAACATTAAATGTATTGTTAAAGATTTGTGACCTATGTCGTGGGGTAAATACTTCTAATTTTTAAATCAGTTAAACAGATGGAACATTAATAACTAACATGCCATCTGCAATCTGGACCTAGTGCATCTCAGATATCCAGATAATCAATGATATTCAGATAACTGAATACTAGAAGTGGTTATATGACTTAAGAAAAGAAATGCCCAGAATGCAGTCTCAGAAAATCTTTTCATATTTGCACACTATATTTGTGAAAAACCCTCTGTAAAGGAAACTCATCTTTGACCACCACATTTTATGTGCATTTATGCACCTATCACATTCCTACATCTGCAGTATTAAGAAGTGTAAGCACAGCTTTATTAACAGAGGCTATCCATGTTTAAACAAATTGTTTGCAAGAAAAAAAAATAAAGGCACACGTTACAGTTATTTTAAAATGACTGTTGTAATTTAACTCTGGATATTTTATCTTTTGGTTAATTATCTGGTTAATTTATCTTTTGGTATGTAATCTCCTACTGTTACAATACATGGCACAAAAATGGCCACACTAGTATTCGAAATTGAACTGATCAGGGTTTCATTGCCATGCTAGTGCTATATAAAGAGGACAGCCCAAGCATTTGGTTCCTCTAGAAGACAGTGGAGACTGCACAAAGCTGCCTCAGGGGAAGTTCAGATTGGATACTAGGAAAAGGTTCTTCACTGAAAGGGTGGTCAGTCACCACAGCATCTCACCTGGCAGAGTTCAAAGCACACCTGACTGATGCTCCTGATCATGGTTTGGCTTTAGGCAGTCCTGTGAGAAGCAGGGAGTTGGACTTGATGGTCCTTATGGGCCCCTCCCAACTTGAGATATTCTGCGATACTTTATCTGGTATCAATTTCATAAAAATGGACAATGTAAAGGACAAAATCCCTCTGAAACAGAGATGCCTTGAACCACACCATTCACAACTGTGAGAATGCAGATGCTCCACAGGACAGAGTGGAAAAATACACAGAGATTAGGAAAGTTCTGCTGTGGTTTCAGTGTTTTCCAATCATTCTTAGCCCTCAGCCCAGACCTTTTGTATATTTTACGTACACAGGACGCTACACCTAAGTTAGCATATAGAAACCTGTATTGTGCTAAGCCATTTTACTGTGTGGTAGCACACATCAGGCCTAAATTATTCAGTTCTTGTGTTCTCATTGCAGCATAGTCTGTAGGCTGAAAGAATGGAAGCAAAAAAAACACTCACTTAAGGAAGTCTGCTGATACTTTCCCAGGTCAGCAGGTCTTTAGGAGTGATTCTGGTTGATAACAAAGGGAATATGGAAAAAGCTGCCAGATCCCATCCTCTCTGCTACCCTTCTTCATGCAGCACAAGGCTTTAAATTATATCAAAACCTGCACATAAATTCACTCTAGCTATCATTCTTCAACAGCACTGTGAGCATCATATTATAAACACCTCTAGCTACTAACAAAAGATGCAGCTTGGGTGACTTGTACTTTACCTGACTAAACTGCATAAAGCAGAGGATAGAGTGCAGTAGTTTCCCATTCCTGCTCTAAGTGGTGGTGTTATATATGGGCTATAAATAATTAAAATGAAGCAGTAATGTAATGACAGTATGATATCAGGGAGAAGGAGTAGGAAAGGAGTTGGGAGGCATCCAGTTTTTAAGATAAACAACAGGTTTGATTTTCTGACCTTTCCAATAAATAACATCCAGTGTTCTGGAAGAATGTGTCTATCTTTAAGTGTATATCTAATTAGATAAAACAGTCCTGACTCTTCAAACAAGAGATTATCAAACAGATAGATGACTGAGAGTAAAGGACCTAGGTTTCCTCCTGACTTACCCCAGCACAGCCCATGGGGCCAAGCTATTTTACCATCTATACCAGTGGAAAAATTTCCACATTTGCTTATGCTTCAAGGCCTCCAGGCAACAAAACTGTGAATTCCTGTTTTTATAAAGCCCTGGTTCATGCACCGGTGGGGACAGTGCCTGCTGTTTACATGTCTCACCACCCCACCAGTGCCAAGTGGGAAAGGAAACCCCACTTTTGCCTGCCTTTGAGCAAAGCAAAAGCAGCTCTTGCTTTGATTTCCACTCCAGTGTGTCTGCATTGTGCTGCTGCAGAAACAACATGTTACAAGTCCAAGACAAGATGTGAGAGCCAAATGGGAATGCATGGGAACACAGGAGGAATTCAGTAAATCAATGGGCAGAATGAAAGGTTTTGCTAATCAGTAATATTTATGAAAAAGCAGCAGAAGGCAGTCCCTTCTAATGTGCAGGCCGCAGTAAAACTTGCTATTCAGTTTAGGTCAACATACTGTTCAACAAAATGAAACATATTTTGCTCTCTTTGCACAGAATTTCTGGTTGTCTAAAAGCTCCTGGACAACAGGAATTTTCCTAGCAAAGGCAGCATTTACTTGACTGGGAAAAAATGGTTGCCTTTGGATTTGCAGATTATTAAGAAATCATTGATGACAAGAACACAGCAGAGAAATAGCAAAGCTAAAGAAATCATAACAATGCACATACATTTCTTTGCTAAAATAATCTTATCGGAGACGACATTTTGGATGACTAACATTGCTTGGAAAGGCATACAAAAAGCATCACACTGCACAGCTCTTGTTCCAAATTGCCAAACAGCAGTGTAAAAACCTACCAGAGAGAACAGCTAGCCACATTGACCTTTAAATAAACTTTTCAGAGCTGAAAAAATAAACAAGCTTAAAATCTCTAGGAACACAGACACGGTAATGATATGTATCCTATTAGGACGTAATTCTGCGCAGAAAAAAAAAGCGCTTGCATAAAAAGAAAAGCCTGCTGTTGAAATAGAGAGATGTGCTGTATATCAGAATTTCCTTACTGCCTTGGGGATAAAGTGAACTACAGCTTATGCAGGTCGAGAATTTGCAGCATTGTATTAAAAATGCTAGCTTCAAGTCTAAAGCTTTTAAAATTCTAAGACCTTGCACTTCCTATTTTCCACACCTCAAAATCCTTCAGAAGAAAACACTCAAAGCTGAAATTTCCTTAGTGTATTTTCATTGCAAAGGTAATTTGGAAGTAAGCAGATACCAAAGATGGATGTGACAATGAACAAAAGAGAGAAAGAGCTGAGTTGTGCCAAAAAACCCGTCTTTGTTTGGTTTTGTATCACAATTTTATGTACATAACCTCAGAAATTATATAGCCCTCAAAATGTCACATCTCAAAGAGGGATATTATGGCTGATACTGAAAGCAAACATTCACACACACTTCTCAAGAAAATGGTATCTACGTATGTTACCTGTAGCAATGTAGCAGAACAATTAATACTACTAAACTCCATGCAAACAAATTCAATAAATGATTCAAAATTGCAGAAACAAGTAGGAAGGTAAAAGGTCTATCTATGGGGTTAGCTATTATATCCATTCATCCTCTCTTTTCTACAACTGGATTATTCACTTTTTTTTCATAGCATTATCTTGGTCAAAAATAAAAGCCTTATTCAGTGTGCCTGTATTCAACAGAGGTCTGGTCCTGATCAAGGCTTTTGAGGCATCAGGGAACCAGACATCCAGGCCGAATAAGGGAAATCACTCGGAAGCTCATGATTCCCACTGTACACAAACAATTGGGCCCATTAACAGTTTGTTACTCCAAGCGTTTTGCTGCATAAAATTATCACAAGGCAACAAGCATGTAGTTCTGAATGTCCCCTATTTCAAAGACCACTGGGTACTGAAAAGATGCTGGCACATAGAAAATCACACAGGAAGCAAGGGCATAAAGTCACTGTGCATATACACTGCTGAGTTTTAATTAGTATAAACTCACAAACACATTTCTGCAAATTCAATTAGAATTGGGCATTTTGCTGTTGTTCTTATTTCCTAGATAGTTTTATGTCTAAAAGCCCAAAGCAAATTAATTTTTTTTTTTATATTTAATGTAATCGTTTGAGAGCAGAAGCTAGGAAAATGAAGGAAAAAATTCTTCTTGAAACAATCTTGTAAAGTACAATCTCTGCTCCTGGCAAGTTTTCTTTAACCATGCTTGTTTCCAACAATTTAGTTAATAGGAGTGAATTGAATGATTACTATCTGATTGGGTGAATTCTTTAAGCAAATTATAAGATAAACTAAGAGATAAAATTCACAAATACAAATTCACAGTAGTGCTCCTGGTTTTATAGTGAATCATCTGATTCAGTCTATTTGTTAATTTGATTCAATCTGTGAGGTGTCCATTTAAAAACCACCATGCTTTTGCTATTGTCTTGCCCTAACAGACTCTGAACATTAACCTACATCTGTTTTAAAATCATTTTTACAGTCATGTCCAGTTTATATTCAGATTATATATTTCATATATATATATCCCTATGTAGTCTACCATGCATTCTACAGAATATCATCTCTTTCAATGTATGTGGAGCCTAACCAATGCTTTTTTTCCTTACTAAAACTAACAATTAACTAACAGCAATGTTAGAAACACAGATTTTCAAGGTAAATTAAAAAAAACCAAAAATATTCTGGTCTTGCTCTAATTACTTAATCTTTGGCTTCCTCATAGTTCTCATGTATTTATTTCAGTACCAAATTACTCTAAATTTTATGTTCATTTAAGTCACATTCAAGTATTAACGCTTTCTGCATTTCCTTTGCTCTGCTTCATTCTCTTGTGGAAGAATATAGGATGTGCCAGTACAAACCCCTGCTTTAGCTTAGTGTTTACTTAGAACACAATTAGAAGCTTCTTCAAACAGGTTTGCAGTACAAGATTTCCTTGTCAGGGCAAGAACAATGTTGTCAACAAGCTAGTCAGATAGAGTGGCCTATGCACCTGTGGGAATATAACTGTGGAACCCTTCTAAAAAGAATATTCCATTGAAGAATTGGTATCTCTCAGCCAAGGAAAACACACAGAGCATGTGAAAGCATGTGGGAAAAACTCTTTACAGTAGTAGCAAGATATGTGTGTGTATATAAAGCACCCAGAGATATACCATCTTCTTGGAAAATATTTTTTCAATATTCAGCGCCTTAACCGTGGTTCAGAAGGATGTTATTTGGACACTTCATATTCAAAAATTCATTTAATTTCCTAAATTATGCCATTTTTATAGAATATGGACATTTAGATGATTAACTCTACCATTATTTTAGTGCTACTTACAAAATGCTATAAAAGTCATTACAGACTATTAAACCTCAATGGTTACAGTATGCATCTTAAATTTTATTTTGAATTTCATTTGATTCACTGTGTAAAATCAGAATAACATAACAGAACTTAACATCACTCAAAAGTAAAGCAAACTAAAGCAAAGGTTCTGGGATGGCTGGAAAGTAAGATTTTTCTGATGCATTTTAAAAATACATCAAAACAGTGAAACAGCACATGAAAACCTAAATATTTAAAAAGATGAGTCTTGCCCAATATGTATCCAGAGAAAAGGCCCACGTCACTCCAAAATCTCCAAAGACATGAAGAAAAAAACTTCCAGTTGTGAGACTGTGAGGAAGAACAAGCAGGCTCTACCAAACAGTGTGAGACTCTCCCACGGATGTGTCATCTGAACTGCCAGTCAGGAACGGAGAGAGGTTCTACAACAAAATACTTCTTCCAAAGGCCTGCATCCTCTTCAGGAGATGCTTCATCTCCTTCCTTCATGGAGGACCATGAAAGGAACCCAGCCTGAAGAGCTGAGCTGTACAGATGCTGCATAATGCACAGATAACAGCAAAGGAATGCAAGTCGGGAAAACACACCAACCTAATTCTGCTCTTATTTGTTTTGTGAGCTTGGACAAAACAACCTCTTTCTCCATCACTTATTGTCTGTATAATGGGGAGAATGAAAGTAGTTAGCATCTGATCTCACATTTTTGATGTGCCTTTTGTAGAGGGAAAGGGGTAGGGAACAAATGGAGTCATTATATAGAAAGGATAAGGAATGTTTATTGGAACGCAGGCTTGTTGGCTTTGGTTGTGGGATTTTTTTTTCCCCTGACAGAGGTGGGAGAAACCTATTATGCCTTTCCTGGATGAGACAAGCTGGGAAATCGGCCCCTGAGCTTTTCTTCCCTACAAAAGAAAAAAAAAAAAAACCAGGCATATATGTTACTGCCAACTTAAGCTGCATTTCTGCTGCAAAGTAATAGTCCTTCATTCACACTTAAAACTTC
Source organism: Acrocephalus scirpaceus scirpaceus (assembly GCA_910950805.1). Taxonomy (NCBI): domain Eukaryota; kingdom Metazoa; phylum Chordata; class Aves; order Passeriformes; family Sylviidae; genus Acrocephalus; species Acrocephalus scirpaceus. The sequence goes on along the minus strand of OU383775.1, from coordinate 15,981,101 downwards.
AAGAGAGTCTTCACCAGGAATAACTGGTAGAATAACAATTGTGCTTGCCACTGGAGAGCATGCTTTTCAACTTCTACTTTCAAAATCACGTAGGATAACTACTCCATGGTAATTAAGTCTAGCAGCTCATAATTGAATTGCTAGAAGACAAAACATCACAGCTCCTCAAAACTCTCAGCCTATTTTAAGATACTTGATACAGGAACTATACTAGAAATTCAGTAGGCTACAGCTTTAATTTTTTAAACTAATACACTCTATTGGTAGGAATTTTAATGTAAATCCAGCTATAGATCTGCTTTTGCCTGAGCAAAGAAGATTTATGCTGAAATATTTCCATCCCTACCTATAGAAGTAGCTGTGGCAGCACGAACACTTCTATGCCAATATAAATGTGTACAGATCCTCCACAGAGTGCTGCTTTAGCTATACTCCAATCAAGTTAAGTGTTAACATTTTCTAGGCTTAGTGACAACAATATTTTACTTCATGGTAGCTGATCCATCATAGCTGTCGGTGTGCATACTCTTAGCCTGTGGCAAAGACAGGATAATTTGAGTTGTTTTGCCCTGCTTCATTGAAAACCAAGATGACTCAAATTACTTTGAGCTTGCTTCAGGCGAGGCGCGCACACTTGGACAGCTATAATGGATCAACTGACGTGTAGCAGAAGATTGGTGGGGCTAAGCCCAGTGCTGAAATAGAGCAAACGTCCTTTTTTTCTTCCCCTGGCATTTAACTTGAGCCTTTGAGAGCTACAACATGTGAGTGAACAGATGAGTGAAAAACAACAACTAAAAAGCTCCTACATCTTGCAATCTTCTCTGAGAATAATGTTAGCCACAGAATACTTTGAATCCAGAGATGAAGATCTGGACAGAGTTACTCAGTTATCTCTGCTCCTAACTACTCCAGGCTTGTCAGCTTTGTTTATTTTCCTCTTTTTTCTTTGTCATCCTGTCCTTTCCTCACCTATTTCTGCCCCAATCTGCTTCAACTATAATTCCCTCCTTTAGCAGCCTTGGTGAGCCTTTTCAAAACAGGGAAGTCTTAAAGATATGTCCATCAATGGTGCCTGCAACACCTGCATACTTCTTTTGTACACTGAATTATGATGGTATTTATCTTTTCCATCTGCACTAAGCAAAACCAGAGTTAGGATTATCTCATGCAGCACCCATGAGATAACCATTAGTCCCTCTGGTTACCCTCTCTCACCTTTCCAAAAATTTGTCTGATAGTGCTCAAATTAATCCCAAATTTCTATTTATTTTTCACACAGATGTTGAGGCACATTCAACCATTAAAATTCAAGTATTACTGTAAGCTCATCCAACATATTCGAATTGTCCATCATTAAAACACACACCTATTCCCAGTGAAGTCTTACTGGTTATCACAAGAAGACTTTCACAAATGAAACTATTAAGAGAAAAATTAAAACCATCTCCTAGTCATTATCTGGTCATCTGACACTACCTCGTATGTTCCTTGGTACCTACTGCAACAGAATGTGTTCCACAGCACATTCTGAACGTGACTGCATCATAACCTGTATCACTTCCCAAACTACTCCTAATGAATTGAGAATAGATGAGAACATTAATTGCTCCTATCTATTACAAGTACTGTAGAGAAGTCCTACCATGTCAGACCATACAGGAAACTATCAATGCCATTAGAAATTCTCCTTGAAAACTGATACTGCAGAATGTGTCAGTAGCTTCTGATGATGTCAGATGAGAAACTGCAGCAACAGCCAAGAGCAGAGTAGTGCTCCCTGGAGACACCAGCTCTGGCAAGATGTACTGAAATGCTGCAAGAATGTTTCTGAAATTGAGATTACTGAAACGTAATATCTCTTTTTGAAAACTTTACTGCACACAATTCATCAAGCCAAAGCTGCAGTTCCAGGAAGAAAGGACCATCTGTTATTCTTTGGACTTCTTTTTTTAAAGCTCACCTTTAATCAGTTTTAAGGGTTTTTTCATACACTGGAATGCAAAGAATTAATAACTTAAGAACCAGATAAATGACTCAATGTTTCTCCTTGAAAAAGTGAATCCTTTGATTTTAATTATAATTAACTAGAAAATAGCTGCCTACTTGTAATAGACTCATTAAATCTGATACCTTTACACTTTTAACCTACAAACGGGGCCACAAGAACTCTGGATCTATTTCCATTCCCAGCTTTGCCCTTCACCTATCATATATACCACTGAAAAGTGCATAATCTCTCACAGACCTATTTTTACACCCAAATGGGAAATTACTTTCGACAACAAAAGTGCCATGTTGAATACAGCAAGGATTTCAGAAACATGGATATGGAAGGTTTGCATTACAAACCTTATCTTAAACATAATTTTAAATTTAATGCTTGTTAGAAAAAAAAGAAAAGCCTGTGAAAGATCACAAAAAAATTGCACTTAAAGTCATAAGATATATTCACTCAAATATTTCTGAAACTCAAAGCATGATTACCACTAAAATAAGATTTATTAGAAGTTGCATTTAGCCAGCGTATCAAACTTCCCTAATCCTATACATCTGACTATGTACAACTAATCAATATAAATACATGAAAAGATAAAACTGAAAGACATGATGAAAGTAGCTCATTGAATTATCACAAATATTATATTTTAAATGATCAACATTTAAAGTATCAATTACAGATGCAGTGCACTGAAATTTTCTGATTGATTTCCAAGTGATCTTCTGGCTTTTACAAGGTCATAAAATAAAACATTTAGTTAAAAATCACAGGACACAACTTAAAAATCAAACCCAAAACCTGGATAAACACTTATTAAGGGTCTATCATATAACACAGCACAGCCGAGAGCAATAAATGGGAGAAATTCTACTGTCACAGATGAGATTTTGTCCTCTTTAGGCACCATTCTCTGCAGCAATCCTGCCCCAACAAACTTCATACAGATTCATCTTTTTCCATCAATCTTCATTTAATCCAAGAGTCTCACTTTCCAACAATGCCCTAATTACATAGATACACAGAATACTTTATTTTTGCAAGAAAATGCCACCCAAAACACTGCCTGATTGAACACAGAGACATGCATTTCTAAGGCCTCTTTTTAGATACACTATGATAAAACAGAAACTTATCTTTCAGAATTTTAGGACATCAAATCATGGCTTCAGTGAAGGATGCAGTTTAGCTGAACTCTTCTGTGATTAATAACCTAACATGAACAATTTACTGAAAAATAAGCTATAATTCATAAAATTGCAACCAAAGTCGTCAAAGCCCACTTATTGTGGAGAATTCTTGGGGATCTGGCATAAAAATAGTGGTTCATAACACTGCAGACCCAGGTGTCAGCTCTACTACCAGAAATTGTCATCCTGTAATGGAAAGAACAGGAGCAAATGTCTGCATGTGTCACCTCTACATCAGAAAGTGGAGGATGAGCCCAGAATTTTGTTAGTGGCTTAAGCTGCTACATCAGAACAAAGACGGCATCATGGTCTGCACTGACCTGACACGGATCCATCTGCCTGAGCCCACTGATTAAATCTATTAGATGTGCTCAGTTAATGCAGAAAACTGAGAATTGAATTTTTAAAAGAAGTTTTTAAAAAAATCAATCTCTAAATTACTCCTAATACTCTTTCATGAACCAAATTTTACCAAGCATAGCTTAGCATCCAAGCTCCTGAAGCTGACCTTCCAATGGTATTAATGGCATTAATAAGCGCACATACAAATGGGTTTTTTTAATAACAAGATGTAGGTTACTTTTGAAGACAGAAATCTATGACTCTTCCCCACAATACTGCTGATTTCATCTTCTATCATTGCTATAAAAAATTGCATTTGCAGCTGATTCCGAGATTCAAAACATTTCTGCTGGATGAAGATACCTAATGTGCATTTTCTCATTTCCTGTCACATTAAAAGAGATTTGTCTTTTGTCAAGCAAAATTGACTTTAATACATGGCTGTTAGGGAAAAAAAAAAAAAGCCCATTACCCTGCTGCTGCTGTTACTTAAAGAGTACTGAATGCAACACAGTGCAACAGTGAATGCAATCCAAGGCAACAGTAAGAGAGCTCCTCAGGATGGAATCCTGACAAAATTATCTGTTCAGATAAATGGCCTGACAAAAGGCAACCATAAATAAGGTTACTCCTTCGAAATCATAAAGTTGACACATATCCTGCCCAAGCTAGTTTTGTATAAAACAGCAAATAAATCTAAGAGATAAATAAAATGCAGAGATGCTTTAATTTCAGATAAGTCTGCCTATTTATTCAGAAACTATTTGTGCAACAATTTTTAGACTATCTGAAACAATTTCTCTGAATACGTGCAACTCAGATCTCTTTCCAGCCTACATCACTATAAATCCTGATGATTTCATATCCTGCACAGAATATTTTGCATAGCTAAGTTCAATTTAAAATTAGTTATTAAAAAGAATCATTAACTTTGCAATTGCCTACAGAGCTTTTTTTTAATCTTCACAATAGTACACATTGGATAATGAAGAAAGAAGCCTGATGAGAGCATTTGCAATGTGGGGTGAAATAGCACCTAAATTCTGAAAGAGACTCTGAGAAAACTGAAAATCATTCTTCATCATCCTGAAAAATGCTTTTGTTATGTAAAGCAGAAATATATTTACCTACAAGCAACAGCAGCACATGTAATACCTTAAAAAAGAAATGCTTAGGCATGTAGTCCAGGTGTCCTCTGGAGATTTATGGTTTAATTGTTCCACATGCCACATGTTACACAAGTTTTTGGTTTTTTAAATTCTGAAACAAAATTTAAACCTGTCTCATTTAGCAGGTTATGAACTGTGCTGGACATAATTTAAACATACTTTCCTTCCAAATTAAAGGGTTTAGTAACATACCAAATCCTGGAATGCTTTTGAGACTGGATTTGAGACAGATTTTTTCAAGTCTGAGGTAGCTGTATCGCAGCAAGCAGTTCCACAGGAACATCCAGTCCATTCGTGTGCGATGGTTCATGATAATGACACTCCTTTCTCCAGGAACAAATCCATCTCCAGTGACAACCACCTTGGCACCACACACCATTTCCAGCAAGGCCTAGAAATAGTATCTCAGTATTATGGCTTTACTCCCTGAAGAAAAGCATCACCTCATTAGCAACAAAAATTAATTTGAATTATATAATTTCACTTATTTACTCCCATTACAACTGGTAAACAAACTTCTGTTTTCTAATAAAGCAGCCAGTCTTTCTGAAGTAATAGCTGTTTAATAGAAGAGGAAACAACAATTAAGCAGCACTTCTTAAAAAGCACTTTAGTCCCATCAATGCATTAAACTTACCTTTCCCTGGTTTTCCAGGAATACTATCATGTAGGAATATAAGTGAGTCAGTATGGATTATAACTCAGTAGGTAATCTAAGGAGAGACTGGCTGCACAAATATCTATTGACCCTATGATCAGGCTCACTGGCAGAACACTGTTCAACCCATTCAGCACAGAAAAAAAGCCTAGCAAAATACCTTAGGACCTCTAAAGGCTGTAATAGAAATAGGCCTTACCCATTCTTCCTAAAAAAAAAAAACCAAGACAAAAACAAAACACAAAAAACAAACACTGGGGATTCAAACAGAGCTCTAAAAAGTAGAACAACTTCTGTTCATATTTCTGCCAAATCTGTGTGTGCCTAGTATAAGCCAAACTAAACCAAAACAGTTAAGACTCACCTCACTGTCCCATCCTGACTCTCCCAGAAAGGAAGTAAAATGTGGTAACGTAGTGAGGAAGGTGAAAATTTCTTACATCACAGAGGTCAGGGTCAGAGTTTCCCTGTTGGAGTCCAACTGGTGCAAGAGCACTTTATTGTTTGGAGACAAAAACCAAGAACCTGCTTCTCCTGACTAAGAATGTACTGAGTGTAAGGATAGAAAACTAAGGCAGACGAGGTCTGAGCCTCAAAATGGTTGGATGCAAAATCTTTTTGAGACTCTTTTCCTGAATCTAACTCCCCAAGATTCTCGAAAGACAGGAGCCTTTTCACAAAGATATTAAAATTATTTTGGTCTATCTCTAGTGTGGGCTAAAAATCAAAATTCTAGACTGCAAAAGTTATCACAAACCAATTGTAATAACCCAGAATTATAAAGCCCAGGCAACTAATCGAAGAAAAGACCAATATTAGATTTTGGGGAGTTTGAAATTATAGAAAAATTTGAAGATAAGCAGAGAAAGAATTATTTTGTGACAGTATCAGTACTCAATTTTATCATGACAGGAAATAACAATCTATTTCCTTTATTGGTGATTACCTCGGCCCTCCTAATTTCACTACATTTAGTAATGATAAACACAACAAAAGTTTTAGAATAAGAAACAGCTGAGGCCCCTTTAAAACACACAAGGCAGAAACAGTAAAAGCAGAAACTATATGATATATATAAGGATAAAACTTCCTTTATGCCACAAGATACATGCTGCTGCACACCAATATGGCATTTTACTTTAGAAAAAGTTAAACAAATCTCCAATGACCTAGAGGAACTAAGTCTCCCAGCTTTTAGAGAACAGAAGAAAAGACAGATCCCATTCACATTGTCTTTCCTTTGGAACAATTCAGGGAAGAGCTTTGTTATTGATTTCTAGACTTATACAGTTGTAAAGTTGATGCACTGTAAGTGAGGAATACCTCTTTCTAGGGGAAGCTCTTCTTTTTCATCTGAAAACACTTATCTCTAATTCAACTAAAAGGGCTAAATTCTAAAAGGATTAAGTAACAGAACAGTGAAGGTTGACAACAGTGTACCAGACAGTGGAAAATTTTCCTAATACAATACTTGGAGCACAGTCCAAAGAAAGAGTTTATAAGACAACTAATTTTGGAAGTTTACAGTTTAAAAAAACTTCCTTCTGTTTACTAGAGTTTCACCTATTCTTCTCTGCATCTGACTGACACTGGATGAAGATGTCACAAAAAGGCCTTTTCAAGCACAAAATGAAGACACAACATTAGCTGATACATAAATTGAACTGTGAAAGAAGAGGAGGACTGTAAATAGACACACAGTTTACAACACTGAGCTAAACACTAAGTTTCCACAGATAGTGTGTTAAGGCCTGTTTGGACAGAAGCATAAATACCTTTAAAATCCCTAAAATAAAATCCAAAGTGCTAGTGAGCAAGCTAAATTGTGGGATTATGGACAGTTGCCTAGACCTGGATTATGTGCCACTTACCACAGGGAGTGTGAGCCAAGTGGCCACAATGCAGTCAGTGATCCAGCGATACCAGGCTGGTGAGATAAACATCAAAGGCAGAAAAGGGCCCAGCATGAATATACTTCCAAAGAAACTTCCCAAGAATAGTGCAAGTGCAAAGTACATCCCCTTCCATGACACCATGGCTCTGAAAAACAGGGTTGGCATTACGTTAGAGAGACAAACTGAAAGTAATTACATAATTCTTCAAGTCCACGAGCCCAGTCTGAGGTAATATTCCTCCTTTCCCCCATGTTTCTTTTTCTTTTTTCCACAGCTAACACAGGAAAACAGTAAACACAACCAAAATGTTCTTCTTCTCCAGCAGCAGTAAGAGAAGGACTTTATAAACACTGTGATTTGTAAGGTGAATTGGGATATTAAAAGGGCCATAAAAGTATCAGCTACATCATAATTTCCTCCCATTACTACAATATGTAGTTCCACTCAAAAACCTTCAGCAAGCTATTTTTATTATCCAAGGGTACAAAAAGGCTATATAAGAGAACACCAGCTACATTAAACTTTTTGGCCGTTATCTTTGTCTGTGGTAAAATACTAATGTTACCATTTTCTAAAGACAGGAAACTTCGCTCTTCTATTTCTCCATCCCATTTCTTCTTGTTAAATACTGCGTTGCAGAAACTCATCTTCCCCATCTAACAAGGCTCTGTGGGTGACCTCCATCACAAACCACTCAAACCTGGAAAGACTGACCAGCTCCCTTTTCACCCCAACAAGGCAGGCAAGCAGTGGCTGAACCCTCTCAACCCACCCTGGCTTAGAGAACTCATCACTTTTTGAAGTCTGCTGTACTTCAACTGCCCTTATCAGTTATTTTCCAACTTGCTGCACCAAAAAGCCAATAGCCTGTGTTTTTTAAGGCATAGTCTAGACTTGAAATATTTCAGTGTCTGCACTATCGGCTACATTGTCTTATTATAAATTGAAATGTACAGTACACTGAGCTTCTTAGTGCATTATGGCAGAACACTCAGCAATCCTCCAAGCATTTGTAATAGCTACAAGCTTTTACAATTTAGCAACTACTACCAGCTATGACAAAGCAAATGTGGAAATATCAATTCTCTAAATTAGGGCCTAAAAATAGATTGTTTTCATCTATTTAGGACTCAGCCAATTGTTTATAAAATCAAAGGTTAAGCAGAAGTCACTTTTTAGTCACTTTACTGATTCCTTCTTTTGACAGGCTATTTTAGAAATTATAAGAGCTCAGATAGACAGACTTCAGGACAAGAAAAACAGGAAGCTGGTGGGTTTAATTTTAAAATGAGCAATGGAAAAGCAATCCATTAAGCATTGTGTATTGTAACATACATGATTTATCTCAAGCATGTTTTGTACAATGTCTATAGTAATGATGTTTGCACAGCAAAGTATTTGACAGTCAAGAAATGGAAACACTAGGGTTGTTAAAAGATGAAATTTACTTCTGCTACTTCATGTTGACAAGTAATAAGAAAGTAGCTCTACTCTGAGATACTTCTAGGTTTAAACCATTTCCTAAACTGTATGGTATTTGGAGAAAGGCTGAAACAAGAGGCCATGCAAATTTTTAATGCAAGAAGGATACAGGAAGCTGTATTTAACACTACTTCTGCAGCATAGTAAAACAAGATTAAATGAAAATGTTTGCTGATAGCTGTGTCTGAAAGATTTTGACACAACGAAATTTGAATTCAAACAAATACATATTACTTATATCCTGGAGTACAAAGTTTACTCTTTTCTGCCAAAAGCAGGAACTAAATAACCATGTCTGCACACACTAAGCAGGATCAATTCTGACACATTAAGGGATCCTTGAAGAGTAAGGCCCTGAAGGAAATGTGCCATCTGACTTTTTCTATTTGTTATTGCAAACCTCTCTGGGGGAAGTCCAAGAGGAGAAAAAAAAAAAACACCAAACCAAAAAAACCCAGAAGAAAACAGGAACCAACAGAAAGGGGGGTAGGGGAAAATTATTAGTTGCAACAAGACCAGAAGAAAAAGTCTTCTCCTGATATCAAGATTTGAGACCTACTGCAAAAGGCAGCAGACAGAATTAAAATTCTTTGTGCTTGATCTAAACAGGCATTTTTTGAGGAACAAATGTATCTAAACAACTGGAAACAGCTGTAAGACAGGTAAAACCCACTAGCAGACACAGAACAGGAGTTTGTTAGGCTTTAGCCAGATGCTCTGGTCTTCTGTGAGGCTCTCAGAGCCATCAGTCAGATGCAGTGACATTTGCCAGACAGACACCGTGGCTCCAAAAGGCTGCCAGGTAACAGGCATGGAGGACACACTCAGCTCCAAACACCTGACTGCTGCACACAGGTACCCCTAAAGCTAATGAGAGGAGACACTGCTCTGTCATCCTTCTAGACTCTTAGAAAAGCAAGGTGAGTCACTTATTTAGGGCTGCCCTTTTCACAGTTTACACTGGTCCCTCCTTCAAATTGTTACACACAACCAAAGATTTAAGGAAAAAAATCTTGTATATTCTGTGAAAGACTGTCTCACAGACCTTTGTTTGTTTGTTTGTTTTAGATGAAAGTATCTGAGCTATGGGAAAGACCTGAGGAAGTTCTGAATTTTCTCTTCTTCAACCAGCATGAAGCAGTACTTTCTTTTACATTCCAGTGGATACTTTTTAAGTTATAGTGCATTCCAGTGGGTTAAACACTGTGGTGTTTATTTCTAGACACAAAAGATACCATGGGTGTTTCCAATCCATGCCATTTATCATTCTTCAAGCCACATTTTTTAGTGTGATAAATACCGCATTTTGCTTATTGCTTCTATATAACACATTATATATCTTTACACATACATTTATCTAGAGTAACAGATAGACTTTGACTTCGTCTCTGAATTACCTCCACCACAATGAAGGAGAGAAAGGGAGAAAGTTTCAGCAGATCCAGCTGGGAATGCAGTGCACAAGTTTGTAAGGGTTGAGGATGTAGGGCTGGCACACACCTGGGCTGTTGTATGCAGTTTACCATTCCACACACCTACCAGCAAAGACAGGAAGGAACTGACTATTTTCATCCTTTTGCACTCCTCAGCCCTTAAATACCTACCTTAGAGACAAACCGTCTCTAAGATATGTCAGCCATCCCAAATCTAATACCTGCATTCAAAAAGTAACAGCTACAAATCAATACCTACACATGCCTGCAACCTCAAAACATGATTAAAAACCATTAAAATGATTATGATTAAAAGCCAAAGAAGTAATACTTAATGAGGACTTGGAAAATGATCTAAAACAAATGCAAAAGATCTCAAAACAAAGAAAATTGTAGCTGACTCATGTCAGAGATTAGACACCCAAGAAATGAATTACAGGACTGGACAGGAAGATTGAATAGGAAGCACGCATTTTCAAAGTACAGAAGTATTCTCTTACTTCTGCTGACAACACTCCTTCTAATGCAGCAACCTCCCTCAATACTGAATTTAACATGTAGGATGGTCTTTATGTATCTTAAAGCCACTTTCCATCAGCTGTGTGGGTGGGAGCTGTGGGGAGACAGTCAAAATTATTTTACAATTCAGATGGAAAGCTTAAAACAGTGATAAAGACAGCACCCTCATACTGGGCTTGTAATTCTTCATCTATTTCATGGCAGAACTCCAAGTCATTGGGGTACTGTACTTCACATGTTCTTGTTGCCATAGCAGAAGGAAAACATGCTCTGTCTCCAGGTAACTGGAAACAATAATTCTTTAAATACAATTTTTGCTTTCTATTGCAGTTAATTTGAAGAATTCTTGGCTACAAGTGGAGAAAATACTTTCCCAAACAGTTTTTGTAAACTTCATTTTTATTAGAGTATGTACTTGAAATTATTTTGATATTCTACACAAACAAAATGTTTGCATAGTAACATAAGCAAAGGTACCTATTTTGGCTTGTTTTGTTTAACATCTAAATGCTTTTATTGAAGGTACAGCTGAAATGACAGACAAGCCACAGCTTATTGTGATGATGATTTCAAAAGCTTTTAAACGCCCTGTTCTATACAACAGAACTTTTCTTCACAACTGCTTCTGTGGCTTGTAAGTGGGCAAGGGATGCAAAGTAAGTTTATCTGATAGGACACAAAAAAGTTTTAAACTTTAAGGTCTAGACGTCTCAGCATAGTCAAGACTCACCACATGATTCATGTTTCCTTAATAGCCCCCAGCTAATTTGAAGTGCTTGTACAAACAGGTTAATTCATCTTCCAGGTTCAATGTAAAACAGAATTTTAGCCTCAGCATAGCATTGAGCAATACTACCTGATAAACAGAGCCAGCTGCCTGATAAGGAGAGAAATTTTCAAGCACTTAGTACTATGAAGTGAGCAAATCACATTTTATTACACCATTGTAAAAAAAAAAAAATGCTCTTCAGTGCCAATAAAACAACAGTGTATGATTACTGGTCAGCATGTTTCTATTCAATCAGCGTGGGCAATAAAACTGTTCATTAGTCTTCAAACCTGAATGAGAAATACTAGGCCCTGGATTTAATGCTTCTTCCAGTCAACTACCAGTAGAAAAGGTAAACATCTTCAATTAAAAATTAAAAATTAAAAATTAAAATCAAGCTGAAACTCACACAGACAGCCAGTGATGCCTCTTCTCTAACAGTTCTGCAAAGAAAGCCAGCACTTAACTACAAACTGACTTAACTTCTGCATTTCCTCCAAGCACAGCAAGTGAAAGAGGTGAGCCAAAAATTCCAGCTCCCATGTTCAATTTTGCATTTGGAAACATAATTTCCAAATCAGAAGATACCATTTTCACAACAATTTTTAAAACCTTTGATCTGTGAATTGAAGTTCCAGGAGGTGGGCAAGAGGGGATCAAAGTTTGCCAACTACTTAGGTGTTCATTAAACAAACCAGCAAATGAATGACCCAGACTTTCACTTGTTTATTGTTTTTTTTAGGTTACAAAACAAAATCATCTAGACCAGAGGGCAGGCAGACTGACAACCCCTCCCAGCTTTAGTGATGCAAATGAGCGGTCTGTGCAGGTGCCCAAGCGACAAAACAGTTTCAGTGGAAATGACACATCCTAGCAGAACGTTTCAAGTCCAAAAAAATCACCACACTCTTCCATTTGAGCATTTTATGGTTTTCTTCCATAACAGCATTTCAAAGGAAAATTTTATCAATTCTTGCGCCCAGAGCAAGAAATTAGTTTCTATGTAGCACCTTATTTAAAAAGAAACTTGCTCACAGCAAGTTTGTGTAGACTGACTCAGTTGTATTTCCAGATCTACAACTCACTCCATCTCTTTCATCACATAACTTCTCACTTGTAGCTCAGTTAAAAGAACTGCAGAAATAGAAGAAGTTCTAGGGGAAGCAGTGGCAGGAGGAAGCTGAATTATTAATTGCAGAGATAGCCACTTGTCCTAGGGTGACCACTCTAATCAGAAGTCCATGCAAAACAGGCAGGAAGCTCCATCAGTCTCCACAGAACTTTTTATGAACTACATTTTATTTCTGATCTTTCTCTTGGGCACTTCAGTATTTTAAGGAACATACAAGTATGACACAGATCATTATCACTGAAAAAATACACGAAGAAACAGGCACTTGACCACTAAGTACCACTACTTCCTTTTTATACAATTCTTGCATTTAAAAAACTTAAGAGATATATGCATCGTAAAACAATATAGGATAGGGCAATAAAAGGTAATTATTATCACAAGCCACACCCCTGACAGAGCAGATACTACCTTACACATGCACAAAATAAAAAGTGCAAAACTTTATGAGCATTTTCTGGAAATATTACAAATAAAATATGATTATTACTGCATCTTGCAATTTATTATCTCTTTTATTTGCCAAGACTTAATCTGACTATTATAATTCAATTAAAATTTAACAGAATATTGAATTTGCTCTTCCAAGTAATTGTGTCTTCCCAAATGTAAAAATGCTGGCTGAGATTCTTTGCAGTACAGCCTTTAGACATTGCAAGCAGGTAATTCATCAGGGTACAGACATCAAATCAGTCTGATGCTTCTTCACCCCCATTTACCTGTTCTCTTTCTACTGTTGCTCCAGAAAACCATTAGACCAATAAAACTTGAATGAAAGCATGAGCTAAGGTATTTGAAATCATTTGTAAGAGGGTATCATGCAATAGCTACAGCTGCTTCCAGAAAAGAAAAAAGAAAAAGGAAACAATGATTTATAGAAAAGTAGCTTGCTTTTATTCCTTACTATAATCAGAAAATCTAGATGAACTGACAAATTTGCTGTAGAAAGAACTGCACAAGAGCATTTACTCCCAAAAGCTACCTTATTTTTTTTTGTTATACATATTGCACAGACACAAATAATCCTGAATTACTTCTTCATGGCTTTCCATGCATAGAGTTTTGCTCTGCACTATCCACCAAACTGCTGGGGCCCCACAAGCCTGTATTAAACAACAACCAATATAAATAAAGTGCCCTGGCTGACAAGTCATAAAGAATAGGTTTGGCAGATGAAAAACAGCTGCTGTATTCCTCCCATCCCATCTTTAAATAAAAGAAACAAACAAAAAACCAACATAACCTTGCAATAAACATGGAGCAGTGTCTGTTTTAGGGGTTTATTAAGTATTTTATATAAAACCTGCAGGTCAGCTCGAGGCCCAGTCTATTTTTCAAAGAAAGTTACTTGTGGTCAACAGCTGGCAATCTGATTTGTTTGGTTTGGTTTCCACAGTCTAAAGCAGACCAAAAAGCTGACCAACACTGATGGATAACAAATCCAAGTGAAAATTATGAAAGATAAAATACTCCACTTTGTAATTGGAGATGTTACAAACAAACCAATAAATCAATTTCTTTTTCCCTGCATAAGAGCACCCCAACACTTTAGTTCAGAGCTATTCTTGGTGGGAAGGGGTGACATTTATAATTTCAGAAGTATCTGTTTCACAATAAAATCCTCAGTGGGGAAACAGAAATAAAGGACTTCATGCTGAAGAACAGTTACTCAAATAGAAAACTAGTCATTTTTGGAGGAGTATCTTTAAATCTCTGCTACTGCTACTGAACTAAAAATCACTCTCAGAGAAGGAGACATCCATGAAACCTCTAATGGCTTTTTTTGGCCCTCATCAAGATGGAAATTCAGTAATATCACAGAAACAGAAGCAACAACTCAGAATACAGGAAAGGCATATGAACAAAATTTGTGTTGCCTAGGAAAACCAAAGACTATCACCAGGACACTAACAGCATCACAGCTTATGATAACTCATATTATTCAGAGAGTGCAATTATGAAAATAAAGAGGGGGGATGTAAAAGCAGGCTTTCAGAGGCCTTAAGCAAGGTACCCAACTTGGAAAAAGTTTCATTGAGAGCTCTGTAATTGTGACCATCCTCTACAAAAACCTCTCTGTCTGTAAAACAGAATATATTAACCCAAATAATTGCTCCTTTTACAGCTATAATGTATGCTGCAAATGAATTTGATTCTGGATGGGTAATACTGCAGTGTGGTTTGTTTTTCTTACCCGACGTAGCTTTGCTCTTTTTTAGCATCTTTTATACTTTGACAGTCATCACCTACAGAGCAACAACAATTACAAAACAACTTTATTCTTTTTCTCAGTTGCACATTATATGCTGCAAAAGTTCAGCAGGCCCCATGCTAATAATCTCAACAGCAAACTTACTGAAGCCAGTGAGCTTCCACCTAAAAGCAGTTGCAAAAGCAGATTATGGATTTTATCTACTCTCAGAATTATTAAATGACTGAAGAGAAAGACTAGACACTTATCTTCATTTGCCTACCATGTAAGGGATTCTGACTCAACAGTACTTAGGTGAGAGATGGAGAAGAGCACCTGCAGACAAACTGATGTCACTATTTCTTTTTAGTAATAATAAATTGCTATTATCAATGGAATATAACTCTGCCAAGTCTCTGAGTCTTGGCAACCGCCTCAGGCTTTTAAAAATGTATTTCCAAGACAAATATCAAAGAAAAAAATCATTTGCAAATAATGTTAAAAATGTTCTAGCTCTTTAATTGGAAAATTCCATTTGAGGACTTGAAATTTTGCAGGACTGCCTTTGTGTCAGGAGTACACAGCACTCTGAAGCATACGTACACATCAGCAAATATCACAAGTTTATAACAACTTTAAAAGTCACATAAATTGCAGTTTTCTAGTGAGCTGTGCTTACAGACTGGCTGCTTTCCAAGGTAAGCATAGAACAAACAATAGATGGGTTACTGGCAGGCTCCGAAGCAAAAGAAGAAAAATGCAGCAGTTCTGCGGAAAATTTAAAAACATTTCATTCCCACTAGAAGCAGCAGAAAAGGGTTTATTTGCATTTGCTCCATTTCTGGACATGAAATCCTGTTTTCAATCAATTATGTTTTGGTGTAGATCAATATCCGAAGCATAGTCAAAACCCATATGGTTGCCAAACTACCATCCCACTATTAACTAACAATTTTTCTGCTTCAGGACTTTAGTGTCAGAAATGAAGATCTGCTGTGCTTTTCAGTCTTCTAGACAACAGCCTTCGCATCTTATTTGCACAGCTCACCAGTAGAATCAGTCAACAGCATATCTGGCTATTTCTAAGATCACATTACAAACCACTGCTAAGAAGGGTAGCTTTAACCCCATCTTCAGCTCTGTAATTTCCTCTTTCCATCAGCTACAATAGGAAGCTTTTCTCTTCTGACAGGACTCTGAAGCGATGTCCCCAGGGCTTCAGGTGGATTGAGGTCTTCCTCAAGCCATTTCTAGCAGAGCGTTTCAGGGTGTAAACCACTGGTATTGTACTGTGCATGGATGCAGGCTGTGCCTGGGAAGACACACAACTGAGTTGGTCCATCTGTACTTGCACTAATGAAGCTCTGTGGCTCAGCAGGGATTTTCACAGCAGCAGCCTGATGCAGACGTTGCCTCTGCTTCCAGAGCTACTGAATTTGATTCTATCAAACATTTTTCCTCAGATTTAAATGCTCTCAAAGCCAGAAAATGCCTCATCAGTACAGTACAATAAAGCAACTCATGTTTCTTATGAAAGCTGAATGGCTTTGGTCCCTCAAACACCTACAAAGATATGAGTGACCACTTGATTCTTACTTGTAAATTTTTTGGCATTTAGATGCAAAGCATCCAGAGCTACTGACAAATGAGTAACAAAATGTTTTGCATGAACAGTTATCAAGGTCATTTTAGCCTAAAACAAATTACCAGCATAAGAAGCTAAATAACGTAATCCAATGCTGAGACAACCGGGGAAGTTTATCTGCCAGTGCTTATGCAGTATTTACTAAGCTGCCAGAAGACAAACAGGAAAAAAAAGCAACATCTAAGACTATGATTTTTAGCCTTTTATCATGCAAAATAGTAGCTCATTTGAAACAGAAACTCAGTTCCTAATAAAGGTTGCCAGAACTGAAAGGAGTTTATAAAAATAATTAGAAGTGGTTTAATAGGTGCTGCATTTCCCATTACAAAGACCAAGTCAATGTACAGTAAGAATGAGCTTCAAGTCAGCTGCAAACACGTTTGGCAGTTGCCAATGCTTCAGACTTAGATGCTGTGGCAGACACAAAGATGCTAGTCAATCCAAGAAGGAAGCATCCATGAAATAGTTACAGAACAGCAAGTGACCTAGTCAGGGAAATAACCTATTACAGCTACTCAGGGACCCCTAGATTTTACACATGTGAGCAGTGCTCTGGCTTAACAAGAGTTATTAGGAAAAAAGGGGGAAGAAGGAAAGCCTGCAAGAGCTACAGATAAAGAATCTCCCAACAACATCTGGGGCATTGTTACAGACTGATCCCCTTCCAGTCTCTGACTCAGTACCACTGATGTTGCTACAAAAGTGCCTTAAAAGCTGAAAAGTGATAGGGAAAGAAACAAAAAGAACAACTTTTAAAAGGCCACTGAAGAAAAAAAAAAATTGTTTGGATCATTCAGTAAACTACACTGCTCATATCTAGAGAATGAGAAGCCAAATGATACATAATACCCTGACCTACACCAAAGCTATCATATGGAAGATAAAGCAAATAGGTGACAAGGTAGAAATAATCTGGAGTAGGTTATTTATTGGTATCCCCTCTCCTCCTTAAATAAATAACAATAAAAAAGGAATCAAAGAGGAAATGCAAGGAGTCGATCTTTGCACTAGATAAATCTTATCCAAAAAAGGAAGATACTGTCCAAATCTGGCTGTGCAGGTCATGCTACCAGAAATATCTAAATCAAGAATCTTCACACAGCAGTTTTGATAGTCATGAAACATGTTTAACATTAGCTATATCTAGATTTTCTTTAGGGCCAGAAAGATTTAATGACCTACCAATTCATTTTAAGGATTTTTTTTCCTTTTGTTTTCCCTTTTCTCTTTTGCTACCAGAATCTCTTCCAAGAAGATCTAGTATTATCTCAGTTATTTCCAAGTGGGAACACACCCCAGTGTGTGCTTCCCCTTTTTTCAAGAGCCCTGACCTTTCAGGAAAAAGATTATACAAAACCACAGAATGCCTGGAAAGAATTTGCTCTTTCTGATTAGCACAGTAATATCACAGAAACAGAAGCAAGAACTTACCTTCGAGGTATAAAACACGCTCATTAGTAAGTAACTGGGCAACTAACTAGGGATATATGTGAGAAAGCATGCACATCTTTCTAGCTGTCTTTGTAGAAGGATTCTCAAATTCTCAGCTCTTGAAATGCTTTTAATCAGTTCATTGCAATGGGCATTGAAGAAGTGATATTTTTATTGGGGAAACTATAAATCGTGGGCTTCTCAAAAATAGTTGCTTATGACGTTCCACTTCCCTCTCTTCCTCACCAGGTTGAGGCTTCTCTCCCTGTGTCATCTGAAAATAAACACAATGCTGAAACTCTCAGAGTAGTTTCTAATAATCAAAGGACAGTATGCTTTTGTTTACTAGGACACTTTGCATTCAAACCTACAGCCTCAAAAAAATTACTCCACCTTAGTATGACTGCAAGGCATGCTCAAGTTAAGAAAAAACATCACAAACACAGGTACAAAGTTAAACACAGAAATGCCAGCATTAAAAATAAGAGCATTGACTGTGAAATATTCTTACGTTACAGAGTTAAGTAACATTTTTCATCTGGGCAAGGAACAGACAACTATATTCTCCTACACTGAGATGCTGAGCTCTGAAATATTTTTGTTGCCAGCAAGACCATCAAAAACAGTTCGATAAACAAGAGCAAGAGTAGTGACAGCAAATGATGCAACACAGAGATCAAAGACCTGAAATTACACAGGATCACTTGGAGCCTAAAAAAGCCATTCATTTATGCTAACATAAGTAAATACGTGGAAACTATTTAGAGACACTGTAGTTACATAATCTTCATCAAACAAGGCACAGGAAAATTGTTCCAACCATTTACTTAAATGTTATGAATTAATTAACTGGCAGCTGGGTCAACTTGCTGTCTTTCCCAGAGGCATAAACCCAAGACAATACACAGGGATGCCACTTTCCAAGTTCATGGGCAGAACGAATAGTATGGGAATTTCTGTTCTAGTGGAGGCACCAAATGGAGATAACTCACTCCTATGTCTTAACTCCTACTAAGCAGGGTTTTACACCTAATTCTCCAAATGGCACTGAAATAAGCGCCCCAGTGACAAGCAAGGGTCTCGCTCTTCATAGTTCTGACTTCTCCTCTCAGTAGGCCAACCTGGAACAGTGGCTGAGGCAGTGGCATCTCTGAAAAAGTTAGCTGTGATTGTTAAGCTAAAAAATTCAACTTCCAGAGGAGAACATATGTGGACACTTCTGAGTGCTTCCACTACTAAGACTAAATATCAGTTCTTGTATATACTTTGACCTGAATTTATACAGGAGCACAGGCTTCCATGAGGGCAGCTCTTAATATGCAGACGGCCTTAAAAGCTCTCCTTAGAAATGCACAAAGCATTGTATTGTTTTATTTAAAGATAAATAATGCATTTTTCATAGTTTAAATAGGAGATAAAGTTTGCAACTTTTACTGGTATCTACAAATACTCTGTGAGAAAAATCCCTGGCAGTTACAGTATCAGTTATATACTTGGACTAACACAAATAACTTGAAAGAAGGCCATAATTTCTCAAGGCTAAAACATATAAATATTAATTTTATGTGAAGTTGCTTAACATTCAAAACTTTCTTCTCACACAAATCATTTTCACCTGCTCCTGCTGTTGTTGCAGATGAACAACCAAGGAGAGAGGACAGAAAGAACCAAAACACAGCGTTGGGAATAAAGGAACACACTGTGTCAAAGGGGAAGCCCAGAGCTATTGGAAAGCCCTGTATGCCACTTAAGCAAGGCAATACAACATGACTTCTAACAAAGACAATTTGAAACCAATTACAACCCAGAAGATTAATGTATTGACTCCGGCGTAGATGAGCCTGAGTTTTCCACCGCCCATATTTCTCAAGAATCCTTGTCTAATTCACGGAAAGAGGGATAGAGCTGCAAGAATTTTGAAAATGCAGTAAGGAGAAAATTTGAAAACAACTTGAGGAAACATGGATTCCTGCTGAGCACAGAGTTTTCAACAACAGCTAAGATTTATTATATTGAAATTTTTTTCCAACATAGATACAAGCTACAACAGCGTGTGTTTCCTTTCCAATTCAGCCACAGCTGAACATTTCATTGAACCGTTACAGTAAGAAAAGAGGCTTTCACAACAACTTTAAGAAGCTCTCTTCTTTTGGGATCAAACATATATATTATTAAAGCAATGCCCATAAGAGGAATCAATCATTGGACTAAGTGATGTCAAGGACTGCTGGGCAATTAAATCCGATTATTAATTTTGACATTTTGATGAGAACTTCAGAACAGAGTATTGAGGAAAATAAATTGAAGACAAATGCTCATGAAACTATTCTTTGAGTCTTTACTTTCCCTCTGCCCCAGATCTGAATATTAAGAAATGCAAACAATCCTCTTCATCAATATTTAGAAAAGTTTTATGGGCAATGCATACAATAAATTCAGTTATAAATAATATAATAATATAAAGTGACACCTGTGAGAATTTCTGCTGTAGAAGATAAGCTAGCAATAGTCATCAAATCCAGCATTTTTATATCTTTCCCCCAGCTTCACTAGTTTAATGATATGACAACTTAACATCCTTTTCAAAGAGAAATATATAACCAATGTAACACAAACCGAGTGAAATAACACAGCTATATGAACTCTGTTTGGAAGCAGCTGACTGGTCAAACAGCACATGGGTAGCCCTCATTAGTCCCAGTGTGTGCTGCTCTTTGATTTGTTCCCATCAGCCAAAGGATGTCAAGGTAAAGGTACAGCTGGTTCTTTGAAAGGAATATCATTAAGGGATAAAAATAAAAAAACTCAAAGTACCAAGATTTTATTATATAACAACCCATTTTCTAACAACATTGGATGAACATTCTCCATTTTTTCCTTACAGAAAGGAAAACATTTTTTGTAGAATACTACAGTATTTACAATCAATCTTTATTATTTACATAAGCCACTTTTAAAACATCACATCGAATTCTATTATTTGGTTTTATTTTATCCTTTTTTCTTTTCTTTTGATTTTTTTTTAAATTAAACTTTGTTCCACAGAAACATCAGCAATTATGTTTGGTAGAACAGGGTAAGAAGTTCACACAACAAACAAAGCTCTCTCACTGCACAGGCAGTGATGACAGGTTCTGTTAAATATGCATTTTCTCACCTTAAAGATATTTCACTGGAAGAGCCTGAGCAGCAGAAGAAACAGTAATGATCTCTTCGCAAGCACATATAAGCTGCCATTATTGTGATGAAACATTAAACCACAAGCAGCTTCCACAGCCAGACCTGCTTATGCAAAGGAGCACATTTCTTCAAGTGTTTTAGTTTAAATAGATATTAAAGTACTTTTAAGAATTGTCTTCTAACTCAGCTTTCACCTCTTTTGTATGTATAATACAATACATTAATGTGTTTTTGGAGTAAGGGTTTGGTTGTTTTTATTTTTTAAAAATCTTTGAGAAAAGATTAAATTGAAAAGAAATCAGCTGCCTTCTGCTTCCTACCAGCAAAGTAGTACAGACTTTTTAAAATCCTGGATCAAAACTAGCTTATGCAATTTTGAATTTGCCAAGCCTAGTACCAATCCATCAAAGAAGGATTTCCTTCATTTCATTTTGGGCATTTACATAAGTACCTTAAGTTGGGTCACTGGAATTATTCTCCCTGATTCCCCATCCCATCCCACTCCATTCAGAAGGCTGATCCTATAATCTAATTTCACAAAAGAAAACTGCACTTTCTCTCCCTGTGAAGCTGTAAATATACATACAGCTTATTTTCATGGAGGCTTGATCTACAGGGGGTTAATATTTTAGAACTCCTAGGTAAAATTTGCAATCACAGCAGGAAAAGCTAAAAAGACACTTTACCTCAGGAATGCCTCACATCTTTGTGACAGTAGGACCCTCCAAATGCAAATTACTGTGCTGGCAATGTTTTTTCAAGTTTTTCCTCTGAGAAGAGGGGGTGAAGGAAAAAGGTACAAGATGGCCTGGAAGATCTTCCTGTTAGGAATAAAAGGCATTTTTTACAAGAACATGCTTATTGCTGTAGACCCACACAGACTGGATTTCTAAACTGAATTTCAGAATGTAAGAAATTTAGCCCTTGCAAGCTGATTTGGAGATTAGTTTAAGAGCCAGGTCACCAGACTCACTGAGATATGCAAAGGATAAAAAGTGACAATAAAATTGCAATTTTTCTCTTTACATGTAAGAAATTACTAAACATGAAGAATCATAACAAACTTCAGTAACAAAAAAAACCTGCTTGCAAAATTAATTGCTTCTACAGAATAGCTCCCTCTTCAGTTTTCTTTCAGTTTGATCCTGCTGATGTGAACATAAAAAAGATCCCTCAATCAATGCCACCAGTTTGGAAAAACTGTGTTAGATTGGGGTGGTATTTTAATTATCATGGACTTGTCCTCCTCAAAGTTAAAAGCCAGAAGATGCCATTAAATCCCTTAATCAAATGTTTATGGAATGCTATTCCACGGTATTCAACAATAGTTGGTCTGCAAAAAGGTTTCTCCATATTTTGATATAGTAATTTTGATCTATAGAGAGAGCTGCAAGCTAACCACAAAACTTCAGTCCTCATTTAGACAAACTGGACAAAAGTAGCAATATACCACGAACAGCCAGTGTCCAGTCAAATTATTTGTAATCCAAAAGAATAAACAGTGACCATGCTCAGAAATTTAGTTTTCCTAGTTTAACAAGGGATTTTCTGAGCATGTATACAATTTTGAAGAACTTGGCCTTTCAACAACTACTCCTTACATTTATTTGTATGTTCAGAGACAAAGAACATAAAAATGAGATTGCAAAGCTTTTGTTGAACAAAACAGTTAGCCTCTATCAATATTTAGATGTATTGATACCCCAAAACAAGCAAAGAATTTGCATCCACGTGGAAATGCAGAATTGAAAGTGAGCTGCAACACAGCTCTTTATTCCTGGATGGAAAACTCTGTTTTAGAAAGAGGAACTAAGACAGCATTGCCACAGCTGAGGAAAATGCCACTTTCTCTCAGTATCTGCAAGATCCTACCAGGTAACAGCTGTAAGTTAATGCAGGGGATATTTTTCTAGTTATATTGGGATAGGAAGGTGTGTGGGGGTAGTTTTATATTTTTTATTAACTTACTTTCATCTTATTTTGGATTTCAGTTTCCAGTTTGTTCTTGAGACCTCTTTTTGAGTATCCTAAACTTGATTCAGATGTAGCAATTTGTCCAACTAGAAAAAATTATACTATTAATGATGTAGAAAGGGCCTAGATAAGAAGTCACTAAATTCCTCTACAAGATAAGCTCTTTTTTCATGAAGGATGAGGATGCTAAACCATGAAATTTTCAACATTTAGGAGGACTGTACAGCTTAAGAGCAGTGCACGTATTTCTAATTAAAGAGTAAGTAACATTCTTCTTTCAAGAAGAGTAAGTAACGTTCTTCTCCATTTGGTTGCTTATGTTTTAAAAGAGGGAACAGTTAGTTATAGAAGTAGTATATGTTTATGTAAATCAAAGATATCTCTACCAATGTAGAGATCAAAATCTAATTAACCTCTGCAGGCAGTTTTACTTCTAGTATTTATACTTTATTTTCCAGTAAATTAATGATTGGGAATTTAAATAACTTTGCTTCACTGGAGGGACCACATGATTTTTTTAAAGACTCACACAGACCTATCTGAGCCCTGAACGAGGGTAGGGAGAGGAGTAGCCTGAATTCACTGCAAGGGGCACTCAGATAGTTTGATGATCTGATCACACAAGCTTCCATGGAATCAGATAGTCTAAGAAACACTGCCAAGGTCCTAAAGAGTTTACAATTCCTCGGATGCACTGAATTGCTTTACTAAACGCTAATTGCACAAGAAGAACATACATTTTTGTGTATGTTTTCACAAAAGAAGTCTTATCGTAGAAGTACAAAAAGAACCCTGAGATTATTGATTTTTTTTTCCCTTGCAAGAGAAGTCAGATTGTAGAGCTTTAAGCATATACAAAAGTTGGGTCAGATTAGATGGATTCACAGTAAATACAAGTGGTTTTGGGTTCCATTTTTCAAGCAATGATATGTCTTGAAATGAAAGACTGGCATTCTGTCAAGCTTTTGCGTCTCCCACACTGGACAAGGAAAAGGAGTTAATTATACAAGTTTTCAATCCAGAAAAGAGCTGCCTTTATTACTTAGAAGATGGCAGGTCACATTTCAGGGAATGAGTTCTAGAAAATTCTATAATAAGCAGGGAGTGTACATCAGCATGAATGGAAAACTGCAAGTCAGAAGCTATGAAACCATTACAGACTCCCTCAATGACCTTCTTTCAGTACAGGACTTTTGCAAGCATCAATCTACATCTGCTAAAATAAAACCTACTTCTCACCACCTCCTCCCTCACACAATGCAAGTGATTAATATTGGTTTTCTGTGGAAGCATATTCCTTGCTTCCTGTGTATTTCTGGCTTTCTGTCTTTGCTGTGCAGTGAAATTAGAGACAAGAGGACAACTGCCCATATGGAGAATAGACTGAAATGTCCATATGCAAAATATACACCATTGCAAAATCAACATCACAGTGGGCCGGAAAAAACGACCAACCTGCCTTTGAAAAGAAAAAAAAATTAAAAAGCCCAAACTACGGACTTAAAAAGGAATAAAAAGGAAATGAGTCATGGGGAAAATTTCAGGGAAATTTCACATGAAAAGGAAACCCATAAGCAATTTCATAAAGTTTTCCATGCTGTTGTCCTCCCCCTCTGCCCCCTGTCCTTTCTTTTTTCTTTCCCAGAAGCTTGATGAAAGAGGACAGGCCTCAAAATACTTTTAGTTATCCTGCTATTAGAGGGAGAACAAAACAGAGAATAGACCACAGTGTGCTCTGACACTCTGAAGATTTGTCTGCTGTATCTTCTTATTCATGCAATAAAAAAATGCATTGCATCAAGAACTGGCAACTACAAGCATTCAAAAACTATGAATCAGATTGCCAAAACCCAAACATGTTAAATAACCATTCCATCTCCAGTTTTCAGACATGCTGTCAGTAAATGAATGGTTTCTTTCTTCTCCTACGTCAAATGGGCAGGTGGAAAATTCCCAAGCACGTTCTTCTCATGGCTATGTTCTCAATCAGATGGAAAGCAAATGTGTCAAAGTCCCAATAAGGTCATTTGGATATATATCTTAAGTCCCTCCCTGACACTCAGAGGCAGCCTTCTGTCTTTCCTCCTGCACGAGAGAAACCAGAAACTTGGGAATGTTCAGATGTAGAAGGGGAAAAAAGATTCCAAGAGATAAAGATGGGTCCTCAACATCCCTATTATAAATTGGCTTTACTTAAGCAAATTATCTTCTTTCCTCTGTAAATATCTTAAGTCATCACCCAATTAAATAAAGAAAAGCAAGCTGCTTTGCTGTTCCAGGCCAACATACTTTTCTTACAGAGAGCACAATAGTTTGGAGAGCAGATGGAAACACCTGCTGGAAGCTCTGAAGAACACTGATCTCCCCAGCTGCTCAGATGACTGACACATATTGCTCTGCTTGATACATTTAGCTGTTCACAAACTTACAACCTTTGTTGCTTCTAAACATCATTCAGAGTCAGTCATGACTCTGAATGCAGCCCAAGAAAAGGCTTTCTCAAAAAAAGTTTACCACAAATACAGTCTGCAGGGTAATTTGTTTGAATTAATTCAGAACAAGAAAAATTGAGTCCTCATGCAAAACATTTGTTTCCAGGAGGCTCACAAAGGGATTCTGCTACTGAAATGACATCATGTTTGTCTTGAACAAGTGTGGTTTTACAGGAGTCTTCCAGTGAGACATTGCCTGGACTCAGTGAATCAAATTTTCTAGTTTTAGCACTTTCCAAAATAAATAAAAAAGAAACTATATTAGCAATCAAAATAGAAGCAAAAGCACAGAAATTGAGAAGCTCTTTTCCAACAGATATGGCACCCAGATTCCAGGCTATGTCTCAATTTGGATGGCTGTTCCCTTGCATTTGGAATTCTACTTTGACAGTCATTGACCTGGAAAAACTTTATAGATGCTTAACCCTTGGGGAATGGTCACAATAAGGATCCTGAAAAAAACCAAAGTATTTTAGGGAGGTCACAAGTTCCACCACGACTCACACAAATAGAGATGGTTTCAAGGAATCAATTATTAGCTGTTTGAATGTGTCATGGCAAAGTTCATACACAGCCATTTAATTATACAGATCAATTGTGCAGATCTGACACATCAAAAGCCAGCAATCTCAACAGTTTGAATGTATAAATACAAACAGAACTTCTTCTAGTAAAGCCATTGATGAAAAAATTATTCCTTCTTATCACATGTATGAACATACAAGTTCAATGGTTTGTTGATAAAAAACACCTCTGGGGGGAAAAATTTCTTAAAACTCTCATAATAATGAATTCATTGTAGCTGCAAGAATTTCAATTAAAATAAGAACAACCTGTAGAAAAAGCAGAACATGTGACTCAAGACAAAAGCTGCAGCCAGCCACCAGCCTAACACGAGCCAAATGACTGAGCTTGTCAACTCCATCAATGGAAGTTGCCACACACTCCTGGTACAGAAGAAACCCAAACAGGGTTTATTCTGCAGCTACAGATAACATCTTGATTATTGCTCTAAGAACCTGCTTCCTGTCCCTCTTGCTGCCCTTTGGTCTTAGGTTCTGATCCAGCAGTGCTCTTTGCCCCCTTAGTTGTATTAATTCATTCTGCCAGCACAGCCTTAGTTTCTAATCCTACCTCTGGTCTGTTTAACACTAAGTCCTGGGTCTCTCTGCCTACCACGCCCTGAACCCTTCCCTACTATTTTTAATCATTTCACTGACACTAGAGGAGGAACAAGCAAGCAGTAGAGAACCCCTAGCCTAGAATCACTCTCTGGAGCTTGTACTCCCTGGTTTTCCACTTCTTTGTAACAGTATTTCACTTCTGGCCTGCCCTAAACCACATAATCAATCATTATCCACTCATGCCCCAGTTAAGATTCCTTGCAACCAAGTACAAGAAAAGCAACTGGCACCAACCCAACTGATACCCTAGAAACAAGAATAACACCTGAGCATCATCAAGGGCCTACCAGTTGCCCTAGAGTTTTCTGCAACCTTAACTAATGAGGAATAAAACCTTAACCATCAGATAAACCATATACCCTTTACAGTACTTGTTCTCTAGCACTGGCCTTATGGCATCTATTTGGAATTAGAGCAGAGGCTGAAAAAGAGTCTGGTTTATTTTGTGGATTTTTGGGGAAGTTTTGCTATTATGCTGGGACAGAGAAGGAGAGAAACATTTACAAAAACCTTGGCAAGAAGTGGCAATACCCACTTTTCTTTTGTTATTTTGGCCCCCATTGCCAATATTTTCAGATTTTCATTCTGGAAAAAGGAGAAAGATGAGGAATTGTCTGAAGGAGTGTTTGCTGGGCTGCTTGCCCTCCGAAAACTGGAAAATTGCCAAGGCTGAAGAAAGAAAGTATTCTATAAACTCAGATCTGACTTGTGTTGAACAGAACATTTATAGAGAATTAATATTTCCAGTGCCTTGACCTGGGAAACTTTATTATCCTGTATGATGTTCAAAGAAATGACCAGTGGAAAAAACCACTAAACAATCAGCAGTAGTGCAGGCAGTTGCCCTGACAGTGTCTTGTCAGACACTTCGATAAGAAGGTGCAGGAAGAAAGCCTGCAAGAGAGAGAGATGTGGAGTTTATTCTTAGCCTCTGTTAACATTTATCTTATGCCATAAAATACTCAGGCTTATATTCTTCTCACTATTACTCATTCATTAGCAGACCGATCTTGTCTTCTATTTAAAAAGACCTAATCCTTTTGTTCTACAATCAAACTTTAAGCCTTCTTCACTCTTTCTGAGTACCTAAATTCATGAAGGAAAAGGACCGACAGCAGCCAGACAACCTGCCCATTCAAGCAACAAAGGTACAAATTACACCCTCGGGTTCACTCAGCTACCAGTAGCAGGTCAAAAGCCCCACATTTAAAATCCTGTGACTTTAAAATAAAGTCTAAATGCTGTATCTTGCTCTAAGAAAAACTTCCTATTTTACGGAATATCTTACTAGGAGGCATTGTTAGCTGTGAATGGTGGCTCAGAGGGTGTAAAACAGCTTCAAGGCTACAGGGAACACAGTATTAAAGAGGAAGAAAGTAGTAACGAGAAGATTATATCTTACATCTGGGATTTGTTCAGTTATTACAGAGTAAGGGATGCTCTTGAGAAGCTGCCCCTCTAAGCCAGGGAGGTCTGGTTGGGCTGGTCAGCTGTCCAAGGTGCCAGCTACTGAGATTTAATCAACCTTTAACTGTTGGAGGAAGTTCTCATTCTCCTGCGGCAACCCCAGGAGAGGAACTGGGCAAAGGAAGGACACAACCATACTAAAAGGCACCCTTGGCACACCCTTTAAAGAACAGCTGGGAGCCACCAGCTCAGACAGCAGAACCAGCACCAACAGTCATGTAAAAAGACCAAGTTTACAGTGGCTCCTTGTAAAACAAGAATCTGTTTTCTTATCCAGCCTACGTGGCTAAAACCACAGGGGGTAAAGAGAAGGAAAGGTGCCAGCTGGAGAAGGCTAGTCTAAGAAAACAAAAATATTAATTCCTGTTGCCTGCCTTATTTAAAGTATAATTTATTCATCACCACCCCAGACTGAAATGTCTGAGCAACTTTCAGAGCACTGAGAAGTTATTTTTGCCTTCCAAAATATAAGGAGTATAAGAATCACAACCAACAATCACTGTTTAATACAATAATAATGTAATACTATGATTCACTTACATTAAGTCTGACTAAATATGTCATTATCTTTAAATAGAAATGGCAACTAATAATTTTAACACTAAAAATAGAAAGATATGTGATGTGAATCCTATGTGATTTACTCCTAACATGAATTCATTATGCTGCCTTTCAAATGTTTTCCCAGGTGCTTTCAGCTTTGGTAATTTTTTTGGTTTTCACTCAATTTTGCTTTGTATTTCTTTTGTGTACCAAGATACCATCTAGTCACAGAAATGCATTTCTAGAAAGGACTACGTCACTCCACGGTTACAGAAACCATGCTGATATGAAATGTAGATGCCATTGTAACTAAAGAAAATCAAATGGCAGAGAAGATGACAATGAAATATATGGAAGCAAATACACAAATAAACCCTTTATAATGAAAGGAATACTAAAAATCTTCTAAAAATGTCAGCTAGGGAAACTCAATAAAGGTCAAGACACTTTGAAAAGGAGAAGTTAATCAAAGACTTTCTGTATTTACTGTCTTTCGTTCCATAACATAGTACAACGTACTCTAGGTTACTTTAAAGCTGTGACCTTTCTTGCCAGCATTCACTGCTCACTAACACAAAAGTCCCAAGTTTTAAAGAAGCCAAACCTGTTGATGTGTAAATTGTGACTCTCCAAAAGCACTACTTAAATGAAAGAGCTTCACCAACATTCTGACTGTTCTTGCATAAATCAAAATAAACAACAGGTGGGGAATGACCCCAGAACTCCCTTCATATACTTTAAACAGCCTTTAATGTTACCATTCTCACCACTAGCAAATGAAAATAGGTGCAGCAAATATCTTTGTGCCAATAAAAATGTTTCATTTAACAACAAAGCATGTGTTAAGAAGGCCAATTAAAACGTACAGGCACGTTTTGAAGTCACTGAATTTAGAGTTGTGAAAATAAACCAGCATTTTCAAAATGGAAGCAGTAAAAAAACGACAAGCAGATTTCCATCACCTTAAGGAAAACCATGGTTTTCAAGGAATTTTCTTTAAACTGTCACTATCAAAATGAAAGCAAAAATCAAGAATGAGAGAGATTGTGAATAGTATCAAAATCATTCTTGAAAGGTTTTTTTGTGGCTCAACAACCACATTTTCCTGTGTTTTAAAGTGCTTCTTTCCTTTTCTACAGGGCAAGACCATTAACACAAGAGGAGAAACAGCCTATATTACACAGCAAATACTTCTGTCCTTCCCCCCTCCTCAGGAAAGAGTATTATTTTCCTAAGATGGCTTAGTTACAACGTACATTTAAGCTGGTCTAACAGCAGCTAAAACTATTGCTTACATTTTCAATTCCCATGATTCCCAAGATTTAAAAGTGGAAAGCAAATTTGTTTCCCAAATAACACCCCTTATTCTATACCTTACATAAAGCTAAGTAGTTACTTCCTATGAGAATTTTACAGGAGTTAGTAAGACATCTTTTTCTTTTAAAGAGGATCATCCATGAGTCACCTCAAACCAACAGAGACACAATACCGCTACAGACAACAGATCCACACAGAATGACTTGAGGTTGGAAGGGACCTCTGGAGGTCTTCTGGTCCTATCCTGCTCAAGCAGGACCAACTGCAGCCAGGGAGCTTATGAACATCTGAGGGAGACTCCATAAGCACCCTCGGCAACCTGTGCTGGTGCTCACTGACCCTTCCAATAAAAAAAAAGGTGTTTTCTGATGTGTCTGTTTGTGTCCATTGGCTCTGGTCCTGTCACTGAACACCACTGAGAACAGCCTTGTTCCATCCTCTCTGCACCCTCCCTTCATGTACTTGCACACTCTGGTAACATGTCCTTCCCCAAACCTTTTCTCCTTCAGGCTGGACAGTCCCAGCTCCCACCCTCCCTCACATGTCAGAGATGCTCCAGTCTCCTCACCATCTTTGTGGCCCTTCACTGAATTCTCCCTAGTATATCCAGTATGTGTTTGTGCAGGGACTCAATCCTAAAAATTTCTGGAAGAATCTAGAGTATCCTGATTAGCTGGGAAGTTAAGCCTGAAGGGTTAAAAGTTTCACCTAAGCTGCTGCACAGGGTTTTTACAAGAAGCCAAAGAGAGCTCATTGCCCTCCAAATTCACCATGAGAGGGTTTCCTCTTTAGCCACTACAAAAATAGCTTTGGTCCTGGTCCTAACTCAGAGCAGAACAATTAAGGCCAACTTTCAGGAAACTGAATTCTGTCTCAAAAGATCTCCCTGCTAGCTGCAAAATTAAGGAGACTATAAAGTCACTTAAGAATTCCCCAGTCCTGAGCTCCATTTCAAATAGTTTAAGCTTCATGAAGCAAATAATAAAACTGATAATGTTGTTGTGAAATATTGTAAGGCTGAGAGAAAAAACTAGCAGCTCTGTGTCATAGCACGACTTATCAAAATAGTTCAAATTACTTTAGGTAACCATAAATATATTCCAAACCAAAAGTTCACTGATCTTCCAACTTTTCTCCCTCCACATTTTGGTAAGAGGACCAAATACCTAGGCAGACTAGAAGACATGAGCAACAACTGCAAGTTCCTTTACACTTATTTAAGTCATCATTCTTTCATAGTGCTTGCAGAGCAATTTATAGTAATCTGCAGTATGAAAAAGGGATATAACAGACAAAGAAAATGAGAAGTTACGTGATTAGCATTTCTTAGGATGTCAGAATTTTTAATAACTAATACTGTAGCAAAGAAGAAAGAGATTAATGGCAACAGAGCAAGCAAGAAATGGGATTTTAAGTATATTATAGAAAATAAAAAATTGAAAGAGATTTAAAAACTCTAACAACATATTTATAAGTCTTTTTTACTGGTAACAGATTCCAAGCTTCAAATCAAGTTTGACTGCATTAGTCAGTAAGGAAAAATGTAACAATTTCCTGATATTTCACTGAAATTCTTAGACCAAACTACAACAAAAATAAATAATAATCCCTTTTAGAAGGAATATTAGAAAAGGATTCTCCTGCAGTTGTTCAGGAACTTTGGGGATTTAAAGTATTTCAAAATGTCTGGCTGCACAACATGGCTAATGGGACTCAGTATGAACTCTCCCATAACAATTTATCTAGTCAAATAATTTCTGTTTATAACTTTCTATCTCCAGCTTCCATACTGTCAGATAGAGATATCAAGCATATAAACGGGAAACTACATTAAGAGATATCATAACTGACTCTTTTAAGCTGAAAGTAGGTTTTTCTATACATTAAGAACCACTTCAAGTCAGCTGCAAGATACCGTATAAAGTAACATCTAGAACCCGCAATTTCTGTAAAGCCATTACACATTTTGATAGCATTATTTAGCCACTTTCTATTATGCAGACCACATAACAGAAATATACTTTGAAATGGTAACACTTTTGCCCATCAAAGTTTACTTAGTGCATAGAGGAATGGTTTTTTTTACTACTAGAAGGGAATTCAAGGCATTAATTGTAATTTGTTATCAGATGTATCAATAAAGGTGATCACTGTGTCCTCCATCAAAAGCTGAAAAAGATTTAACTGACCACTAAATAAGCTAAACTATGACAAATCTAAATCTCCAAGCTTCACACCTCATTTAAAATGCACCTCTCCAAGTTACAAGCTGCCAAGATATCTGCCAGTTCATCAAGTCAGCTTTGTCTCATTCTAAATATCATAAAAGACTAAGGTACACTTACATCAAGTAACTTCAAGTGAATTCTTAGGAGGCTGAAATTCACTGTGAAAGCAAACAATGATTAGGGAAAGCTATCTATCCCCAATTAGAGAGTAAAAGTCAAAGCACAGAGGTTCAGTATGAATTCCTTGGGAGAAAGGCATCCCAATCAACATCCTTCACCTTGACTGCACAGGTATCAGCCTGAAACTGGAAGAAGTGGTCCTGGATGGCCAATGCAACTTTCACAAGTTATTGTGAGGAAAATTTCAGAATGCGAGTTGAGAAATTAGAACAGGCTCTTTTCCTTTTACTCCTTGGAACAATAACCACATGCTCAATCATGCATATGTAAATAGACAAGGAACTGTTTCACTCTGGACCAAAGCAAGATTTAAGTGAGAGGCATAAAGCAGAATTCAGTCAAACTGCAGAACCATTTGCAATTGTAAATGGCTTTGTAGAAATAACATGGAATACTGAGAGATTTCTTTTTCTGGTGCTCTTGATCCTATATTCAGGAACTCAGTCCAGTGATCTCTCTTTGGAATCAGCATTGATCTTGGGTACCTATCATTTGCCTTCAATAAGACAGACTGCCAGGAAATCATAGCCTCAGATTACAGATAAAGTGATTCTGTGGAAATCTAACACATAATGATTAGTTTTGGCCTGAAAAGTGTTTTGGTCAGATACAGCAACATCGGAATTTACAGGAGGGATAACATCATATTTAGCTAGGGGTCATCCTCAGCCTAAGTACAGTTTGTTACATTCACAGTGGAGATCAAGGGATTCAGCACCACTCAAAAAAACTTGTGGGATACTGAAGCTGCACAGTGAAACATAAAGAAATTACAAAGCATCAGATTTAAGGCTTTTGCTCCCTGGCTGGTTTGTTTTTTCACACAGGAACCCCACCTTATCTAATGCACAGGCCTTGACAAAAGGGTGAAGAAGAAGAAATTACTTTGTATTTCTTTTTCCCCTTTCCATAGTAGAGCGCTCCGATATTAAAATTCTAGGACAAAACCCTCTTTTTTCCCCCTTTTTCCTCCATCTTAAGTTTATTATGCTATCTGAAAGTGCTGTATTTCAGTAATATATTTTCACAAAACATCCCTTTTATAACACAAGGCCTACAGCACACAGCATATGAATTGTGTCTGCTTAATCTGGAATGTTTCCAGACTAATTTTTTTTCAGAATATTTGTCACTGTGCAGTACATCACAAGCACAATTCACAGTTGTTACCATCTTCAGTCACAGCTGTGAAAGCTTTGCATTCTTTATTTTATAAATGCCCAATCTGGAACCTTACTATTCAAATACAAGGATCATAAGTAGTTACTGTTAATAATGTTACATATCTTGCTTTTTAAGCAACGAGTAAAGTCCAGGTCTTCAGTGGCATTTAACTATAGAAATCTTCAGATCTTCATCTCCAATCCTTTATTCAGTTCAGGATACAATATCAAGCACATGCAACAAGTAAAATGGGTTCTACAGACCACTTTAAAGACCACTTTACCAATCTTTACGGCGTTCCTAAAATACAAGCCACGGTAAACAGCAAGTTTTTTAAGGGGGGAAAAAAGGAGAATGCGTTAATGGAAATACATCCTGTCAATTCAAATATGGAGATGTGGGTGACATTAAAAAACTTAGCCCATATATCACTTGTCACTCATGTTTCAGTTGGTATTTTAATGAAGTCTAAGATCATGAGCCTACTGTGACAAGGATCTGGGAGAATAACAGCTGCTTATCTCTAATAGCAATCATGTAACTTAAGAAATGTAATTTTAACGTTTTCAAGGAACAAAGGAAAGGAAAACACTCCAATGACACTGCAGGATATGTTAAACAGAGGAAGACCCAACATTCCCATGTACAATACACATATTTTCCTAAAAATCAAAACCTCAGCAGTTAAGTTGGCCAAAATCCGTAACTTCCCTTTCCCTTCAAATTCTTTAGCTAAATTAAAAAACAAAGCAAAACAAACAAACAAAAAAACCAACAAAACCCAAACCAATTGGAGTATTATCTAGAAAGGGATCAGACATAACTGTTTCTGTATTTGCTACATAGGGTAGGTCTGACAGCACCAACAGGTTAATAGATGAAAGAGCAAAATGCTAATTAAAGCAAAAGCTTTTCTTTCAAGCTATTAGAGTAAATATGTATAGTCAGTGTACAATTCCTTAAACCAGCAGGCTCAACTGAGTTAAAGAGCAAATCCTATCATATTTAATGTTTCTCATGCCTGACCTAGGTACCTTTTCATGAGTACTTCACTATCTTCCTCTATAGAAATAATGTCTTCTAATACAAAATGTCTTCTAGCACTACTAAATGCCCATAAAATAACTGATTTTCAAATAAAATCGTTAATAAGAAAACCTTAAAATGTAACTAATTTTCCTCTTGAAATAAATTCTGTCCATCAAGAAAAATCAATGAAAGCAGGCTTACAGAATTTGAAGGTAATAAAGTTATGATTCCAAGTCTTTTCTGTTCTTTTTCTTTTTTTCCTACTAGTTACACTGTAGTCAGAAAATTTCTTTATTCTGCATTAAGGAACAACTTATCCAAGTTAACTTCCCTCTGAAAAAATTAATTGAGCTTTTATTATGATTGCATTTAGAATGCTTATATAGAAATTTCCTAAGCCTTTTCCAGAGCAAAAACAGTTAAAATGTTTTAATTAAACCACTTTTCCTTGAGAAGTATTTCCTTTACAATGTTTTTAATATAACTCAACATTGGCTGCATCTTTCTTGACAGATGGTATTTCCTTAACAGAGAATGTCTCAAATGGTTTATGTATAACATTCTTTAAAATTCATTTCCTTTCTGTATAAGAAGTTAATACACCAAGGAAAAAAAAAAAAAGGAATGTTTCATGCCATGTGGGATATAACAGTTCTAGAGTTTTGCTTTAAATTAGCCAAGTAATATTTTTGTAGAAATATTATTAACGTGGTTGAAGCTTAACATTTGGAAAACGGAAAAATACTTGCCCACAACACTGCTTCTCTCCAGATCCCACTCCAACATTAACTTCTCTTTTATGTTCTACTCCTCAGTCCCACGTCTGGTGGAAATCTGACAGATCTTAGTAAGGTTCAGCTTAGGAGAGAGATGTTAACTGGGTGATTGTTTTCAAGAACAGACTGGTAGTTCTGCAACAGATAGCTCCCAAACCAGAAAGGAAAGTTCTTATAACTTCTCTCCAAAATTATTCAAAACACTGAAATCAGCAGAAAAGCACACCATAATTTTTCTCAGGAGGAGGACAGACACTGAGGTTTCACAGAAGTAGATGCAGCGCCTAAGGGTGGGCCACTCCTCCATACTAGCATCAAAACACAAGTTCTTAGGAGGGAGACTTGTACCAGCTGCATGTAGAAGAACCAAGGTTCCACAAGCAAAAATCCTGGGGAAATGAGATCTTTGCAGGATATTAAGGCCAAAGGTATTGGGTTTGCAGCTTGTAATATACAGACTGCCTATAAAGGTTGTAAACCTTTGGCTAAATGGCTGGAGAGCAACAGCAGTAAGAGCAGTGTTTAAGTGATAAAGAAATATCTGTTAATAATTTCTTTTTCCCCTTGTTATGCTATAAGCACTCATTAAAATATTACTTTTCTAACAGATCAAATAATTTTGTACAGCCAAAAATTTTTATTCTAAAATATTCTGAAGCCTGTGGAACTATATTTACAACATTTTGCAATTACTACTTTCCATTTTTGGGCATCTCTTAGCTAATATGCCATTCTGTGGTACTTCTAGTAAACATTATCATCTGTGTTAATACTGTGTACATAGAGAATATCTTGCACTGAAATCCAAAGCTACCAGACAGTTTCCCTAAATTTAAAGTTTGCCTATTTTATAAAGAAATTATGTATTTCTAAACTTCAGCAAAAACCTGTCCTAAATATGCCTTTTCCAACTACTTTTGTACTTCAAGAAATAGTGAGATATCATGGAGATTTGGAACATAATCTTTCTTTCTAGTATGCAAACTCATTTTAGCTTTCTACTCACAGCAATGCTACCTTCAGTTCTGACGGCAAGCTGAATGCCTGGAGCTCATGGTAACAAAGCTTTGGGCAATATGTGCAGTGCCAGTTTGCCTAAAAGATTTTTATGTATGCCTTACATAAAGTTATAAAAGAAAAAAACAGCTGTATTTAGCATCTCTATTTGCCACTGATGACATGTAAAATGAACAAGGGCCTGAAGGAACTGGGGGTCACAGACAACATGGGAATAACTTACAGCTTCCCTTTAAAAAGGAGAAGGATTTCCTACAGCCACTTCAGGGCCTGGTGCTGTTGCAGGAGGGTGAAGGTCTGCTAAGCTACAAAGGCACAGAGAGAAGGCAGACCATCAGAAAACCCGACTAAAATGTGACTGAAAGAACAGAACTTTACTAAATCCCCTAAATTTTTCATAAGGTTCCTTCTTCAATTAAAAAATAATTGCTGTTAGTATGTTTTCAAAGAGAACAACTGCACAGGGGTGCTGTGTAACACATCATATTTGTTCTTCAGTAGACCAGCCTACTATAATTACTTTCAACAAAACCAACAATTTCAGCTATTTTTCCCTTTAGACAGAAGATAATATGTATTCCTGTGCTATCAACAATCATTTTAGCAATATCCCTGTTGTGACCACTCCAGTCACATTTGCTTCTTCCTTAATTTCCATACTTCCATAACTACAGAGCCATTGTCTCAGTGTTGCAGGTGTCACCTCTCAAGGTCCTTTGATGGCCTGCTGTAATTAGAACACACACCAAAAAATAGCTATTTGACCTTTGACAACTTGCAGGCACTTGTCTTTCAAAAACTATTAAGGTGGCAGACAAGATAAACATGCAGCTTTTTTACCCACTCTCACAATCTATATGAGATGTGCTGCTCAATTCAAGCATTGTTTTAAAGTGTGGGGGGTTTTATTGCTCAGTGGAGTTGACACTGTTCAACATCTAACAATGTATCAAGAGAGGTGCAAAACTAAATGCTTCTCAACACTCACCAAAAAGACCAAGATTCTTTCTTCATAGTAGGACTGAGAAACAATACATACAATGCCTGTCTTTATTGTAACACAAGTAAAAATATCCTGTGAGATACATTTTTATAGAAATTATTCCAAGTAAATTTTGGAAATCGGCATCTCAAGATAGAATAATTTATGACAAAATAATGAAGTATTCATTCTGTAATGAATGGTAGACCCATGCAAGCGCTCAAAATAGTGTATAACTGTAAGGATTTCATTTAAAACTTGGTATTCAAGAGAACATTTAAACCTGATGTTCCTAAAAACAGAAGACACTTCTCTGAGCAAAGCCATAATTTTGGGAGAGACACACCCTTTGTCATTTCCAATAATTAGAAATAGATGAGTCTGCAGAACATTTATTGTAAATCATATTGAGACATGAGTCTTTTTTTAAGGAAATTCTAGTGCAAAATCCATCCATGGTGGCAGCACAAAACGCAGCAAGACCAATCCTTTCCTCAAACAGTCTATCACCAAAGTTTAGAAAGATCAAAGGTAACCAGAACACTACATTCCATCTTCCTAGACAGTCTGTAATTATTTAAGAGAGACTCGAACAAACCAAACATCCCCTTTCTAAATGTGAAATGCATGACAATTCCCGGGACATTAACTGGGAATTCCACTATCTGATGATGAATTACACATAAATATCTCACTAGCAGCCTATCATTTTTACTTGTCCCGAGGACAAATCTAATGACCTGGGCAAGAGATCCTAAAAGAAATTGCTATAACTGTTTTCTTTTTAAAGGAATTCACTAGGTAAACTGACAGATTAGTGGTGTTTTCACACTGAAGAGGGAGGACCAGAAGAAAGCTACTGAAAGCTCCTGTTCAGGAGGCTGAAAGGAAATGATCAGCCTTACCTTACCAGATTACAACAAAAGTTGTCTCAATAACCTTGGCATGAATGTATTACCTCACACTTTCTAAAATGTTGGACCCAAGAAAAGAGAATTTCCATGAGTGAAGAATTAAAAAAAAAAAAAAAAAAATGGACTGGTTCCCAACAGAGACTTAACAGGTAAGTATTTCTTTTACTTGTTTTGCTCTTTGAGAAATCTTTCCGTTTTCCTTGGCTTTGTTAAAGAACCTAGCAATGACTTCCCCGGAGCACATGACCCCCAGCTCCAGCTGCTACACAATCTCAAAAATACACCCAGCAGAACCAGAAACAAGCTCCAAGTTCTGATCATAGCCTGAAAGCCCATTTGCAGCTTGGCTCACTTTGAAAAGCTGTATCTTTCATGGTTCAGCATGTGGTCACCACTGTTTCCTGGCTTATCATACCAAAAGAGTTAAAAGTTGTTTTTCAGTGAGGACAAAACATGTAACTGCTATTCAGTGAGCAGAATGCTCAAGAAATTCCCACTGTACCACAAGAATTCTGAGGAAGAGTTAGTCGAGTTTATGAGAAAAAATCATTGAGTGAAATTAAAAGTGCTTCATCATACAAGTTTCTTAAAAGTAATAGCACAAGCCGTAGCAATTGGAAGAAAAAAAAAGGAAAGCTCTACCAGTCATTATTAAATATATTATTGTTTATTCTTGCTAAAGTTCTATCAGCTTTTTCAAAACCAATGCTCTTTAAACTCAAAACAGATCACAAACATGATCTTTATAGCCAATGGAACTGATCAGCTGAACAAATGCATGATTATTGTAGGTATTAAAAACCAGAAGGATCTAGTCCTTCTAGCATCTGAATAATAAAGCATCTTAAAAACTGAATGAGCTTTCCCACAATTCCATGTCCAAACTAGGACAGAATTTTTTTGACATTATCTTCACAAGAGAAATAGTTTATCAAAGCTAACCAGCACATCTCATATAAAAACACATGATGGAAATCCACAGAACTCATAATTCTCTTACATTTGTCCTCACATTTAGGGAAAGGAATTCACTCTACCCGTGATCAGAAGAAATGGTCTATCTGAAGAGAAGTCTGCAGACAGATTGACTCCCTTGATCTCTGGATCAAGATCCCTGATCTAAATTCAGATTCCTTCCCACTTCAGTGTGGGAATATATAAAATGCTAAATATCCTCTACCCAGAGCTTTACACTTGCTATACATCTGTTTACAGCTTTAACTCACCAACTGAACACGGTAACTGTACCCTGCCCAAGGACATACAAAACAATCAATGAAAACTTCAGTAATCTCTAAAACTTCACACACTGCTTGCTGATAAGTCTGGAAAAACAGAGTCATTTTACTTTGTTTTGATGTTTTAATTTAGCTACTTAATGAGTAGAATTTACAGTTCCTTTCTAAACAGCTACCTTTCAAATTTCAGAAATATAGCATGAAGTGCTTTCAGTGGTATTTATTACAAAGAGACTACTACTATCTCATTTGAGGCTGTCTATAAACAAATTGTAAAAACAATTCAAAAGTATTAATCAACTTAAAAGCATTAATTTTTGCATATATTTTTCTACATAAGTTAAACCACATTAGGAGAACATACTTTTTAAAATATGGCTTGAGCTAATTTTAAAGATGGTTGGAAAAGTTTGGTCTATACTGATTAAAATCTATACTTAAATGAAAGGAAAATTTAACCACAAAAACTGTGCTCATTTTAGAAAAACAAGCATATCACTGCCAAAGTGCTGTCCTAAGTTTAGATTGCTGTCTGACTAAAACATTATAATTATGAGAAACTGAAATGGATTTCTAAATGTTTCAAGATGAAACAGCCATTGGGTAATTTGCAAGATATGCAATTATCTTTTGAATTCACACACATAATACTAATACTTGATCTGAACAAATGCAAACTGTTTGTGTGAAGACTGAGGAAATCAATGTTAAACATCAATACTAACACTAGATAGGAGTAACCATAATGAAACCTAAGAGCAGAATTACCAAATGATGTGGAATTAATTACTTCAAGAATTTTCTTCAAGGAGGAAAAAAAAAAAAAGGCCTGGAATCTCTCTCTGTTGCATCTGTCTCTCCAAGATCTGCTCAAGCTGAACAGAAGATCATCAGCCCTTTTATCCCTGTTAAAACTGCATCAGGAGGCATTTTACCCAAGTTCTCATGTTTAGCAAGACAGCAACATTTTTAACTTCAAACACTAGAGAGGGTCTTCAAATAGATTTGAAGGGTCATAGAACACATGTTCTGCTACATCACAATTAACATTCAAATCTGCATGGGATCATTATCATACTGACCATGCTAAAGTTAAAAGGAAACAAAAATTAAACATAGTCATACGCTCACTCCAGATCTGTTTGTCCATTTCATGTATAGCCATTGTAAATTCCAGTTACTTTGAAAAGTAAGCTAAATCTTAATCTGCAACAATCATTAACAGTTTGATACAATTAGCAGGATTGCAAAAAATTCAAAGTAATTCGATTCTTGTTTCAAAATCATGATTGCATGTACTTGTCAGTACCTGCATTGCCTTTTATTGTCTGTCTCTGATTTAGGAAGAAAAACTAATGATTTAGTTATGTTCTACTTCTTGGTCTCTTTTGAAAACCTGCGTGTTCAGTTGTCTTTTGACTCTTCTTACTATAGCCCAGCCTGTTGTTTCACTGATTTGGTGAAAGGAGTACAAAACAATCTGTCATTTATATACAAAAACACACAGGAACTGTGAGCATGTCTGGGGGCACAGCAGTTCACAGGACCACCATCATTCAAACAGTAATTTTATAAAGCACCAGAGAAACTTTTCAGAAAAAAAATTATTTCTACCAGCAGTATGAGGTGATCCACATAACTGTTTCATACAGACTCATGAGGCAGTCTTCATTTGGCCTCCACAGCACCTCTGGAGCTGCCATCAAAGGAGAAGAGCAAATAGAGATCAATTTCTCTCAATGGTAAGAGATGCTGGATGCCTTAAAAATAATAAAACCATTGTATTAGGAAATATCTTTCAGAAACACTGGAACGAAAGCAATATCTTCTCCTTTGATATCTAAAATAATACCAACAGCAGGTTTTATACCAAAGGATGCCTGAAACAAGCTCCTCAAGAATCAGGGGAGCTTTAGTATCACACATGCAAAATCTTGGAAAAGCAAGGTGAAAAAAAGCAGTTCTGTTCTCAAAGGGAAACCACCTTAAGCCTATTATCAGATTAAAGGCAAATTAATTTTCTCAAACTCATGGAAGGATAGTG
This sequence comes from Acrocephalus scirpaceus scirpaceus, assembly GCA_910950805.1. NCBI lineage: Eukaryota > Metazoa > Chordata > Aves > Passeriformes > Sylviidae > Acrocephalus > Acrocephalus scirpaceus. The sequence continues at coordinate 15,939,517 of OU383775.1, read as the reverse complement.
TGTGAACCCAGTGATACTACTAATTTTGCACTAACAAGTAAAGACTCTCCCAGTTTTTAACCCCTAAGCATACAAGAACTCTAATACAAACAAATGTAATCAGGTAAATTAAATTTATTGTATCAAAACAAGGTCAAGTTCACAAGTAAACTAGCTCAGCTAAGAGAAAAAAAATAGGAAAATGAAGAGACATTTTGGGTATGTTTGAAGAATTCTGCTAACATAGCTCTATCACATCTCACTGCGCCCTGCTACAGCAAAAATCTGGACAATTCACAATGCAGAATTGTCTTTCAGGAGCAATTTACTTCTTAGGCCAAGGTAACAAATAGTAAAATCAAACTGTGAGCCTTTGACCACAGTCAGCAGGGACCTGTTCCAAAAATTCAACTCTCCAAAGGTTCCATTCCCCCTCTCTTAGCCCTAAGTGCTGACCAAGCACCACACACACGACACAAACAAACCAGCCCTCCTCAGGCCAGTGCCAATAAAATGTTGAACCAGACTATGGAGCTCAGTGCTTCATGTCTGTGTTCCCTGCACCATGAATTGAAGAAACAAGGGAACAAGGAAGAGACAGCCTTGAACACGACTGTAAGTGGAGAAGAGGAGAATGAAATAAGGAAAGAAGGACAGAGGAAAACAGATTATTTGAAAATATTGATGAGTTAGGAGGAAAGCATAAATTGAGACAAAGACTCTGCACATCCTAAGAAGCTGGAAGAAGCAGCTAACAAAAGAAAAAAAAAAAGTGCTTCGGCAAAGCAGAGTTGGGAGGAGTAAGGGGTAGCAGCACATTGAAGGATGGGAAAAGTGACAGGGAAGAAAAGACATACATGAGACTATCCAAACAAAAATTAAGAGAAGGAAACTCTATGGGGAAAAGTTTGGACAGAATCAGGTAGAAATCCAGCACAAGGACAAGAGGATTTGCACCTATGGCAGTTCAGATTAAGAATCTAATAATCTGGGTTTACTAAAAATAGCTGCTGAAGGAGTAGAGAGACTGCAGGAACAGACGAAACATGTGACAGCCTCCCACATGAACAACTGGAGAAAGGGTTACTTGATCCAGCAAATCCTAACACCACTAAAACCTCAGGTGGGTGTGAAGATGACACCTCATTCCACTTCCAATCTTCTTTCCAGATTGCTTTTGTGGGGAGGGCAGGCAACTCCATAAAAGCAAAACTCATTCAGACTGAGGAGCTGGATCATACCAAAATCAAGGTTTCCCTGCAGAATCTCAGTTTGGCTTTCACAGTAGGGTAAAAAATTATTTTTCCTTCAAGACTTGGCCTCATTGAGTACACATGGTGGACCAGCCTCTAAGGTCTAAATAAAGGTTTGTGACTGACTTCCCTCTTTCAGCACAAGAAACACTTTGGCAAGCAGTGAATGGAGAAAAAACCTTGGAAAGATGAGAAAGTTCCTTCACGGGCTTATACTCTCTCCACTCTTACCACATATTCCCTACACATGGCTGACTTCTCTTTCCTTTAAACTGAAACTTTTCAGAAGTTTGAGGTGTGGTTCTGATTTTCTGTATGACCAATTTGAGAACTGGTTTCTCGAGGTACAGTTTCACATTATGGTTGACCCACAGCTGGGTTACTTTAGTGCAGAAGGAGAAACAGCTTTCATTCACATCAGAGCAAGCACTCACTGGAATAATTTCCATCCCCATAAAACTGTTAGATCAACTGTCCCTGAAATCATCCAACCACTAAATCCACTACAAAGAGAGTAACAAGAACTCATGGCCAGCGACAGAAAGGAGTGAGACCACACTCTTCAGCTGCAGCCCACACACTGACCAAACTATGAATTCACACTGGTAAAGGGTACCTTGATTTGCTGAGGTACGGCTTCCACTGCAGCTCTGCATTCAAGCTATTGAATAATACTGTAAAACATGATTGCAAAGTCAACTAACTCATTTTAGATTTCTGTGTTCAATTTAAGACATATTTTGGCTTTTTTTTTTTTAATTCTACTTTCCCCATTTGTTAAGTAAGAAGCACGATGGAGGGGGATCCATCTATTAATCTCTGTTTTACAGTGGAATAAACTCATACTTGAGAAACATTAAAATGTTACCACACTACCTACAGCAAAAAAGCCCAATGGTCCAAAAGCAGAGGCTGGGTTGTGTCTTGAACAGAACACACAGTTGCTACGAAGTAAGTGAAATATGGTGATGCTTTCAATCAATAAGCAAAATACGCTACCCATTAGTGTAATCCACTCCACACACTAACAGAAGTAGAGATTAAGGAAGTCCAGTGACCAAAAACTGTATTGCAATGAATAAACACAAGGACCAGTGTGAAGCTGCACGCCCAGTTTAACTCCAGCATTTATTTTTAGTGAGCAGCTTCTTGCAGCCACAGCTATGTGCTGAACAGCCCGGTTGTTGCAAAGCTACGAGCCTTGATTGCAGCACTCACCCTGCATTTACTGCACAAGAGACCATTCAGGTCAAAGTTTAGCTTTGCCAGAGAGCACATCTAGCCCAGACAGCAGCACGCACGCCAATACTAACGGGAAAAGTGACAACACACACAATAACCAAGGAAAACCACGCAGTTACAGCTGGAAAAAAACTGTCTGGCTTCTGTGTATGTACAAGTCAAAACAAGACACTCTGTTTTTTTCCCAAAAGGAAAGATACTAAGGATGAAATTTTAACGACAGGCCTCCGGTTATTTATTCCTCCAGGTGCAACAAAAACAGCAGCACTGAAACCGAAGTTTCGGGTACCGTACACGTCTCTCACACACGGAACGCCTCCACAGACAAGCTCAAGCGCTCTCCTCCATTGCCGCGGCTCCCGACCCTCCTATAGCACGACCATGCCTGCGGAGAAACGGGAGGCGGGTGAGAGCCCGGCGGGCGAGAACGAACCGGCGAGGCCAGAGGAGCTGCAGAGCTCCGGCACCGCTGCCACCGCCGGCACCGCTGCCACCGCCAGCACCGCGCCGGGCCCCCAGTCCGTCTCTCGCTCACCTGGGACGGGGCAGCGCCGCGGCGGGAGGAGCTCAGGGAGCCGCCGCGCCGCCGCCACTGCCCGTGGGCGCCAGGACCGCCGCCATGTTCCTGCGACCTCTGACCTCGCTCACTTCCGGTCACGGCGGTCACGCCGTTGCCATGGCAGCGCCTCGAGCAGGGCCCCTTAAAGGGACCGCGCGGGAGAGGGGCTCGCGGGGGCTGTGAGGACACGGAGCCGCTCCTGAGGGGCCACAGCGGGACCGCGGCTGCGGCAACCGAGGAGGAAAAGCACGCGTCTTAATTCGGGGATTAGACGAAAAGGGACGGTGATTCATCCGCCCAACAGCGCTTTACGAAGGGGAAAACCGTACCAGTGTTTAGCTGCGGAATTTGTCATAAAATAGCTTGTGGGGTGGGAGAGTAGTGGAAAACGACTGTGGCATGATTTCCACTGCTGTGAGGAGATGGTTTCTCTTAACTTTCCTCGAAATGGGCTGTATTTTCAGTTTTTATTGCACCGCCTTTGCCGCCGCTCACTGTTAATGGAGTTAACTCTTTCCACATGTATATTTTTATAAGGTAAACAAACCTGGTGAAACCCCCAGTTTCCCCAGAGGGAAACTCTAGGAGGCTTTGAATAAAGTTTTATGTTTGTGTGAAACCAAAGTGAGGCCGTGCCTGGCCGACAAGAGCTGCTGGATGAAAACCAAAATAACCTGGGCTCTCTTTCTGATTCCACATCAATTCCATGTGCATAGACGAACATCTTACTCTGCAAAACTCCTGCAAAGTAAAAATGAAGGGCAAACCCTGGTCCCCTACCCACCTAGGGATATCCCCCCATAGCCACCCCCCCTCTGGGATCCTTCTTTCCCACTTCAGCTAGTTTTGAGGACAGCATTGTCTCTTCTGATTAGCCTAAAATGATCCAGTGAGAATTTCTTGCATTAGAGGGTACTTTTGCAGATTTGAAAATCAGTCATCCGTTTGGTCAATAGTTGAACTACAAAAGGAATAAATCAATAGGGAATGAGCCTTTGGGGAATTTTATCCTAAAAGTCATAGGAACATTGGAAAATCCACTGTCATCACTTTTTGAGGGCCCTCCATTCAGCCTGGAGAAGTAGGAGCTAAGGGGGAACTTAGCTGTTGTCTGCAACTGGTGGAAGGTAATTGAGAAAGTGGAGCCAGACTCTTCTCCGAGGTGCGCAGCAAGATGAGAGGCTTTGGTCCCATGTTGCAGCAGGAGAAATTCCAATTAGTTAATAGGAAGGAATTCTTCAAAATTAGAGCAGTCAAGCGCTGGAACGGGCTTCTCAAAGACCTTGTGCAATTTTAAACCCAGAATGGATTGGATCTTATGTAAAAATATCAATAGCATCTCAAATCCTTCAAAATGCTTTAGCTGAAGAGAGAAAGGCAACTCCACTCCCTGTTGGAGTGCTCTGCCTCTTGTGTAGGGAGGCTCTTTGTTGTTGGATTCACCTCAGCTGACTTGTGCTAACCAGGAAACAGGCATTCAGTCAGACTTAGTCACCAAGATTCCCTCCTCCAGGCAGTTCCAAAAAGTGACCCATTCCATCCCAAAATGGATGTCTAAAACAGCCAAGCACATGGAGAGCTGAAATTGCTAACCTTGAGATCACGCTGGCTGATGACATGGTTTAAGCTAGGTGAAATATATCCTCACTGATGCCTCCTGAAAACAAGGACAAGAGCAAGGCAAACTGCTGAATTTTAAATAGCAATAACTTAGCATGAAAGACATAGCATCAGCAGAATGTCCCCAAGGGTAACATGTGCCGTGGGCTGTCAGCCATAGACTTGTGGCCAGGCTGCTGGGCAGCCTCAAAACTTTGAATAGAAACAGGATAATGATGGCATCTGCAATATCTGCAAAATTCCTGGTGCAACCCTGCCATGCTAAATGGAAAGCTGTCCCCAAATTATTATACTGCTGTTGTCTAGGAAGATGAGAGGAGGGAAACTGCAGTCATGTCTATGTGTGGCTTTTGGTATTTGTACTGTAGGGCAGTCATGGCTCTTCCATTAGATTGAGAAACTGGGAAAAAATGCATATGGCTAATTGCCTTTTGGGCTGAAGCCCTCTGCATGAAAGAAATACATGCTAAAATGGGTTAATAAAATACTGAGAAAGATTTTGTTAGTAGCTAAGTAAGGAGCTTCAGCACTTAGTGCACCAACACGTAGGCCAGAATCTCACTGCAGCACACTCTCTGCCACTTCCAGGGTGACCCTGGATAAATCATCTCACTTTCCTATCAGTGTAGTAAGAATAATGGCATTTTCTTCTTGCTGAGAGTGCTGCCAGGAGATGATAATCAAAGTTTGTAATTTGATTAGAAAGTGTGAAACATTATACAGCACTCCTTGCAATGTCAACACCTTGCTATATAAACTTTCTCCAAAGATATTTTACTTAAAACTGTGGAGAAAACAAATTGGTAAACAAACAATAAAGAGTATTTGTGTTCCTATTTTCCTTAAGAACCCCAGAGCAATTTTGTACCATTTGGAGATAAATCTCTTTGTCTATCACATTGACATGCAGGCAACTGAAGAAGGACATGACATCTTTTCAAGCATTCACTATAGCACTCTAGTAGGAAATACAAAGGCAAATTTAATGTTCAGTTGCAACTACACAAGCAAAGTAGATAAGCACCTTGTGCTTTACACACATACACTGAAAGCTGAACTTGTGTGAAGTGAGTTAATGTAGGCATTTTGTTAGAAAGCAAAAAGTCTGCTCAAGAAAAATACAGGCATTCATAATGCCCCTACAGTTTTTGTGAAAGTGGAAAGTACAATTTCTACAGCCAAAGACAACAGTGAGGGGAAGAAAAGAATGTTCAGTATTCAGCAAAAAGGAAGAATCCGGCTGACTGGAAATGTATGTGCATTTCAGAAGGCTTTGTTAAAATAATATTAAGGTACTGGCTTTACGTCCACAAAAATAATGCCATTTGATGCCAAAGCCAAGCTTTCCACGTGTTTGAGATAAAACAATATAGATTTAATTTAGCCACAAAACAATTCCTGTGGGGAGAGCTGGAAGCAGCAAGGCCTGATTCCCAACAGACTTGCTCCCTGTGCCCATCAGCCCATCTCCATCCCCACTGCAGTAATTTTGTCTCCTTCCCACTCCATGGACAGCATCCCTGCAAAGCAAGAAGTAGTAGGTGCAGATGGGCCAATGAGTACCAGCTGCCAAGAGAAACAATAATGTTTGCTCAGTCAGGGCATGAATTTAGTTCTCACTCCTCTATCATAATGTCTGTATTAACAGATCTTGTAAGAGCATGATTGTTTCTGAGAATTCTGCCTTTCTGCCCTTCCATCAAATTTGAGCAAAATTCATCAAGAAGGTTCAAAAAATCTTGGAGAGGGACTTGCAGCCAGAGTGAAAAGCATCATGGCCACATAAGCAAAATTCATGTGAAAAAAACAGATTGAAAAACTAAAGAGTTGCCCACAGTGGAGGGAAAAACCTCACAACAATTAAAATCATTTTGCAAGGGGGTGAAATTGAAAATGATTGAGTCTTTCAAGTCATGTTAGCACCTGAGAAATAGAAAGTGAAAACAGAAAATGATACAAGCTACTATCCATCACTGACAGCACCTGGAAACATACAGCATGAAGAATTTAAGATCTTCTTAGGAACACAAGAGAAAGGAATTTTTTTATTATAGCTGGAGTTAACTTTACAAAACATTTTTTGGCTATATGATTTCTAGTGGGACCCTTCCATTCATCTTGTGTTGGTATAGCTCAGCGGGATGACAAATGGCATCATGGAGCTCATAACAAGTCTCCAAGAGGGGACACAGAGAGGAGGGAAATCATTTGAAACCAGTGTTATTAACAAAAGTAGTATGCCTAAAACATTTTGGGTTTTAATCACTATTGCTTAGCTCTGTGTTTTATTTGTAGACTTAAGTCCCCTTGGGGCCTATATCTGAGCTGGGGGAATGATAGACCATGTGGTACTCAAAAGGAAGAAAAGATAAACAATATGGAAAATATCATTAGGCAGCCAGTCACGCCTCTCTATAACTGCCAAAGAACAGCAGAAAGATAACTCATGTTCTCCTGTTCCTTGGAAAAGCCTCAGTCACTTGAATAAAGAGACTTTCTAGGAGCTTTTGTCAAGAAATGGCCTGGGCTGTGCATGCATCAAATGGTTTTCAAATTGAGATGCACAAGCTACTTATGGATCTGCAGTTTACATGGCTATTTCCACTTCCTAAATCTCATCAGAATGTGTTAATTGGTTTCCTAATGGTCCTATACCATGTGAACAGTTGCAAAATTAGCCCCAGAGATGGTATTAAATGGTAGATTCAAGGAGTGGGAGAAGAGGAAAAAGACAGGACTGCATGACAGAAAGGGAAAGATGAGAAGGAGTCATTAAATGCCCGAGGTGGGAGGTTATGAGGTGTGTTCCCCAAAGCCCTCTGCCCCAGAGAGCAGTGCAGATGTGATCCTCAGGGCCCCTACTGCCTTCACTCCATGAACACGTTGGGATGGCTCTGCCCTCATGCCCGCGCTCTCCCCTGACAGCCCTCGTGTAGCTCATTTGCTGAATCTGCCATCCTCCACATCCACTTGAGTTTTTCCTCTCTCCTGGGCTTTCTAAGCAAATTTCACTGCCTGTGAAAGGAGCTAAGTTGGTGTCTGGATAATTCACTGTCTCACCTCTAGTTGCCTACTTTTCTGGAGGGTATGAGATAAGGATATGACAAGCCCGCATAAGGATTTTCACCTCTCCATCTGCTTGCAAAGAAAATCTTATATCTGAGCCCACGTACCCTCCTAGGTGTGGAGATTTGCTAACTGTTCATAACATGCCTAAGCTGCACTTGTTAATTTTTCTTCCAGAAACAGCAGAAGTAGAGAATGGGCCTTGACTCGAAGGGCATCAGCATAGCAGTGAATAGAGATTATCGTCACCAAATCAAAACAGGGGAGGCAGTGACAGCATGGAAAGCTTGCACTGATTTAAGCTGGTATTATATTTCTGGTGCCTGCAAGGTAGGTGTATATCTCTGGAGACAGACTAAGCTCATTCTTATGCTCAGCCCCATGAACAGCAAACAATAAAGGCCACTGTTTACTGCCCTACAAATATAGTAACTGGCACAGGTGATATAATGGATTTAGCTCATTTGGGAAACATTATGAGTTTAAATGTTTTTACTGTCAAATTCAAAAGACATCTGTAGGTACAACCATAAAAGGTAATTTGATAAATTACAGGGGTTTTTAAATGCTCCAAAGCTGAAGAGAAGATGGAGTTGATTCAGAAATGTTTATTTGATGTAGTTGCTGTTTGGTTCACAGGAGACTCCCCACAGGGGCAGTAAAAGCCAAGGCTGCCTTTTTTACAGTGCAAAGATTTTACACTGCAGTCTTCTCCAGTCTGTTTAAACATGCCTCTCTCTTGCTTCAAGTACTAAGAAATTCCATTCATCACAACTCAGAAATTTCAGAGATGGAAATGATCTATTAAGCCCTATGATCCATCTCCTGAAAAATGTAAGATTTCTCCCCATAGTGCATTTGTATTTTTAATGTTTTGTCCATTAAGTTTATAAGGTCACATTAGTGAAGTGTACATTTCATTACATTTCATGTTTATGTCAACAAATAATATGTGGTTGCTTAATTTCAGTGTAATTGGTCTTACAGATGTACCAGGGAAAGGAAGCAAGCAGTAGCCAGCATAAATGGCAGATGCCAGAATCAGGAGGGGTTGTTTTGTTGCTAAATGTGATCAGTGCTGTGCACAGTGGGCTTTCAACTATTCGTCTTTGGAGAATGGTCATTCTAATGTCAGTCATTAGCAATTTGCTGCTGGTCACTCGGGAACAGCATGTTTCCTACAAATTGCTTCTATTAGTCACCTGTTCTTGTCCAAATAATTGACTATGAGAGAGAGACAGCCTGTTTGAGATGGGTGTTAGCAGGGTGGCAGAGTGTATGGACACATTGTTATAGGATGCACACTTTATGTTTTTTGAATGCCAAAAATTAGTGGAATGAGCTCAGATCTCTTTCATTCTGGGGTCAGTCTGTAGCTGCATCACCAAGTCCAATGGAGCCCTTTGAAAAGCCAAGGCTAACGCACATGAGGTCAGTATCTGGCAGTAATACAGCAGCACATTTGCTTGTCTCTGAAATGCAGTCACCTCTGGCATGAAACCTGGCAGCTGTTTCACATAAAATGCTCAGGATGTAGACCAATATCCTTCAGGAAAGGAGGAAGAGAAAGAGGAAGAAAAGCATGGAGGAGTTGCACCCTTCGTATTCCTGTCACTTGCCCCTTTAGTGAAAGCTCTTCTACACAGTGTTGTTAATTCAAGTACCTGCTCTTTTGACAGCCTTTTATCTCACTGAAAATAGATGTTTTGGCATGACAGAAAATACAAAGAACAAAAAAATTTAACTTACCTACTAAAAAGAAAAATGCTGTGGGAAAAAAAAAAAGAGCAGGTCACAGTAGCACATCAGAAGTCAGCTATGTCATTCTCATCAGGAACTCCATTCCTCTCACCACTCCTCTCACCACACCATCTGGATACATTGTGCTTTAAATTATTGCTGCACTGCTGCTCTGGTCCTGCTATCATAGTTTGTGAAGGCTAAACCTGAAGGAGTATAGGGCTAAGAGGTTACAAATGCCCTCCCAATAAAACTCGTGTTATAGGTATAAGGAAGTGTCAAAGATTGTTGTTGATAGGGTACTTCTGAGATGCCAGAAAAGGGGGCTTTGAGTTCATACAAGTAGTTCTGGAGCCTCTGAAAATATACCTTGTGACCCTAATGCAGGTGTGGAGAGAGAAGCGGCAGAACCTTTGAATCCAAAGCTGTCTCTGGACTGATGCAGAGGGAACTGGATGCTAACTCCCCAAAGTCTGGGTAGGAACCAAGGAGGGCACTGGGAAACCAGAGCTTAATTATAGCTGTCATAGGAGGAGGCAGCAGCAGCATGAGGACAATGGATGAGGGTCAGAGAGGGGATAGAGGAGCCAGCCTTACGTAAGCCATTTCTCAAAGTTACACAACGGAGTAAAGTAATAACACTAATGCACTTTTATAATGCATTCCTACAGAGATTTAAAATGCTTGAAAAGATAAGTAAATATTATAAGGTGGCAGATGGAGAAACCAGAGCAATGAGGAAATTAGTGGCTTCCTTGTAACTGTAGGGAGAGTCAGAGTTGTGGTGGGGAGCAGGAGAAAGGTCTCTCGAGCCCTCTGAACACTTGAGCACAGTCTTCCAAATGCTCAGATGTGCTGGACAGGAGGAAAACTGGCAGGTTAAGAAGAAATTTTCCCTAAATCAGGAAAAAAATCAGAAACAAGAAATGCATTTTTCAAGCTGGAAAAAGATGTTTGGTGAAAACAACAGAGAAACATTTTGGGTTCCCAGGATTTTATTACATTTTCTAGTGTGAGCCAAAGGATTTGATCCAAGTTTCCAGAGATTATTCCTCACAGGAAAAGCAAAGCTGTTATAAAGGACGTAGTAATGGCACAGTAAAAAACAACAACAATAATGAAAAGATGTCTTTTGTTTAATCACCTGGACAGATCCTGCATGATGGAAATAAAATGTGGGATAACAAGCTCCAAGAGACAGGTCACAGCTATGAGGGATTGTCAGGCCAAAGCAGCAGAGTGAGACAGTGAGGTACAGGTGAGGGGTGAGGAAGGGCAGTGCTCCCAGGAGCACAGATCTGCCTGGGCTCTTTGTGGCAAAGCTTCTCTTTGTCATCAGTGCCAGTGACCCTTAGGAGTTGTCTGCTCTCCCAAAAACCTTACTCAAACCACTTACTAATTTCCTACTGACAACAGACTCTCCACCCCTCCTTACTACCTCCCTGGGCTGGACTAGTCCCTTTGGGGTTACTGTGAGGGGAGTAACAACCTCAGGAGCAATCGCTGGATGAAGAGGGACCTCCATTCTGCAGAGAATGTGTTCTGTCCCTTTGAGCATGTCTGTCCCATGCAATAAGGACTACTGAGGTCACCCTGCTTGTCCCTGGCCATTAATTGCTGTGTGCTGAGGACATCCCCTGACTGCTGCTTTGCTGGTCTTACAGTTCTCGTTCCTGCTGCTCTGCCTCCATTCATGGGTGCAGCTGCACTCCTTCTCCTGGGACAGGCAGTTCCTGTGCTGTGTGTCCCCTCTCCTGCCTGTGGTACTGCTGTGGGCAGGAGAGATCTTCCAAGAGACATTTTAGCTGCTGAGGTCAGATTATGAGGCTCAGGACTTTTCCTGTAAGACAGAAATTAAGCCTTCACCAAAATACTCGGCTCTCACCTCTCCTGGACTGAGAGGAGGGCCCAGCCATGCAGCCAGAGGTAACACTGTACAGATCTGTAGGACTGTGTTTTCTGTGTTAGTTCAGCTTTCAGGGACTTACAGAAAAATAAATGTCATATCATATGAAATACAGTAACTAATAATAATGATCTGCATTTATGCACCATTTAGCAACTGCTCATGACCGCAGTATTGTAACAGGCCAGGGAGCAGCCAGGTGTTGCCCCCATTTTTGGCTGGGGAGACCTGCAGCACAGGACCATGGCTGAAGATCGTTTTCTTTTCCAGAAGGAGTGGTGCATGGCCTCATTCCCTGTTATAACCTCTCCATGGGCAATTCTGCTGCCAGGAACTGCTGTAATCTCCTGTGGGTTGGCAAATGGCACGACAGGCACGTGTCCAGGTCACTTACTGCCTCACTCACCCAGCAGGTTTATCTGTGGGTCCAGAGGGGAGCAAGGTAGTAAAGTACCAGCCCTCTCTGCTGGAAAGTCTATACCTGTGGCTTCCAGGAAGATTTTGGCCATGGTTACATGAACTCCGGTGCTGTTTGGTCAGTCTGAAGCTGACACTCTCCTCTGCTCTGGCTCATCTGGACAGGATCCGACATTCTGAGTGAAAGCAAACGCAGCAGCTGACGCTGCTGCACACAGGGGACTGAACCAGCTTCAGAAAAAGCATGTGGCTTTCCAAACATCTTGCAGTCCAAAGCAAAACCAGCAGTTCTGACATGCTGTGAGCAATAAACAATGAGCTTTGTCAGCATGTCTAGAGGAAATGATAATTCCTGGAGTGTGAATGATGAAATGTTAACCAAGATGGAGGCTTTGGATAGCACTGTGGTTAGGAAAGCATATGTGCATCAGCGTGGAAGAGCTGACACTAACACAAAGAGCCCTAACTAAAACATAAAGATCTTCCAGGTCTCTCAACTTACTGCCCAGTAGTATTTTCTCCTGTTCCCTGTACGAAGTGTAAAGCGTTGCTTGTGTTTGAAAGGGAGATCTGCAGTGCTGTAACCAGCCCCTGAATCTGCCCCTATGGCTGCATGGCCCTGGCTCTTCATCACCTACAGCTCAGCACTGCCGTCAGCCCTCTGAGACACAGAGGGCTTGGTGCAGGCTAATTTACTGTTGTACCTGCATTACGAGATTGGCTGTCCCTCTTTTCTCTTCTTTGAATTAAGAGGCAGCTCTGGTCACTTCAGTGTAATTGAAAACCTAATGAATCAGGAGGAGTGTTTTTAAGGTTACAGTGACCTTGACAGAGACCTGCTAGCCCTGTGCTTAAATATTTTGCAAACCCGTTGCACAGTTTTGAGGCCAAAAAGAGTCAAAGTGCATTTTCCCCCTTTGCTTGGAAAATGTTAAAACTGTTCTCTGCAAACCATGTGAAATGTTTCCAGTCGCTCCAGCAATGTACAGCATTGACATGCATGTATTAGCAGAAAGCAAGAATAACTAGAGTCAGAGAAAATTATGCAATTATTCATAGTAATAATATTAATTTCACAATGGCATCGCTTTAGGGGCCTCTTGCAATAAATAACCTTGAGAGTTATCTTAGTGTGTGTGACAGAGGACGTATGTGCAGTTGAGATCAGATTGCACAGTAACTTTTTCCCGATGTGTCCTGTGAAACATGGAACCTTGATCTCACTCACCAGTCACCCATGCTGGGGTTGTTTTAAGAAAAATGACATTGAGGACCATTATTCAATGCTGGAAGAAAGAAAAGACTCAGCGTTCTGCTATGGCTAGTGTTACCCTCAGGCATTTCTGGCATGTTTCCGTTGTAAATTCATTTTACATGTGGCCAGGAAGTACATCTTGTTGCATCTTGAAAAAACCTACCATATTTCTTCCCTGTTGCTCATTTCCAATCTACAGAAGCATCTGGTGGGAGCATGTCAGAAGATCTGTTACTAAATGTAAGAAGTTCAGTCCCCAGTGCACTTTAATGCCTGAGTCTCATTTAAAAGAACAAGGTCAAATCGTATTTTACTCCTCTGCTTTTTAAATTGTGACTTTTTTTTTTTTTTTTGTGCTCTCTCCTTTGAATAGGACAATGTTTTTCTACTAAATACTGTCTTCACCACTGTCACTTCTGAGAAATTTGGTTTTGGATGGAGATAAAAATTAACACTGTTGCTTTCCAGGAAAATCCTAGAACCATAAGTTTCCACCAAAGCCTGGCCCACATATCCAAGTTTTGAGACACCCTTACCAAAAATACCACACAGGGAAAAGTGATAAAAGGCCAAACACTTCAGTTTGTGTTAGTGGTACTGCAGGGCTTGAGATGATGGCTGGCCATGCTCTGGCATTTGCCAGAGGGGCACAGATTTGTTGAAGGCTCATCTTTAGTGTCATAAACATAGCCTCTCTCCCACCCCTCATTCCTTTTTATTTCTCCCTCTCTAGACCAAGCTAACATCTGCATCACCATTCCCACCATTCTTACAATGGCAACCCCAAATAATATCTGTTGATTGTTAGGAGGAAGGTAAAGATTTATTTGCATAGAAAGCATAGAAATTGCTTTCACTGCTCCAAGTTCCAAGCACTATAGTCTTGCTCACTTTCTACTGGCACAGTGCATGTCCACTCCCTGCCCATGAGTATGGACCTGGAGCTCTGTAATGACAGAATTGGATCATTTCTGCCATGCCATCATTTCTGCTCTTCTCCCATGACCTGCCTGTTTCTGTCCCCATACCTTACCTCTCATGAGGGTCACTGTCTCCTGGTTCATCTGGGAACTGTTGTGAATAAGACAGGTTGCATTTCCCAGTGGTCAGACTGGTTCCCCTGTCATAAGCTCACACTTATAATAGAAGCAGGAAAATTTGAAAAAGCACATCTGATGTAATTAGTGTAACCTTTCTGCCAGGTGGTTAACAGCAGAGAAAAATGTTTGGATTTAATATACCCATGGCCCCTCTTGATAAAGGACTAAATTCCAATCTCCACTTAGAAACATGAGAAAACTAAACATACCCTCCCCAGGAGCTTTTAAAAAGATGGATTTCCACCACTCACTTGCATTCCCAGATCTTTATTAGGCAAGAGGGAGCACAGTCATAAAGCCAGGCAAAGCCAGCAATGGCAATATATATCCAGATAATGAGCAAAAGAACCCACTTTTTCAAATCTGTTGGCAGAGGTCCACCTCCCTTCCCCCTGCCTAGTGAAAAGGTGCCCCAAAGAGAGCTCCATGGTTCCAGCACCTCAGCTAGGGTGAGGAGCAGGGAGCAGTCCTATCCAAGGAGCGATGGAGGACCCCCAGCTGCCAGTGCTGTGGACAGAAGATCTCAGCTGTCTGCACCACCACCCAAGGACCTGGTGAGAACACACACTGATACAACTCAGGGTGAATCAGGCCACAGAGTGGTACAGAGTTACAAGGCAGGAGTTCAGGCAGCAGAGTGCCATCAACTCATGTCCTCCAGTTATCAACAAACTGGTGATGGAGTGCGGTGTACCCTTCTACCTCCCTGTGGAGCCTATAGGCAGAGGTGGAGGAAGAAACACTATTCCAGCACTTTTTATGGCATGTCATGAAAGCAATCCAGGTGTGCAAAGGACAGACCAAGTTCCCATGCAACGGTGATGCTGCTTCGTCCAAGGCATTATCATAAAAGTCAGGTTTTCATTTCAGTGGGCCCTTAAGGCTTCTGGGCCTCAGATGGCTGGAAGGAATCACTGTGGTCTCCAGAACTGTTTTATCTTCTCAGCTTTACTGGGAGGTTGCATCATGTCAGTTTGGAGGTGGGAACCTCATCTGTCCTGTCTGTTGGGTTGCTGTAACCTGCCTTGCCCAGAACTTATGATTTCAAACTGTTTGGAGGCTGCTGCTTCATGCTAACTATGTTGTGCCCAGGGCAGTACTTACCACTAGAGGGATTTCTACATGGGTGCCATAATTTACAACAGCTTATAAATGATTTGGGGCTGAAGTTGTAAATGCTTATCTTCAGTCTGAAAGTCCTAGAGTATTTGATGAGTTTAGTCTACGTTAGGAGACTGACAGCTTTCTAACTGAAGTCTATTACTCTCCCCTTCCACTCTGTTTTACTAGGTCTATTTGGAGTTTACTGAAATACCCATGGGCTGGCTACCAATTCAGTGAGGTCTAGATTCTTCACAACATTTAGCTAAAGATAAGATCAAAACTAAGCATTACTCTCAGAACTGGAGCTGTGGAGTTAGAAATTGTTGGCAAGGTGTATGTGGAAAGTCCTAAGTGTGGGGAATTTGGATGTTTTCCAGGTTTTGTGTATTTCAAAATATTGTCTGATTAATTTATACGTTACATCCATTCTAAACCTAGAAACATAATCAGAAGACCTAAAATAATCAGTCTGAGACCCTTTAAACCTACCTTTCCTGGAAGAAAAGGAAGGTGCTTTCTCCTTTCATGCAATCCCTCATTCCAAAAACACATAACTTTGAATGCAGAGCAAGAAACAGCAGGAGTCAGGAGTAAAGGAGAAGACTTACGTGGAAAATATAGGGATAGTCCAAGCAGAAGCAAAAAGGCAACATGAATTGTCCATGGGTATTTATCCAAGAAGATTTGCTCATCTCTGCCTCTGTCAAAAAGGAATGGTGCCCAGGGGAAGCCGTGTCAGTGTCCCAGTGGAGCAGTGAAGATCATTATTTGGTGTTTGGATAACATATCTGTTCTCTTGGCTAGCCAAACATATCGTGTGACATGGACACAGGTAAGAGAATCTGCCTGGGCAGCTTCAGTGAGGAACAGAACTTATTTTCCCACCCATATTCATGCATTTCATTTTAGTACTTTTCTCTCTTCTTTTTTCCATTCCTTTCCCTCCCTTCCCCTCCTCTTTTTTGTTCCAGAAGGCACCCTTCCAAGTGGCCCCATGAGCCACCTGTGTTGTAGAGCTGTTTTTCTGCAGAGCAGCCATCAGCTGGCAGCAGCTGGTGGGGGAGCTTGGCAGCAGGAGCTATGGTGACCTCTCTGCTGTGGGGCTTGCACAATGCAATGGGAACTCCTGGAACGGATGGGAATGATGTACACAGGAGATATTCCTGGGGCCATTACACAGTGCTGGAAGAGGCTGGATTGCAGCAGTCCTATTAATGTCTTTCATTCATCTTCAGTGAAGTCAACAGTTGAAAGCAATTTTAAGCACTTGGATCATACAGAATATATAAATACCTGTGTTCTGTCTAGCTGTAACAATTCAATGATAAGTATGACTCCCTGGTGAATGAACAGGATATCACAGGCTTATTTTGTCTTCCAAATGGGTCAGAGTTGAATCTTTTACTGGATTTCCACATTCATTTTCTCTTAACAGGTTAGATTTTCACTTGGAGAAGGCATTGTTATAGTTCTCAGGCTCATGGTCACAACAGAAACACCTTCAGATCTTCTGAAGATAATTAAAACAATTTTTTTATGACCTACAATTTGGTTCTACATTCTAACAAACACTTTCATTTTTATATATATCCATATAGTTCAGGTTTATGTATTCCATACATGTAGATCCAGTAACCTTGAATCAATACATATCCCTTCTTGACTACTTTGAGAGGTATTAAATTCATTAACCTTTATAGGCAATAATGACCCTTCCTGTGGTATCCTTGTTTTGCACCATGTGAAAATAATCTGAAATAATGAAGTCACGCCCATAGCTTTAGAGATATCATTTTCAAAAACACTGTTTGCTTTGTTAGAAATTATTAAAAAATTTGTAATATCTTAAAAGAAGAACCATTTAGCGTTTCTTTAAAATGGTACAGTTAGAACATTTCTAAAAATTTCCACAGCCATTTACAATTGCTGAAAATTTCACCTGACAGCTGGTTGAAAATTGTGGAAAATACTGAAGCGAGCAATCAAGAATCAGATTGTTTTGGCTAGTGTGGGTATTTCTCTAGGCTTTAAAAACAAGGCAGTGGGATAAAACAAATTTTGATCTTAGCATTATACTTTCAGGCACACTGTAATAGCTGTGCTGTGCTTTCCAGTGTGTTTTAGCACTTGTACTCCATGTGCAATGTATATATCTATAGATACACACACACTGCCCAGTTTTCTTCACTTGCATGTTCAGCTGAGCCGTATTTGAGCTTCAAAGGATATGCATGCAAATACACATTAATGTGCTTGCACACAGAGATAAATCCAGCTCTGAACATGCACATGCAATAAATGCAGAATTTGTGCTTATATCACACCTGCTGCCTTGCATTCCAAGATCTCAAAGTATTTTGAAATCACTTAAATACCTTGTCCGTTCTTCACACATTTCACTCAGGTCTGTGCTTCTCTCTGTCCACACTAGATAGGTAACAACTAAGCCTCTCATCACTGTTGCAAAGTGGATATATTTATAAGTTTCCTAGTGAAGTGAGCTGATTACCCCAGGTCCTGGAAGGTTAGCAGTGCTAGGAGCAATACCCATGTTATCACCCTAAACCATGCACTCATCATCAGAGCTGTGATCTCTCCAACATCTCTTTTTCACCACACACTCCTCTTTTAGATTTTCATATTCTGCTCATCATCCTGAAAGAGGAGAGAGGTCTGAAGCATCATTAGCTCTGAAAATGGTTTGTTCAGGACCTCCTAGGATTCAGCCTGATTTTGTCAGAGGGAACACAAGCGTGGTGATTGTCAGCTGTGTGAATCCCAAGGGAGTACCACAAGATTCCTGTTAGACACTTGGTGAGCCAGACACAAAGATATCAGCATCCCAGGTCTGCTCTGAATATCACAGAAAGACTAATAAAGTTTTAAATTGAAAAAAGAAATTCCATAAAGGGTAATCTTTCAAAAGCCACAGTCCATCTGGGTGCCTTCTTCCTTCTTATTAATTACAAAGACTGTAATCCGTAAGCAAAATACGAGCGAGATGTAAACTCGCTGCCATTGTCTTTAATATTTTGCTTGCTAACAGGACATCTCATCCACCATGAGCAGGAATTCATCAAACCTCAGAGGCTACCTAAAGCACACAATCCCTCTAGATGAGCAGTAATCTCCTCCATGGAATCTTCTATATCATGAACTAATAAGTGATGTTAAAGGCTCAGTTGCTGTGGGATCTCCTGGCAGTGGAGGGGATGACACTCCAGACACAGCAGAGAGCAGAGCCCTCGGACAAGTGTGGGCAATGAAGCAGATTCCTGGCCCTTTCACCTTTGTGGTAAAGAGCACTTCTTCCTTGGCACACGAGTGCTCTGCCAAACTTTGTGAGCATGGACACTGGACTGAAAAGATCCCACTAGTGGTTTCAAGCAGTGAGATCAATAATAATTTCCACACTCAGCTCTTTTACATAACGCTTCCCTCCCTGCTCCCTGTGGAATAAACAGTGGGACTCAAGGCTGACATTTTGCAGATGCTGGGAGCAAGGGCAATTCCAGCAGTGGCGGCAGGAGGAGAATGAGGCAGCATGGGGGAGAGCCAAAGGCAACTGAAATTCATTACTTGGAGAGGTTGCGAGGGTCAGTGACAGTTGCTCTGAATGGATTTTTTCCAGCCGTTTTGAGATGAGATTTGCACTCTGTAATCTGAATGCTTTTATCTATTTCTGAAAATAGACAGGAATTTTTTCCACAGGCTGCTCCAACCTGGCCATGGAGATGCAGGGAAGGATTACAGGGATAAATTCAGGTTTTGTTAAGCAAGCATAGCTTTTCCAAACCAAACATAGCATTCTCACAGCACAAACATTTGTACAAGAGCTTTCCTGTCAAAAAGACATGTCCCCTTGTGCAAGAGATGAAAGTGCGAGGTGCTGTGCACAGCCCTGGAGCCCTTAACTCCTATTTTGTATTCTGTTTGCCTCTCCAAGCCAGCTGTGCAAGTGCCAGTGAGGTCTCTCCAAAGCTGCAGAGAATGATCTAGATTTGTTTCCCTTGCTGAACCAACAAGTACTAGTTTACTCAGTGATTATTTTCTGTTTCACTCACATTTTACTGCAGTTGAGTTTCCTCTCTTGCTTAGTCATGTCCTCTTCTGGCAGCGATTTCTCTGAAAAGAGAGCTGATTCTAGAAATTAGCTAAGACAGAAACTGTCGAGTGGTATATTACAGCACTTTCAGGGATGAGGAATTGATAAGAAGCCAGCTTTATTTACTAACTTTTTCTATTCAGAATAGAAAATATGATTCTAGGGCTTGGTTTTAGTGTCATTAAAATGTTTTCACCTAGGATCCGAAGGATGTGATTAGGTGTGGATATACTGTTGTCTTGGGGCAAAATAGCATGGGATAGCAGGACCTGCAGTTTCACAGCATCCACTGTGTTCACAATGTTTTACCACTTTCCTGGTGTCCCTCAGTGCCACCAGCTCCACCTGCAAGCAGCACACCTGCCCAGACTTGAGTGAGACAGTCACTTTCCTGCCCAACTCCTTTCAAGTGCCAGTAATCTTCTCTTACCTGCACTTTAAATACAAAAAACAGGTGCTACAAAGCACATATATACCATTTATGGGTGGAAAAAGCTGGGTGCTGGGCTGTAACTCTGCTCTCTCTGGCTGCAGGCTGGGGACATGCCACGGATAGTGGCCAAATGTTTGTGCAGTGGCAAGTCCTGGGCCAGCAGATCGTGAATTTTCTTTACTGTCCTGCCAGGAGGTGGCTCTGCCTAGCCATGCCCAGGTGGCCCATAGAGCTGCAAAGTAATCACTCAGGAGCAATAATTCTTGGGAAAAGTGAGGGAAAGGAAAAGGTAATTCTATTAAGCAATGCAGTCACTGATGGTAGCAAAGCCTTTGAGGTGGAGGGGTATGGATCTGCATGGAAAACAGTACACATGGCCAGGGCCACAGCAGAGCATGCAAAGGCTGGAAAACCATGCCAAGAGCTGAGCTGCTGAAGCATCTTGACAGCTCTGAAAGATGATGATGGTGAGTGACCGTTCCTTGGAAGCTTCCTGGAGATTCAGAGCAGGGGAAAGGTCTCTTAGGAGGCAGCCAGATCCACTGAGCTTCAGCTATTTGACAGAGGTTTAGATCAGCCCTTCTCAATGCAATGCGGCACGTCCATCAAAACAAAAAAACAAACAAGCAAGTTAGCAAGTGCAAAAACTCATTGGCATTCACCCATGCCCTTAACATTTACCAGCAGCCTCTAACCACCCTCCTATCTGTGCATCCTGCCATTTGCCTGAGCTCAGAGCACAGTTTTATTTCAACCCAACAGAAAGCACAGCCTGGGGGGGGAGGGCAGACACCTTCAGATGTAGCCATTCAGTGCCACAGAAGATGAGACATCAACCATTTCCCCTTGGCAAGCTGATACTGACAGCAAAATTAGTTTAATCTGTAATTTGGAAATTGTTTCTATGATTTACCAACCCAGTCAGATTAGGGCTCTAAAAAACACCTTCCAGACAAATGAAGATACTAAAAACATCCCCTAAGGAAGTGTTTTGAGGAATTTTCTTGTGGGGCAGGATGTTTGTGCAGATGGCAACCTAATTCCAAGGATTTAAGATGGTGTTTGGCCTCAGCAGACTCTCCACACTTGTTCCTAATGGTCCCACCAGGTGCAGTTCCCCACATATCAGCCTCCTCACACTGGTGCTAGATGGGCTCTGTGCTGTCAGACCTTCAGCTGGCTCTTCTGCCTCTCTCCCTGCCTCCCCCAGTAAACAAATAATGGCAGACTCCTGTTCAGCCTTGTCTATTTTGGGATCTCTAGCAGTCCTACTGATAATCACTGTTATAAATGTTTACACTGATAGGAGACTGGCCCATATTTTATGGAGATAATAACAGTACAATTAGATATTCATGAGGTGCTGATGATCTCTAAATATAGAAACAGAGTAATTATTGCTGGCATTACAGGCTGGATTTCAAAAAGCAGATAAATGGAGAAATGGATATGCTATTTATTGCAGCTTTGACAGTAACAACAGGAAAGCTGTCTCCCTTGGCTAGGCAAGGGCCAGACTGCAGAAGGCAGAGCTCATGGCAGAGGGTGAAGGGATGTGATAACTACCAATGGAAGGGAAAAGCACAGCTATAGGAAAGAAATCTGAAAGGCACCCAAGGCCAAGCTCAAACCAATGAATGTGACTAGGCAAGATGGCAGTGGAACAGGTTGGGTGTACCAGGAAAACCCATTGTGACTGGACAAAAACATCACAGACTTTTCTACCAAAACCTCTTAAGGAAAGGTAAAGCCTTTGGCCACCCCAATCAATACCTGTCTGCAGCTGGAGCAGGCTGCCAGAGTGCAGTGAGAGCATGCTGGACAAAGATCCCAACCATTTGCATCCACAGGTAGTGAGCTCTGGCCTCACTCTGCACGTGCTGCAGGGGCACTCAGGGCTTGCACACAAGACTGAGCAGGGGGAATGGCATCCCTGCGTGCTGGCCACTGAAGCAAGTGCAAGCTCCTGCACCTGGCTCAGGGCTGTGCCCGGTATCAATACAGGTTGGGGGATGAAGGGATTGAACGCAGCCCTATCAAGAAGGACTTGTGGATTCTGGTGGATGAAAAATTGGACTTCAGTCAGCAATGTGCACTCCCAGCCCTGAAAACCAACTGCATCCTGGGCTGCATCCAAAGCAACATGGCTAGCAGCTCAAGGTGGGTTGATCCTCCCCATCTTCTCCACTCTGGTGAAATCCCACCTGGAGGGGTGCATCCAGCTCCTGGGCCCCAACATAACAAGGACATGGACATGCTGGAATCAGTCCAGAGGAGGCCACAAAGATGATCAGAGGGTTGGAGCACCTCTCCTGTGAAGATGGGCTGAGAGAGCTGGGATTGTTCAGCCCTGAGAAGAGAAGGCTCTGGGGAGACCTTATAGCAACTCCCAGTACCTAATGAGGGCTTAGAAGAAAGATGGGAACAGGCTTTTTAGCAGGGCCTGTTTCAAAAGAATGCAGGGTAATGGTTTTAAACTAAAAGAGGATCATTCAGTTTAGATATAAGGAAGAAGAATTTTACTGTGAGAGTGGTGAACCATGGTAACAGGTTGTCCAGAGGGGTGGTAAAGGCTCCATCTCTGAGAACATTCAAGCACAGGTTAGATGGAGCTCTGAGGAATCTGGTCTAGTTGAAGATATTCCTGTTTATTGCAGGGGGGTTGAAAGTGATGTTTAAAGATCTTCTGTGATTCTATGGATGTGTGCGCGCTACATCATTCCATTTTTCTGACTTCCTTT
Organism: Acrocephalus scirpaceus scirpaceus; assembly: GCA_910950805.1. Classification (NCBI taxonomy): domain Eukaryota; kingdom Metazoa; phylum Chordata; class Aves; order Passeriformes; family Sylviidae; genus Acrocephalus; species Acrocephalus scirpaceus. Next base: position 15,916,997 of record OU383775.1, on the reverse strand, counting down.
GCTTCATTTTAGGAAAATTTAGATCTTATGAAGACAATAAAAATAATGGGCACTCAGTGTTTCTGATGAACAGACTGGTGGTTGACTACAGAGTCCAATGTGCAGGCACACACTTAGCTTTGGGCATGCAACTCAGAATTGATGAGGAAATTTCTGGCAGCATCTCTGCTCTGTCAAAAGCGGTGTATCTTGGGGTGTGTGTTTGGGGCCATGTCCTTCTCCCAGTTTCTAATGGATGCCAACAAGGTTATTTACCTGGGCAGACCCCCGTCTGTCTGGAAGCATGGCCTTTGCAGTTTCCTCAGCAGTGGTACCCACAATGCTGATCACTGTGCTGGCTGAACTGCCAGAGCCATCCAGGATCTGACACTGTTTTGTGCAGCCCTTCCCATCCACCCCTGTGAGGAACCTCACCCTTGGCTTGTGTTTCCATAATAGACAAAGCCAGATTTGCTTCGACTTTGCCCTTTACCATCACTATGCTAAACAAAGTGCTCACCAGTTTCTGTTGGTGTAGAGAAAAACATGTGGACTGTAGCCAGGTTGCTTCCCCAGAGAGATCAAAAGAAGTGAAACCTCCAAACAGAACAGGGCAGAAGCTGTAGATTCACCTGGGGTTTGGTTGTTGGTAATGACTCTTGACATCAATTTACTGAAGTGAGATGAGGAAAGGATAAAAGTTACCCACCAGTAGCAGACTTTGGTCTGAAAGTTCATTGCAAAGAGGTTTCTAAGACCAGCAATTCCTGAGCCAGTCTCCTTATTAGGTGATTCTGCACTCTCAATTTCTCCAAGGTTTAGGGAACTCATGCTTGCATGTGAATTTCACATAGATCACCCCAGTAGATGAAGAGCTAAGATTATTCACGGGTCCTGTTGCTACTCTTCTGCCCTTCCTACACCTTCTCTATGCTTACTACTGTACAAAAGGGGAGAGGAGAAAAGAGAGAAGAAGGAGAAAAAAAAATCTAAATAATCACAAGTACGAAAAAAATGCTTGTAAAACTTCATAGCATGCACACAGTGTTTAATACGTTCCTGTAAGTATACAAATATTGACTAAACCTTAAAATGTAGTATAGTTAACTGAAGTGGGTTATTCTGTATTGGAGCAGAGGGAGTCAAAGTTCCCTAGACTTTTACAGCTCTTTGTCAGATAACACCTCAAAGTTTTTATTTAAGTTTTACAGTTGGGGAAACCAAATTGCTGGGAAGTTACATCACTCAGCCAAGAACTGCAGCAGGTCACTGGCTTTATTTCCATGGGAGCTCAGCCTAGTTGTTGGTTACCAGCACTCTCAGACAAGAAGGGTTCTGGTTAAACTGGACATGTGTGGGGTTTCAAACTAGTTGCTCCCAGCAGCAGGAGCAACCTGGCCTTGGGGAAACACTCCTGTGCAGTGCTTGGCTCTGTGTCAGGATGGTGCAGAGAAATGAATGTCTGTGACCAAGCCAGTGTCACAGTGATTCCACAAATGGACCGTGAGCTCTCAGATGAGCTCCAGGCTTGTCTGCACCAAGTCAGCTCCCACACAGACAGATTCACTAGGTATTTTGCTTAAAAAACTGGCAGGAGATGTTCTTGTTGCTGAACATGTGTTTCAGTTGGATAGAATCTGCTCAGCCTGTAGGGAATCTGTGCTGTGGCAAAGGCAGATCAGAACAGTATATTTAAATTAATAATAATAATAATTATTATTATTATTAATAATAATAATAATAAAGACATTTCAAGCCTAGTTTATACTCTGCTTGGGGAGGAGCTCTCTGCCCCTGGGGAGCCTTCAGGATGCTGAGCCATGACAGCAGTTGCTGCTTCCCTACTTGCTGCTCTTAAGCAATACATTGCTCTCCTAGGCAGATGGTGATGGAGGCAGAGCACCACCTTCTCTCACATAGTCAGAAGTTCCATTCAGTCAGTGCAGGTTACAAAAGAGCCCTCAAACTGGGATGCTGCTTCAGAGCTGGAGGACAGAGCCATTCAGCCTGTCTTTTGTAGGTCCCCAAGGGTCTTGGAGGAGCTCCAGGGATCCAACACAAGGCACAGAAAACTGGGTGTGCTGGCAGGATTGGATTAACTGTGAGAGCAGTGCTGCTGGGAAATCTGTAGGCCCCACAAATCAAAATGCTCCAGAATGCAGCCCTGAGGTCTGCTGCTGTAAGCTTTGTGAAGTAAAGACAATCACTAGTCTCTAGGGACAGAACTAAATTTTGTAAAAGGGAAAAATGTGACACTCATTTGTAACTTCCAGGTTTTTCCAATTCCCATTTGGTCATGGTTCAAGGTTGTGCTTTCCGATTGCAGTTCTTTACTGTTGGACTTTTTCTTTCCCCCACAAAATATGAATTTTGTACTGATGAGGTCAATGATTGGAATTTTCTATTCAAAAAGCTTTTCTTCTCAGTCTCAGATGGCAACAGGCCGAGCAGCTATGCAAGTCTGAAGGTCATCAGCATCCTGTGGCGACAATCAGGATTTCTTACCAAAATCATTTCTCTGTGCCTGAGACCTGGTCCTTCCCTGCATTAATTTCATACAACCAAGGGGTAAAATGGAAATGGAATAGGAATGACACTATTATGACAGGCCCTCTGAGCTACTCTGGCAGCACTTTATTTGGTGCCGTAGTTGTAAAAGCCATTTGCTTTTATAGTTGCAGCTAAGAGGTGGTACCTTCTGGGGGTTGGAATAACTCACTGTTTTGTAAACAGCACCTTTGAAGCACAGAGCAGAGGAGAGCCCAGAGAGGAGGATTAGAGTGGAGAAAAGGTGGGAATCCCAAATCTTCCCTTCTCACATAACTTATGCACATTACAGAGAAGTATGTCAAAAGCGTGTCTTCACAGGCAGTCATAGGTCAGTCTGCTGAGGGTGGGAACAATGAGAGTGGGACAGGGAGGGTGGGAAGTGGAAATAATAATTTTTTTAGCTCAGATCAACATGTCCAAATCAAACCTTCACAGCTATCTTTCCTCATAACTTTTTCCACTTCCAATACCTGCAATTCTCCCTTTGGAATGAGTGGTGGAAACAGTCCTTGTGGGTCGTGAGAAAGGATCAGACCTCTAAACGTTGTTATTCCTGTTTTCCAGCTCTTGGCACTCACAAAAACAGACAATTAAATAGAGCAGGTAGCAGTCAACTGATCCAGCCATCGCAGCAAGTACAGGGAGTTCTCTGTGAGGAACAAAACTGCTGGAGTAGACATTTTCCCTATTGCATAGTCACTTGTTATGCTTTACAACCAAAGCAATGCAGATGCTGCAAAGAAACATCACCTTACTAAAACACCCTTTCCTGCATTTTCAGAGTTATTGCTGGATACCTTGTCTGCATTGCCCTCTAAGAAACAAACTGAGGAGCAAATCAGCATCTCTCATACTTTAACAAGACAGTCTGGGGTTTGTTTTACCGATGTAATTATACAGGAGATAAGAGAATGGGCTTTGACTTTGATCGAGGTTGCTTGTCATGAATAACAAAAAATAAACACCAATAACCACGTAACACACATACACCCCTTATCTAGTATGGACAATTTTGAATTTATGATAGCCTTACACCTTAAAAGAGAAAAAAGGTTTCTGTCTTTCTGCAGCCCTCAGAGCTATGGGGTCTATTAGACACAGACACTAAAGTTCATTTGCTGCTTATGCACCTCTTATCATCCCTCTCAGTGAGCTGACTGGAATTCTCTTCAAGCATTTAGAGCCATCATGGCAGAATTAGTTTCAAAGTACAAAGAGGTATTTTCTGGAAAAGCATATGAAACAGGCCACACTTGCTGGAAGCTGTGGGAATAACTTGCTGTGACCTTGCTGTTCCCTGTGCACACTCCAGGAAGAGTTCTGTGCACACACCTGGTCAGAATGGGGGAAATAGGAGAAGGTGAATAGCAGAAAGGAGCCCACATGGCCTGTCCTGGGGGTCTCTCAGGTGGTTCCAGGTGCCAGGACATGGGAGGAAATTAGGTGAGAAGGTAAAATACAGCAGGGAATTATTAGAGAAGGGGCTTTTTGCTGTCCCTGAATTGGCTTTTGGCTTCTGGGAGGAATGGGGCCCCTTTGTTAGCTTTCCCCAGTGTTCCTCACGACTTCTGCAGTTGAGGAAACTCCTTGGTTTCTGCTGGGAGAAGAGTTGCAGGAACTTACAAGGCCAGGCTAGGGAGAGGACTCATAAGTCTCTCATGGATTAACATTCCATGGAGGAGACTGTCAGACACAGAGATGAGAAAGTTTCAAAGCAAATCAATATGCAACATACAAAGTGTAGAAGACCTCCAGAAGTTACACTCCATGACAGCCTTGGTCAGTAAGTCTGGAGCAGAATGGGGGCCAGCAGAGGCTATGCTGCTGTCAAACAGCAGCAGAAGTCCAGGACAAGCACATAGAACACCAATCTCACACTTTGGCAACAGCCCCCAGCTGACAACGACATGGGAAACAAGTGACACCAGTCCCCCAAGAGGCAGAGTCCGCAGGAAGGATTACAGGCTTCCAAGCAGGAGCAGTACAGTCCAATGTCTTCAATCACACATCACTGTGGGGGCACTCTGTGCCCCAGCTCTGCTACCCACTGAGACACAAAAACACCTCCTGTTGCCCAAAAGGGCTGGTGGTGAAAATCAGACTCTAGGAAATGTATGGCCATGCCACAAGGTTTTGCTTCTGAATGCCACCCCTATTCTCAGAGAAGCCAAAGCCATCACAGTCTGCTGTATACATGAGGTCACTGGTTTGCAGTGGTCCCTACTGCTGCAGCATCTGGACTCCTGGCCCAGCCGGTCCAGGACAGGTGACCCTGCTCAGACCTCTACGTACAGGTGCTTTAATGAAGTCACTGCTTTGCACTGCCTGAATAGAAATTCAAGGTCTGGCAGCCTTGGGAGATGAAAATCAGGGTCACTCAGTAGTCCTCAGCAACACTACAAATACAACACCTAGGTTAGGCAACTCCGGCAGCCCTGGGGACAGTGAGGAGAACATAAAGCTGCCTGCAAAACCAGTGGTTGTGCTGCTCGCATGCGTGTGCAATTGGGAATGGTCGTGCTATAAAGGGAGAGTTTAAAAACAGCCAGACATTTTTCCTTTGTTCTTTATTTGTTTCTGCCATGACACAAGGCAAAGAGCAATGCTCTACAGATGGTCACAATGAAGCAGTGCAACAAAAGAGAAAAGCGGTTGTCCTAAAACATCTGACAGGGATTCATCACAATTAATCAAGGGCCAGAAATAAAAGTGACCCCCACTGCACTGGTAGAGGAAGCTGGGAGCTGATTCCCGAGCATGTCTAATATACCATATCAAAATGCTACCTGAAAATCCCTCACTGGAGTCAGCTGAATTATTCAGGGACCTCAGCCAACTCAAGTATCTTCTGCTTTATGAGCCTTGAGGACCCTAAGGCATGTGCACTCTTGCTATTCGCTGCAGTGGATTCAGACTGGCTCTCTGCTATCTATATTTATCACAATCCCCTCAGGAAGTGTTTTGGCAGGATTTTGTAATGAAAACCCTGCCCAGAGCACTCTTTGGCATGCAGCGAGCAGCCTTAAAATAGTGCAGTGACATACTGCAATAATTACTCATATTAACACTCTTCATTGTGCTGTGTGACGCTTTGTCCCTGTCGCCTGGCTCATCCCACCACTTGGCGCATGGTGGGATGGCAGGAAGGAGCTGACCTTTCCTAAAAGGCAAAGTTCAGCTCCAGGCCCAGCCCCGAGCCCCTGGAAACCTGGCAGCCACGGCTGCAGTCCCATCCATCACGACAGCAGAGAGCTGGCACCAACCACCCCCACTCACTTCCATGTCCAAAGTTTGCAGGTGTTCAGGCAGGATATTTTGGGTCCTCTCAAGCCCATTGGTGTTGTTTGAGGAGAATGTTTAAAAAAAAAGGTATAAAAGGCCAGCCACACAGGATAACTTTGAGCCGACACTATAGGAGCAGGCTGCTTGCTTGCCAGTTACATGCTGTCTAACCTGTACATTCAGGTTTTTATCCCCTTTGGAGCAAATCTTTGTGAGCTGTGCTAACAGTGTATCTCATTTCACCATAAATAGTAATCAAAAAAGTATTTTTCAGTCAGAAGAGAGATGGGGAAGTGGGGACAGCTTTGCTTGGAGTTGACAGAACCTCAAAGTTTCAGTATTCTTTAGAAAAAGTTCTCTGTTTAAAAGAAAAAAAACAACTACTTTAATTGCTTGAATTGTGCATCTTTAGCGTCTGCAGTGTTTTTTCTGTCGATGACAAAATGAGCTTTGGAAAAACATTTGGTTACTTATGCCTATTTGCCTAAACTTGCTGGATTTCAAGACCTCAATCTAAACCCCATCCAAGTCAGTATAAAGAGTCCCAAATACTTCAGAGTGCTTTGATTAAAACCTCACATCCTCTAGGACTGCTCATTGTTCCCCACAGTCATGGTCCACATGGTTCAAGATGACAGAGTCCTGTGATTTCAGAGGCCACAATCTCAGAACAAATATTGATGTAACTGCTTAATTATGGCTTCACAAGGAGAGAGAATAGTGTAGTCTTTCCAATACTCTCAGATTCAGAGAAAGTTATGGCACAAAGCTTCCATTTGATCTTTATTTCCAGTGAGTGCACTGTCACTTTGGTGGAAATTAGCACCATGATAACATCACTTCATTTGCTGAGACATGAATTGATGGGTGCATAAAGACACCCCAGCTACCCTCTTGATGTATGCCAGGCCTTTGCGCTTCCATAGTGTTAGCTCAGAAGATCCAAGCTCCTCCTGAAGTTTAGCCATGCCTGCTTAAGAAGTTACATCCAGGCTGATATTTGCCCCCTTATGTAGGCTCAATGAATTCAAAGACATGGAGAGTTTCCGAGCTTTCACAAGCAACAAACTGTGACTGAAAGAACAACAGCAACTGGAATCAACACATAAGGCTATTTTTTTTTCATTAAGAAAACTCATTTAGGCCACATGAGCCATGAATGTGTTCACAACCACTTCTGTAACTATGATGCCATGGAAAAACGCTATTCCAAGAAAGCATCTGGCTAAATACAACAGACTCCTATTGAGTGAGCCCACACTTTTGTCAAACTGTAAGACATCTTTCAGAATGTAACACAGAACAGTTTTTAAAACTGCCTTTCTCCAGTTTGTCATCAAATCTACCCTAAAAGCACAGTGAGGCAATGAACTCAGTATCTGACTTTGTAACGGGATAGGTATCCGCCAAATGTATCCTCACCAGCCAACAATGCACTAGTCATATAGATTTTTGTTTCCATGCACCAGCCTTTATTAAAACTTTCTCAATTAATTCTGTGGTCTCCAGGACCTCCTGCCAAGGTCACCATTCGTGGCTGAAAGGGCTGCTCACTGAGTAATGAAAAGTAACTTCTCTGGAGACTTCCTTGTAAGCCATAATCAAACACAATCTTCTGTTAATTGCCTACACATATTTGGTGCATTAACAAGAGGAGCTTTAAATACATACATAAAAGACATATATGTTTATATATAACCAAACAACTGCAGAAGGAAAAGCTAAGATATTAGCACCATACGAGGATCCTGTTGATGACTTTTCTATCAAAGCCAGATCTGTTTACTGACATGGGGGAAATGTTTTATTTGGAATAAAGTCTTTGTTTCAGAAGACCATGTCTCAAATGCTGTGCTGGATGGCTACTCCTGTTCTTACATAAATTCTTGCCTGGGAGAAGAGGTCAATAATAGGCTCTTGACCTAATTACTGCTCTAGATCTAGCTGTCTGCTGAAAATTCACTCCTAGACATCTGATTTTGAACCAGACTGGGTTGGTTAGTCACAAAGACTACTCCTTTGATGTGCAACTCTCTAGGACAAAGCCTGTCTCAACACATTCAAAAGACTAAGGGGTCTAAGGAAGTGCTGTCAGCAAGCAAGACCTCATCAAATCAAAGCAACCCAACTCACATAGCACCAAGTAACATTATTATGTTATTTGAACTTGTGGAAATGCTGATATTTAAAATTGATCAGTTGGCTTGGCAGTTATCAGGATGGCTCTCAGTCCTGTCTCACCGTGGCTGGACAGAAGTTGATTGGTACTGCTGACCAGTCTGTCACTAAGCTAAGCCACAAGTGGCCTCCCCTCCCAAAAACTTCCTCAGTTTGCTTTACAGTCCTGAGGAACTGATACCTTCTGCTGAAACACAGCACAGAGGAGGAGATAGCACTGAGATCTCCAGGTATTGGCAGAGCTCAGCAGGAAACAGGAGGTGTGAGTGGGACACATATCTTGGTCTTCTTAAATGAGAACATCTGCACAACTCTGAGCCTTCTGCTGCTGCAATCAGTCCTCTGCTCTTAAGGCCACTCATAAAAAAGAGCATCTGGAGACAGCATATTTTGGTTTTCAGATGCCTCAGATGAGGCTACAGGCCACCCTTCCTATACCAAGCAGGCAAGATCAGGCATCTTTACATCTGTTAGAACATTGCTTCTTATCAAGTGTACAGTAAGGCAACCTCTCATCCCCTGGAGGAAAACCAGAGGGTGCAGTGATGGAGAACTATCAGAGCCTACCAAGGACTTGCACATTTACCTCCTCTTCACTTTTTCCCCTTTGAGACTTATTCCCTGGGAGTCCTTTAAACTCCTGGACTGCCCAGAGAGTAATTTCAATTACAAATGGATCCTACTGTTTTGAAAGAAGGTTAAATCAAGGTCCTGGAGAAGAATAAATGAGATTCCTAGATCTTTTCTCCTTGCTTATCCTTTATGTCCTTCTGTAGGGTAAGTTAACAGGTTTTTCTAGGTATGCCACAATCCATATTACATTATTTTTCCATTGCTAGTTTCAAATTATACTGCTTCTCCCTCTAAGCTCATAAAGTTCCTTTTAAAAGCTCATAAAATTTCACCTGTGTACATTTATGGCTCTCAGGATATGAACTAAACTCAATTGATTTAGCTATATTTACCACTGCTGAACTTCACACTGTATTTTACCACACTACCTTTTCAGGAGGAATAAGTCACTTCCTCCTCCTTTCCTCTTTCTGAATTTTTCTATTGCTGCCACTGAATCCAGAATAATTCAGTTTTCCCCCCTTTTGTTTGTAAGCCACCAATACTATTCTGGCTTAAAATGTAAATAAGTGTGACAGATTTAGCTCTGTACCTCTCTCCAAGGCCCTAAGTCTGTGATCATCTGTACCAGATATTCATAGAATAGTATGGGTTGGAAGGGACGTTTTAGAGATCATCTACTCCAACCCTCCTGCAATGAGCAGGGACATCTTCAACTAGATCAGATTGCTCAGAGCCATGTCCAACCCAGACTTGAATGTTTCCAGGGATGGGGCATCAACCACTTCTCTGTGCAACCTCTTCCTTGTTTGCTCAAAGTATTTCCTTCCAGGAGGAAAACCAAGCACAGCTGACGGGACTGTTTCCCTACATTTCCCATGGGGCAGGGGAATGCAGGTGTAGAAGGCCCCAGTTTTGGTACCTCCTCCAGGACCACCTTCCACACTGACTTCTTCTGAGTTCTCACACACAATGCAGCACATACCATTAGCACCACATAATAAAAGCACCAGACTGTCTGGCTACAGCACGCCCACAGACATTTGTTCAAGCTTTGTTGGGGGCAGGGAAAGAAATAAAAAATTAAACCCACAGAAGATTAATAATGATGTGTCAAGGTGATGGCTTGTGGCCCAGGAGAGACCTAAGCCAAGAGCTTTGCAGCATGGCACTCAGCCTCCAGCTGTACTGACACCAGCCACTGCATACCCGTGTGGTCTGGGGATACCCTGTGGGGTGGCTGCCTCCAGAAACAAATACAGGTACAGAAACAGGTACACCCAATGAGAGAGTATGAGGCTCCAAAAGCACCCAAAGCACCCAAATCCATGACAGCACCGTGCAGACCTCAGCTCCAATTCACAGAATCTGCTGAGTTGGGAGAGACTCACAAGGATCATTGATGCCAGCCCCTGGCCCCATGCAGCACCTCAAAAGTCACACCATGTGCTTAAGAACATTGTCCAAATGCTTCTTGAACTCTGTCATGACTTGGGGCTGTGACCACTGCCCTGGGAAGCCTGTTCCAGTGCCCAATGTTCAGTGCTTCAGTGGTCCAGCAAGTTAGGGCAGGTCTCTCTTGGTCTTGTCAAGGACAAAGAAACCAGCAGAAGACCAACAGTAATCATGCATCTAATACTGACAGAAATCAACACCTGTAAAATAACGTGGTAGCCAGGCCTAAACTCACAACTGGAGGTAAAGTTTACTAAAAACATTTGGGTTGCCATGATTCCTTTTCCCATTTTAGACAAGACTGTGAAAACAGTTTTGATCTCTAGCCCTTTATTTCCTTTATGGCCGGAACATGAAGTGAATCAACATTTCAGAACCTCCAAAATATTTTTATTTGCTCTCAGTATTTGCTTATAAAATGATTGGAGTTTGTCAGAGGGAGCGGAAGAGCTGCGTTATTTTTCACTGCTTGGGGAAGGAACAAATTTGCAAGGGGTACAACAGGAACTGGCTCCAACCTTTGCAACTTTGTGGTTCATTCTCTTTCTTGGTTTCATAGTAAATTGCTGCACAAGACTGGAAGTATGCTTAATTTCTCACAGACTTGTGACTTCGAAGCAAGGGTTCAGCCCTGGAAGCCTCATGCTTTGTCAGTGGTCACCTCTGCACAGTACTGACCTCCACAGAAGGAACATGACCCTGCTCCCACATACACTTTGTGGGGTGCACAGCTGCCACAGGAAGAGGGCAGTGGCAGTGGCCATGCAGAAACACCCCACATGTTGGACAAGGAACCACCAGGCACCTGCTCCCGAGAGGGAAGCAGATCCTGGTTGCCACTGAATGCAGAAAGCTGATTTACTTCACTTAAGTGTGTTGCACAGAATAAAGTCTGATGGAGGGGAAGAAAAAAATCTCACCAACATGGAACTTCTGCTTTTTCTTTTCCCAAGAGACAAAAATATTCTACACTTGTCCTCTCCAAAGAGATCTTAAACAAGGATTGGGCTGAAATAAAAACTTGAGATATGAAAATCCTTGAAGTTCAGGAAAGGACCTCTTCTCTTAAGATGGGCCATGTTAAAAACTTCTCTATAATGGCCAAACTCAAGTCTTAGATTCCTGGAAGAAATTAATTTAAGAATATTACATCCAGACACAGATTTTAATTTAGTAAGTTTTAGCTGTGGGAAATGACTGACATGATACACCGGACCTCAAAACTCTCTGCTTTTCTTCAGTATCACATGCCCCGAGACACCCTGGCATAGAGACTCTGACCCAGGAGTGACTCCCAGAGCTGGGTGAGTTTCCCTAGAAGAACTCTGTCCTATCTGTGTGCCACCAAAAGGCAACAAGGTGCTATCTGCAGTCCTTGCTGACAGACACGTGTTGGTACACCAGGCCAGCTGGAGGGGAACCAAGCCAGCTGTGGCTAAGTGGCTTTCTGCCTGGGCTGGCTCGTGTCCTCCCAGTTCAGGGCACTAACAGTGCAAATGCAGCTGCCTGCAAGACACTGTGTAGGCAGAGAAGGCAAGAGGGAGACACAGAGTGCTGCAGCAGTGTTAGTCTGGTAGAAAGCACCTGGAAATCCCTGGAAAGAGCTTCTTTGGAAACTTAGATTCTTCACCCTGTTCTCCTTGTGATCCTAATATGTCCTCCTTTGCTGCTAGCTGTTTTCAGGCTGGAGACAGGTAAACAAATAACCATGTACTCTCTGAAGCTTTGATAAGCAATGTTGCTCTAAAAAATTTAAAAATTACAGATTTGTCTCGTTCTCCATTTTTAAAATGGCCTAAATTAAAAATAAATCAATTTTCTCCTTTTGGTGGAAACTTACTTGACACATTTAGGTTAATAAGTCCAATTGATAGATGACTTTTCACTCATGCTCCCATTTCCTAATCACATCCTTGTCTCACATCCACCCTGACTGAAGACTGATGAGAGCCTCTAATAGCCACTGCAGCCTCCTTGCCCCTGCCCATTGCTGGCACAGCACCAGGTGCTGCAGTGACTGGGGAGGGGGCTCTGCATACACCCCCTGTGGGGCAGCCATGGCTCAAAACACACCTGAAAGCAGCACCTGCTGAGCATTTCCCCCCTAGCAATAGCCTTGTTTTCTTAGAGCAGTGGAGGGAGGTCTACAGCGAAGCTTTGCTAAGAACAGTGGGTTTAGAGCAGCACCTCCTGTGGAGTGTGGTCTCCATGGGATGGGTGAAGAGCACTCCAGACCCACCGCTGGCCTTGAGCTGGAAACCAGCCCCAAGGCTGGCTGACTGTGGAGGGTGCAGGGGCAGCCTGGGGGAAGGAAGAAAATATGCAGGTTGTCCCCAGTTTCTTTGCCTCAGTTAGGGAGCACCTGTGGATGAAACGTGGGTGGTCACAGAGCCTTCGTGGCAGGAGTGCCAGAAAGCCATGACCCAACTTGCAGCCACTGCCTTGATGAGCAGCTCAATGAGCAGCTCAAAGAGCAGCCAAGTCTGTGCCTGGTAAATACTCTCCCATCTAGCTGCTGTGATGGATGATCTCTGAAGGCAGGGTGGGCTTTTGGTGCCTGGAAACTTCTACAGGTGCTCCACTTGCTCCACCACCCTTCCTGTAGGTGCCTGTTAGGGCAACACAGCTCCTTGCCTGCCCAGCCCAGTGCCCTGGACACAATTTCACACATGGTTCTCATCCCATCAGGCCCTTGTTATCCAAGGGAAGAAGCTGGTATCACTGGGCAAAATCTGGGTTTTGTGGGAACTGAGCTCTGCTTTGTTAAAAGCCATCCAGCAGAGTACAAAACATGAGTGAGAAAGTGCAGGGAGGTGCCACCATTCCAAGGAAATGCCTGCTCTGAGCCATGATTTGGTCGCTGAAAGATGCAGGCAAAGATGGAAACTGGACCGAGCCGCTGGCTCTGGTCATGGGCTGAGAGACACCAGCATTTCCCAGAACAAGACAAGTGTAATCTCCTCTAGCCAAGGCGGACTGCACCTCCATTAGCTCTTTTCTCAAGGTCTATATGCAGAAACACCCTCATGCAGCAACTTGAGAGTCAGAGCTGCAGGAGACCCATCTGAATCCTGCAGGTGTCTGATTCTTGCAGAGTTTTTTTCTTCTTGCAGTGCTCTTTGCATCAGAGACAGAAGCTTTTCATTTCAAGCAGCTCATTATTTCATCCACCTTATTAAATCTGCTCTAGCATCAGAATGGGAGTTCAGGGATGCCCACTCCCAGAAGCAGTGCTGGTGACTATACTTCCTAAATATATTTTGTTTGATTGCTTTTATTTCACTTCCCCTTCCATGCTTCCTGTTCAGTCCCAAACAGGGAATTGGGACACCTGCCCAAGAGCACACTCTTGAGAAAGGGGAGGTCCCTCTCTCAGAGGCAGGGCTGTCCTGCAGACATTTGATAAGCAATGTTGTGAAAGATAAACATTTGTTTAACTTTCCCATAAAAGAGCTTGACAAAATAAAGCAGGGACTTTTCTTCAGCCTTACTGACAAAGGCCCACCTAAAACAAAATTCAGTGTAGCCAAACTCAAATATGCACATAGAATTTAAACCCAAATCTGGATTATATTTTTTTCTGAATGGTTTCTATCTTTTCATTCAGCTGAACCAAGCTCACCAGCCTCAAAACTCAGTTTCCAACTGATGCCTTGGACCCAGCTGCATTAGGAGAGCAGCTCTCTGTGCAGGAGGAGACACAGTGCTGAGCACAAGCATGGGTGGAGACAGAGAATTCTTGAAACATGGCTATGCTTCAGTTCCTCTCCTGTACCAAAACATTTGAACCTCTACCCCTTGCCATTTCAATTTTCCTACACCACTTCCCTTTCTCAAATGAGGACATCAAATATCATGGGAGTCTCATTAAAAGCCTGTATACCTAAGTCTGGTGCTTGGGTTTGTCTCATTCTGGGTACCCACAAGGAAGTTTCAAAGGGGCCTGAGTTGCCCTAATGCTGGGACCAATACAAACCAGGCCATCTAATGTGTTTGGGGCTGAGATTATGAGAAACTTCAAGCTCCTTAAAAAAAAAAATTAATCATAGCATCCCCTGAATACTGAGACAGGTTATGTCACATATGAAAATAAGGTCCAGAATATCCAGTTTGTTTCCTCATGTGAAAACAGAGTAAACAAAGATGCATCCAACAACTTTTTGCAAGCAAATGCTGATTTTTTTAAGGCAGTTTGGAGTGAAGAACAATATTAAACTCTTATACCTCAGCCCTTTGCAGAAAAAATATTTGCAGAAGTACCTGAATTGTTTATCTCAGTTCAGTTGCCATCTCCCTTTCCTTCGTAGTGAAGGGAAAAGTGACATTTTATCCGTCAGACTGCAGAGACTGTATGACAATGTGACAAACAGCAGAGCTACAATGTGCTAAGACAGCTATTGCTGAGGAACTGCAGATGGACCTTTGCACTCTTTGGTTTGGACAGCATTTACAACACTTCCAGTTCCATTTCCTAGTGAAACCAGTCTACTTAAATTGTTCTCCAACAAGAACCCACAGCACCATGGCTAACAGGCAGCATAGAGCTAAGCTAAAACCAAGCTGAATGGAGAAAGCGCATAAAAAAAAAGTAGTACACTCTCAGTGATACAACTACAAATCTCTCTACTGCATTTGTCCTGTATCACCTTTACTGGTAATTCCTAGTTATCCTTATCTTTGCCATCTAAATGCAAATGAAATGAGGCATATTTTCCTTATTTTAGTCCATCCTTCACAAGTCTCTTCTGCCTGAGCTGATGGCTGCAGGCTGGGGAAAGGAGCTGTGGGAAGGAACAGTGGCCCACCTTGCTGCTTTCCACTTCTCCAAGGTCATCCTGCGCACCAGTGGAGCAGCACCATGCTGCTGCTGTCCCACTGCTCACATTTGAGAGCTGTTGCCATGGCACCAGGGGACAAATTGCTTCTTGACTGTGCCCTGCAAATCTCTCCCAGCAGAGCTGGGGCCTGGACCTGCAACCTTGGCTATTTTTAGCCACGTGCTGTATAATGCAGAAGTTGACGACCATCTGCACATCTCCATTAGTCAGCTATTTCCAGGTGCTCGGTGAAAAGAACAGATAGTCAGAGACGGGGGGGGGGGGGGGGGGGTGGGGGTGGGGGGGGGGGGGGGGGCGGGGAGGGTGGGATCAAATGCTGATCAAGGGCAGCTGCTTGCTGTGCCTTTTGGTGGAGAACTGTCTCAGTTTCACTTGAAATCCATCACAGTGGAACTTGATGGAAGGGGACCTTTGTTCCCTGCAAGCTGGAGGGACACAGATCCCTCACCCTCCTTCCCTGAGGTGCCCACACTGCCCAAGACACCCAGGCACCTTGTCAGGATGATGGCTCCTCCCCTACACTCTCCCATCCCATGAGCTGCTCCCCAAGCCCTCCTGGTCCTTGCAGCCCTGGCAGGGGTGGACCAGGGTAGGAGGTCCTGAGGGCTGATTGATGTCCTCAGACAGGGACTATGAGAGATGTTTCCAGCCTCTCCAGTTTTCCCTCCCTACACACGCCCCAGCACCCTGGGGCAATTCGTGTTGATCCAGCCAGCAATCAAGTGATATCATAAACTCCTACAGGTGTCCAAAGGTGCAGGAAAGGTAATACTCCAATGGCACTTCAGATGCCATTAGAATGGTGTCACGAGTAGGTCTTTAGGAAGAATCAAAATGCACTGGAGATTTCCAGGTGAGGAGTGCTGTGTGATGAAGGCCAGGCTGCACTGGGGGGGGGTCAGACAACTCCTGCCCAGCAGCCCAGCCCCACCTGACATGTGGTGCCAGCCTATTGAAGCTTATTAAAAGTATTTCAGAATAGCAGGCTCTTTTTTTCACATAACAGAATTAAAACAACGTTACAGACTCACAACTGTGCAAGGATACACTTGGGTTTTATTTAGGCTTATTGAGGGCTAAAGACAATCTCCCAAATCCTGGATGCTCCTGCCCAAACACAATGGGATACATTGGCAGCCCACCAGGCAACCTGCATCCTAAATTCACTGGTTTAACCCAAGCTCAAGAGCAGATTCTTCCGCAGCAGAGTCAGGGTCTGGGCTGGCAAACCCATGAGGCTTGGGGGTGCTCTCATTGAGAAGTGCACTGCAATGCACCAGGAAACCACTGACCAAACTCCAGCTCCAGACTTAGAGCAGAGGGGCTGAGGTCTCAGGTATGAGGTTGTTACATAGATATATTTTTCCACATCACTCTGAAAAAGTGATAACACTGACTTTATGTCCCCATGTGGCAAGAAACTACCAGAGAGAAAAAAATTGGACTGGAGCTGCCAAGGCAGCCTATTCCCTCCAGTGCCTCCAAGCCGAAATACAGCAAAGTGGTACGTGGGCAGCCCAGAGACAGATGTGCTGCTCCTGCTCATCCTGTTCCTGCAGTGCTGAGGATGGCCAGCTTGCACAAAAAGCAAAGCAGCAGCTGGGCACGGTGCTTGCAAAATTAAGTATTGCTGTCCAGGTCCTTGTGCAGGGTCTGACACTGAGAGACGTTTGAGAAGAGCCCTTACATGTGAGGAGTTGCACCATCTCTGGTGTGTAGGGGTGCAATTCCACAGAAACCCAAGTAGCTGGGTTGATTCTCACCAGCTGCAGAGCTGGTAACTGAGAAGCTGCCTCACTCCACATTTTTCTTATTTTGTATAATGTCAGGGAGCAAATCAAGGCCATGTGAGGCTAAGCACTAAATCACCCACTGTGATTTAGGAAATGTGTACAAACACAGGCGTTTGCAACCACATGAGGGGCCAACACCCCCTCTGAATGGGAAAAAAACCCCACACCACCAAATGAGCTGTTACAGATCAACCTGCTGCTAAAATGAGCAAAGATTTGTATCCTGGTGCCCAGACCTTTATGCCACCTGCAATATGCTTTGGTTTAGGTTGTTTCTTTCCAGCCTAATGAATGCTGCACTTTCTCCCTGGTGGTCAGACCAAACTAGAGGTGACAGGGTTAAACTGCTGAGCAGAGTGACAGCCATGCTGGGAGGTGGGAAGAAAGGAGTGGCTCCCTTTGAGCTGGGTAAGAATACCCTGGTTGGGGTCAGCAAGAACATTTCACATAAATACCCAATCAGACCTTACCAACAGCACTGGTGGACTTCTGGATGCTGCAGAAGGATCACATCTAGAGCAGTGACATCCGTCAGTGGGTTTCCCATCTGTGGCATCTTCCCAGCAGGTGACACATGCCAGGGTCACAATGCATCCTTTCCCCAGCCCTGATGACCCACAGTTGCATCAGTGACATGGGGAGGAGCAGCATACTGGAATTGTTTGTTTATCTTCTTGCTTCCTCTATATAACAACTCTTCCCAGCTGGGTCATAAAGAAGGGAACAATAGCCATATATTTTTAGGATCTATCTGTGGATAAGTGATGGCCAGCTTTTCCATTTTGTCACCCAGACCATTTTGTTTCAGCAAAAACCCTGCAAAGCAGTGTAAACCATGAGTGTGCAGGGAAGCGATGTGGCCATCGTGGCAGCCAGGGATTCCCTCCTGGCCCCAGCATCTGACAGCCCCAGCCCTGCTTGGTGGCATCACACTTGTGCCACCTCCAAAAAGTGAGGCAGCACAGGAACCTCAGAGTGAGTTACAGCCATAGACGTTACCCATAACCTGCCAAGGGCTTTGGACGTAGGGGCGTCTCACACCTGCCTGTGATGAAGAAAAAAAAGGTGGGGTTTTTTCATTTTCTCTCCCTTACTGCAGTGTCCTTGACCACTAAACAGAGATGCTCCCACATCAGAGTGCCACAGCCCATGAGAGGCAGGTGCTTGGTACCACAAGCAAGTGCCTGCTCATTAAGACACCCAAGTTATCAATGCAAATCCACAGCCTAAATATAGCATGTGACAGAAAGTCCCAGTCCAAATTCAGCAACAAGGCACCTTGTGGGACTGTTCAGAGGCAGGAGCAGCCTAGCCACAAAGGTATGGGAGAGGAAACACAGCAGCTTTGGCCTCATGGCTCCCCTGGGGCCTGGGGCTTGCATGCACCACCAGGTAACCTCAGCACTACCACGAAGTCTCCGGCAAGGCACAAAGAAGGCAAAGATGCCACAAAAGGCCAACCTCCTGCTTCACCTCCATCACATGAACCAGTGGCAGCATCAGGGAAGAAATTAGGGGTGGGTTTCAAAAGCCCTTGGTGAGTCAGGAGCACAAGTTCTGCTGTCTGTGAAACATTAAACAGTGGATGGAACTAATTTCTCCTTAATAAAGATAGGAAAAAGATTGCTAGGTCACAGATTCTTCTCAACCTAATCTGTTCCACTAAGCAGCCTGTGAAGCAGTATCTCCTGGTAAAGCGCAGACATAGTGCACAATGCTCTTTTTTGGCAGTAGTCTCTTTTCTCATGCTCCTGTATGAGGTAGCATAGGTGCAGAGGGGTGAAGAGATTTGTTTTTACTTGCACAGAGTATCACAGGAAATTCTGCCTGCTGGTCCTTAATCATAACTCTATCAGCAATCATGCAGGCTCCTCATACGGCTTTCTCCTTAGCTCTAGGGACTCTCCATCCTGTGGTTTTCCCAAGTCTGTCTCACACTCCCTGCTACTTCCTGACAAGGTCTTTAATAAAGGTGTTTTATCTTTTCCATGCTTTGGGGCAGGTCTCTGGTGTTCATTTTGCCTCAGCCCTCTCCTACTTGTCATAGCACTGATTCATAGGAAACACAGGCACATCCCGGATTTCACATGAATCATTCCCTTTTCAGCTCATGTTCCCAATGATAATATTTTTGTGGAGTAGTTTTATTCTGTAAACTCACAAAAAGCTCCATTACTCAAGCCTTTCCCAGATTATCCAGTGGGTTTCTCTAAGGAAGTTTTTTCCACTGTGCTGCCTTATAATAAATCCCTTTCCTCTCTAAAATGCAGGGGTGGAAGGATGCAGAGGAAATGAGTCTACCAGCAAATGGTTGGACTCGTGCAGCTGTTTCCCAACAATTTACACTCAGTAATTAGTATTTCTGAGGACATACACGGATAAGAGAGAAACTAAAGCCTATAAAATGTTTCTTTATGCCTATACATATATTGGTGCAGTGCAGGGAAGAGCACTCATCTTCACAGTCCTATATACATATACACATACAGGTGGTATCTGCCACAGCCCTGCCTAGCCTCCCTGCTGCTCCCAGGCTCACCTGTTCCAGTGTGTGCACAGACAGAATTGCACAGGTTTTCATCCCCCACAGGTTTCTTTCATAGCCCCCAAGCCAGGTGTGGGGGAAACCAAGGAGAATCACATGAGCTTGTACCTCCCAAAACAGGGGCATCCTGCTGCAGCTGTGCAAGGAGCTGGGAGAAAGGGCAGACACCCTCTACAACTTAAAAGAAACCCCAACCCCCCAAACAAACAAACAAAAGAATATGCAAAATCAAAATCACCACCACCCCCCTCAGAAATATTTACTACTCTTAAATTTTCCATTCTGGACCTTGGCCAGGAAGTAAATATCTTGTTTTGGAAAAACTGAGCACATTTCTGTATATGTAGGGGAAGTATTACACTTTCCTCATTTCCAAAGTGCAAATTGTGAAAGAGCCACTCTTACACATCTGTAAACCCATTATGAGTTTAATAGAAAATAAAGAAAGAAATAGCAAAGGCAAGAGATACTGCTACGTGCACACTTCAGTGCCTGGTAAAGTTACAGAGAATATTATTCTGGGAGGTACTGAAAAACACCTGAAGGACAACAGAGGCATCAGTCACAGCCAGGACAGCTTCAGGAGGGAAGCCCTTGGCCCTGTGCTCTTCAATATCTTCATAAATGACTTGGATGAAGGGCTGGAAGGGATACTGAGCAAGTTCACAGATGATAAAAAACTGCAGGAGCTGTTGACTCCTTTGAAGGCCAGGAGAGACCTCAACAAATCAGAGGGCTGGGCAATCACCAACTATATGAAGTTCAGTGTGGGAAAAGTGCTGGATTCTGCACCTGGGATGGGACAAACCTGGATGTACAGACTGAGGAATGAGATGCTGGAAAACCTGCTGGTGCGATGGAAAGGGATCTGGGGGTCCTGGTCACTGACAAGTTGAATATGAGCCAGCAGTGCCCTGGCAGCCAGAAGGGCCAACCCTGTCCTGGGGGCATCAGGCACAGCATAGCCTCCCCAGCATGGCCCAGCTGGGCAAGGGAGGGGATTGTCCCAGTCTGCTCTGCACTGGGGCAGCCTCACCGCGAGGCTGGGGGCTGTTTTGGGAGCCACAATGTAAGAAAGGCATTAAACTATTAGAGAGTGCCCAAAGGAGGGCAACGAGGATGATGAAGGGTTTGAGGGGAAGCCATGTGGGGAGTGGCTGAGGTCACTTGGTGTTCCTCAAGAGGAGACTGAGGGGAGACCTCACTGCAGTTACAACTTCCTCTTGGAGGGCAAAGGAGAGGCAGGCACTGATCTCTTCTCTGTGATGACAGTTACAGGACCTGAGGGAACGGTCTGAAGTTGTGCCAGGGGAAGTTTAGGCTGGATATTAGGAGAAGGTTCTTCATCCAGAGGGTGGCTGGGCACTGGAACAGGTTCCCCAGGGCAGTGGTCACAGCAGCAAGCCTGACAGAGGTCAAGAAGAGTTTGGACAATACTCTCAGGCACATGGTGTGACTCTTGGGGGTGTTCCATGCAAAGCCAGGAGCTGGACTTGCTGATCCTTGTGTGTCCCTTCCAACTTGACTTATTCTGTGATGTCGGGAGTGAGTCCTTAATGCTTATTAAGGTACAACATCTTTTCATGGCCTTTAAAGAGCAGTTCTGGAGAGCAGTGGGCACTGCTGCCATAGCTTGCAGGCTACCTGTCCCTGCTGCTGGCTGTAGGGGAGAGCTAACTGTTCATCCAGAGGTCTCACCATAGACCTACCCTTAGCACATAAGGGCAGAGGAGGAAATCCAAGCTTGCAGCACAGCCCTATAGCAAAAGGGGTAAATGAGCTCCTAGTGTGTTAGTGGTGAGGGCACAGAAGGAAAGCAGGGCTTGCTTTTACCCAGTCCATACTGATGGCACTGTGTGCTGAGGTCTTGGATTTGGAAAGGGCACTGAAAAGGTGGGAATAGCCCAGAGAAAAGAAGGAAGAACCTCAAAGGGCACAGGTGATTCTGGGAGGTTTAATTACAGCTCATCTGCTTTCATGGTGACACCAACAGGACTCTAATCCAGCACAGAAATGTGGTAGACTAAACACAAATGTCTTGCTTTGGAAAGACAGGTATCTGCCAGGGAAAGTTGGAGCTCCCCTTGGAATAGAGAATGTAAACCTCCCTCCCTCCTAATTATTATAATTTTGCAATCAGGGGCTTTCAGGCAAAGATATGGGAATAGGAATAACTGTTCTTTACTGGGAATATTAAAAAATACCAATGTAGTCGTATAAAAAACAAGCAAGCACACAAACAAAAATCCTAGAAAATCCTGACATAGTCAGGGATACGAACTGACACCCTGTTGGTCAGGATGTTGGAAGCAGTCCAAATCAATCTTCCTGGAGTAACAGGTATGGTTCTGTGGAGTAGAGATGATCCTGTAGAAAGTCCAGTGGTGGCAAGATAGGTCCTGTCTTCCTTCAGGAATGCAATGGAAAAAAACCCAGATGCCTGGTGTTCCTGAGTCTCAGTTTTTATCCAGGTAGGAATGGTTGGATCCCCCCACACTGGGTGGAGCATCTCACAATGGGATGATGTAATGTGTCATGTCATTGGTGAGCCTTAATGGCCCATTAGCAGAAGATACCTCCCTGGAGGATGGACGGGTGGTGAAGGAGATAAGAAACACTGCCACACCTGGTTTTAACAGCTGGCCCATTATCAGAAGGCATCTGCCTCCCTCCCCCCTGGAGTTACAAGAGATAAAGAAAAACATCTCCCCAGCTGCTTTCAACAGATGAAATAGAATACACTTTTTTTTGGTTACATAACCCAAGACAACAAGAATACCAGTCACTGTGGCTAAAGGGCAGAGCATGGGATTGATGTTCCTTGCTGGCTTTAAAGTGTCTGGAAGGAGCACTGAATTTATCTAGGTAGTAGACACCTGCAGTTTTGGTGTTTAAGGTCCCTGGATCATAGGCAGCCCAGCTGTGTGGCCAGGCTACACTCAGGACACCAGACCCCGCAAAGGGTCTCCTGCAGAGCCAAGTCTCCTCTCCAGCAGCACTGAAGGGGATGGTGCTCAGAGGCTGCTGAACCAGAACATGTGAAATACAGCAGAGCCTTTGGGGAGCACGAAGAACAAAAGGCAAAAGAAAGAAGGAAACCACCAAACCTCCCTCACATAGAAATTGACCCTGCTGAATACCAGATTTTCAGCATTTCCATGTTTTTACTATGTACTGCCTTGTCATTTGTACCCGTCAATGTCTCTAAGGAGAGACATCTCTGCCATGTGCAGGTAGCAGAGAGCCTGTGCCCACCTGCCAGAGGGCCTTCTGCTGGGCACCACCCCACTTTTGTGAACCCACTCCAGCCTCAGGTCAAACTAAACACATTTCCTGAATCCCTGCAGAAATGAGGGGCTCTGAGCAATTTGCACATGCCTCCCCCTCTCCACAACAGCATCCTCCAGTCAAGTCACTCCCTCTCCTAACTGGGCAATCCCCTTGCAGAGCCCTCAGATGAGTAAGGACTTTGCCAGAGGATGAAGCAAAGCCCACTGTGTCCTCCCTGCTTTCCCTCTGCTGAGAGCACCTCACCACCACAGCCAGGCCTCCTGACCCACCAGCACTGAGGAGAGTCCGAGTCAAAGGTATCCCATAAAACATCCTCTCCTGCTGAGCTAGCCCAGCTCCTTCTATGGGAACTCTTGCCTTAGGAAACCTCCCTCCATGTTTTCAGTTGAGACTTGCCAGTGCCTCTTTTATACCCCCTTTCTTTTTCTTTTCCTCACCCTTTCCAAATATTTGGTTTTATGAGCTTCTTGTTGAGATCATAAAATACTGGGTTGGAGGACTATAAATTCATAAGGAGGTGATCTTTGAAGGGAGCTTTTTTTCCCTTACTATTAAAATGATAATAATAATTAAAAAAAATCCCCATCCCTCCCTCTCTTGCAAACACCCTCCTGTTTTGCAGCACAACCTCTAAGTAAGGATCTGGTCCCTTACACATCATCTTACCTCTTAGGTTTAACCAGGGCAGGGTTTTGCAGCCTGAGAACCACAGACAGAGGTGAACAGCAGCCAGCCCTGATATCAGAATCTTGGCCCAAGGAAAGCAATTTCTTTTGGAGTTCTACAGAGATAACAGTTACCTATTCATGCTGGGTCCAGCTTCTTCCACAGCTGTGGCAGGAAGCATAGGGCAGTCAGCCAGAGCTGAGGATGCCTTCCTTCACCTTTTCATCAGGAAGCCTAAAACACTTCATGGAGAGATCACCACCAGGCTGCTAGAAGATGTTGAAAAACCCAGCTCCTTTCCCTCCTCACACATGGTGATAATGTCATGTGTCTCCCCTGAGACACACCTGTGATTTAACCCAATGCTACAACTACCCCACATCCATTGCAGGACAGCCTGGGGTGGCCTGCACCTTTCAGGAGCACCACTGGTTTTGCAGATGTGGAAACTGAGGCTGGAAGACCTGTTCTGCTCCCCTCACTGCCCTGCTCCAGGCTCAGTCTTCCACTCACTCCCTGCTGGGTTGGTGCCAATTGAATCATGTCCTGCCCGTGGCAACGGAAGAGCTGAAGAGGCACAACTGACTCTCTAAATGAGGAGCACTCTACTGGGATTTGGGGCACTATTAGCTAAATCTTGCAGCCTTTATTCAATCAAGCCTTCAGCTGAGAAGCATTCCCACCGTGCAGCCTTAACTGGCTTATTTAAGATCAGCTAGGCCAGTTCCCTGGGCCCACTGAGTCAGCCAGGGAGTGCAGGGGGCTTTCCCCCATCTCTGTTAAGGGAGAGAGTCCCATCCACTCCTGGGGCTCTGCAAGCCTTGACTTGGCTCCAAAATGACCCCAAACTCCACCAATAGCATGGGAGCTGTGGCTGCTTCCATAAGCTGCCTGCTGGCTGCTGTAGGCTTTAGCTCACACAGGAGAGCAGGGCACGAGGTGCCTGACTGCCAGCCCCCTACCCTTGGATATCTTCCTGGCCTCTCCCTGTCCACAGGTTAAAGAAGGGATTTGCAAGAAGCAAGACTGAGGACAAGACTTCTGCAAGGCAAATCCCGTTCCCCCATTATCACTGCTTCTTTTAAAATCAACAATTGTGCATAGGGAGGAGGAGGTCACATGAAGGATGCCTGAAATTCTTTCCAAACCACAGCCATTTCTGACCCATCAGAAATTTCCCCACTTACTCTGGCCTGTGAACTCTGAAAAATGCAATTAAAGGAGAAAAAGCAGAGGCCTGAAACCTCTGATTCAGGCAGGCTCTCTGACATTCATTAATGAGGTCAGCTTTACATGATGCTGATTCAATAGGAGCGACTGTCTGCTTCCAGCCCTGGTTCATCAGAAGTTCATCACTTCTCCCTTCCAACAGAAACCTGCCTGAAGTTTGTCCTGCCTTCACAGTAGTCAAGGGAGCACCTCTTTTAATGGTTTAATGTGGCTGAAATTGGCATTTTCTAGGTTGACAATGGAGATGAGCAGCCCTTTATATATAGGTACTTATACATATCCACTATAACTTCCCCCATATGGCATGTTTCTGTACCTGGATGCACCCCCCAAAGCCTGGTGAGGTGACAGCAGGCAACTGTGGCTCCCAGCCCAGCAGGAGCCAGCATATCAGGGAGGGCACAGGACAAGCTGCCAATTTCACCAGAGCCGAGCCAGCAACTTCTGGGCACGTTGTCCGCCTGCCCTCCACCCATGTGCCAGCAAGCAGATCCTGACATCACCTTGCTGATCTGTTATTTGATATTTGGTTCCTACCCCGGACTCACAGCTGCAGACACATGGCTATCTCTGAAATGGTTGGTTTTAAGTGTGGAGCTCATTTCCAGCAGTAGAAGTGGTGGAAAGCAGTGGCATAAGGAGATGGAGAGAGATGAATGGCTCCAGCATGTTTGGAGGTAGACCTGGGCTGATGATGGGTCTGAGCAAGAGGAGGTAGAGGAGGATTAATGGCTTTGGCATGTTTGGAGGTAATCCCAAAAGAATAGTTAAAATTTTATAAAATTAAACTAAGTCCTTGCCCTCAAACAGAGGGAATAGGAATTGGGAATAGATGGGTTTTATTGAGAGCAGTCCACCCAATTCCAGGTGGACTTAACCAGCTTCTTTCCAGTAAATCTGCTGGCTCCACATGACATCCCGCGCCTCTCCGTGGCAGGAGAAGCTCCCACTGCTGCCACAGGTCACGCTGTACAAAGCTCACCACTTGATCCCTGAGGTAACATTATCCCCCTCTGTTTAATACCATTAAGCAAAACTACCTGTATGGGGCCACCTGCGTAACCAGAGAACTTCCAGTGGCCATGTGCCAGGGTGCCTCCTTCCAGCCTGGACCCACCGCCAGGGCAAGAGGGGGACAGTCACAGGAACGATCTGGGGCAGTGGGTTGCTCCAGCTGCTGGCAAAGTGAGAGAAGTCCCACCTGCTCCTGGTCTGCAAAGGGCATCGACGATGCAGGGGGTCGTGCACCTCTCCCTGAACCCATGGAATGACCCCCTGACCTGCCCGGCACTCTGAGGATGGGAGAGATGACTTTTCCAGCACAGTCAGCCGGGCTTGATTTTTGTGGGCAGAGTCCACATGGAAGAGCCAGGTGATTCCTCCCCACGTGTCAGCACTCAGGAGAGCGCCTGGCCGTGCCACCATGCTCCTCTGCAGAGGGAGGTGCCTCTCACCGCGGGCTTCGCAGCTCCTCCCTGAGCAGCCTGAAATGGATCCCTGCAGACAAGAGGCATTTTACTGCTTTCAGTTGGGAATAATAGAGATGAGAAAGCAGAGTATGGCTGGGATGAGGCCCCATGCCTCAGCCCTGGTACTTGGTTTCCACAACACAGAAATGCTGAAGCTTGACAATTATAATCAACGGCATTATTGCTTCCTTCAAGATTTGGTCCAGTGCAAGGCTAAAATCTTGTGGGAAGAATTTATTTTTAACTCTCCCACCATACCAAAATTATAGAGCTTTTAAAAACTGCCCCCATCCCCCCCTCAAAAAAAAAGAGTTGAACATTTCCATACTTGTCTCTATTTCAAAGCATAGAATTAAAACTGGTTTGGGTTTGAAAAATGGAAACTCACTCAACTTGGAGCCCACTGACTGGTTTCTACCCCAAGTTCTTAGAGAAGTTTTTAAAGGGGATTGAGCAACGACTTCTGTTTTGCAGTTGGGAAACAAATCATATTTTGGATAATCATCTAAAAGCGAGTCGAGCTAAGTTGGTAGCAACATTGGAAAAGCCATCTATGTCTCCTGACTTCTCCACAGGTTTGCTACCCAGTGATTAAACAAGCAAAATAGATCTCAAACCAATCATGAGATTTCATGAGAGAATGCAATAAACACAGGTGAGAAGCCAATTAAAAAGATACTGAGTTATACCCACCATAATGTGCAGTTAAAACAATTAATTCCTTCCATGGTGAGAAAAAAATAGGTTTGAAGTCTGTGGCTTTCTTTGTATGCAAATTCCTCCCTATGAGAAAAGATGGGATGAAGGGCTTTTGCCCTGCCTGGTAGGATGGTCTGGGGAGCAGGAGATGCCAACAATGCTACCCAGGGTTGCATGGAGGAGGCTGAGTGGGCTAAAACACTGTGTCAAAGGTAGGACTGAATCTGGGCAACCTTTTATTCTTAATTTGCTTGCATTTATATGGAAAAGTGTTGTGTTCAGATTCCAGTAGCAGCTTTATAGCTGCAAGTAATTATTTTGGCTCCCAGCCAAACAGAGAGCACATCACCTGCAGGAATAGGGAATTATAAAAATGGAAGGGCAAAGCTCATGGTGACAATTTGGGATAGACATCCATCTATAATCAGGGTTTTCAAATTCAGTTTGTGTCTTCCTCACCTCATAGCATTTCTCTGCATAGCTCAGGTATCTTTAAAAAAGGTCCCCTGAATTGCAAGAAATGCTAGTGTGTATTTAAAAGTGATTTCTCACAGGCCACTGGAGGGCTGTTGGGGCAGGACTGGCTGGAAGGAAAGCTAAAGACTCCCAGCTATCATCTCCAGGTTTTGGTTATTTAGGTCCCTTACAAGGAAAGTGACTTTCCAGAAGTATTTCACTCTTTAAATGTTTGGCATGGGCTGACTTCCATAATTCAGGACAAGTGTAGTTTACCATGAGTGATGTTTCCAGTTCACAGGAAACATCACTCAACACACACATCCCACAAGTTTGTAGTTGGTAAGCTGTTGGGACTGTAAAAAGCAAAGAGCAAGCCCAAACAATTCTACTGCTCACAGTTATATTTTCATTTACACCTGCTTGGCTTTTTTTCTTTAAACACATTTCTGCCTATAGCCATAATTGGACTTACTGGGCCTAGCAGCTCAGTGCCAATCATGTTTCCATGGAGAAAACAGTAGGTCCAGCTCATTCTCCCATGTACTCTTATCTCCAGCTCCCTTGGACGAGCCTTTGTGTCTGCTCAAGAAGCACCCTTGCACTGAGGACAGGATTCCCAGGGGAACAATCATGAACACAGAAAAATAATCAGGAACATCGAGACACAATGTGCTCACAGCATCCCAATAGCCTCAGATGTGGGTTTGAGGCATCTCCTTTGCCTCTCCTGCCAGGAGCAGACAGACAGAGCTCCAGAAAGCAGGGAGCCCAGACCTCCCTAGCTCTGTTGAACCCTTCTTCAGCACCCTCAGAAGGTACCCTCTGCCAGCAGCCAGGGTTTCAAGGGCTTGCAGGAGCTGATGGCAGGGAGTTTACAGTCCTTTCTCCTTGGTCTGAGCACTCTGTGTCTCCCTGCTGTGGAGGGAATTGGAACTAGTGGAAAATGCTCCCTGCAACCTCCACACAAATAACAAATCACTTCAGGCCCTTCTTGGTGTTCACTTTCATGTGCAGCATCATATGAGTGAAGTTGCCCTTCATCCTGGAGGTGGAGCTGCCAGAAAACTATGGCTAGGCCCACTCTCATCTTTCACACCTCATTGCTGATGAAACTGGGCTTTGGGAATCCCAGTGGGACAAGCTGACATCCTCAGCCTGGTCTGCTCTGCACTGCCTCAGGAAGCTGCCCTTCTCTGATCTGTGCGACCCTATGTTCCCGAGTAGTAACCACAGATAGAATGGGGCTGGCAAAAGCAAGGCAGCCTTCTTAGGGCTAAGGCTGGCTCCCAGCTGTGCAGTGGATGTTGCCAATGGCCTCCCTCCTCCCTCACCTCCCAGCTTCCTCAGGTTACCCTGACAAAATTTCTTCAGGTGCACCAATCTATAATCCATGGCTAGCCTAGGTATCTATTCAGAACTGCTTATACCCCACTACTGCGCATGTTAGGCAGACCCCAAAAAGCTCCTATAGGGAAGCTTCAGTGACTGTGACATGGTGAGAAGAAAAGGCACCCTCTTGCCTGTGTGACAGGGAGTGCACACAACCTGCTGGGAGATTTGTCCAAAGCCACAGCACAGCAGTGGTCCCAAAGTTTTGGGCATCCTGCACCCCACAGCCTCTCCTTTTGCTGGCAGTCACTGCTTCCCAAGCCACCTTTGCTGCCTGGCGGTGCAGCCGCTGCTACCCATGCCAGGCAAAGGGTGCAATCAATGGTAAGCAGACTGCATTTTAATTACCCTTTATATAATGCAAACGTGACTGCATTAATAATCCTTGCAAGCCATGCGACCGTCTTACACAACCTTTAATTACTCAGGGAGCTCAGCATTTTCCATTGTCATACAATTTGCTTTATCTTCTATTATCTCACCAGGCTGCCAGGCCCTGCAATATAAAGGAAAACACTTTCTGCAACTTCTTCCCAGGCATCTCAAAGCTTTGTACCTGCTCCAAGACAATCATGTTTCCTCCCCTTTATTTCCTTGGAGCAGAAAGCCAGAACATCACCCAAACACATGGTTATTAGTGAGTGCATATGTGCAGGGTGGCCTCCCCTCCAAAAAATCCCCACCTTTGTGGTGAGAGGGTTATTCCCACACAACTATCTGCATTAAAACAATAAAAGATAAGGGTAATGAGTGCTTGACACATTGCATGAGGCCAGACCCAGCAGAGTGCTTAAGAAAGGGAATAAAGCTCTTAAGCACATTTTCCCATTGACTGGGGCTTACCTTTTATTAAGCACTGAACAGGAGCATATGGGTGTTCGCAGAAACGGGAATTAGGTTCTGACGTGACATCCTGGATCAACCAGATTTTTCCAGTGGCTTCAGCAGCAGTAGGAAAAATATTACTCATCAGCCTGTACCAGAAGTTGTCCTCGTTCATGGCAACTGGCATGCTATAAAGCCCTTTGGGGCACAAGAACCACAGCTCCTATGTCTTCTTGTACTTCATACCACCAATAGCACTCAGGTGCCTCTCAAGTTTCCTTCTTCTCCAAGGCCCTGAGGGTAAGACTTGCTCCATTTCATTCCCCTATCCCCAATGCAAAGTCACGATGGGCGACTCTGTGTCATCCTTTGCAAGTTGTGTCAGGACACCAGAGTTCCCTGGAGTCTGCTGTAAGCTGACAGGTCTGCTAAGATATTGGATATAATAAACCAATAAAGAATAGAAAAAACAACGTAATAAAATAAGGCAAAAATGTTATTGCAAAGCATTCAAGTGGTCATCAAAACCCAATGGATCATATTTATGTTGCAAATTAGGTGTTGAGAAGAATAAACAGGAAAAAACAACATATAGATGTTCTTTTCTCTCAAGGTTTCCTCTCAACGCTGCCATTGTTCAGGCTCCTGCTGCTGTGGATGTGGACTGAGATCCATAAGGAGACGTCAAGCAAAACTGCCTGGAAGAGTATCCAGATTCTTGGATGCACTGATAAAGGGACTTTACTTGAATTTCATCCCTTAGAAGTCTCCTGTGACTGCTTTCTCACACCAGTGCCATTTAGAAAACGTCTCAGCTGGCAAAATGGTTCTAGAACAACTAGAATACTACTTCTCTAGGCCTGAGTCTGATACTGGTTTGCACTGGCACCAGATTTAAACAACACCATGCTGAAGTGTATCTGCAGAACTGCAACCAGAATATAGGCTATAAATTAATGAATATTAAGAGACAAAAAATTCGGTATTTAAAACATTTGTGGCTGTTTCCCACCACCCCAGCCCCGAAGCTTTTATGTGCAATTAGTTCTTCTAAACTCCCTATTTACTCACACTGTCCTGCAATATATTGAGAATTAGCCCCCATTCCTTGGACCTCTTGGGTACCATTTCAAGTGTGAGTGGGGACCATTTCATTAAATAATAGCTCAATGCTGAGTTACAGAGTGGAATCTATAAAATATTATAAGGCATGTCAAATTATGTGTGAAGCTCAGCTAGGTCGGTTGGGGAATATGGATTTCTGTTGTCTGGAAGGTAACACATCTGTCTCCACGGGACATGACAACAAGCACAGATATGCAGGCACTACCCCACTGGCTCAGGCTGCCAGTCCTTTTCCTGCTCTAACTGCTCCTGTTCTCATTCAAGGATGCAGAGAAGGAAACTCACTGCACAGCCCTCATGTCTGGCATGAGCAAGAAAGTCCAGATCCAGTGAGCTCTGCCTTCTCCTTGAATTAGCTTTAGGCATGAAAATGGTTTCCTGCTGCCATTAGCTTTTCCTGACGCAGTAATTAATGTGCCTTCCTGCAGAAGGAATACCAATGCAAAGGTAAAGCCATTGCCTGGAGAGAGCTGGGCTTCCAAGGAAGTGCTAATTAGTCCTTATTTTGAGAAACCTGGTTAAAGCAAGTGAGCAGGTGTTGCTAGAAACTACAAATAATCTGTACAAACATGTCCTTTCCTATGTGACAGCAGAGCTAATTACACTTCCTTGGGTCACCACTCCATTTTACCTAATATCTCTTTGTCAAAAATGTATTCTTGCTGTCTGGCACTGGCTGCCAGAACAAACACTTTAGCACTTGGTGTCAGGGGTGAATTAACTCCTTCTCCCATCATGGCTTGAGAGGAAGGATGTTGCTACCAATCCCACTTGCTCCAAGGACAGGGAAAACCTCTCCCATCTCCTTTCAGGCATGTGAGGTGCACCCTTCCCTGTGCCTCACTGTCCCATTGCCAGGCAGTTTCAGGGTCATCTTGCTCGGGGTCAGAGTAGGAAGGGCTTAGGGATGGTTATGTGCTCCATTCCACTGCTGTGGCATGCGATCAAAGCTCCTCCTGGGAAATGTTCCCCGGGGAAAGGTGGTGATTGATATGCCAAGAAGGGATGATGCCATGGCAGCAGCAGAAGTAATCACAAAGCTATTGGTGTTTATATAAGATGTTATGTGTGCAGGCTGTCTCAGACACGCTGGTCTCATTGCATCGCTTCGTCTCAGGCTGGGGGGAGGTGTCCATGCACATCTGCACAGCTGGATCTGAGGAAAACGGGAAGTGATCACTCAGAACAAGCCAGTACAGGAGGAGAGCAGCCAGCTGTGGGTTGATTCCAACAAGAATTTCCTAAGCACCCTCCCAAACCAGAGGTGTCTCAGCGTGGTTTAGCAAGCGTCACGCAATCTTAACTCCCGGTTTGCACCACTTCCATAGGAAGAGACAGGCCAAGCACAGTCTGCATGGACACAGAGACACCTGTGAGTAACTGTGTGGCCTGGGAGACCCTCATGGTCCCCTGGGCCTTGGTTTGCTTGGATGTGTTGGTAATGCCTGGGAAGCGAGAACTGTTGGAGGGAAGGACACAAACACCATGGCTATGTTTGGGAGCAAAAGCCTGCTTGTAGGGCGCCTGCAGGGGCAGTGAGATGTGTGCTCTTCCTGCAGGCAGAGGATGCTGGTACACCCAGCAGAGGCTCTGTCATGGCCACAGGCCTCCAGCTGCAGGATGAGGATGCTCCTGCAGGCCAGGATTCCTTCCTGCCATGACATGCCCTGGCCATTCCACCTGGTAGATCTAGGTTAATAAATGAGGACAGATGCAATAATGAGCTGGGTGCAGACAGAATATGCTCCTGACAGCTGGCCATGGGAT
The DNA here is from genome assembly GCA_910950805.1 of Acrocephalus scirpaceus scirpaceus. NCBI lineage: Eukaryota > Metazoa > Chordata > Aves > Passeriformes > Sylviidae > Acrocephalus > Acrocephalus scirpaceus. The sequence continues at coordinate 15,884,884 of OU383775.1, read as the reverse complement.
GTTTCAGCTCAAAGGTGAAACACAAGCCCAAGCAGACCTGGTACCCAAGAGGTCCAAGGAATGGGGGCTAATTCTCAATATATTGCAGGACAGTGTGAGTTTTGCTTCTGTTGCAGCTGCAGCCGCAGTGCAAGCTGAGCAGGGCAGAGCCCTCAATAAAACACAACGCACTACAGCCAGCTCAGGCAGCTTTTACAGAAAGCCCTTTCCCTACAAGCAGAACCTGTTCAGCATCCACTACTGAGCCACCTTTTCAGCAGCAGCTGCACTTTGCCCAGCCCTGGGCATTTACAGCCAGGCCTGCAGCCGGTCTGAATGAATGGGAGCTGAGCCTGGGAGATGGCAGCACAGCTGTAGTGGGACCGGCAGTGGGATAGCCCCTTTCCAATTGGAGCAGAAGGGGTGTCGGGGGTGTGCTCCTCAGCAGTGCAGCTGCCCCTGCAGTTGCTCCCAGCACTCCTTATCCCAGCAGCTGAACATGGCCCAGCTGGACATGGAGGGGAAGGCAGGGACAGACCTCCTTTGTAAAGTTGATTCCAGACATACTGCCCTACACGTGCACCCTGAAAAGAGGGTTAGGGCTCAACTCATCCATGCGAGGATCACATTGAGGATGAAGTGGCAAAAACGTGGTGGGAGCTGGCATTTATGACACAGGAGTGAATTACATTCCTATGGAAATGATTGGGTCCTATTTTCTTCCCCTGCCCACCGTTAACTTCTTCAGAGACCCAAGAGGAATATGCATTATTGCCTGCAGAAGATGGCCAGAACTGATCAGGGTGGTGTCCTTCTCCACCCACAGGAGAACTCACTTTCATGCTCATTTTTTCCTAAAGCCACTGCTGACTCTTGACTCTGGACCCACTTGGAGCTATAAATTTGCTTATCAGGACTGACATGGCCCTGAAATTATAAAGTCTGATTACTTTTTCTGTTAACATGCATAAGGCAGAATGATGGTGATGATCCCATCCCTGAGATGAGGAGAAGAGATACAGAAGTAAAGTATTTCCCCACTGAAGTCTTAGTCAGAGCAGGAGCTAAGGCTCCACTACTCCATTGTCTCCTTTTCGATCAGGGATGTCCCAGTGCTTGATTCCACAGAGGTGGGATACAAGTGTCTTAGCAGAAACACGTTTCCCTTTCTCAGCTGGCTTGTTGTGCCCCCGAGAACTGTCCTTCCCTCAGTCTCAGTAGGTCGAGTTAGTTTGATCTTTTCTTGCGGAACACACTTCCTTAGTCCAATGTTTGCCTTTCCCATAACATCACTACAATGCTGACTCATGTCAAATTAAAGTTCAAGTATTATGCAGGAGGCTTAGAAATGTCCTCCCTGAAATGTGGGAGCTGGCTCCACTCTGAGGATGGCTGCAGTTCAGGCCTCTTCCAGCCATGATGCTGATTTTAAAAATAAATCCTGTTGGTTAAAATAAGAGCATACCTTGGATATGCCGTCGGGCTTCTGAGCCACCTACATCAAAGCTGCTAAACCAGATGTGGGATCATTTTGTCTGAGTGAAAGCTGAAATTCATCATTCAGATGACACCTGACGAAGGGATTTTAAGCAAGTACACACATTTCATAGGGCTTCTAATAAGCTGCCTCCACTGGCAGGTACTTTAAAGTCCAGCACAAGGAGTGGTCACCATGTATGACTCACTCCAGCCACAAAGCCCTGCTTTGTGCACAGGTGGCATACCAACTCTTGCAGTCATGGAGAAATGCTGCTGCCCAAGGTGACTCTGAGCATCCTGTCTTTGTAGTGTGGGACAGGATGGGGAATATAAAACTGAATTAGCTCAGCTTAAGAGATGATGGGCACAGTATGGGCTCAGCAAAGCTGAAGAGAAGTCTGGTTCCATGCAAATCCATGGCTGTAGCTGCTGGTGGTGCGTGCGTGCGCATGATTCTGTGGAAAGATTCTTTCAGCTTACCAGTTCCTCTGCCCCTTAATCCTACAGCATCTCCTGCTTACTGCATGGCTGTGGGATTTGCTGGCCCTCAGAGGAGAGTTGGGGTCCAGACTGGACTGTATTTGGGATTGAAAAAGAAGATCAAGGAGCAAATCCATTACCTGTTGTGACTTCAGAGGTAGATAAAATAAAAGCACAATCCCCCTTGCTCCAACAACGAGCCAGCTGAGAATTATGCTTTTCTGCTGCAAACAAAACCTCTTTCCTCTGCCATCTGACGCTGCTTCAGTTTGCAAAGAAAGGCTGCTAATGTGCTCACCCGTTGACAGAGCAGACTTGAAGAACAGTTTATGGCACCTACTGTACTCTCAGCTCAGAGATGCAAAACAATTTTCACAGTAGCTGCAGGGCTTGGCTACTACAGCCATGTCCAGAAATATCCAGCAAGAAAAGAAAGAGAAGCTATTAAAAACACTCACACACAAGCCAGGAAACATCTTATTATAGCTCTTGGTTTGAAGAAGGGAAATTAAAAACCCATACCCACACTCAGCATATGCCCAGCTATATTTGTCTGATCCATTTATTATCTTAGCCAATGCAATTTCAGTGTTGCACTACTCCAGCCTTTCATGCTAAATAAAACAACAACAGCCCAATGCACAAGATGCCATCACTGATTTACAGCTGTGGCCTATCCTGTTTCTCTGAACATTTGCTGATTTGGCATCAGCACAATATGGAGGGAAGCAGAAGGTGGGGGTTGAGATCTGCCTGGAAGATGTGGATCACAGTAAAGCAAGTTCTTCCTGTATTTATGGAAGTACTCCATCAGAAGTGCAGCAATTTGTTTGTGTGCTGATCTTTAAAATTGTGGTGGAAAAGGCATCACTTTGTCTGGGATCTTTCACTAAAGATGTACCTTGTGCATGCATTTCCCAGGCCGTGGAATTGCAAATCCAAGCTCTGGCAAGGGCACGCCATGCATACAGAGTTAAATATGCAATGGAAAACATTACAGCTTGGTTAGTTATTGCTCTTGTAGTGCAGAGACTGGAAATCAATGCTGAAGTACTTTATGAAGCAGTAGGAAGCTCCTGGCGCTGGATTAAAGCAGTGTGCATGTTCATGGGCGAGAGGGGAAGAAACACTGCCATGGTGTAGGCTGAGGTTCTCCAAAGCCACCTACAGGTGTAGCCATGCCAAAATCACTGGTGAGCCCTCTGCCTCCATGCTCCACAGCGTTCCAGTGCAACGGTGCTGTACCCATGCCCCTAAGGCAGGTTTGCACCAACTCCTCCTGCACAGAATGGACACCAAAAGAACAAAAATTCAACATGAGTTCAAGTGCTCTGTTGGCTGAAAGAGCCAGAATAGTTTGGGTAGCAAATTCTGTGTCCTTGATGGAGCAAACTTATACTGGGATCTGCAACATTTGCTTTTATTAATAGCCTGGATGTTGTGAGCATTTTTCTTTTTCAGTTCTCACGAGTTATTTTCACTATATAGCCTCCCATGATCACCCAACTTTGGGAGCTGATTGCACCAACTCATGGGATAAATCCCCACAAATAAAAAACCCAAACCAATGCACACCCAGAGAAACAAGAGTGTTTCTATAAAAAGCAGCTAGGAACATGTGCATGGTATTGTGGGTACAAACAAGACTCGACACATATCTCTCTGCCTTTCCTCTGCTGAAAAAGGCTCATTTTGGTTCGTGGGGCTTTATGTAAAAGAGAGGCTGGTCATGCATCATGTGCCACTTTTGGTGGTACGTGTCCTCTGAGCAGCCTGCAAGGGCTCAGGGTACTACCCAACAAGGGTAAGGGAATTACATTTCTGTGCTAGTTCTCCTGTTTGTAAAGCAGTGCTAGGGATCAGATCTGCCTGTGACTTGCTTTTGCATGAAAACCTGTCCTCCTTTAATACTTTGAACATCCTAGGAAAGACTATTGTGCAGGGACAGAAAGTCCTCACAGACACAATGAATGCCGGATGGGTGGGGAAAAGCCTTTAGGGCAAATGCTTCACTTAATTCCCACAGCCTGTCTAGGCAGAGATGCCAGGTTGAACAGCTACAGCAGTGATGTGAAACACCTACAGCAACATCTTGGTCCTGTAAAAATCTATAGCAAAACCCTCCTGAACCCTGGAGTGATGCCAGGCCATGAGAACAGAAAATTGTGCAGAAAAAGGCAGAGTTCGAGAAAAGCTACCAGGAGAAAAGGAATCAGTGGTCAGCAAGAGCTTTCAAAGGCCTTTAGGGTTTGTTTCTTCCAACAATGAGGTATCAAGGGAGCTTGCAGAATGGATTTAAGCCACTACAGTGGGACTTGAACAAATCAAGGTCTCCACTTACTCAGTCCCTGGCTTGGACTTGCTTAAAACATCTAAAATCTTCTGGGAATTTCTCTGTAAAATTCATACGAGCATATGCAAACTACTTCCCTGCCCTCCAAGGCTTGACACAGCATAACCTAGAGGTACTGGGCTGGCAAATAGACCAGGTCCCAACATATTTCATAATTCCCAGCAGTATGAGTATTAAAGCTACTCTAGAAAAAGCTAGCCAGACTTTTAACTGGGGAAAAACACTGCATTTTCAATCTCTCTATTTTCGGAATTGTCTGAATATCTCTAAATAAAAAAATTACCTGGAGGTAGAATCTGCCAAGGTGAGATATGTCAGGCTGAGGCCAAAGCAAATGGGAAGCACATGATGGTCCCTGCATGGATCACAGCTCAGCCCTGCTGTAGGAGAGATAAGGAGCCCCTGCCAGCACCTCCAAAGCTGCAGTGGATCCTGCCATCACAGCTGAGACACGGTGAAGGGCCCCCCACATTTTGGTGTCAGCACTGAGCCAGTGGGCAAGCAGTACACCTAGTGTGATGTCATCAAGAAAAGTAGTGCAGAAAGCAGATCTGTCTGCTGCCCAAGCTGCCAGACTGTGCTTTGCCCCCAACATACACACCCACAGTCCCTGTCTCTGCATCCTACATGTGATGTGTGTATGTGCCCCTGCGAGAATGACAGAGGGACCTGGCCTACAACAGCACCCAGAGCTGATGCTGTTGAAAAGACAAGGAGCTGGAAGATATTATCTTCATGGCCACTAACAATATGGATATTTTAGCACCACCCCTCCACATAGCTAAGATAAAAATAACATTTCTATAAATGCACCACTGTATTCTGACGTTGCACAAGAGTCCCAATAAAATCACTCCAAGGCATTAGAAAACAACTTACTATTTATCTCAACAAAGCAAGCTTGTCTCTTGTTTTTATTTGTCTCTTTACAGTAAGGCCCTAAAGCCCCTGGAGGACAACTATTTGGATAAATTTTGTAACAAATTACGTTTCAGGGCTGAACATCTCCATCACAGGGTATGGATGCAGTGTAAGGCCACCTGTTTACATGAGCTATTTTGGGACATGGTGGACAGCCTTGGCTTTCTCAGAATCCATCAGCAGTCAGTGTTTGTTCCTAAGCATGCACACGTACACCCACCACTGCACGTCTCTCATTGAGCCAGTGTTCCCACATATTCCCCCCAAACATTTCCCTTCACACCAGCAGATAACCAGGAAGATGTTCCACTTGAGAAGGTCTGATAGCAAAAGGAAAGAATTCATCTCCTCCCCATGGTGGGCTTCCAGCTTTGATCTCCTGGATAACCACTGCATCTGGTGGCCATCTGTGGTTAAAAATGGCTTCCCAGGAAAAAATGCTTAGGCTCAGCATGGGGAGGTCAGTTATTTTTAACCAAAACCCATTCCACCTTGGTGCCTCAGGAAAACAAGCACGTTCAGCAGAACTGGTCCTTCAGAGCCAACGAGTGCTATCACCACGTAATGCTTTTGGCAAACAAACTAGTATCACCTACTTGCCTAGGCTCATCCACTTACAGCATGGCTGCCAAGAGAAAACAGGATGAAGAAAGGATGACACATTACTAATCTCTAACCATGCATGTTCAAAGTGCAAATGGAAAGAATGAGCACCCTTGACACCACACTCCCCTGTTTATCACTGGAATAACTGGAGCCCAGGATGTGACCGGGCAACTTTCCCCTGAGCACCAGTATGCCTCTGTCCTAACGAGAGGGTCAAAGGGTGAGCTGTGACTGCAAACCTCTTCAGCTCCAGAACTTCTGAGCTGGAATCTCACTTCTGAGAAGTCAGTCACAGCAGTGGCAGGGATACAGTGACACTAAAATTGGGCCGTATGAGACCAACAACTCCCACTGCAAGGCAATGGGGAGCAAGGGCTCAGGATCTGGACTGCCTACTGTTCAAGAAACCCTAACAAAGCAAAGCCAGGGACCCACAGAATGGAAACCCTTCCCTCCTCCTTTCTTCACCTTGCCTGTTTGCTGTGGGCAAATAGGAAAAAAGAAGAACTGCCCCATATGCATCTCTGCCCTGGTCAACACCCTGACTCATCCCTGAGACCACCGAGCTGGGATGTTGCTTTGCATCTGCTGTCACACACTTTGTGCAGTGTAAACACTGCAAATCTTGGCTTTGCAGTGCTGGGACGTGCGTCCGCGCTGAGTCATGGCTGTGCTGTGACTGACAGTCCCCTGCTCCAGGAGCCTCCCAGGTCTGCAGCGGGGGGAGTTTTGTAAGCAAGGATGTTATGTAAGTGGATATCTATTTTTGTCCAAAGTTTGGTTCTGTACTCTGTGAGACTAAAAATACACACAAAGCTAAAGAACGTGTTTCTCCGTGCCCCTGCTCCTGTCATCCTCTGCCCAGTGGTGGCATCTTGTTTTACGTGCACTGCAAAGCACGAGGCTTCTCCTTTGTAACCTGCCTCCTCCTCCTCCTCTGCTTCCATCATTCCCTGAGCCCACAGTCTGGCACTCCAGACTGAACAAGGACTTCCATCATACTTTTCTTGCTGGCCAGGAGGTGGTCAAGGTCCTGGGAGCAGAAGCCACAATGAATACGGTGTAGCTCAGACATAAACTAAGCCTTTTATTATGAAACTTTTTAAACTAAATAAACCAGACCTGCCATAATTTTAATGCTTTGAAAAAAAATCCCACTCAACTTCTAGGAGATTGTCTACTGTCAGTTGAAGACTTCAGGCTAATTCTGGTGCTATCCCTGGGCCCAGACATCTGTCCCCGCTGGCAGGTCTAATGAGGACTTCGGTCTGCCCAAGAAACAGTTATTCATCATCAGATCTCTTTGCCCCTTATGTAAATGTTCTGCTTCATGTCAGAAGAAAGAGGAGGAAAAATAGTCTATAAATAAAAAGTAAGCAGCTATTTTTGGAAAAGAATTTTCTTCCTGGTGTATGTGTCTGTATGCGTGTGTAAACAATTGTCTTCTGCACTTTTGTCAGCTTATCTTATCTCTTAAACAAATACCAAAGGGCTTTTTTTTATTATTTTAATTTTATTTTTATCTCTTTTTTTTATGGCCTGGTTGTCTTTATCAGTCTCTCTAAAAGACTCCCACTGGGGTCAGGTTCTTCAAGCACCATTGCACGTGCACGTGGTGCCCATCGTGGTAACTGAGCTGCAATTGATGCTCAGGGCAAAGTCTGGCCCTTGGAGCACCCTTGGCAAGGCTTGTAAAGACACCATTCTCTACAGCTTTCTACCTATATATTGATACCTGCTTATTGCAGATACAATTTCATCCACTATGCTAAGGAGATGTACCTGGGACTGGTTTTTGGCTGCAGGGATCTGTGCCCTGCACCAGACCCCCTGGCCATCAGCATCCTCTGAAGCACAACACTGCCACTGCCTCAGGGAAGGCTCTTTCCAAAATGAATCGGTGGGGAGGGACATCTCTTGAGCGCCCCCAGAGCAAGCTGGAATAGCCTGCTGTGGGCTTGCAGGAGCAGGCAGGGCTGAAGGGCTTTCAAAGGAAATGAGGTGGCTGCTGTTTCAGATGGATGGGTTCTTCAGGAAGGGAACAGGCAGGATATATATATAAAGCAAATTTATGAGAAGAAACAAGCTGCTAACAGCAATGGAAAATCCTCCACAAGACACAGCAGCCTTATGTGGGCTGATAAGAGATAGGGTTGAGTGGAACATCACATTCCTGGACCATTCATAGCTCTCCTTCCTATGAAAACCGAAAGCTCCGGGGGTCGATAATACAGGAATGTCAATGCAGAGCTAAAAAAAAAAAACAACCCTCATGTGTGCTGCTTTAAATATTCCCAGGTACTGGAGGCTTGTTCTGAAAGCACCCTATTCAAAGTCTGAGAGAGGGTGGTGATAACTCTGCTCATCACGCTGGAAGAAAGGCAGGCAGAAGGCAAGGAGGCTTGAAATGCTGTACTGGCCCTGCTGTATATCAAATCATCTCACCAGCAGCAAAAAGATAACCAGCATGGGACCGAAAGAACAGAATGACTCAAATACCAGAGTTGCCAAGACAATAGCAAGCATGTTAGGGGTTAAAAAATAGTGATTGTCTTTGTCCCTAACCTCTCACTGCCAGCATCAGAGACACAAGCTTGTACAGACCTCAGATCCAACAAGTGATGCCACTTCCTGCAAGGAATCATGAAATAAATAGTAACTTTTAAACTATTTAGCTGAATTTCCATCCTGTTGAACTCAGAGTTCTGTCACTGCACTAAGAAGTGCCAGAAATTAGGCAGTTATATGTGGCAGAAGGGACACTTCAGTCCAACCCAACCTCCCAGTCAAACCCAGTTCTTGATCAAAACCGTCAGCTCATCCTTCTTGCAGTGCAAGGACTCTGTGTTGTAAGAAGGCACTCCCACACCTGAGTGGGCATTTCTAAATAAGGGAAAAGGTTTCAGTTTACCTCTAGACATTTTAGGGGTTTTAGCTAGAACTTTCCATGTTCTTCTCATAGTGATTGGCTCAATGCCAAGAGAGAAACATCTGTTGGACCTTGTAGCTGTTTGTCAAAGCTTGTATCTCTTTCTATTGGCAGTTTGCCAATAGATCCATCTTCGATCATTAAGTAGAAAAGGGAGAAAGCAAAGGTGCTCCATGCATTCTCGAGGTGTTTGTAGCAGGTATATAGAACTCATCTTTATACTGTGCTCAGCTTTGTTCATTGTCTTGTATTATTTCTTTTTGTATTAAACCTTTTTGATTTTCAAGACATACTCAACCATGCCATCTTGCTAATCATTTAAGCCATTTTCTGTGAGGTGCTGGTCACCCTCAGAGGTATAGGAAGGAATTCCTATACTGTGTTTCCTTGATCCAGTTACTCAAAGACTCTTGAAGGTCTTATGGCAGCATGGAGAATGCGTTGAGTACTGGTCACCCAAAGGTCCTGACTCCCTTGCTCTCAGAATTTCACAAACTCCTTCAAAGGCCAAAAAACCAAAACAGGAAACAGGATTGAAAATAGTTGCTTTTCCACCCTTCTCTAGTTTTATGCTTTGAGCTATCTTGGGAAGGTTTTCAGGGTGGGTTCCTGTGTGTTCAGGCTCCTAGCCCAACACATCCATGCCCTGACCTTAAGTGGCAAATGCCCATGCTACAAGTGCAGTCACACAGGGGGCACATGTGCTACAAAAATCAGGCCAACCAAGTCTCAGTTTTATCCATTGTAAACTGTGATTCCCAGAGCCTCTTCCCCAGATGCTTGAATACAATCCTTTGCCTGAACTCAGCTTTCCTTGCTCAACATCACCTACTACACTGGGCAGCAGAAAAACGATCACAGCTTTTTGATCTTCATGGTGGCAGAAAATGTTCTGGAGAGGCCACTGCTACTTGGCTCCTCTAGTTAACTCCCTGTTGTCAGGGCCACAGCAGGGCTCCTTCACCCAGGAAACTCAGGGTTCCTTCCAGCCATAGCTGGCTCTGGAAACAAATGCCTGTGCTCATTCTGCTGCAGCCACCAAGCTCTCCATGCACCAGCTTGGTGGGAAAGTAAATATCAGAAACCAAACAAAAAGCTCCTCCCCCAGTTTCCAGGGCTGCACTGTGAGTGTACATTCACATGATCTGGGCAAACCCAGAACTGAAGTGTCTCAGCTTCTGTGGGGGTTAGGGCCAAAGGCTGGATTCAGCTCACATGCTGAAGTCAGTGGGGTTTTGTGGGTGCAATCTAGACTGGAACTTCAGTCTAGTGGTTTGGGAAGGATGGAATAACTTGGCTTTGATTTAAAATAGAAAGAGAAAATAAAATAGTGCCATTCCTTTGTAAATCTCAAAGTCTCTAGTAATCCTGCTGCAGAGGGCTGCTTTCTGCAGTTGACAGGAGAGATTGTTTCCACCAATTAGCTGGTCTCGTGGGGGATGAGAATTTCCTATGCTGTTGAATATTTGGTTCATCTCGCTTTCCTAGGGTTCCCTCTCCCTCCAAAGGTCTTCCACAAGGGTGAAGGAAGCCAAAGTTTTAAACTTTGTGCAATCAAACGGGCTTTTCTGTACTCACTCTTCTTACATCACAGTTTGGATCTCTGCTCTGAGTTCTTTTTGGGTAGGAACTTCCTACCCCTGTTTACTCATCTGAAGCATCTCTAGGCAGCCAAGTGTCTCACAGCCACCCACTCAGCCTTACAGAACAAGCATATTTCATCCCAGTTTCAATGGTGTTTGCTGGATTTCCTCTGCTGCTAGAAGCAAGCCAAGTTCCATCTCACCTGAGCAGAATTACTGCAATGTGGAGAAGGAAAACAAGGGAGGCAGAGAGGACTTTCAGGCTGGGGAAGGTTTCCAACAAGAAAGCATAGCAATGATGATGTAGTGCAGTACCCAGCCCAACACTGCCTGCTCCCTGTGGCTGTCCCAGGACCCACTGTGTGGCTTCTGGGAGAAGCCAGAGCCACTCCAAACTATCATGATGGTTTCACCCCATCCTCATTTATCCACATTCTGCCACCAGCTAGGATGACAGGTATCTCTCACCACCTCAATTTTCTCCTGTTCATTAACTGCATCACTTGTTTCAGTCCCTGCCTGAAGTCACAGTGGGTTCGTGAGGGGGTACTGGGGAGGCAGGGAGGGTCTGGCAGGTTGGGCAGACTCTACCCAATGCCTTGCTACTCCTATCATTGCCTTGGTGTCACTAGTGGAAGAAAATGTGAAACCTACATTTGCCCTAATGCTTTCCCAGGAAGTGCAATCCCTTCTAATATGGGTTTTGTTGTTCCTGGTTCACACCCCTGCAAGGGGCTTGCAGCAGTGCCAGGATATCCATATGGAAGTGTCACATTTCAGCCTGCCAGTGGCACCCACTTCATACTTCTTGGTGCCGGCAAAAGGTCTTAAACAAAAGGCATGCTTGTCACCCATGGCCAGCAGTGTCACCCAGGAGCTGCCCCATCACCAGCTGGGACCATCCAGGTGTTGACACCACAGTTCCAATGAGCCTGGGAAGGCCAAGCTGAGGACTGACTGAACAATGGTGTCCCACACAGTGTGGAAATGATGCCTCGAATAATCCTGGGAGAGAACAACTCCAACCAGTTCTTCTCCTGCCTGACTCTGTAGAGAGGGAGGAGGCTTGAGTTCCTCCAACACCTTTCTAGGCAACAACATTTTTACTTAAGCTGAATTCATGGAAGCTAGGTTACACCACAGAGTGGGATGAGACCAAGCCTCCACCACACAAATTCATGCAGGAAAGTAGCCTTCAAATACTAACTCAGACATTTTGTCCCCAGGCCAGAAGGAAACAAGATGCCAATATTGCCAGATTCCATGATAAATTCCTTTCCCATCTGGCCTCCTCTTCTGAAGATTTCAGAGAAGGACTAAAATAATTGGATGGTTTTCTGAAGTTTCCTCGTTGCAGTTCTCCTGGTAATGGTAATAATTAGTTCAGTGGCCTCATTCATATTGCCCAGGTGTACAAATACACCTTGAGCCGTTCTCCCAAGTAATTTCTTTAGGTAATGAATGGTAGCCTCTGTGTTTTCTTCTGTTGCAGCTTCAGATGACATCTGAATTAGCAATTAAAAATAAGAAGAATGAAAGAGGATTTCTAGTAACTGGGGTGCTGCTTACACTAGAGACACAACTGAGCTTGCTGACTAGCAGGTGAATTATTGCAGAATTAATTCTAGTGTCCCATCTCTATTCTGTGCTGTGACAGCAACCTTTCAGAAGGTGGACTCAAGCTTTGACACACAAAGTCCGTCTGCACTGAGATAACCCTCAAAGGGCAATAAAAAGCTTGATCCAAAAATATCCTTCATAATCTTTAGGAACAAAAGGTAAATCAGCTTTCTAAAGGTGCGGTGTTTTTTAGTTTTTGGTTTTGTTGATTTTTTTTTTTTTTTTGGCGGGGGGAGGGTTGTAGCAAGGTACAATACAGAAAAGCAAGGGAATATTTCAGAGCCTCATTTCCTGTTACTCACATACTGTAAACTGTCTTTAGCACAAAGGGCTGAATATTCCCAAAAGCTAAATGAAAAAAAAATTCTTCCATGATTTCATATATATCCTATGTATTTTACACCTGCATCTACTTTCTCCTCAGACAGACTCCTTTATACCTGCACACAGGTTTACCTTCACGCATCCACACTGCAGCCTATCTCGTTACCATTTAGAGCAATATGTTTTACTTCCAGCTCAGCAGAAAACCTGCCTGCAGAGGCAGGATTTTCTCCTGTGTGCTGACCTGACCAGGACTGGGGTGCAGAGAATTGTTGCAGTCCAAATTGCCAAAAGCACCGCTGCAGTGCCAAGCCTGAGCCTCACCCCAGGCTACAATCAGGGATCCCTAATCAGTCTGGTTCGTGGCCAAAGGCGTCCCCTCCACACTTCTCTTCGAAGATATTTCTGGGCAGTGATTGTTGCCTGTTCAGGTAAAGGTTTCCAATGAATTCTTTTAAGGCCACTCCTTTTTCCTTACTTAATCCTTGGTTTTCCTTCTTACTTATTTCAGAGCCCATCCCTGCTGCTGGGCCAAAGTGAAAACCCTCAGGGGGCACAGAAGCATGAGGACATTTCCCCTTTCCAGCCACTCATGAGCACTCAGAGGCAGAAAACACTGCCAGGCAGCATCTTTGCAGAACCTGATCCCTTTTTCCCAGCACCCCAAACCCCACAGTCATCCCGTGCTTGGAGAAGGCAGCTGGCTGAGCTGCCACTTCACTCTCTCCCAGCCCAAGTGACCTTAGTGTGAAGAAATGTTTTCCTGGTATTCAACCTACATTTCCCCTCGCCCAGTTTATCCCATTGTTTCTACTTAACCCTTCCTCAAAAGCCTCATCACCCTGAGAAGCTCTGACTGTATTTAGCTGCCATACACGTTTCTGATATGATTTAGGGGCAAGTAATTCAGATTAGCAACATACGTGGCACCCCAAAAGATGGCCTTTCACATGTCCCTTATTTCAGGTCTTGAATTACCCAGGGATTTTCTGTTGGAAATCATCAACAAGAAATGTAATATCAGTGAATCAAACCTATGGAGCAAGCCAGTTTTCCACAAGGAACATCCCCTCAGAGCTTTCTGCAGGATTTCCTTTTTCTTGGTTTGTTTGCCCCACACCTGCTCCTTCTCACATGCAATATTCCCCATTGGAGGTGTACACTAAAAGGCACCAGCACAGCTTCTGCATCAGACACAGCAGGGCCACAAGAGCTGAGAAGGGGACAGTGGAAGCAGAGGAGTTGTGTTTGGAGCTTGCAGTTCCAAGGTGGATCTCTGAAAACCCTTCTCCTGGGAATAGAGGTTATTGCAACTGGTGTGGGGCAGTCCTTCTGAAGCCACAGACACAAAAAGCATTGTTATAACCCTTAAAAGACACATAATAACCATTTTAAGACATAATTTATCGGAAGTGTATTAACAGAGAAGGTATTGGGTTTTTACAAAGCACCTTCATGCTGTGTCTGCCTACTGCTACCTGCAAAATCAAAACCTGTTACTAGCAAATTTCCTAGAAAGCAGTTTGAGCTTTCTCATATTTTCGTGTATTCTGTGAATTTCCATTACTTTCTCCAAATACAAAACATTTCTTTAAAAATCCCTGAGATGTGGATTAACAGAGGAATGTTACAGAATGTTTTCTGTGGGAACCACAACCACACAAACATCACTTTGTAAAGGCCAGAAGTCCCCCTGCCTTGCGATACTTTTTAACCCTTTAATGCTTGTCACACTCTCCAGAGAGCACTTCATGTCCATACCCTTAACGTGGGCATGTGAGATATTACCTTTACACTGCCAGATCTCCCCCAAGTTTCCTTCCCAGTGGTTTACTGCCTTTCAACCATTCAAAGTTATGTCCGAAGAACTTTCTCCTTGGTCCCAACACTTCTCTTTACCACTGAATCAACCACAAGCGGAGCATTTCTTCAGCAAAACATGGTCCAAATTTGGCCTGTGCAAAGTTTCCACCTTTGCACAAGCTTGTGTATTAATTGGCAGATTTTCAGGACTTGAGGATGCCCAAAGCATTGTTAAAGGGTTAACACAGAGACTGCTCTCAGATAGTGAAAGGTCTGGCTGCAACTTCCCTTTGTTTCCTTCTTACTCCTCTCTTTCCCACCTTCCCTCCTGCTGCTTCTTTTATAGATATGTCTTTACTGTGGCTCCAAAAAAAAAAAAAAATTGCCTCTTGACGGCCTTATTTTCCCCTGACTGCTTGGGGCCATCAGAGATCCAGTCAGAGGGTAGCTTTTGTAATAAGGAAAGCTTCTTCCCGGAGGAGGAAGACACTGCCTGGGGCTTCTATAGTCACAGCCTTTCTATTTCTGGCTCTCCCTTTTCACAGGGCTTTGTTTGCTAAACCCTGCTCTCCCCCACAGGACATTAGTTAGCATACTTACCTCAGAAACAGAGCAAACAGAAAAGCCCCCAAAGACTCCAGCACAGACCACCCCAGAGATAAGGGGCTTTGCATCTTACCTCTCTGCCTTTTCTTCTTTCAGGAGACTAATTAATAGGAATTCCTTAAAGGCTTAAATCCTGCACTATGGATTTCAATTTGCCTCTTGTGGTAGAAAGTAAAAAGTAAAAAGTACCTATTTTCAATACAGACAGGGGTAGACCGTGCAGACACTGAGCCCAAAGCAATGCAAGAAAGATCACTGCAATGCAATGCATAGGCCCAGAAAGCCCCAACCAGCTCTGGGGAGCTGGCATCAGATATTAAGGCAAGCCTAAGGGCCCTGACTCTCCCTCTGATCGGACAGAAGGATTTCAGCCCATGACATTGGCTCACAGCCCTCCCAAGCCCAGCATCAGAGATGCGACTGTTGCCTGCACCAGATTTTGAGGCAATGCTTAAAGTGCCATGTCAAGGTGCCTAAAACACGTAGGATGGGTAAAGCATTGCAGTCTCTCAAGATCTGCACAGGAAATGCAGGGACATTCCCTCTTCTTCCTAAACCTTTTGTCCCAAAAGTTTTCATCAGTCTTCCTGCAAAAGCTCTGTTTACTCCAGTCTCATCAGTGAAGCACACAGTTAACAGCTCTCCCATCTTCTGAGGGCTCCAAAGCTCCCTCCTGCAGATTTTCCATCAGTGGTTGTCTTGAACGCTTTTTTCTGATGTCTCTTGAAACAAGCCAGTGTTCAAGCACAGCCTATCTGACACCTACCCCGAGGTCAAGGCAATTATTTCACTCCTTGCCCAGAGCCACTGAGGCAGTCACAGCTTGCATCAATCTTTTAGCATTTCCACCACCTCCAGCCCAGTGCAGCTTGACTTGGGAAGTTTACACTTTGTCACTGTTGACATCTGCAAAGTCACCAAAAGCATATGCCACCTCCCCAGCACTCTCCTGAATAGCCAGGTTTTTATACTTCTCCATTCCTGAATTTCATACGACTGGTCCTTCAGCCAGAAATTCTCTAATCTGGAATGCACATTTCTCATGGGTCTGACACAGACATGTTTTGATATTGTATTGATAACAAGTGTGTAATGGTTTCCATCTACATGTGAAGACAGTCTTTTCCCAGGAAGGGATGGTCAGGGAGTTGGTTGTAGTCTTGGATGGTTCTCCAGGCTCCTAGCTACCACCACCAAAGATTGATCTGTCCATGGGAATGCACTCTCATTCATCTCTTGTCTTGCCAGTCTAGCCAGTTACTGCTTTTTGATATCCAGCCCATCTCTTCTTTTGAATTGAGCATACACATTTTCTCATCTAGCACCAAGCAAATGAAAATATTTGTGTGCCCAAGTCACAAGTGCACCCCTGTATCAGCTGGTCTAATTGCAGCCTGGTAATTTCCAACCGGGCAACAACAGTCTTGCCAAAACCAGCTCTTGGTTCCCTAAGCGCTTGCTGCAGCAGGAATAGGGCTTCTCAGAAAGGAAAAGAAGTCCTTTTAATTTGACAGAAACCTCTGAGCAGCTCTGCCAGAGCAACAATATTCCCCCACTGCTGGCCTGGATGAACACTGTGAACCCAGAGGTGAAGGACTTTCATAGCCCATTACCAAGCCTCCTGAGCCATACAGTTTCCAGCTGCCACACAGAAGCTCAGTCCCTGCTCTTTTTCTCCTTCACTCTCAGCTTGCAAACAGAGTGTGAAAACACATTTCCTCATCTTCAAATATTTTTTTCTTTATTTCCTTCTCAGCATATCTTCCCCTAGCTCACCAACATGAGGTGTAGGGAAGAAGACACTCAGCATTTCAGGAGATGTCATGTTTAACCTTGTGCACGATAGAAGCTGGAAACATGAATTATCAGTAGCACTAGGGCATGAAGCTGAGAATAAGGAGTGTTGTAACTTGGAAGCTTCAGACACAGCCACAGGAAGATGCAGTGATTCAGCCTCACTCCCAGAGAGTCACTATCATACAAACTGCTTGCTAAAACCCAGATACACCAGTCTTACACAAATTACAACTTCAAACCCGGCACCCCCAGTTAAGGTAATGATCAGAGATGGTTATTGGAAATGTCAGAAGATCTTGATCCTATCTTGAAACGTTGCAAGCTTGGTTACCCTCCTGACTACCTACATGTGCAAGGGAAGCCTGGCGGTCCTGAGTGCCAAGGCAGAAAATCATAAAATTATTTTGGTAAGAAAAGACCTTTAAAATGATCCAGCCCAACCACTGTGTATATTGGCGCGGGAAGGGGATGGGGATGCTGTTCTCAGTCTTTAATGAAGCATCAGTCTCATTACAGGAGTGGAGGCAGTTGAGGAAAAGCCATAGCTCACAGCTAGCAAGCAGCAGCAGCCACAGCAGCAGCCACAGCAGCAGCCTCAAATTTCTTTGTTACAGAGCATCTTAAGAACTTTTTAGCCAATAGTATATTGTTAAAGCTTACAGACAGTTGTTTTAACTAATCAATTATAGCACACGTACACCTGTCTCAACAATGGTCATTTGTATGCTTTTCTATAAACAATACACAATATCTTTATTAAGCTTAAGACCTTCTACTATCTTGTAAGGCCTATATTTTCTGCAGTGTTAAGGTTTATTCAAGCCAAACCTAGAAACTCAGCCTTTGTTTCTCATGTCGTTGTCTGCTATACTACTATATACTACTGTATCTTTTCTAGTTCCATACTTTTTTCAGTTGCAGCAGATTCTGAGTTCTCAGCTTTTTCTGTTTGAGGCCTGCTTTTGCAGCTCCTAAAAATCCTTTTTACTTTTAGTGTTTCCTACAAACCATTAACCCAGCACTGCCAAGTCCACCACTAAGCCATGTCCCTAAGTGCCACATCTACATATCTTTTAAATGCCTCCAGGGATGGTAACTGACCACTTTCCTGGGCAGCCTGTACAGGACTTGACAACGCTTTTGGTGATGAAATCTTCCCTAATATCCAATTTAAACCTTCTCTGATGCAACCTGAGGTAATTTCCTTCTGTCCCATTGCTTGTTACCTGGACACATTCCAGCACCTCAATGTTTTTCTTGGGGTGAGGGGCCCAGAAACTGAACAGAGGATTTGAGGAGTGGCCTGACATCCTTTCCCTACCAGCAGCACAGCAACATTTTTTGGGTGTTTCCGCCAATAGATACCAGCACAATTTGCAGATGAAAGCAGCAAGTTATCATCACTACTGTACTTTTTGGAGAGTGGCAAGGCTGAGGTTAAAGAACAGCAATGGAAATGAGACAGAAGCACAGAAGAGGGAGCACAGAGGAAGTAAAGCAAAGTTTTGTCTGCTGTAACCAGCTCAGGTCAGGATGTCCCCATTGTCAGTGAAAACCCCTAGAAATGGGTCTTCAAAGGGCTGCCTAGAAGCATCCAAGATGCCGGGCTGGGGCTTACCAAAGCTAGTTTCTTCCTCCAAATGAAATTTCCCATTTTTACTTACATTTAGCTGCTCAGGACAAACTCCAGGAAATATCAGCTAAAAATGAGCTGAAACATGTCAATAGCACAAAAGGAGGAACAGCTTTGCCTGTCCCCAGCTCTCCAAACTCTTCTCCCAACCTGGCAAAGTCTAAAGCAATTCAGATACTGATGGAGAGACTCTGTTTGGGTAGAGGCATGACATACCACGCTGTCAGGTAAGGACATGACTACAACCCCAGAGTCCATTCACACACCCAGAGCCTGGATGTGCATCAGTCTTCAGGAAAACTTTGAGGTTTGATGGGTCCCTGAGGTAGGAAGTCAACCTATATCCTCCAGGAAGACATCATTTCATCCTTCTTCAACCAGAGGGGAAACTCATCCATGCACACTGGAACACCTGTCTTTTCTAAGAATCTCTACTGAGACCCTTCCCAGTTCAAACACTTTCTAATAAAGTCAACACTAAGGATTTAGCTCTGGCGACAACATGGTTCCTGCCTTTATACCAGAGGCCAGTGCTGCAGGTACTTCACTTCCAGCATAAAGGTATTTATTACAGCACAAAGACTGGGAGATGGCACTTGCTGCAAAGAGCTGTGTAATAGGTACAGCTCCATGATCCTCATTCAGACAGGAAGCCAGTCACAGCCTGGGCGACAACAGGATTTTCCTGGGAAGGCTATGGCTGTCCTCAATACCAGATGATACGCTGCTGCACCACCACACTTCTCTGCCTGATCAGCATCACTGACCCACACAGTGTTGTCTCTGCACCATGGAGCAGCATGTGCCCAGTGCAAATTAATCTCCTGACATCCAAAACCCAACACTGCCATGTGACTCCTGGACTGCAGGAGAGGGAGTAGCAGATCTCAATGACTGGAGCCTCATTGAAACGCTGCATGGCCACTCTCGAGAGCTCAAAACACACCAAGTATGAAGGACAAGCAGACGGAGCAAGGGGATTACTCGGGATGCTCCAGGCAGTTTAAAGCAGGCAGGCATGAAAGTTTTGCTTTAGTAGAGGTCCTGCAGTCTGGCTGACACATCCAAACTCTCCACCTGGTGTGTATCCCCAGTTGGATCAACACCTTTAGAGGGCACTTCCTAATGGTCTATTGATTTCAACAGATGTCCCAGTAAATGTGTTAGAGAGGGAACAACATCCTAGTAGCAACTGCAAGTTCATGTGATAAAGCCCCACTGGTTGTTGCAAAAGAGAAAATTAATTTGGAGAGGGTAAGTTATTAGCAGGTCAAGGGGATATTTGCAATTCTGGCAACAAGCAGCCTACCTCAAAGCAGGGGTAACAGGGGCAGGCACAGCACAGCCTCCCCTGTGATCTGACCTCAAAATCAGGGTCACCTCCTTGTTCACCTTCCCAAGGCTCCTCTGCCACCCTCCGCACACAGCTCCATCCTCATAGGAAACATCACTTGCCAGGGCAAGGCACATCCCAAAATCCACCTGTCTGCCAGTTCCAGATAGCGGACCACCTCCTGGTGGCCATGATCCAATCAAAGCACCAGGCCTGGGGAACACAGTGTGCGGCACAGCAGCTCGGCAACATGAGGAGGGGTGTGGCAGGTAGCACTCCCTGGGAACAGCCCCTGCCCAGGAGCAGAGCAAGGATCGAATTTCTATTCTGGGGTTGTCTGTGCTTCCTGTTTGGTGCAACAGCCTCAAAGGCGAGTTAGTATTTATAAGGCTTCAGTCACATCATCCCATTGTTCCCATGAAGGCAAGAGGCTGCTGGGGAGAGGGAGAGAGAGCAAAGCACCTCAGCAGGCTGCCCCAGCCATGGCTCCCTGACAGCAGTGGCACTTTGCAGGGAGGCAAAGCAAACAGCACAGTGATGTCGCTGATTTCCCGCCTCCTGCCACGGAGCAGCACAGAGAGGACAGTCAGATGCTAGGAGCACAGCTTCTCCCTCCCCAGGTGTCTTCTGATACTGGAAAAGGCAAAGGACAGAGGAATATTTTTTCCCTCTGGCAATCTATAAGATTGCCTCTATAGACACTCCAAAGACTTTGTAGACCCAATGACAGGAGCTTTAAAGGCTTTTGAGTGATGTCAGCTTCCCAGCTGGTCCAGAGCCATCCCTCCTCCAGAGCCATTCTGTTTTCTGATGCACACAGATCAATATCATGCCACAAAGGGTCCCAGTGCCTTCTGCATGGGCAAGGAGAGGAGCCTACAAAGGCAGGGGACACCAGAAGGGCCTTGAGGTGCCCCAGGAAGAGGCAGCAGATCCCATCAGCCCACACACAGCAGGGCAGATAGACAGCAAAGCAGAATCAGGAGAGAGAAAAGAATGAGTCTAACAGAAGGAATTTGGGGAGTAAAGGGGACTACAAGACAGGAGGGTGAAGCAAATATGGCAAATGGAAACTAGAAATAGCTCCTGTGCACACACTCCTTAGTAAGAAGCAGCACAGCATAAATAAAAGCTATTTTGGGGCTTACCTCAGGATGTTGCTCTTCAGTGTTGCACAGCACCACTGCTAAATACAGAGGAAGCCATTTTGCTCTTGACAGAAGGAAGGGGCAGAGACAAAAGAGAGGTGCACCAGAAAAAGATCCTGCATCAGTAGTAAGCCACAGTTGAAGACAAAGGCCTTATACAGGCAAGACAGCCAGGTTAAGAGACTTCAGTAAATCTCTCTGATTATTTGCTTCACCTGAGCTAGGAGAGACTTGCACCTCCTGGTGCTGCACAAGAATGAATGCAATAAAGAGGACGAAGCAGCAAGATGATAAAGTGATGGGGATTGTGCAAGTTCCCACCTAGTTAAAACTCTCTGTTTCAAGTCAATCAGCAGTGGAAATTGTTTGGTCTCTACTTTTTTCCTAGATTTTGAAGCCTCCCTGAACCTGTACTTTTTGGACCACATTGACTTGATGCAGGCTGCATCTCAGTGTCTGGTTTTCCATGAGTCGGGACTCCCAATGAACAGCATTTCCTATGAACAGCATGAAAACAGATTGCAAAAGACAAACTTTACAACCTGATTTTTGGCAAAACAGATTTTAGGCAAAATGAGGTACACATGCACAGCCTGGTCTGTGAGAAAGAGCTAGCCTCTAATTTTGACAGTCAGCGTCAGAGGACCCAGAATTTCACCTGCAGTATTTGCTGACCTATCAAGCAACTCACTGAATGAGAACTTCTGCTCCTCTATACTTTTGGCATGGTTTTATATATGATGTTTGAAGAATTTTTTGTTGTTTCCCTTCCCCATTTTATTTCCTCTCTGAATTCCGAGACAACTGCCTGTGTGCAAGGATAGCAGCTGTTTTATTCCTGGAATTAGCACTCAGTTACTGGCCGGCCAAACACTGGGCTTTCTGCAGGAAACTTGGCTTTCCTGATTTGTTGTTGTTTTCCTTAGGCTGAAGTTAATGTCTGCTAGAGCCAGAACAGACATTTAGGGTTTTGTCTATGGAAAGAAAGAGTTCACTCCTTGTCAGCAACAACATGGGACCTTTCAGAAACAGAAATATTTTCACTCTTAGGTTTCAGCAAGACATTTTGGCAGCGTTATGAACCCAAACCTTTGGCAGAATCACACAGGCAATGAGGCAGAGAGAGGGAATTCATGGGAATATGAAGAGCAAAGAGGATAAGAGCTCAGTGCTGCACTGGGTGTGCAGGAGTCCTTCCCATACAGCCCTCCCTGTTGGCACAAAGGCACTGCAGGAAAGGGCTCAGACTGCTCCACTGCTTTTCACATAGAACAGTTCATCACATCACAATGGCTGCACTTCCAGAAATGTCCTGCAGAACTCACACAGAAATCCCAGAACCCATTCTGGAAGTCTGGGATTTGTACGTTGGACCAACAGCAAAGCTATGGAGAGGGCACTGTACACGCACCTCCTCTGTAAGAGCCGACAGTTTGCTGGGAGAGGATTGGAGTCACCAGCTGGGGAAGTGTCCTGGATAGCCAGAGGGCTGTTCCAGAGGGCTGGAATTGGCAATTGGCACTGTGCTTACATTGCCACGGGCCTGCTGAAACCAGAACACATGATGTGTCAGAGCTCATTTTTTGCCTTCGGGAACAGGGAGGCCCAGTAAAGTCCATACACAATCAAAATAAGTGCTGAAACCTCTGGATGTGGATCCAGTACAAAGTGAAGTTTCTACAAACATAAAGTTTTCCCATCTCTGACTGTATTTATCTCCAGCCTTGCTCGAGTGACTGCTCTGGGGAAGGAGGGGACAGACTTATGGTACTACTGAAAGGTGCTGTAAAAGCTCACGGCCTGTAACAAAAAGCCATTTTCTGAGGGAAAGATGCATTGTTTAAAAAAGCAAAGAGTCTTTTTGCTTTCTGTTTGGGAATCTATTCCACCTCAGGTCTGCATAACAACCCTCTCTGACAAGGCAGGGGATGTCCTCTAGTCAAGAAAAACTCCTCGCCTCCCCTTGCCCTCTGCTCAGCTGCCTTTCTCCTTCCCTCTCCACCATGTCCATGTGGAGACTTTAACTGGTCTTGGAGCCTGCACTCCTCAGGACTCATCCCATTAAGGGCCCAGATGCACTGCAAACACTTCTAGGGCCCCAAGAGCTGGAGAACTGCAGGTGACAGGTGAAAATAAGGAGAAGCAAAAGAGAAAGAAAAAGAGCAAGGGTAGAGCCTTGACATCTCTTCCTGTTCCACCCTGAAGCCGCCAAAGGATTTTCCAAGAAAGGACAGAAGGCTGGGACAGCCAAGCACAAGTGATTGCAAATCAGCTGTTCAGATAAAAATGGTAACAGGTTTTGTTTTGGCATTGAGTTTTCCAAAACCTAAAATTCCACTGAATAAGCATTGGCTTTGATCATGGATCTTTGCATTAATGTTCTGCTTAGTTTTGGTAAGACCTCAGTTCTCTTTTCCTTCCATGTCTGAACCTTCAGCTTACTTTGCTTTCTAAAGATTTTCTCGGGGGGAGGGGGGGGGCGGGGGGACAAAACAAAAAAAACCAAACACCTGGAAATGCTCTTTTTCATTTGAAAGGAAGCTGAGACTCCCTAACAATAAGATGACTCCAGCAGCTGGGCTTTTAAGGACACTCTGGAAATTACCAGACTCCTGATAAAATCGTAGGAGCTGGGAGGCTGTATTTCCCCTGCACAATTACAATTCCTTTGCCTGTGGGTATTGCTGTGTTGAAATGCCTCTAAAGTTCCTGCTATGTCATTGAATTTGCATGCATTTCTTTTCGGTTCTTTCCTTCTCCAGCCCCTGCCAAAGAGTAGACATTCCTGAAAATCAACTAACCACACTCCCATAACTTTACAGCCTGAAGACCTTGAAGCAAATGAGCCTTGAAGAGTAATTGTAGAATTACAGGCACCAAATGATGCTGAATTTTGCAGTGCTTAGCAGATACTGCTTGGTGGTTGGATTTGGGGGAAAATGCTGGATAACAGGAGAAAAGGTCACTTTTCCAATTGATAGAGCAATGCTAGTAAACTCTCACTGTTTTGATCTCTATTAGCAGAAAAATATGGGATTAAACAGTTAAACCTGCACTGGGAAAGGTCAGGTCTAGGCATCCACCTAGACAAATCTGCATTGCTGTAAAAGGTGCTGAGAGCAATCACACACCAAATCCAAGCACTTCAGCTAACAAGCATCAGCCAGGATGTACCAGGTCTTGGAGGCAGATGTGAGCCAAATTTCCATTCTGGTGGCTCATATGATGTGGGATGCATGGACCTTAACCAAGATGTATCTTCCTAGCAGGATAAATTAACTGTGTGAGATAGTTTTCTCTATTTAAAAACGTCTCAATAGCATCATCACCGGCCTAGCCAGGAGGAATGCAGCAGCAACAGAAATAAGGAAAGAAACATGATGGAGACATGTGCAATGATATTTGGTGATGTAGGTTCATGGCAGGGGGCTTGGACAAATGACCTTTAAAGGTCTTTTCTGACCCAAACTGTTCTATGATTGTACATTCACTAATTATTGACCATCTCTCTGTCTTTACATGCAGAGTGTTTCTGCACATTCTATGAATGGCCTTCATTACTAGTGGTATTATTATCATTATTAATATTGTTATCATGGTTTCTATTCCTCACAGGTAGGAATCAAGCTGAAATATAAGCATTAATTAAGAAATTAATGTAGAAAATCAGCAGCTTGCTCAACATCACGCAGGAAATGGGTGAGGACTGAGGAATGGGAAGCAGGTGTTCCCCTGACCAGACTGTCAGTCAGGTTGTAGTGTCTTCCTGCCAACAGCTTGGCATTGCATAGGACCGAAAAAACACAAGGCTGCTGTAATGTTTGGAGGTCCTCTTCCTCAAAACTGTGATATTTTCCGTGGAAAAAATCTTGAAGAAAGGCAGGAAGGGAATGGGGGAATCTGGGTGCTGGTTATCAGTGAGAGTGATGGACGAGGCAGTGGGAAGAGCAGGAGCTTTGATGGGTTGACCAAGAAATCCCCAAAAGTAGCAGTACCTGAAAAGCCTGGCATTCCCAGCAGGTGAAAATGGGCATTGCATGGTTCAGGTGTCCCCTGCTGTGGCACCACGAGAGCCACTAACCCTGTCGCTCGCAGAGCAGAGTGCCAGGTTTCCCAGTGCCCATCTATCACACTGTTCCATGTCCACCGACCCCCTTCCTGAGCTTCCCGCACAGGCTGGCCAGATGGGAAAGTAGTGAGTGCCACGGCACATGATAAAGCAAGAGCTGGAGGGAGGATGGGGAGGAGAGAAGGATAAGGAGGTGACAGTCTAATTAAGGACCGTGTGATAACATCTGGCTCCAGCAGCCAGGCTGCAGGCATTTCCTGGCTGCGAGATGCTGCCAGCTTTGCCACCTCAAAGCTCGCCTTCCCACAGCTTTGTAGTCACTGGCCGCAGCCCCACGGGGTGGATGGAGAAGTGTCCAAATCCATTGTCCTCTGGCGTGCCCATGGGGAGGTAGAAGCAGACCTTTACCTTTTGGCTTGCCCCTGTTGTTGGGCGTTTAAGCACAGGTGTCTGCTGCTGTTGACACTGAGTGATAAGTGGAGACATTTTTTCCATCGGAAAGAATCTCAAGAATTTCCCTGTTCTCTTTTTATTCTTTTTTTTTTCCCCTTTTGCATCGTGGTAAAGAGCCTGTTACTGGGGAGGGGGTGGGTGAGGCTGGCACGAGGCAGAGGTGAGGTGGCACTTATTTAAAAATTAGATCCCCCTCGATTCCGTTCTCACAAGCATAGCCACTCTGGCCCCAAGCTTAAAATTCTTTGCTTAAGTTAACTATTTCTCCCTTTCTGCACCCTCAGCTGCTTCTAATAGTTGGTCCTTAATGCTCTAGTACCTGACTTGCAAACTCGTTCCCCAAAACAGCAGCCAGCAGCCACCTCAGGGGATTAATTATCCCTCCAGAAACGGGAAGAGCTCCTTCAGTGTAGTCTCTGATGCTGAATTTGCACCTTTGCATCTGGGCTCACATTCCAGCCCCCTCCTTGACCCCTTCAAAAAGAGGAGTAAAACACTCAGAGCTTCATTTAGCAGCTGGGAGAAAAGTGTTTGGATGTCAAATATAAAAACAACGCCTTTCCAAAAGGGGAAAAGGTGGACACGAGCTTGAAGAGGGTCCTCCTTCCCCTTTGCCATCTCTTGACACTGACCTGCCACCATAAAACACCCCAGGCTGCCACTACCTGAAAGCTCCTATCATATTTTTCATGCTTTACTCTGTCTCAGTTCTGTTTCAGGTCATTTCTTACGCCATTGAAGCCAGTTAGAACTTTTCCCCAGAAGAAACCAGACCTGCCTTACTCTGGCACACCCTGGGGCCAGTAGGAAGACCCCATGACCCCACACGTGTGCTCACACACCCTCCCAACACCACCACCACGGGGAAAACCTGGTCTCACAGGGAGCTAACAAACACCAGGGGCTGAGGTACTCCAACACGCAGGGCCACATCCCAGCACATGCAATTGCTGCCCAGCAAAGCTGCCCAGCCCCTTTTGCTCTCCCAGGACTTTGCTGGAAAGCAGACAAGGCACCTCCAGCCCTCCCGCTGGTGCATCATGCCGCAGGGCATCTCTACCTCTTGGGATAATTCTGACACTTATAAGCAGGCACCATCTCCAGGATGGAAAATATAATAAATGTGCTAAAAAAAACCCTGGTGCAGTGGAAAGCCAGGCCCAGGGGGACTAAACCAAGCAGCCTGGGACACCAGCTTGCCTTACACATTTAGAGAGCCTTGGCCACTACACAATTGCCTGTATCTCCCTGCAGCAATTAGCTGGCTCTGGTCATCAGATGCCCCTGCCCCCAGAGTGGGAAGGCACAGGGTCCCCACCACCGTGTTTCCTGGGACTCTTACACTAGCATAAAGTCAACAGGAATTATTTTCACAGTTAAATTTTTTTAAAAACCCTCATTGCAGTGCAATGGTGTCCTCTCTCTGATCTGCTCCTTGGCTCGGGAAATGTTGGTGGCAGTGAAGCTGGATGGGATTGGGGTCCATGCTGCAGAGGGTGCCAGCTCTTCTGGAGAGGATACAAACCTGGGGTCCGAAACTCATAAATTGCCTTTTTTTCCCCCTCATCTCCCGTCTGCTGTGTGGGGCTGTACATTCTCACCCTCAGGGAGCCAATGAGCTTCCCCACCCATACCTCCCATCCCAGTGGAGGGGAGTCATTGGGGATAAGAAGGAAAAGGCAAAAAAGGCTTGTTTTGAACAAAAGGATAAAGAGGCCAAACCACAGATGAAACATTACCACTTCAAAGGGGTAAAAAAATAGATAACAACATTAGTCATCAGCAGCTAACGACCTACAGCTTCCAAAGCCTGTGGGGGCTGTGAGGAGCCTTCCATCCTCCTCATCCTCCTCCTCCTCCTTCCCATCCTCCTGCCCCTGTTCCTGCCTGTTTATCATATGGTTTATGACAAAACAACTTATTAAAGGAATTACGCAACTGAGCTCCTAACCCTTTCCATGCTGGACTTTTCCAAAGCCTTAAGCTTATCAGGCAATTGTGCTGGAGACACCAGCTACCTGTGACAAGCCCTGTGGTGTGGTTAGTTTTTTTAATGAGGCCTCAGCTCTTTAATTGCTTGCCTGTTTTTTTGGGAAAGCTTGGTCACATGAGTGCAAAAGTAATCCAGGAAAAGTACTATCAGTGTACTCAATTTTGGGGGCTGGCACTGCCTCTGGAATTGACCTCTGCCCAGAGCCTTCAGACCAGCATCCCAGGAGGTCAGTCACTGAAAGGACATCATTACACCTCACAGAGCAGACTAGTGTTGGCTCTGCAGCTCATGGTCCATGTGCCCTGCAGTAAACTTGTCTCCTGACAGGGCGCACATGCTGGCTGCCCTAGGATTACCCGGGAAGCCCATGAGAGGACCAAGGAGAAGTGTGTAAGCCTGTGCTTAGGTACCCTCTGCCTTCTGAGGTGCCTTTAGGTTCCTGAGGATCCTACTCAGGGCTGGCAGATTTGGTCCAGGAGCTACCAGAGCAGCATCCTCTAGCAGAGGCCTTGTACCTCTGGCCTTGCTCCCCCAAGACACACCACGACATCGAACAAACCTCCCCAGGTCCACTGCCCCTCACTGAGGCCTCCCCACCAGCAGGGACCAGCCCTGCCCTGCCCTGTGCAATCAGCTCAATTTGGACTGTGAAGTTTGGACCTTAGGCTGCCAGCAAGGGGCTGGCATACACACACACAGAGCAAACCTATTTTATGTGTTAGAGTGACTCCCAAGAGACCCAGCACCATGGGAGGCTCCAAGCTGGGCATTGTGCAGACACAGGGTGAAGGGCACAATTGCATGTGAGTGTGGGCTTGGGTAAAAACCCAGCTCCCACATTTACAAGAAAATTGTTACCTGCTATTTCAGTTTGCTGGTTTCGCTCCAATTTTGTGTAAAACAAATAAAATCACCTACAAAAACCCACCCCTCTAACTGCAGCCCACTGTGTCTCCTCACCCAGCCTCAAATCTTCTGGTAAACAACGCGCATAATGACAGACACCAGGCTGCTCCAAGCCTCTGCACACATTTGTAATATGTAACACGGCGTATGAAAACTATATCTCTGCATAATTAGGAGTGCTCAGAGTGGTGACTCAGACATTCCAGTGCACTTTCTTCTTGTCGTTAATGTGCGAAATCGAACTTTACTCATTTTTTCCAATGACTTTGGACTTTAAAAACAGTAATTAGCAAAGGCAACCTGTTATCAGCTCCTGTTGGTTACTCGTCCTCCTGCCAGTCCTCCACCATGTTTTGGTCTCAGGCAAAGCTTTGGCAGTCATTTCCCAAGACTTGCTTTTGTCCAGAGGACCAGGGCAGCCAAGTGAAGAAAAGAGGTGCTAAACCTGAAGCCCTTCCACACATCTTTGTGTTAAGCATCTGATCATTGAAGTAGCTCTAGACTGAGCCTTTATGTAACATGGTAAATAGCAGATAAGACATGAAATAAAACTTTAGAGGCATCATTTTCTCACTTCTCCTTCTAGTTACTGCTAGGCAGGCATTGACAGATGGAAAGTGAAAATACGGTACTCTCATTGTTGTGTTTCTCCTACTGTGTTTTTTACAGTGCCTTTCATCTGTACTTCTCACAGCTGGCTTTACTACCCATGCATTGTCACATACTGCTGCATCTGCACAAATGGCAGGCTGCTGCTTTCCACTGCTGATGAGTGCTCTGCCTTTCTATGAAATGTTTCCAAGGGTGCTACAGAGCCTGTGCTTTTTGAGGGGCAGGGGAAGCTGCTGTTCCCTCCAGCATGCTGCTGGTCCCTGTATTTTCTTTCCTGGTGGGATAGAGTGGTTGTGAGACCCCAGCAGAGGACATTGAAGACCAGCATACCCCTGAAATCTGTGGGGAGACTCTTGTCCAGCCAACCTGCCCAGGTGAGCCACCACATACTTGGACTGATGTGTGGGAACAGAAAAATGCTCAAGAGAAATACTTAAGTCCACAACATTTTAATATGAAAAATTAGAGAAATAACAACATTTCCTGAGACACTGAGGTGTTTCCTGGTGAGTAGATCATGCTTGTCTGCCATTTGTTACAGTGAATCTCTGACACACACAGAAAGATGGGGTACTATGCAAGATCCATGTACACCCAGAGGTTTTTGCTGTGGGAGCAATGGAGCGAATAGGATCAGACCGTAGAGCTGGGCTGCAGACAAAATACAGGGAGTTTATTTAACCTTCTTGGTGTGTTTTTCTCAGCTCAGGCGGGATGAACCTCATCAAGAGCTTGTTAACTCGCTACATGCGCTTTGTCCCTGCCACCTCTCCTTCCACTTCCATAGTCTTCATTGCAGTCTTGCTGTGTGTTCCGCATTCTTCCCATTTGCCATTGGAGTTTTTTTCACCTGGTTGTATCACTTCATGTGACTGATGTCCTGCTGGTTTGGGGTTATTTATTTAAAAATGTGAATTTCCCATCAAATTCAGTCCACCGGATACACACAGAATGGCTGGCCATGGATGTATTAATCTTTTTGCACTATAGAAATGGGGGCATTGACATGTGAAGGGGCAAACTCAACAAACTAAGGGTGAGGTTCAGCTCATCTGGATTCAGCTGCTTGAAAGCTGGGCATGCAAACACAAAAAACATAGAATGGCTTGGGTTGGAGGGGACCTTAAAGATCATCTTGTTCCAGCCCCCTGCCATGGACAAGGATGTCTTCCACCAAAGCAGGTTACTCAGGGCCCCATCCAACCTGGCCTTGAACACTTCCTGGGATGGGTCATCCACAGCTTTTCTGGGCAACCTGTGCCAGTGCCTCACCATTCGCACAGTAAAGAATTTCTCCGAAAATCTAACCTAAACCTACTCTCTCTTTCAGTTTGAAGCCATTCCCCCTATCCTGTCACTACAGGCCCTTCTAAATAATTACTCTCCATCTTTCTTGTTGTAGGCTCCCTTCAAGTACTGGAAGGCTGCAATTAGGTTACCCCAAAGCCTTCCCTTTTCCAGGCTGAACAATCCCAATTCTCTCAGCCCTTCCTTGTAGGAGAGCTGCTCCACCCCTCTAATCAACTACATGGTTATCTCCATCCTCTTGCTGGCCTGAGGACATTCTTTCCAGATAGGCTGTTAAAATGATTCACCTTCTGGAGATGTTGACTTCCTTCCATGAAGTACAGCAGGAGACTTAACAATCACCTCAGACTAAACACCCAGATTTTAATTACGATGGAGGCAGCTTAGCATGACTAGCCCATTGCCACGGTGGGAGGTGGCATCACAGGGTCTGCAGCTTTTGGGGCCCTTTCTTCCAGGGTCTGGAGCTTTTGCTGGCTCTCTGGGTAAAACTCAGCCAAATAAACCATTACTTCTTACAGCAGTGGTTCTGGAGATTTCTTCTAACCAGGTTTCCTCAAAAGTGACTGCTGCTGCATCACCAGGAACCTTCCCTTTAGACAAATGTCTAAGGTTTGTTGGAAGAGACAGGTATGGAAAGTCACTGATGGCAAGTCCCTATAAAGAATGAAATATTCACTTAAGTTAAATATGTCATGCATTCTGTGGCCAATCCTATTTCACAGAGGTCAGGAATAGTTACAGAGGTTTAGTTGCTCAGATCAAGCAAGGCAGAGATTAGAAGCCCTGGGGGAATCGCTTGGTTTGCTACTGAGAAAAAGAAGAAAGGATTCTGTATGGAAAGGAGCACATGGACAGGGTGCAGGCTGTGAAACATGCTGCAGCAAACAGGCGGCTGAGAAGGGCCCTGGAACGGGCCAGGACAGCTTCCTCTGCCCCATATGAATCCCCACAGGCTCTTCCCTCTTCCACACAGAGGCACCTACAGCAGATCCAGCCAGGAATCCACATCTGAGTGCTGCAGATTTGGGCAAATCCCACTTCGAGTCAGCTGAGAGCCCCACAGATCCCACAGGTCATGAGACTGCCCACTACAAAGTCCCTTTGTCCTTGAGTTCAGGGGATAATAGCCTCAGCACGATCTGCTGAGTCTGGCAAGAACTGAAGACCCCCTGCAAAGTTCCCCCGGTCCTACTGTCAGAGCAAGTTTATGCATGAGACCCTGCTCTAAAGCTGCCTCTGTGTTCCCCTCTTGTGAAGGTATCCCAAATCCCAGCAGCTGGAACATTACTGGATTAAACCCACCAAATCAGTGTCAGAATGAACCAATCACTTGGTAGGCTGAGCAGAGGGTAAAGCAAGCTGCGGACACTGGAGCAGGGGTAGGGCAGGGCACTGAGAGGCAAATCCCACATGCACACACACACACTCACACACACACACACATGCACACGCACAGAGCCTTCTTGGCTCACTGGAGAGAGTTTTCCCACCCCAGGGAACATAGAAAACGTTCTGCTGCTTGCCCCACCAGCCATCTTCAGCCAGTTCACCTCCACCTCGTGGGACCCAGTATTGTTGTCACCTGGCCACTAAACAGGTTTTAAGCAGGGGAAGTGTGGCTGCAGCTCTGGTGGCAGCAGGGGTCAGTCCTCTCCCCCGCAGGCAGCATCCACGGCAGGCTTGGCAATGCTGGCAACAACTGCAGTGGAAAAGAGTTGTCAAACACTGCTCAGGAAGGTTCGTGCTTGACAAATATTTGTTGAGCTGATTGTAACCTGCCTGGCTCATACCTCTGAATGCAGAGAACCTGTGGGGAAGAGCTTAAACCCCTGTAATACAGCCACCCTTTTTCCCTGCCCCGGCAGAGCTGGAGAAAGCCAGAAACCTGAGCCAACTCCTCAACCCAGCTGAGCTGTTCTCAGCATGGAGAACAGCAGGAGCAGGCTGTTATATGACAGTGACCACGCTGTGATTATATTCCTGTGTTTACTCTTGTGCTTATCCACACCTTTGCAGTCCAGAGCCAAAGGCACCAGCCGATGTGACCCTGGAGGAGGTGAGGAGCTGCCTGGCTGTAGCTGGACGAGGCTCTGGCTACTGCTCCATCCCTGCAGCTTGCAGCAGAGATGCAGACTGTGTGCATGAGGCTCCCAGCATCTGTGGCAGGGCGCTGTGCACACAGCATGTGGCCATGAGCACCCCTGGGCCAGGGGATGTTTGGGAAAGAAGCAGGACACACTCTGGGACAGATCAGGCAGGACATACCTGGGCTCCTGAACTGGCTGAGGGCAGAATACAGAAGGAAGTACTGAAAATGAAAGCAGAGCTGGTGTGACATTTTCATGCTTGGCTTCTGACATCCTCTCCCTCTCATACACTTGACTTCCTAGCTTATTTTTATCAGATGAAGCTGATGGGTGCTGCTATGCTAACCCTGTGTGGTTACAGTTCTGGCAGCGACTGAGTGCTCAGTGCATGCTTCCTTTGTGGCTTGTGAAGTCTTCCCACCCCTTAGGGCTCTCAGAACAGTGTGTTTGACTTTGTTATGCCTCAGCTGCCTGCTGTGGTGGGCGGAGGTTCACCCCTCTAGGCTCTGTTCCCTAGCCTGCCAGCCACTACCTTCCGTCTCTTCTTGTCCTGTCTTTGCTGTCTTCAGTGGGCAACATCCAGGTCACTGACCCCAAGCATGGGGCTGAGGGTTTTTGTTTTAACATGGATAAAGCACAAGACAACTTTCACAGAGTTGATGACTTGGTGTGGGAGAAAAAGCTCTTCTTTGACAGGAAAAGGTCTGATTTGAAACAACAACAAAAATATTTACTTCTCTTGCTTTGACTCCAATTCTTCCCCTTTTAGCCATTATAGGGAAGGTGAGACTAGAGAAAAAAGGAATCTCTTCCCCAGCTGGTCTGTCTCCAGGCCTGGTACCCAAACTGCCCCAGCCTGCTACCCCAGGCTTTCAGCTCATGCTGGGGCCATCAGCACAGCATGACAGTTGAGCTCCACTCATCTTTTCCTCCAGGTGAACATCTACGGGGCAAAAGTTGAGAGCTGCAGAGATCAGTGGGTGCCCCAGGGTATGTCCTGGTCACATTTCCAGTCCTTCAGGCATGAAACCATGGAGCCACAAGGACCTTTGGCAGAGTAGCTCTCCACTATCACATCTAACAACCCCACCCACAGTGCCCTTCCTTGCTTTGCAGCAGCTCCTGTTCTCTCAATCCCTGCTCCTCATCACATAAACACACAGTGCTCCCACCAGTCCCAGGCATTTCCTGGGTGAAGGAGGTTTCTCTGCACTCAGTTCATCCCTAGGTGATGGGCATGAAGCCTCTTCCCTTCCACTCCTAAAAAGAGCACTCATAAACTTTAATTTGTGTAAGGATGGGTTTGAGCTAAGTTCAGCAGAGCTGCTCTCCAGCCAGGCTTGCACAGTCCTTTCTGCAGGTGGATGACCACTGAGGCTGTAGAAAGTGACACATTTTTAACCTAAGTGGCTCAAAGCCAATGACACTGTGCTACTGACATTGCTGGCCTCTGGGAAAGCCAGGGATAGGCCATGGCCTAAGAGATGTCCCACACGCTGCCCTCCTGCTGCAGGCACATTGACACAAACGCTGCTGACAGTGGGGACACCAGGCAGGTGCATAACTAAACTCTGCTATGTTCCTCTCCGATCCAGACACAGATTTTTGCTCTCCAAACATAAGCAGAAAGGCATCACTTGGACCATGAAACAACCAGAGCTTTTCCCCTCAAGTAAGGATTTAGGGATAGTATTTCCTCTTGTTTATATATTATATAGAGATGCATGGTGCTCAGGATTGCTTTTTGAGAGCTCAGAGTATGTGCATTACAGGTTGTTGCTCCTCACATCCCTTGGTTTGTTCCAGGTGACTAGACTTGGAGGATTTTGTTTGAGTTTTGATTGTGCTTCAAGGCATCTCAAAGCAGATCAGCATCACAAGGATGAAAACTCCATGTTCTCATCGGCTGGGAACTTCCTACTGGGATAAAAATTGGAAGAAGACAGCTCACCTGAAAGAAAATTCAGCTTCTCCTGTTGCTTGCAATGATAAAGAGTGTGGTTACACCAGAGCATGACGTCAACCTGCACCAAGGGGACCTGTATCTTAGGGGTGGCTGCTCCTCATATGCAGTGCTGGTGAACTGTCTTTGCACTCCCAGAGAGCAAGAATTTTTCCTGTCTGCACCCAAATGTAGGCAAAGTCAGATTCCAGCAGTTCACGTGCAGAGGTTCAAGCAACTGTGGGCTTTGATGAAGGCAAACAAGTGGGTGCACACTGAACACTACAAATGAAATATCTGGGAGAGTGAACACAGGCTGAGCTAAGCAGGACAGCAGTGTACAGCTTGCTGTGTCATCAGTTTCAACTACAGGGCAAAGCTTTGAGAGGGACAAATGCCTCATGTTTAAATGTGAGCCAGGAGAAACATTATTCTGTGTGCAAAGAAAGGTCCTTATACCACCCACATTTTTTTTAGGATGAGCCATAAGGCTCACCCATTCAGCAGCAAGCCCATTTTCATTTGATGATCCAAGTTCCAGTTTGGCCACAATAGCTGGAGTCAAGGAGCAGGAAATAGCCTCCTTCCCAGCAGCATTGCTCCAGGCTGATACAAGGCAGACCCCCTGACTGAGCAAGCCCCACTCAGACATCAGCCCTTCTGGTCTCACCCCAAAACAGGACGATACTTCAGGATTCTTTCTTCATTCTGATGAAAACCTGAAAAACCTGTTGGTGTGAAGCACATGGAAGCAGCAGACAAGTTCAGTACATTCGCAGTTTCCCTAACCAGTGCTGTATTTTAAACAAAAATGTTCTGAGTCAAGAATAAATGTCTTCACTGATTTCATACCAGCACCTCTGGTCACCTTGAAAATCCTGCAGCAGCTTCTACAAGGCAAGTAACTCTATGCTTGAAGAGAGGAAGAAATCAAAGCACCTCTGCTAGAGGTTGACTGAAGAAAAG
Organism: Acrocephalus scirpaceus scirpaceus; assembly: GCA_910950805.1. Taxonomy (NCBI): domain Eukaryota; kingdom Metazoa; phylum Chordata; class Aves; order Passeriformes; family Sylviidae; genus Acrocephalus; species Acrocephalus scirpaceus. Next base: position 15,849,951 of record OU383775.1, on the reverse strand, counting down.
GAGAGGTCAGCTTTAATATTTCATTTGTTCCCATGGCATAAAATATCCATGAGGATTGAGAATAATACGATTTATCTTTGAACTGCAGGGCTCACATTGAGCATGTCCTCAGTTCAGGTATTAAATGGAAGGGTCATTAGTTAGTGTATTTAAACTAGTCTCATGTAAACATAACACTCCAGCCTCAGCTGGGCTTGTTTGCCTAGGTTAGATTAGAATGTTAGCTGCCAAATCACAGGAACTTCTATCCATGTACCTTAAAGATATGGGTATTCCAGGGTATTTGCTTCTTATCACCAGGTTTTAGTGGAAAATTTAATCCCATTAAGTACACAGCTTGAATTACTGAATCCTGGCGTGGTCAGACTTCTACACCCAGAACAGTGCCTTGGTACCAGAGAAGCTCAGACTCACACTCAGAAATGCCATTTCCTCCAGCAGCACTACAAACTGCAGCACATAGCCATTGGTGAGTGACAAGACAACTACTCAGGAAGAATAGACCTAGACCTCTAGCCCCAAAATGGCCAACACAGACAACCCTGGATAGCTCAGCTGAGCACACAGCAAGGCAAGACTAGTCTTCCTGAGTGCTGCTCAGGGCAGGGAAGAGCATGCACAGGGAACATGACTAACAGCAGCTGTGAACAGTTTCCACTCTCCATTACTTCATGTTCTGTAAGGTCGGGTAAGGGGGTAGATGTAGATGACAGATATAAATACAGACTTTTTTCATGAACAAATAGGCTGGAGCAGCAGTTCGCTGCAGCCTTTCACACAGCGATGAGCAACCACAGGAAGATGGAAGGCAAAGATGCTGCCCCTCAAAGTTGACTTAGGTTTCCAGTGCCATAGGGCATGATCTGAGGCCAGCCACCAGTACAAAACCAGCATCCTCAGGCTCAACTGATAGCCACGATCTGGAAGGCTGATCATCCCAACCCACTTTCACAGTAAAAACAAAGCTAGTATGTTTGGAAAGCATTTTCAAACTTTATTTACAACTGTCACAGTGACAAAAATGTAGTTTCAAAAAAATGCTAGCTTCTCCCTGAGGCTCAAAAAAGAATTACAGAAATATAGAATGTATATCACAACAGGAGGAGTTTTACTGGAGTGCTTTGTTCTTTAGATACGTTCAACAACAAATAGAAATATACACAATACTTCCAAAAAAAGGATGCAGACAGAAATATGCAAGTCTTTAGGGCAGACAGCAGAAGTACAAGGATTGCCATCTCACTGCTGCCCACATGGTAATATCTTTGATACAGAGCTTTGACTTGGTGGTACAGATGGTAGAGACCAATAGAGAGTAACACTTAGAAATAAGACGACTGTCTGGTATGCAGGTGTACAAGCTCACTCCAGTAAGACAGCAAGACTAGAACAAGTGTTACAGACACAACAGCTGAATCCATCGCTAGAGAAAATGGTGTCACCACATCATGGCCATTCGGTGATCAACCATCCACCAAGGTGGGCAGGGAGAGTGTCTGACTGGGTCTGCATGGCTGGACCAGAGGCCAGCTGCAGTGTAGGAACACTGAATTTCTCCTGCTTTGTGCTAACTCATCTCCAAACTCCCATCTGTCCAAAAATAATTTCACAGAGCTGATAAATTATTGCCATTATGTTGAAACACAAGCAAGACAAGACTAAAACAATCCTGCCAATATGTTAAAAGCAGTTCCCAAACCCCACCAGCATTTAACTACTCATGAGGTATTAAAAATACAAATACACACGTCCAAATAGATTTTAAAAATGGAACCAGTTATAAGCAAAGGGGGGTGGCATTGGGATTATTATGGAAGTTTGGTTAAGGCCTTGACATTTCTTTTTCTCTTCCATGACCCCAGATTTGGTTTAGGTGGTAACTGCTCTCATCCCATCCCAAGACTGACTAGTTCCCAAGCTGGTCCCCAAAGCTGCAAGATCATCCCTTTCCAGGAAAGCAGCAGGTTACCCTGTCTGGCAGCAGACTGGCCTTCTCCTTGAGGCAGGATATAGTGAAGAGAGGACAAACCCAGACTTCACAGGCCAGTCTGCACTTCATTAAAACAACCATGAATGTTTCACCCTTGCTAAAAGCTGGAACGCATCTTGTCTCAGGACACCCAGGCTAAACCTCTCCCAGTAGACCCCATCCTGCAAACACCTCTGGTTATCCACACTAGATCTGGTGTTTCATCTTTGGATGATCCCCCGGTCTGGCAGCCCTCCCCACAACACTCCCCACCAGCCTGTCCTGCACTGAGGAGGCTCTGCAGTGCAAAGCTAGTGGAGAACCACCCCCACCCCAGCCCTCTCAAGCCCATTGACCAGCAAGTTAAGAGACACAAAACCCTACAACCTCAAGGACACCAAAACAAGGAGGAATAAATCTCCACCCTCAGGCCTGGGGCACTGTACAAGACAAGACCACTCACAGCAGCCTCAGCAAATAGAAGAGAAAAATTGGAGGTGTTCAAACCTACATGAGCTCTTGCTGCAGACAGAAGCACCTTTTTACATCCAATGCACACTACCTCATGCTCACCACCTACAAGATAAGCTAGGGCGTTGCAGGAGAGATGACAAGCAGCAGCCTAGCACTGTCCTGCAAATACAGTGGCTCAGCATTGAAGAGTCTAAAGGCATACAGGGGGAGAAAGTAACTTTGGGAAAAGTGGCTGGAAAACAGGCTCAACAGCGAGAGCAAGGAACCAGACTACTCCTACAAACGCTCACCTTACCCTAGGAGGTGCCGAACCAGGGAGAGCTACAGGCCCCTTGTCACTAGATCATTTAGCCATGTTTCGCTATGGACACCCTTCCACCCCCCAACACACAAAATGGAAGCTGTAAGAAAGGCAAATCTGAGATATTTTGGCTCTCTTCTCATGCTTTTAGCCAGAGGCAGCTCCTAGCCAAACACTGCCACCTCCAACTTTCCTCCCTCTTCCCGAGCTCCCCCCTCCAGCAGTCCTCGTGTGGTCACCCTCTGCCATGTGCTTGGAATTTCACTGCTGCCTCCGCCTCGGAAAAATACAGATAATGATCTCGAGAACAGCAAACATTTCTCTGCGTTACTTCCTTCCTTCCTCAGGAGGTCTGGTGACACCGAGGGCTTCAGTTCTCGATACAGAGAATACAAAAAAACTAAGATCTCGCAGGTGCAAAATTGAACTTGTCTTTTTAAAAAGACTTTCAAAGAAAGTGTGGCTCTTGCTTCAGAAGGGTGCAGTCCCTTGCCTTCCCTCAGATGCCATTTATTGCTCCTTGTTGTCCTCCTTTGCGTCTTCACAGTTTTCTTCCTCCTCTTCCTCATCCTCCTGCACAAGGAACTCTTCGGGCGGCCATCTCAGCTCCCCACTCTCCACGTCACCCTCTGTGGGCTCCACCACAATGGAGGGCAGGCGGTCCTTCAGCTTACAGTAACGATCAAAGTCTGAGGGGTCAGGGAAGATCTGAAAGAGTCAAGGAACAGTCTGTGAGAGGGGCTGCACTCACAGTCTCAGCCAAAACCCAGCTCAATGACATTTAGGTCTCCAGGGCAGACTAGTCTGGACACAATCAACCACTGAGTGATGGGAATACTCTTGAACTTGTAAATAACCTTTTCAAGTCTCCAAGTAATGGAAATGAGCACTGCCCAAGAGGCTGCTGAAGCACACGCTTGCTTGGATAGTGCTCAGCAAATAGGTATCTGCCCTTTTGGATATTTATTCAAATGCCTCATGCCCTCCCGCCACCCTGCTTTTGCATTAATGCTCTTGAGTTTGCACATGGAGCTATCTTGATCAGAGAATCTGAGATCTCATTTCCTGCTGCTGGTCAGGCTGCACATGAGAACAAGCTCGATCTCCAGGCTCTGCTGCTGGGAGGCAGGAGGCTCATGGCAACCCAGGGCTAGAGCAGCCCAGACCCTTGCAGCAAGGGCCTGTGTCTGGTATCACTCCAAGGCCACAGTGCCAGCCTGAAATAGCTCAGCTGCATTTTAGAGATAATTCTGGCAGTACTCTGCACAATATAGAACCATACATCAGCAGTGAAACTCAGGACACTCATTTTATGGAGGGGCTGTGGACTGGACTGTATTTCTTCAGGAACGGGGTACCTGTGGCATAGCCAGCAGTTATGCACTGTATTTCTCATGCATTGAATACAAGGACTCCTTGATCTCCAGCCCCTCAAGGTGCACCTTACCCATTCCTTCCCACACACTGCTTATCACACGGATGCACAAGCTCATGCAGTGCAGCAGCACCAGGGCCCATACTCACTGGTAATGCCAGTGCACACCTTGATCCTACTAGGAACTGAGGCACAGTGTGAGTAAAGGAAAAAAAACTGCTGGTGCAGTGTTAGCAGCAGCTTTGCACAGCTAGATTGCAATGTGAACAGAAAAGGTTATGTTACTTGTGGGTAACTTGCTGGGGGAACAGCTTCAAACCCCAGCTCATTCAGGAGGGAACTGCTAGGTGATAAAATCCACTTGCTACATCAGACCTCCTGGTTAGTAGCCAGAAGATTAAACAACCACCACCTGCTATTTCAAACCATTTTATCAGAGTGCCCATTTCACATTAGAGTTGCATTTAAACACACCAAAGAAGAAAATGACAAAGTCCATTTTCCCCTCGAGGTTGTAGGCCAGGTGAGAAGTCATGTGGCTGTACTTTTCTTTGAACATCATCTGCATTCAAGTGAGCTGCAAGAGCATCCTTGCAGGGAGCAGCACTGCCAGCTTCAGCCTCAGTCTGAGAGCAAGATCTGCTTTGATCTTTGTGGTTCTAGTTACAAAAGCAGGCTCCCTATCCAGGAGCCCTGAGAATTAACCATGAAGCCTCATTCTCCTTGTGCCAATCATGTGGGTACCCACCATCTTAGGAAGTCCTGGCCACAAAAAGTTAAATAACATCCTATCAACTCCTCCTTTACCCTAGCAACTATTAGCTACAGCATCACCTCCTTGCCAATATTCAGTCTTCTACTGTTCAGCCTCAATTCTCCTTCACACCCAAAGCTCTGTGGCAATCAGATTGAGAAAGCCATCGGGCTGCTACCTAATGCAAATTCAGGCAAGGTAACAGAAGGCACAAATCAGTTGCTGTTTGCATGTGATCATCTGATCCAGGGGACAGTGATGCAAGAGTCCAGCTCCCACCATCCATGTTTTCCAGGTGCACAAGAGCAGCTGAGGTCCTTCAAACACAGCCACATCAACCTGGGCATTGCAGTGTGAGCTACCTGCTATTAGACACTCCCAGCACCAGTGAGACAGCAACTGTTTCTTGGAGCTTTGTGGCTTCTGCTTGTGGCCAAACAAAATCAGTTTCAGGCATACAGTGCACTACTGAAAGTACAGTCACCAGCTCTTAAGCATCAAGTTATTTAAACCCAGGATGGGAAAAAAATACCCTTGACATTACATGGTTTAGAAGGTTGCAATGGAAAAAAAGTGTGGTTCAAGAGGTTATGTAAGCTGATAATGTCGTGAAAATAGCCTCCTATGGAAGAAAAATAGCAGCATAATAATTAAACTAACCTTTGGCTGCTATTATTTTAAGCACATTAGGTCAAATTGGAGCTATTTCTTTGAAAATAGCCTGCCAGATTTTTTTTTTTTCAGAAACTAAGTAGTAGTCATTTCCTTACAAACAAATATCCACAAAGTGTGGTATGCAGCTTTTTTAATAAAAAAAAATCCTAGCACAATCTTATCTCAAACAGCTGCAGGACAGACCGAACCCAAGAAGGTCAGGATTTTTTCCACTAAGTCATGCTTTTTAATCGTTGAGGCAGCACGAAGGGAGATGTTGCAACTGCACTTTGAAGGGGCGTGGACAGTCAATGGAAAAAATACAAAAAGACAGATTTCCTCCAATGTGATCGGCAGGGTGACAGCAGGCCAAGCACAGGGGCCCAAGCAAAAAGGGTTTAAGACTAACTAACATCTGAGGAAGCCAAGTGAGAAGGTTAACCCAATCAGCCTCCCCAGTCCTGTTTATAGTAAAAGATAAGCAAGCACCAGCTCTCTATCCTGCTCCAGTAGTGCCATGCTACATTTGTTGGTTCCATAGGCCTAGTCTGGTCCCACTCCAGATTTAGACAATGGAGAGAAAAAATACGCCCTATCTTGCAGCAAGCTCCACACTGGGAATTGCAGCAGCTCATCTCTGACCTGGGAGCTCTGCACTCTCTGGCATAACAGCCAGGACAGCAAGCAACATCTGCCTCCAAGCCTTTCTGCTCACATTATCCTGCTCAGGAGGAAGGCTCTGCACTTCCCATCCCACAAAGAGGGCAACAGAGATGGGTTAGCTTCTCCCTCTCGTTCATGACAAGGAGCCACCTTGCATGGCTGAGGTAGATGCCTTCCCCTGGCAGACCTGGTCACTTGATGGGGGACAAGTGACAACCAACTGGTTGTGATGGCTGCCTAAAAGCAAATTCAGCAGCAATTCAAAGGCATCTTCTACCCCTTCACTTGCATGATACAGCACAAGGGGCTGCAACTGCTTCCACAGAGCATCCCCTGTAGCTGAGCCCCAAATTCTGGCCATGGAGAGACACACCCAACACCTCTAGATCCACAGAGGACATGCATGTTGCTTCTTAAATTACTCAACACAGCTTCTTGCAAACAGCACGACTGGTTTTTACAGGCCTCTCTGGATTTATGTTTGGGAACTGCTCTCCTCATGAACTTATCCAGGTCACATACAGATCGACCAAACTCTTGCCTTGCAGCTGGAAAGGGCAGGGAAAAACAGAACTTGAAACAAAATCTTGTAATAATTTTAGGAAGATCATGTTTGCCTCTTTTTCAGATGATCTAGCTCTACTATCCTTGGATGAAGTCTTGGCAACAAGAATGGAAAGTTTTCATTGCCCTGGGGAGGCTCATACCCTCTCAGCATTCACAGGAATGGAGAAACACCAAAAGCAGGAGAGATGTTAGACAATTAAGAAGATTAGCTCAGCACTACCATAATCCAAGTGACACTTGTAAATTCAAAACAACTTCCACATGTGTGCTCCATACCAACATCCATAGTTAAAATGCCTGTCTCTCCTCCCATGGGGCTGAAAACTATTTAAATTGTATTACAGGGAGACTAAAGCAATGACATCTTTCCAAATTAAGTTACTGGTTTGGGGGAAAGCTTTGCTTGATTGTGGTAGCACTATACAAGACTGCAAAGTCCACACTGGGAGACATCCCACTTCAGGTACAGGATACATGCTGGATAGACATCACTCATCCTCCTTGGACTGAAGAGCTGAATTTTGTGTCTCTTCAGCAACATCAAGCCAATATTCCAAATCCCAAATCAGCCCATTGAGAGGCACAGCACGCTCATTTCAGTAAGTACTTCAGTCATCTCTCTGTCCTCTTTGGAGGACTTCTCCAGCTACAATGCATACATTTACTCACACAGTAGTCATGACTTGAGAATGAGCTCCTAGTATATACACAGCAGCTGTGACTCAGGTTGATGAGCCACAACAACTCCCCAGCCACAGAAATACTGCCCTGTCTCAGGGCATGATGTCAGGGAAACTTCCTACATGTAACCATTTTCCCTCAGAGTAACAAGGCATCACAGTAGGTAGGAAAAAATCATGCTCTGAGGTGTTCCGATGAGCTGCTGTCCTCAGTTTGGATTTCAGCGGAACACTTGCAGCACAGTATAGCTCCACGCATCTTGCTTTTGTATCTGTTGATCCCATATCTTGCTTCTGTCTTCACTGAGGTCCCAAACACCAGAATACATGTTGGCTCTGCTAGACTGATCTTGTCTAGCAGCCATGCTTGCTATCACAACCTTTCTGCAGCCTGATCTCAAAATCCTCCACAGCCAGCCACACACAGCACTTCTGAAGGACTTCCCCTGCATAAATTAAGGCTGCACAGACATGAAGCACCTGATAAGAAAACAATTACAGAGGAAGTTCATTTTCCATTGAGCCAACAGCCTTTGGGCCAGTAGCATACTGGTAGTCCAGTTTAACTGAAGGGATCCAGCAGACAGCTCAAGCCCCTCAGTTCCCTGGGAAAGCCAGCGCTTCCCCAGGGCTGGTGAAGAGATGTTGCACTCGGCAGAAATTATTTCCCCAACACAAGCTTTTGGCACAGCCACTGGTTAGAGCCTTAAGCCTATTTACCCAGATTCAGCAACTCTGACGTGACTCCCAGCGAGCTGTGGCTGTGATTAACCTAGACAGATCCCAGCATGATGCGATCATGACTTAAAGAGCTCAAGCTCCCCATGACAACCAAACCTCAGCTGATGGCATGAGGCAAGCTCAGCCTCTGCAGGCCAGTCTCCTAAATGGGAGCCTAAAGGACCAGCAAGTCACCTGCCAGCCAGCCTGCAGCAAAGCAGCACACTCAACTCAGGACAATGCCTTTGCTCAGAACACACACTTTGGGCATTAAAGCATTTTCAGTTGTGCTCAGACCCTGCTCCACTTCCAAGAAGCAAGGTAGGATTCTGGTCAAGGCACTGTTTTGACAACAGCTCCACAAAATGATTAATTCAGCCTCAGTTTCAGTGGCATTGTTCGTGCGGCTGGGAGACAGCACAGAGGACAGGCTGGCAGAGTGCTGATTAAAGAACGGGTATTTCTAGGGCTGGGAAACAGCAAACAGTGCAGTAGCTCTGGCTGGCAGCAGAAACAGCCTGGCTCGCTGGACATTGCCAGGCAGGAAGTGCGTGAAGCCTTCCACTGCCACAATCTGTTTGTGGCAGGGGTAACTTGAGCCATCAGCTGCATTTCTATGTGTTTTTTGTTTAGTAAGTCCCATGGGAATTATGGGACATCTATTAAAGGTCCAGAAATAGCTTCTCACTGCAGGCACAAGACCCAGCATGACATCATCTCTTCAGTCACATCTTCTGTTTTGTCTATGCTGCCCTGTTCTGAGACTCATGCCCCAAATTCACCACTCACTTCTGTTCAGACCCTTGAAATCTGTTGGCTGAACCATCTTCAGGAGGATCAGACAGCAGCTTGCTGTCACAAATACAGAAATAAAAGCTGTCTTACAGAGGATGATTTTCAAGCTAGCATACCAGCTTAGAAGTATTTTGCATATTAACTGGAAAAAAGGCAATCCTATGATGAGAAAACATGTTTGCCTTAAGCCTATGGAGGCAACTCAGTTAATACTGGTATTCCTTCTGCAGTCTTTTTCACACTATTGAGTAGTGATGACCAGCCCAGCAAAGGGCACAGTGCTTCACCAGGGAGGAGACTGCAGACCTTCAGCTGATGTCTAGAACAGACAGACACCCCAGCAGGTGGACAGTGCAGAAGAAAAAAGTCAACAATCCAAGTTCCCTTCATAACCACCAAGCCAGAGAGGAGCCAAGAAGTTCAGTGAACTCCACAAGACAGAGGAATCACACTGCTGAAGTTTATACTCAGGGTATGAGCTAGTTTCCTCAGTTTACTTCCAAGTAAAAGCAAAAAGACTTTGAAACAGTTCTCTTGGTAGGACAAGTCTGTCTGCAGCAAGTACTGTTGCACTCTAGAATTCCAGCAGTGCTGCTGGGCTGTAACACCTCCCCTGGTGCAGACAGTTTCATGCCTGCCTCTGGTTGCAGAAGCAGCCCCCAGTCTCACAGGCAGCACCCTACAGACCAACTCCCAGGCAGTCCCTGCTCTACATAGCTTGAAGGGAGAAATTTTGAACCCCAGTTTTAGGTCATTTTTGTAGTAAAATAAATTCAAGTTCAACTTAAGGATCAAGAGAAAATTTTGAAGCTAAAAGCTTGATTCTGGCTCTACTTTTTATTTTTTGCCTCTCAAAACCAGCCAAGGGCTATTACACTGTAAGTGCCTGACTCTGCAGATGAGTGGAGGAAGATGCTGCAGCTTAGAACAACAAGCCCCAGAGTAGGAGCAGTCATGCTCCATTAGCCCTGTCTGGTTTTAAGTTATTGCACTACAGCTCTCAGACAAGCATACAATTTTCCATGTACCAAACCTGCTCCATCAGCAAGACGAGGCACAAAGTGCCAAAGTCTGAGGTAGAACAAGAAGTTCACGGTGCTATTTGCATCACATTTGCCCTTGCTGGTCTCAGTTGAGTTTCAACCCTCTAAGGATGCTTTCAACTTACCTTGACTTACACTGTGATATTCTCAGCCTAGCAGCCAGAGAAGGCTGGATCCTGCTCCCCAATCCTCTTTACACTAACCTGATTTAGAGGCAGACCTCATACAGAGCCCACACACTGTTAGTGCCATAAGGGTCTTCAATTTCAACTCCTCTGCTCTTGCTGCCATCACTCTTCATCACATCAAGCTGAAGATCCTTGCAGCCATTTAAAAAAATTATCTATAACTAGACCACTAAAGAGAATAGATCTAGGATGCAAAAGCCTTGCACAGATACAAATCCTCAGCTTTTATGACTCACATGTTCAGGTGATCCACTCAAAACCAAACAGTTCTGTTCCCCAGTTGGCCCAAGCAGACTTATCAAGGTCATTAGCACTTGGGGAAGAACCCCACTGAAGTGATCATTAGAACAAGCAGGGCACCTAGATTCTGCCTCTTCCTGGGAATTTGGATGGGTAAATAGAGGCATTTGAACTGACTGGGTTAAGCCTTTTCGTAAGGTGACTCATAAAGACATCCCATGCAGGTTACTTTGATTGCTTCAGATTTAACAACTGTCATTCCCCCTGCACTCCATCTGTAAGAGAGGCTGTATACTCCCCACTAACTCAAGTATTGAAGCACAGCACAGCTATAAATCAAACAACTTGCATTATCCAGAGCCAGAATCCTGACTAAAAGAAGGAATGCATCCCCTTTTCCTCTACATAGCTATGGCTTCTGCTGGAGGCCTCAGCAGTGGCCCAAAGTTCAGTCGATTTCATGCTCCAGTGCACTGCTGGTGCCCTGTAGTTCCCTTTTCAAACACAAATATGCAAGCATACAGCACCTCATCTGAATGCACACGTGGAGCAAGTGCCTCTGTGCAGGTTGTGTAACATCTGCAAAGGATGAAGCCTGCATCTGGATCTGCCGATAAGAGTCACCCGATGCACAGAGCAGATGCAAGTCATCTGCCAGCATTCAGCATCTGTGTCAGATCTCATCAACAAGTCTCCTGGAAGTGAAGAAAACCATGGAGCTAGGAAGCTAAGGTGCCCAACTGTGCTTTGATTAACTACAGGCTAGGAAATGAAAGGGATATTGAGACTAAAGGATTAAGGTTTGATCTGAAGACCACTTCTTCACCCCAGCCACTGATCTAGAGATTAATAGCTAACTGCATTGTTCAGAAGTTTCAGAATGAATGCAACTCGTGCCTCCAGGTACCTATATCTCCAGTGACATTTCATGGCTCATTTAGGCTGTGTCTGGCCTCACTATCTTACAGAGGACTGTTAACGCTCTCAAATGGGCCTGTCAGTCAGGAAAACCAAAAACTAGATCCAAAAGATGTGGATGGCATATAAACAGCAGCCTCCTGCTCTCAGCAGATCAGCTGTATGCTGTGTCACAATGTCAAGAGCCCTCTCAGCCCAGTGAGTGGCATGAATCCTCCTTTAACCCATCTCCCACTGAGCCCTGATAATGCTGAATGAGCAGGGGCTCGGTCACTTCAGAACAAGGGAATCCTCTGCCAATCAGCACTGATAGCGAGTGATATTTTAGACAACCATCTCCTGCCAAGCAAACATTCCAGTGTGTTGACTAGTTGTCACCACTGCAAGACCTGCTATTAGGTCAGGCTATGGAAAGGTATGTTAGATCAAGCTTACAATCTAGTCCAGGCAATTCCACATGGGATTAGTGTCTCAACTGCCAGCAAAACACTTACCTGATACGACAGCCCGTCCTTGCGGGGGCTTAGTCCAATCTCATCCATGGCTGGGGTGTTCATCATCACTTCAGTCATTTCAGCGGATCTCAGATAATCAGAGCTAGAGACAAAAGACAGCATTCCAGTCTGAGGGGCTCCGGCAGGACTGAGCATAGCTCAAGCAGCAAAGTGAGCAGCAGAGGCTGTAGGCAGTCTATTTCTGGTCCTTTCCTTCCTGCCCCCTCTCGGAAGGCAGCGGAAAAAGCTCAGTACCTCGCGGGAGCACCTCCCCGGCTCTCCCCCCACGAGCCCAGCTCAAGCACACCCGGGGACGCTCCGGCAGCAGCGCTTCGCTTTTAACTCTCCTTCCTCCAGCTCTGCCCCGCGGGGACGGGGGGGAGGTAAAAAACCACAGTAAATAAAGTGCAAGCGCGGGGGTTTTGGTTTTTCTTTCCTTTTTTTTTTTAATTTCTCAAGCTGGTGTGCTTTAGAGCCCACTGACTTATTTTGCAACCTCGGGGACTCCCACGCCAGCGGAGCGCGCGGCGCCAATTCCACCTAGGCTCTTACAGCCTTAATGGCATTTCCAGCGCCAGAAAGTGAAGCGAACTCCCTCCCGCAGCTCACCCGCTGCGGCTCATCCATCCCGCTATCGCCTGGCTCGCACCGCCCGCACCGGGAACCGCCGCCAACGGCCTCCGTCCCTGACCGCCCCCCGTCCCGCGGCCTCGCCTCCTCCCGGGACAGGGGGCGGCTGAAGGGACTCGGCCTCAAGCGCCCCCCCGGCCCCGGCAGCACCCGACGGCAGAGCCGCCATCTCCCCGGCCGCCCCCCGCGGGAAGCGCCCACTCACCAGGGCAGGGGACACAGCACAGACATGAAGTCCCAGCGGAAGCTGCCCCGGGCGGGGGATGGCGGGAGGGGCACCCAGGCGCTGCAGGACAGGGCGGGACGATGCGCGGCGCTGCCTGGGACTGACTAAGCTCCCTCACCCCTCGGCCACCGCCTCCCGTCCGAGCCTCGAGCTTGCCGCCGCACCGCCTTAAATAGCCCCTGGGGGCGTGTCCGGTCCCAGCCCCGCCCACCCACCTGACGTCAACTTTTTCATGAATGGCCTCGGCGCGCGCCGTCTGCGGGGGGAGGTGCGGGGGTGTGCGTCCGTTTGTCCCCGCGTCCCCGCGAGCGGATGGCGGCGGTGACGGCTATCCCGTGCCGGGCGTTCCCAGCGCAGAGAGGTGTGTTCCCACTGGTTTCACTCCGGGCCGAGGTGGGGTGCGGCCCCCCGGCTCTACTACCGGCCGCAGAGGGACGCACCGGCGGTACCTCGGGCATCATCAGGGCTGGGGCTGGGTGTCCCGAAGCACGTCTCAAACCCTACCCCGTCATGGTGGTGATGGCGGGGGGTGGCTGGGGACACGGCCAGGGACGGAACGTGCCGGAGAAGCGCCCAGCCCCGCTCCTGCCAACACCTTCCGTGCCCCGCACCTCTGGCTGGAGTAAAACCTGAGTGAGCAGCTTCAAAGGTCCGAGTTATATTTAGCAAAGCAATGTGAATCAATGACGGGAAGGCGCAGGAGGAGAGGCAAATGCATTCGCTGCCCGGGCAGTGTGAGCGCCGTGGGCAGCTGTAGGTGAAGCACGTTTCCTGCATTCCTCTCCCAACATGAAACTTCTGGAAGGCAAAGTGCATCTTTGGGCGAAAAGCCTGGGCACCACAAACTCAGCTTGACTCCCGACTTTGTACATCGGTGTGCTTGTGTTCGTGCAGCCTGAGGAACGGGCTGTGCCCCGAGGCACATGCCTGCAGGGCAGGGGTCTTGGCCACAGGATGGGCCAGGCTCTCCAAGGCTGCTGAGAGATGCTCAGGGCTTTTGGGGACAGTTCCCCTCTCTGTTTACTTTCCCAGGGAGCAGCATCTTGTCTTATGCTGACAGGTGAAGTTTAGTGCTGGGACTGTTTGTATTCCACCTGTTGCTCCATGCTGCTGCTCAGACTTTGCCAACACGGTGGATGTCCAAGCACACATTTACAAACGCTTCTCATGTTTCCTTCAAACCCAGAACACACAGCTGCTGCCGTGCTTCACAATGTGTCTATGCACAGGCAAATACGCTCTATTTGCCCCATTTTTTAAGTGCTAAAAAAGCACAAGTTCAGTGTGTCTGAAGGGAAGCCATGCCCTCAGCTCTGCTCAGCTACCCTCCAGACTCTGTATAAATGCGTACATCCATAAGTGCATGCGTTTCCTCAGACTGGATAATTTAATCTTCTTAGATTCATATTATATAATGTGAGTGTATGTGGGTGTTTCACATCAGGCTTCAGCAAGCTGCTGCTTTGTGCCACATTAAATTAATCACAAGGAGTTGATTGAGCCCCTGCAAGTGTGTGGAAATTCAGGTGGGTGCGAGTGAGCTCCCTGCAAAGGGCCACCAGTCACCTTCCACAAGGTTAATGAGAGGGAGGCAGCAGGGGGGACTCAGTGCACACAGTTCCTTTGCCCTCCTTGAGCCTCCTGATAACGAGGTTTGGAGCCAGGGAGAGGAGTAAGAGGACAACCAAGTCTCCAAAGTGCTGGGAAAACAGCATCCCTCTCTTTTGCTGGCCTGTCCACCCAGACCCCCTCTCCCTGCTGTATCCCCTGGGACACACACATTCACATTAACTGTCTTTGCTGACTTCTGCACTAGAAGAACACAAAGACTTGACTTATAAAAATGCTTTTTTGATGCTGAACGGCCCAGATCAGTACCTGGCAGTATGTGCAGAGGCTGGGAGACCACTCTCAAGGAGAGAGACAGGGTGCTGCTTCAGTCATGGCTCTCAAAATTAACTTTACAGTCTGTCCCAAGAGCTTTTGTCTCTCACCATGTTCAGCTATAACGTGGGACATGAGATGGGGCCATAGCTCAATTCCCTGGGATGTTTCATCTGAAGCAACCCTGCCTGTGTCCGTCAAACATATACACACCTGCTATGGATCTCCTGGTGGTGTCTGTACAAAATAAAAGCTAATGAAAAACCCACATGCCCCCCAGTCCCTCTTGCAACAGGCACACTGATTTGTCTCTCTAAATGCCTTCCTCCACTCAGCATGGCTTGAAGTTTAAGGTTTATCTCTCCTTGGGAAGCTCATTCCTTTAAATATGTAATTTTTGATACATCAAAGTCCCTGAATAAGGTCAAGGGACAGAACTGGAGGTCACCCTCCCCTCCATCCACCCTCCATGGCTCCTGCAGTCACCACTGAGAAAAAGCAGCTCAGGCCAGCCCTTTACCCATGTCCTTTGGATACTGCCTTGCCATCTTGGCTGGCAAGGGAGGATTTTCAAGTTTCCACCTGGATAAGCGCCTTTCAGGGAGCGTGGGGGGGACAACACATAAAATCCCTGGATGTCTCTGTGCTGAGTATGCAGTTTACTTCCCAATGACTGGGTGAGAACATGGGCCCTGGCCCTGGCCAATTCCCATTGGGAGGCCTGGGGATCGGCGCTTTTACTGCTCGCTTTGGCTTCAAGCCACGGCGAGATTTATTTGTGTGATTGACCCTAAGCGCATTAATAGTCCTTTTGAAAGCAAAGGCACACCTCCCGTGATTCCCATCAGCCGCGCTTGGCTGCTTCCCTTCATCAGGGCAGTTCCACAGCCCATCGCCACCAGGATGAGGTTCCATGGGTGAGCTGTGTACCAGGAACGACGCACCTTTGGCCCTACCCTTGGGGGAAGCCTTGCTGAAGGTATCCGGGTATCCCAGGGAGATGTGTTGTAAGTCTGGGGAGGCATTCTCCATGCAAGGGAGTTGTCCTATAACAACTCCTTCTGCTTTGCTTGCCCCAGCCAGATGTGAAAAGCTGGGGCTGCAGAGGTGAGCAGAGGCTGTTGTACCTGCAGCCCCCACCTTGCTAAGAACAATCTTTCCTCTTTGGATAAGCCTTTTTGTCAATGTCTAGGCTGAAACTGAGGTAGCCCAGTTAACCCCTGAGCTGCTGAGCTGCCACCTTGGAAACCACATGTCCAAGAAGTCAGTTTTCATTACTTCCCAGATCCTAAAATGTTAAGTCCTCACTTCTCTCAGAGAGTAAAGCAAGAGGACTTTCCTGCCATCCATGACCCCACAACCACAGAGCAGTATATGGGAGTAGAGAATAAAATGGGATCAGTTCAAAGTCTTTGATCACAAATGAGAATGAACCCCTGAGCTCTTTCTCTGCTTTCTTGATAGGAACAAGATATAAGCATTTCAAATTGTTACTTTTTTGTCTTTTGTTTTCAGCCAGTCCTAGTAAATGGTGCTCAACATGCCCTGATTTCCCCTTCTTTCCTTATCTCAGTGTTCACCACGTTCCTGTTCAACTGCTGTATATTTCTGTATTAAGCACTGGGGACTCCCCAGTTACCTGGGGGCAGGAACAGCAGCACTTGGGCTCTCAGATGGGAGAGCACTGAGCTGAGGGGAACCAGATGAGCTCCTGTAGCTTTTTTATTACCTTCAGGTAATTTTGTAAATCTCTATAATATTTTGCTTTTCAGGACAGCATAAACCAACAGAGGACAAACAAGTGGTAGCTTGTACATTCTGGATCAGCACCAATCCAGCAGAAGCAGAGTGATGGTGAAGGACAGACCATCGCTATCCCCCTGGAAGACACTTGTGCATAAGCAGAGCCAAGGAGATTGGTAATTTACCCATATTTTCCCCTAATGTGTTTGGATTGTAAGAGTTTTCGTTGCATTTGCCTCCAAGCAAATACACAACACTACATGTCCGGATTTAGATTGCACTGGGCAGGGGCTGACCGCACGATACCTGACCGTGCTGGCATCCCAGCCTCCCTGCAGCCATGCATGTGTCCACCTCCCTTTTCTGAGGGGTAACTGAGGCTGCACGAGGCGACGTGACCAGCACAGGGTCACTCTTAGGGTCACCTCCATTCGGGAGCGGAGTTCGCTGGTTCTTGTCTCCTGGCCAGCATTGTGAATCCTATGGGAAAAGTTTCTTAGTGAAAAAATAAACTCTTCCCACTTGGAATTTAAAAACAAAACCATGGAAACATTTCTCTCCGTCCTAATGTTTTGCAAAAAGTTATTTTAACAAATTTAAATTTGGGGTTTGATTTGACCCTCCGGTGCCCTTTGAAATAGTTGAATCCAGGCCATCACCACAACCATGTTAGAGCCAGGCTTTGAGCTCTGGCTTGCCTGACATCCCACCAGCGCCTTGGGCATTAAAGTCCCCCCTCCTCAGCTAAGAGGTGGTCAGCCTCTCCCCTGTTCTGGGTTCCTGCACATACAGTGTGCAGTAGCTTGTTTTGCTTCACCATGTTTCATGACATTTGCAATCCCCCACAAATAGTTTGCATGCCCAGGGATGCTGCAGACAAGCTGAAACAGCTGCCACCTGCAGGCTGCCACCTTGGTGGCACCACCAGAGACTGTCCCATGTGCCTCTCTGCCCAGCAAAATCTTCCTAAGAAGTGGTGACTGCAGCTCAAACTCCGTTCTGTCCCTGCATGGCCCTACCTGTGCATGACCTGGCACAAACCCTCTCCTCTCCGTGCTCACAGCACACTATCTATTTATTTCCTTGGAAAAAAATAGGTTCTCACCATGTCATTCTTTCCAGTCCCTTTCCACATAGCATCGCATTTCACTGTGACTTTCAGAGAGTGATTGAGAAGAAAAGGCCACTCAGCGTTTGACTGTCCTGCTCTGTGTGCCTGGTTGTGAAGGGGGTTGGAGAGCAGAGACGAAAAATGGGGTTCATGTTCTGTGTTGAAAAGCAAAAAGGATGAATGCAGCTGGCAGAGTAGAGGGGTTTGATCGTATGGACCCTGCTAAGAGACTGGGAATTGGATCTGCTTTTGCAAGGTTGCCTCTGGTTTTATTTTACACTGACCCCCCCAGGAAGGAAGGGGCCATGCCAGAGCTGAGTCTGGAGCCTCTGGTGAGGCTGGCTCAGGGTGGCTCAGCTGGCTTCCATTCAGCTCTGCAGGCCCGATTCAGCGAAAACCTTAGTCCTGTCCTGATAATTACATTTATGCTTAAGGAATTTTCTGAACTGGGGTCTCTCCTTGGATGGTGACAGCTCCTGTAGATAACCAGGAGGAGAATGGAAGGGCCAGCAATAGGAGGAAAGGACAGAGAACATGGCTTCTCTGTCTCAAGAAACCTCAAATATGATGACCTTGGCTTCTTTATGGTTTCTTCTCTTTTCATCTCTGTTGCTAGAGGTGGCACAGCTGGTTAGCCCCATGTCCAGCCTGGCCAGTGTTTCACCCAATGCCTGGTCCTTGTTTCACCCAGCCCTGCCTGGGACATGTCCCCACATAGCCTGCAATATTCCTGGGCACATGGCTGGTCTCCCTGACCCCCTGACTCTTCCCTGACCCTCTCTGTTGCCCACCGCTCTCACCAGAGGAGCAGAATTTCAGAGCCATTTTGCAACAAGGTAAAATTCCACAAAGCAGGAGAGAATTGGGCCCAAAACCCCGGTGAAGGGGGTTTGACGTGGACCTCGTATGGTATAGTGTCTCACCTGTATCCCCTCCAGGTTCCACCAAAAGGAGGTGTCTTCTCCATCCTTCTGCTGAACCCTGATGGCACCTGAAGGAGATCCACTTGGATAAAGCATAGATGAGCAGGAGAGCCCCATGTTCAGGGCAAGAGAATGTGTCCTTGCTGGACTCTGGAGTTGTAGCGAGCACCCTGCAACCTCAAGGAAGCCAGCAGAAGATGTGAGCTCTCAGTGTGGCTCTGGATCATGTCAATACAAAAGGGCACATTGAGAACAACGAGTGTCTGGATTAATATTTATATTCTGTCAAGGGAACAGAAATGCCTTTTGGCTGGAATTGGTGTATGGAAGATCTTTCATTTAAAAAATTGAATCCTTCACTGCATTTCCCCTTTTCATCATCTTAGAGTTTTATTTATTGACAGGTTTATTTTTTTTAACACGTTATGTTCTTTTAACAGCATAGTTTTGGGGGTTTTTTTACAGAGTTTATTTTTTTTTAACACTGGTTTTTCCCTTTTTTAATCTGTTGGTCAGATGAGTAGTTCCCTGAGAAGAATTGACCCTAGAGGCAACATCACCCCTTCCCAGTTTATGGCAGGTCACTTGCAAGCATCAGGGAGACAGTAGGAGCATGAGAAACACAAAGATAAGTCCCGTGCCTAGGAGGGAGAGAGGCAACATGGAAATCCAAGCATCAACAAGGCACCAAAACACAGGAGCTGACTGGGGGAATTTATTGCTTCTGTAGTATCTCATCTGTGCTGTTGTACTCATTTGGCTCTGGCACTGTAATTAAAGTTGTGACCACTGCTATCACAGCACAGAGCAGCTTTTACACCAGTAATATTATTTTTGCACCAAAGGAGGACTAACATTCTCGATGTCAGGCACATCTGTCTCATTAGAACTGAGCCAGTGCCATAGCTCTGGCTGCTGTAAGAGCAGGTAAACCTCACCACAAAGCATGGGAGAGGATGAACAGGGGCATGACTGCCCCTGGAGTTTCCACAGCAGAGTCAGCTTTGTTAAAAAGAGTTGAAAGGACCTGGGGCAGAACATTAATGATGAAACTTTAGTACTGATTTAGGGGGATAGCTGCTCAACCAGCAGAGCCCCAAGCTTTTCTACTTGTTGGATGAAAGTCAGACTTAGGTAAAGCTACGGCCACACTGCAGATGAGGGGCAGAGGACAATTTGAACCAGGATGTGCTGGCTGGCCTGGCTCCTGGCAGGCATCCGGCTCCTCTGGGTTTGTGGTAGGTCCAGGCTTGGGGAGCAGATCCAGATGCTCAGGAGGGAGGGACTCTGACCACATGGGTCTCAGCAATGCTCATATCCACACTCTGTCCTGCATGTGCACATGTGTTCAAGAGCCAGCACAGTCTCTTGTGGTCATTGGCCTGTCCCATCCCTATCCTGATAAAAGTTTCTTACTGTTGCCTATTAAATCAAACCATGATGCTCTGCACTGACCTTAACTCTGACCTAAGAAGATCTATATCTGTCAAGGAGCAAGAAGTAATCCCATAAAATCCTCAGCTTCCTACTTAAGAGTGGAGGCTAGTTATCCTTTTGCCTTCTGCTCCGAGAACTAAGACAGGGATCGATGTAGTAATTGCTTCTTTGGGGACTCGAAGAATGAATAGCTAAAGTAGCTCAGCTCTGAAGTCCTGTGCCAACTCAGTGGCAGCTCTTCCTTCCCTTTCCAAAGGCCGTAACATGGCCCCAATGGGGATTTGTGTTCCTGCTCTCTGTGAGGCTTCTCAATCCCTGGTTTGTGATTCCTGGTTTGTGATCCACTGCCCAGAATAATCATGTAACAGGATGATTCCTTCCTCCACTTACCCACCACTACTCCTACTACCTATTCCTACCCTTCCCAAAGCAGCAGGGAAAGGATCCTGGCCCCAGCTCATCACATCTTATACAGTTACACACATCGGAGTGGGAGAGTCTTCACTGTGAAAACCCTTCATCCAGAAAGACCCCCAGGAAGAGTTACTGCGGTCTGCTCCGGGTACTTCCCATGGTAGGAAGCAGCCTGGTGCTTCTGTCCTCTGGCAGCTGCATTGTCTGGCCAGCCCTCGAGGGAAGGGATGGGCTTTATCTTAAATCTGTCACTACTGTTAAGAAATAGTAATCAGACAGCTCAGCCATGCCACTAAAGAAGAGACAAATCCTCTGCTCACCTACCTCTACTTTTATGGACCTCAGTGCAATTGCACCAGGAGAAAACCCACCCCCTTTGCTCCCCTGCGGGGGCCGCTCCCAGCTGCCGAGGGCACCCAGGACACGCCGTGTCCCCATGCCACCCTGTGCCCATAGGTGGGAGCGGCCCCCCTCCTGCCACTGAAACCTGGGCACTGAAATTCCTGCAGAAAGCATCTTAGGGGAAAATTGCGTCCAGAGCGTGAACCGGCGGCACGAGCTCGTCCAGGTCTCCGAGTCATTCTGGACCGGTGTCAGGCACGCTAGAGCGTGCCTGGGGGAGCAGGGAAAGCGGCCGGCTGCCGAGGTCTCGATCCATGGCTCTCCACCACCTCTTCCTCCTCCCCGCGTCTCCTCTTGCTCCCGCGGCGTGCGGGACACGCTCCCTGCCGGGAGCTCCCGGCCCTGCAGCATCCTCTGCGGGGAGCGGCCCCGGGCGGTGCGCGCCCATCTGTCCTCCGTACGGGACAGACGGACGGGCCACGCCGTGCGCGGAGCGGAGCTGCTCGGCGTTTGGCAGCTGCAGAGCAAGCCGGGTTTGCGAGGGGGAGCTCCCGTTCAGTAGGCAGACGGCAGCAGAGGGTTTGTGGGTGGGAAGGTGTCTCCAAACACAGCCACCACCAGCTTAGTCTTGCAGTCGGGGTGTTTCTGCAATATGGAAAACTATCACCATGGCTCCCCCCTCCGCAAAAGAGCACTTGGCAGCCGAGGAAGTAGGCTGTGAGCGCAGTCACAACCGATGGTGCAAGAAGTGGCGCTCGTCCCACAGGAAGCCTCTCAAAATGCTCCATGGACCCCGCGCACGAGCATTGCCGACACCTCCATGGTGCAGCCACCCCTACAGGAGGGTTTGCAGATGAGGCCATGCCAGCCTGGCTCTGCAGCAATTTGACAGGCGTGGGGAAGGATGAGGATGGCCTTCTGCACTTGAAATGAAAGGCTACATAAGCAGGCAGGAGAACTAACAGCCTCCAACCCCGCCAGGGCTGAGCAAGGTGGCTGGAGCTGGCATCAGGTGGCAGATGTGCCTGGACCTTCAGAGCGTCTCAGTTGGTATGAAGGAGGAATCTTCCCACTCACCTGACTGTGGACCACATGGTCTCACACCATAGGACGCTTGGAGGCCAAGCCTGCTCAGAGAGGGAGCCAATAGATTTCCTGGGTTATATTGGACAAAGTCAAAACCTGCAGCTCAGCTGCAGTGCCTGGGAGCAAGGGATGGCACAGAGGCCTGACCAGGGATGTCTTTCTCATAGCAGAACCAGCTACTGCACCACACCAAAATGAGCACCTCTGTTCCCTAACCCAGCAAAAACCATGCAAGGTGGGGCTGGCTGACTGGACATGGAGCTGCACAGGAATCAGGCCTCACATTTGTGTCTGCAAGGAATCTCATCTCCCTTATCAGTGCCAGTGTTGGCCCAGCCTGGGTCTTGAGAACTATCAGCCCCACCATCCTGAGGGTGTGCCAGGGGCAGGTCCTTGAAGAGATAACCCAGCTCTGTGTCAGCAGTCTCTGGAGCCATGCCTTCAAACACCACAACACACCCCACTTCTTGTGGGGTGCCCTTGGGCCAGCAGAGAGTCCCAGCATTAGGGAGATGGGGAGGAGGATGATACAGCAGCAGGGCTGGCCAAGGCCTGCTGTGAGCTGCTTCAATACAAAAACAATCACTCAAGCTCCACCTAAAGGCCTGTGATTTAATCCTGGGGGACCAACAAGGGGAGATCCAAGATAAACAACATCTGTGCATTCACAAATAGGAAATGGAGTTGCTTTCATGTCCTGAGCCTGTTGATTAACCGGGCTATTGTTTGGCTTGGCACTAGAAGCTGGGTTACTTGGAAAGAAGGTAACTGAAAGGGATAATTTTGTTACACTCCCTGAATTCGAGAATCTTTAAATAGTGTGCAGGTTTGCATTTTGCCTGCAGAAGACTGATGGGAAAAGGTAGCAGAAGAGTGCAGATGGCTATCAGAAAGGAACCTGTGTTTAGTCTGCTTGTGCCAGATGGGAATGGAAAGTTCTCTCCCTTGCCAAGTGTTTAAAAGAGGAAATAGGATGTGATATTCTGCCTCCCACTCCTTTCTCTCCCCTGAAACCAACCCACTGCTCTACTTCCATTTGTTGTAAAAAGGTAAAAATAAAAATGTAGCTTGGCCCATGTAAAGCCTTGGAGACAGTTGGAGACACACCTTGTTCCTTTTTAATATGTTTATTATGTGGGGACAGATGGAACAGTGTATTTTTATACACAGTTGGGCCCAGCACTGCGCAGCACCTGCCTTTCAGTTGCTCATATTCATCCGTGTCACAGAAACAAGGCTGCAAAGTCCCCAAACCATCTTCTGCTGCCATCTCCTCCACACAACTCAAGATTCAGACACCTTGGCCAACAAACCTACCTATGAGATGGACCAAAGCTTCTTGCCTGAAATTCTTATGATTTCCCCTGGTTTATAAATCCAGGTCTGCTCTGAACTGCGACTGCCTGGGGAACTTATGGAGGTGGGGAAGGCTGAGACCATGGGGCTGGTTTAAGGCATTGCTTTAGGGAGTTCCAGGGATTGACACAACCCTGCCCTGTTGGCATGAGTGCTGTAGCACTTGGTGGTGTGATGCACCAGTAAACTCTTGAGTTATTTGCAGAAATATCTTATGGATGTGGAGGACATGGAAAACAGAATCACAAAGCAGCTCTGGGCAGAAAGGACTGGTCCAAGGCCTCCTGTCCAGCCCCAACTTGGAGTCAAGCTGACCTGCAAAGTTGAGTAGGTAGCTGAGGGCCGGTCCAGGTGAGCAAGTGTTTCACAGAGCAGAGATTCCACCACCTCCCTAGGCAACAGGTCCAGGGCCTCACTATCGCCATTGCAAACATTTTTCTTTCTCTCTAATCAGACCTTCCCTCTGCAATTTGTGCCTGTTGTTTCTTGCTATGTGCCTCCAAGAAGGGTCTGGTCCCACCTTCTCATCAGCTCCGCACAGGAGGTGGATGACAGTCGTCAAACCCCCTCAACTTTGCTTCTTTCTCTCCAGATGAGACAAGGCCACCTCCAAATACTGTAAAACAATGTAAAACATAGCAATAATATCCATCCAGCTGGTCTCAAGCACAGGACACTTTGCCATTGTCCTACAGCTATAACTTCTGAAGGATGGCTTTGATCACTTATTTCCCAGATAAAGAACATTTGTATAACTTTTCATAGAGGCAAATGGCCTCTTGTCCTCCAGCCCCAATCTGTGTGTACCCAGAAATGAAACAATGACTGAGCAGAGCAGCCCTGTGTGTAACAGCAGAGACTTCAGGAGAAAAGCATGCACGACTTCTATCACATCTTGCCATGCAGTCTCCAGGCCACCCCACAAACACACCTGCCTTGTTCACAAAGCCATGGGGTGCTGGGTCTGGGCACGATCCCCACTGCTGCAGAAATCTTCAAGGAGAGGGAACAGAGCCCAGCACCCACCCAGCTGGAGATGCTGCACATGCTGGGCACTGACCATGTGGCCATCTCCAGCCTGAAAGGACACGGCTCCTCAGACTGGGAATGGGGCACCCCACTAGATGATGGAGGGCTGAGTGTGGTGGCTGGAGTGTGGGCAGGAGGGCAGGCAGGGAGCTGGGGCAGCCTGGTTCCCTACCTGCCCCTGACATGTGCAGGAAGCCACCAGACAGCTACATGACTCCAAGGAACTGGGGATTTAATGAGCAGTTTCAGGAATGCTCTCAGCTTTGCTGTCTCTGGCACTAATTACTACATGTTTCCAAAGCTGTTGTCTGTGTGAAACAAGCCCTTCGTTACATCAGTGATGCTGTGGGCAGCAGGGCAATACTGCGAGGGTGTCTGCCCAGTCTGGAGGGGGTGTGCACGTTATTCCTACCTTTTTCTCACAGGGAAAGAAAGGATAAGGACTCCTTCTCACTGTCATTTGAGGTGCTGCCACTTGCCTTGCCAGGCACTGGGCTGTCTTTCCTCTGCTCTGGGAGGGTGTAAGCCTCTCAGGTGTGGGGAGCAAGGGAATGGGGCAGAAATAGGCCTGCCTAGGACATGTGTGAGGACCTGCCTCCAGCTTGCAGGAAATCCAAATGGAGACTGGTGAGATCAGTTTAGTAATGATCTCAGGAGAGGAGGGGAGAAGGAAGGACAGGGACAAGGAGGGATGAGTGCAAGATGGATGGGTGGCTAGGACCTGACTGGCAAAAAAAGCAAGCTGTGGAGTTGGGACAGGGCTGGGTACACATGGGGACAGTTGAGGGAGAGAAGCTTGGATAGTGCTGGCTGTTTTTGCAAGAGTTGCCATGGGGAATGGCCACCCAAAGGTCAGCCTTTCCCCCTGCCAGTGCCTGCCCTCAGCAAAGGCATGGCACATGGGAGGCAGGCCGTACCCCCTCTCTGCCAAAGGACCAGCTAGGTTCCCATCCCTTGTCCCTTTCCCTGCCTGTAAGAGGCAGGGAGATGTGCTTAACTGCATCCAGGGTAGTGCGAAGCCCTGTGGGCAAGAGCTTTTTTTTCTAAGTGAGACTGTCCAGATCACAGCCCTCTCAAAGCTGCTGGATGGTCACAATCTCCTGACAATGTGCAAGCAGCCTGGCAGGGTCTTGCTCCCCAGCTGCACACCTTGCTCTCAGGTGAAATCATTTCCATTGCTCTGGGCTCTGGAAGCTTAGGTCTTGGTTAAGAAGAGCTCACAAACAAGCAGTCTGACAAGTTGTGATACCAATTCATAGAGCTGTGGCTGCATCTGGGCATGAGTGGGGGCCGGGCGCATCCCTGCTGCAGGGCTGCTGCCGGCTGCACTTAGGCAGGGAGGGATTTAGCCCTAAGAGTCTTAATGACGCATCTTAGGAGACTTAGGCTGAGCCTGGCTTGCAGAGACGTGACCCGTGCTGCATTTCCTGTGGTCACCTGCCAGTCTGCATTATGTGAGCTGTCACCCGCTCCCAGACACAACACGTGAGCGCGGTGGCACAGGGGCTTGGAAGACAAGGAGGGGGGAAACCAGCCCAATTCCTTACTTGGCCCAGCCCTCCTCCTGCACCAAGGCTGCTGAAATAAGACATGGGCCTGCTCCCAAAGGACAAAACTCACTGCTTAAAACAACCCACTGCCAGGGAACCAGCAACCAGTTTGCTGTTGCTTTAACTGGAAGGAGGAGATGCTGTGGCACCTCATGTCTCTGGGTCATCTAGAGGACAGTCCCTCCCACTGCCTTGGTGGGGGGGGTCAGCACTTAGGATGGAGAAGAGCCAGGGCTGTGGTTGCTGAATTCTGGCTCCCGTTTGACCTGTATTTGCAAGAATTGCAGTATGAGTCACTGCAAACAAAGCAGCCAAGTCCAAGGCACGATTTAATGACATTGTTGTTTATGATAATCCTATCCACAGGTGTATTTTTATAGCTGGAGAAAATGGGGAAAGGAAAGTAAAGGTCTTACTTTGACTTGCAGAAAGGCAGCCCAGGGCCAGGACCAGCACTAGGAGAAAGGAGAAATGTGCTAGTTTTCACTGTGAAGACTGGCTTGCACAGAGACCACCCACTCTGAGAACTGACCTGACTTTGGTGACCACGTTCAGCTGAGGTGAAAGATGAAACAAGGCCAGCTGTAATCCTCAAGAAACCAGGCCACTGTCAGGACTCAGGACAATCAGGTCCCATTAAAAAGCATCTGCCAGACTGATGTCGTGTGAGTTTCATTACCATGCTTAGCCTGAAGTCATTGGTGAGGACTGATCTCCTGTGGCCTGGGGAAGGAGACCAAAAGCTGCAGGTCAGTTTCAGGTGCACCAATGTCTGTTCTCAGAATTTCTTGTCTCCCAAAGGCAATGGGATGGTGCCTTTGGCAAGTAGCATACTCAGCTTCTTCCCCAAAAGACATGGAAACTTAGGAAGAGAAATGTGACAGTCTTGGAAGTGACAGGTGAAGTACTCAGTAAGTGACAGGGCACAGATAATAAGCTGTAAAGTGGACACCACGGAAATGCCTGCTGTTGTTTGTTTTTATCCTCATCATTCATTTGTTTTTTGACTATTGCAAAGTCTCCAAGCCACAATTAAGAGTGAACTTGTTGCAAGAGTTCCCAGACTTATTGAGCTCCCTTGAAATGAAACCATTAATAACAACCTTTTGCAAGGATGAAACACAATGTACTCTGCTCTGATACAGCCAGGAATATGCTGTCCTGGGGGCTGGGGAGCCCCACTGCAGCCCACAGGGACAGCTGCCACCCAGGGACAAGCTCCCTGCTCCAGCAGGGAGCTGGTCTGGCAGCTCAAACCCAATCCCACTGAAATCAATAGGAATTTTAGGATCCCAGAAGCAGGAGTCATGGGATGCAGAACTCAGGTCTGGCTGCAGGACATATATTTAGTAGAGAGGAACGAGAATGGGCTGTTAGAAAGACGATTTTTTTGTTTTATTTCATGTAACTCACCTTCCGAAGGTATTGAGATCCCTGACTCAGTCCCTAACTGGAGTGCATCTAATGGGGTGCATCTAATGGGACCTTGATTTGCCTTTTTTAATCAATGAGGAACACTATCTGTCCTGCCTCTTGGCAGGACAGACAAAAATGCTCACATTACAGTGGTGGAAGCATAGAAGGGCAGGTCCAGACCTTGGCTCATGTTCTGGACCTCTTGCTCATCCCTGCTTCTGAATAGCTAGACCTGGGTGGCAGCTGAGGATTTCTTCATGTATTTTTGGAAGAGAAGTCTCCTAGCTGTCTAGAAATCATACACTTGCCTGTCTGGGAAAAGAGCACATGATGCCAAAGTCACGAGCTGACCCTGGGTGACACTTGGGCATCTCTGGCTAGTATAGGAATAGAGCTCAGAGTCATGGCAGGATCAGTCATTTACTCACTAAAAAAAGGTTGATTTGGACTAAAGGACAATGTTTGCAAATGTCACCTCAAGTCAGCAGACAGTCACACCAGTGCTTCAGACATTAGAGTTAAATCCATGTGCAAAGAAACCCTGGCTGGCTTCAGACTCCTTTCACGGAAGTTCTTTCATTTTGCTGAGCAAACTGAACTGCCAGAAATGTTCACTTCTGACTGATCTAAAATGAACCCACTTGACCTTCTTTCTGATTTGATTAAAAGGAGGAAGAATTTAGTATTTGTACAGTTTAAATAACAAACCATCAAGGAGAAGCCATGAACTGTAGGTGAGCCATGTCGAGAGCCTCCTGGAGAAAGGAAAACGGTCCCAACCTGATCTGGAGCAGCTGGAGCACCATGAACTCAGTGGAACTCCTCAAGACTCACTGAGGTGCCATCTCCCTGGAAACTGGAAGACACCCCTCATGGCTTAGGGGTGCTGCCAAGAATGGGTGCATTATCATAAAAGTCCTCATTGCAGCATGTTTTACAAGAAAAAGACAAGTCAGCATGGGGCACTTATAGTGGGGATAAAAAGAAGAAAGCCTTGCAGCATTCTTTTATGAATAAAGTTATTTTTAAATGTTGAAATGTATCTAAAAGAAAAAGGCCACTATGTAGAACTGGCCCAAGCCAATGTGACTATAAAACAGGAATCTATCTGCCTTGTTTTATGGCCTCCTGCCCTCCACACTCAGCAAACAAAGCCTAACACCAGATGACCAGCCTTGTGTCCAAAGAAGTCACAACTTGCAAGAGCAAATTTGGCAGAAGCTGCATTGCAGAGTAACTTTGAAGAGAAGCAGCTTGTTTCTTTCGGGGACAGGGAGGAAGAGATGTTACTAAGTAAAAACTTCCATGACTTTTATCCGTGTGCGTCTAAACCCAAACCTGGCTTCACCCGAGGGCCAGAAGCTTCAGGTGTTACATGACACGAGCAGATGTTGCTGATGCTTTTGCTCTCCTCTGTCATAGACTCGCTTTATGCTTTTAGCCGTACAAATGAGCCCGGCCGGCTGTGGGGGTGACCCACGGGGTTTTTTTGCGGGGCAGCGGTGGCAGCAGAGGTGCGGGAGCCCGTGCCGTGGTGTTTGCGGACAGCAGAGGGGGGTGTTGGGCCGCTTTTACTGCGCATCCCATGCCGATCCCGCCGCCCGAGCCGGAGCTCCTCGGCGGCCCCGAGCGCCGCGCTCGGCAGTCCGGCCGCGTCAGAGCCCGCCGCGGGCCCTCAGAGCGTTCCGGATGGCACCGGCTGGGCGGGCCGGCACCCAGGGGTGCGCGGTGAAACGGAGGTATGGGGGAGTCTGCAAGGGCTTCTCGCCCCCTCCTCATCTCCAGGTTCGGAGGGGAGAGGGGGGTCTTGTCCTGACAGCCTCTGCGGCCCCTCGGCTGCTCCCGCGCTGTGTCAGAGCAAAGCCCCTCCGTGGGCGGCGCTCAGGAGCACAACGCACACTTGGAAAGTGCCCCTGGTGAGCAGGGTGAGGGATGGAAATTCATTCCCACCAGAGAACTGGAAGGTGCTCAGCTCTGTGGGGCCTGGGATTGCAGCCTCTCACAGTCACAGGGCTGAGGTAAATTCATAGAACTGTAGAATAGGGTGGGTTGGAGGGAGCCTTAAAGGTCACTTAGTTCCAAATTCCTGTCAGGGGCAGGGACACCTTCCATTAGACCAGGTTGCTGAAAGCCCCATCCAGCTTGGCTTTGAACACTTCCAGGAAAGGGGCATTCACAGCTTCTCTGGGCAACCTGTGCCAGAGCCTCACCACTCTCTGAGCAAAGAAATTCCTAACATCTAATCTAAATTACTCCTCTCTTAGTTTACAACCATTCCCCCATGACCTATCCCAGTCTGCCCATTTAAAAAGTCATTCTCCCTTTTTTAAATAAGTCCCCTTTAAGTACTTGAAGGTGCATTATGGTCTCTTCAGAGCCTTATCCTCTCCAGCTGAACAGCCCCAGCTCTCTCAGTCTGTCTTCACAGGAGAGGTGCTCCAGCCCTCTGAGCATTGTTATGGCCTTCTACTGGACAGTCTTTAAGAGGTCCATGTCTCTCTTCTGCTGGACCCTAGAGCTGGGCACAGAACTCCAGGTGGGATCTCACCTGGGCAGGATCCCCTCCCTCAAGCTATTGACAGTGCTGCTTGTGATGCATCCATGAGAACCCCTAGTTCTCATCAGAGCTGCTTTCAGGGAGTACATCTCCCTGTCTCTACTCATGTCCGGGATTGTCCCAACCCAGGTGTTCCAGATGGCCTCACTTGGAGCAGGTCCTGGAGCTGGACAAAGGGACAAAGCCCCTCCCTGCTGCAGTGCTGTTCAACTTGCCCAGTGCTGGCCAGTCATGTAGCTGGTCCCCCTGAAGCAGTGTATTTCATTGCTAAAGAAGGCCCTGCAGGGGAAGAGTACATCTTTTATAAATTGGTTTAGCTCTTGGGGACGAAAGGTATTCTATGGAGCTAAATATTAAAGCTAC
This sequence comes from Acrocephalus scirpaceus scirpaceus, assembly GCA_910950805.1. Lineage (NCBI taxonomy): Eukaryota > Metazoa > Chordata > Aves > Passeriformes > Sylviidae > Acrocephalus > Acrocephalus scirpaceus. Next base: position 15,820,049 of record OU383775.1, on the reverse strand, counting down.
CCTGGATTATTCATTAAGCATCAATTATCATCATCACATTTACTGTCAGATGTTTCAATGCTGCTATTCTGCTCTAGGAGGGAACATATTTTTAGGCTGGTTTCTGAAGGAAGGATGTTCTTGGGGTCAGTTGTGCAGTGTGCCTGTCTGTCCTCACTGATTTGGTGAGGACATTTGAGGCAAAGTTTTTGGCAGGCTGGAAGTCTCCACTGTGTTGTTGCAGATTAATTAGCCAAAGGGATGGTGGGGAGCTCCCCAGACCCAGCTAGTGATGTGGGTGCAAGGAGATCCAGCAGCTGATGGGTGCAAGAGAAGCTCCAGGCAGGGCAGCTTTGCCACCAGCGCTGGGGAGCTCAGCCATGGGACACAACACCGAGGGAGATTCAGCATCCCTAATTCTGCTGTCTGCTGAATAAATTACACAAATACCTGCCAGCTGTGAATCGGCTCCTTGTTCCACATTCTTTCTGCTACTTCTGCCTCCCCTTGTTTGTGCTTTTATAGCCTTACAAAGTTTGGTTTAACAATAAAGGCAGCCTCATCTGCAAACCAGGATGTTCCAAAATAAGATCTAATTTTCCTCTGTGAGAACCTAAGGCAAAAGTAAATTGATATCCACTCGAAAGGCAAACACAAACAAGAACTTACTATTTATCATTAAAACATCTTTAAAAGGCTCTAGAGCCTTAAAAGCAAAAGTTTGATGCTGTATAAAAGAATTATGTTTCTGAGATGTATCAGTTCAATAATTAAAACAGCATCTATGAAATATAAATGTAAGATATTAATAAATTAAATTAAATTAAAGCCACTGAAAGCCAATTATCTTGTAAAAGATCTCTGATAGCTAAACTAATGAGATGTAGAAAGATTAATTTAGATCTCCATTTTGGGAGATTCTATAATGCCACATCCAGTTACCAGGTTGTTATTGAAACCTGTGAAATACATTTGGAAAGGTTTTTAAATATTCAGGATGAAGTAGAAATTAGAAAGGAGTTAGAAATAATTAAAAATTAGCTGTCTTGTCACATTGCAGCTTTAATCTTATTACCTCTTCTAGTTTACAAAGCTTCAGATGTCTTTGAAAGCATTGATCTGTGGGGATGGTGGGGTTTATGAGCAGGGATTTATGTGTTTTAATAACTGCTGAACTTCAAATATTTCTCTGGTTTTGCTTATTTGAGGAATTGTTTCTACGTAGGATTATTGCCCTTGCTGCTAGCACTGCTTGATGGATTTCTTTGGCCATAGGGCAGGACAGGCCATCACCCATGGTCCCATTGAGACCCCAAAGGCCCACTGCTTTCCTTGCAGCTCCTGGTGAAAATGCTGAGGAGCATCAGTCATGGTATTTTTGATCAGGGTGAAGCACAAGGCCTTTGCGCCTCTATTCCTCTGGCTGTTGTAGCATAACACAGAGCTCGTGGGGAATGCAGTAGGGTGATGGTGGTGGCAATGCATGCCCATAACCCATGATCTATGGCCTTGCCACTGCCAGAGGTTGGCCATGAGGTTGGCCAACCCTGTTTTTTGTTGGGACTTGCCATGCAGGAAGCTCTTGGAGAATTTCGGACTCACCCATCAGTGCTCAGTTTTGCTTCCCCTGGTCCAAAGGGTGCCGAAAGGTCTCCAGCAGCATCTCTTGGCTGTATTTTTGCAGAGCAGCCAGGAGCACAGCAATCTCTCCCTGAGCCAGGAGGAAAATCGCAGGTAGGGGAGGGCAGAGGGGCCTTGAAACCTCTGGTGCAGAGTGATAGCAACAACCCCTGCACTGTGAGCTACTCCCCCATGGACAGCTGCTGCATCCACAGGAATGCAGCCTTGGGGCTGGCAAACTCCACTCACGGGCAGCAGGGAGGGCGAGGAGCAGTTCTGCAAGGTGTGCACAGCTCTGCCTGGAGGATCAGTGCCGACATCACCGCATCTAAAGGCAGAGTAGCAGGGCCAGTGGAGCCTTAGGGGCAGCACACAGATAGCCCCGGGTGGACTCCATCAGAGGAGGAGGCAGAATCCCATCACCATCAGCACCCTGGAGAGGCAGACAGAGGGGTTCCATCATCAGCATTGTGCTCCTTGGAGGTGAAGGACTTGTGCCAGGACACCTGCAGCCATCCTCGGGCAGCAGAGGGGTGAGCATAAAATGGGGGAAGGCATAGCAGACAAGGGAGGGGGTGGGTTTGATACTGGTAAGAGATTGTTTTTCCCTTTTATCTCCTTTTTCTCTAATAGTCTAGATTATTATCATCCAGCACTGTAAGTGGATTGATTAACACTCTTTGGTCAGGCTGTTAGAACTCTGAAGCAGTCAAACAGCATATTGTCCACTGTGAGGTGTGTTTCTCCAGCCTAAGTAAAGGCACGAGCTGTGGTGCACAGAACTGGCGGTGAAGGCAGCAGCCCTTTGGAGCCCTTATGGCATTTTTGTGAGTAGCTCTTCTGAGAGAGCCTTTTTTAGGGTGCCGTTCTGTGGCAGTCAGAGACAACCAGCAACAAGGCTACTCTATGTTCACATAGCCTTGAGTATCTTGCTGAACGCATAGCACCCGCTTTTGGGGGCAACACAGACTAGATGAAAATATTGAAGTGGGAGATCCAGCAAGATCCAGGATCCCCTTCTGCCTAGGGAAGAAAAATGTTCAAGGGATGCCTCTAACCATCTTTAGCCAGAGGAATGAAAGCTCTCTGCCTTGTCTGTGAGAAGAGATAAATTAGAAATCCCTGCTTAGGGGATTTCATGGTTGAGAAAAACTTCTGGGGGGAAGAAGTACACTAGACAAACAATAGAGGAGCAAGCCCAGATTTGAGTGAGGCTCTGCCACCTTCTCTCAACCTGCTTGAGCTGTAGTTTGTAAACAGACCTTCCTGTAAAGTCTAAAATACCTTTATAGAAGACAAAAAGATGTCAGAGCTGGCAAATTGGGTTATTTAGTGGGGAACAAACCCCTGGGGTCCAAACTCGTGCAGAAGTATGCAGCAGGCTGATGTAGAGTTTGCCAGATTAAAAGAGATGACCAAGTATAAACTTTTCTCCCAAAAATTCTTAAAACATGCAGGAGCATGGGCTGTGTGGTTAGTTGCCAAAAACTTAGCTGAAGAAAAGGAGGAAGCCCAGGCAGAAATTCAGAACCTAAGGGAGGAAAACAAGAAACTGAAAGAAGAAATAAAGGCTCAGCAGCTTAAACTAGAGGAGGGTATAACTCGAGAAGGAGCTATGGCTGTGGAACAAGTGCAAAGTGTTCTCAAGTATCAAGAGGTGGGTGAACAAAAAAGGGCCCTTTTGAATGAAAATCAGGCATTGAAGGAAAAAGTAGCCATCAGTACAAAAGCTATAGAGGAGGCACAAGGAACAATTCAATTACTGGTTCAAAAAATACAGACCCTAGAAGAGAGGGGTACAGACCACCTACCTGTGAAGTCAAGATGGAAAAGTTAAAAGCCGCATTAGAGGCAAAGCACAGGGCTGTCATGGCCCCTACAAAAACACCCTATCAAAGGGATGATGAGCACTGGGATGGAAAGGAATGGGTTAATCCAGATGGCAGCCCCTCCACAGAGCAGTGTAAGTCTTCGAGCCCACAGTCAGTAGTTTTTGAAAGGCCAAAAAGATTTGAAACAAATCCTGTTTCGCTTACCCGTGCTCCAGTGGCTGGGAAAGGGCAGAGGGGAGTAGCGGAGCAGAGAAGTGGGAGAAATGTGCAGCCACAAGCAGAACAAGTTATCACAGAGGGAACAACCACCAGCGGACCAGCTCCTCGCCAATTCAAACCCAGGGGCACCCAGGGAAGCAGAGAGTATTCGGCAGGCAGTGTCTGGGCAAGGGAGGACAGAGGGGGATCTGGGAGAGGAAGGGGCAGCAGAGAAAGGGAAAACTCCAGGAATATGCGGGACCCAGAGGTGCTGCAGACCACTGCCTCTGCTGGTGTGACCCCCCAGAGCCCCTTCGGGGAAAAAGGGAGGAAAGCAAGGTGGCAGGGCAAGAGACAGTGGCAGTACAGTGCAGCGCCCCTTGTGGTACAAAATACCGTGGCCAGGAGGGAGTTAAGCGCGATGCGAGTGGACATATGGAGGGAGCTTCGGAGAGGACATGTCCCGCTGGGATAACACTCCCACAAAGGTTTTGTTGGATCGCCTGCTGGAGATCACCGGGAGAAGAGAGGGAAGCGAGCCCGGGGCTCCTGCCCTCCCTGTCATAGCCTAGGGCAGACAGTTCCCCTCTTCCCCAGGCTCGTGGTCAGACCAAAACCAGACCACTGGGGAAGGCTCCCACTGGGAGCACTGGGAGATGGGAAGCAGAGCCGTCGAGTTATCCATGTCGCATATAAAGCTGGGCCACCAGACTGTGTCTAGTGCAAATTGAGAAGGCTTCTCTGGTGAGAGAAAGGCAGGAGTGAAGTGTTAAGGGGTTTTGGGTTTGCTTATTTTTACAGGAAAAACACAGAGGGAAAAGTTGACTATTCCAGCAGGAACGACTCTGCACTAAAGCAGAGGCTGCTTGATCTCTGCCACAGCCACCCTGGCACCCACTTTGCTGCACTGATTCTGGGCAGGGGTATCAAATGCTGCTCAGGCCAAGTTAGCAGAAGCTGTTTGGGAAAAAAAGAAGGCTTTTAGGATGGATAAAACACTGGAGCTGTGATCCAGCTGGACTGCTGCATTTGTGACCAGTGGGACTGGGAATGAGCTCTAGGTGTGAAGGGCTATGCAAGAAAAGTTGCAGGACACCCAAGCATGGTATAAAACCTGAGGGTGAAGCAAGGAGGAAAATATAATATCATCTTTCTGGGTCTTCTGTAGGCAATCCAAAAGGGTTTGGACTTAACAAAAGAAAAAAAGCTCACCATTTAAAAAAAATAATACTTGCCTGTTGTCAGAGGCAAAGCAGAGCAAATTCAAGAGGTACCAACAGAATGAAGCAGCTCATGTTTAGCATTAGTATGGTTAAATTCGGTAGTCTGTTCTCACATAAGCATGTGGAAGTACGTGCAGCAAAGAAATTTAGGAGTGGTATCAAAGAAAAGGAAAAAAGGATTGAAACAGAGGAATGTGAACTAATTGCTACCAATGCTTAAAAAGTTACGAGCTGGAAAAGTGGCAGATTATGTATGTAGCTATAAAGTTTTGAGGGGATAGTTATTAATGACAAACTATTCTAATTGATTTGGGAGAGAATTCACTCTGAAAGCAAAAAGTTAAATCTGTGATGCATGGTTGGTGCATTAACACCAGCATTTTTTTCTTAGAGTGGAGAAAAAAGTAAAAAAAAAAGAATTAAAAACCACCTATCATGGTAAAATATACACATTAATGTAATATTTTTAAATTAAAATATAAAGTTCTTCTGTTACAGAGATATGATGGAACCAGCTGAAGCAATTATGATGGAGGATTGATGAGCAACTGTTTAAAAACATAAGCTAATAAATTGTATAAAATGTGAAGATGTAGTTTATTAGATCCTTAATATCATCAAAAGTTCTATGGCTGTAAATGCATAGATGTGTGGAAAAATATAATCTCCTTTTTTTAGAACATTTGCTATTACTGAAGCTCAAATAAGAGAAAAGAACTAACAAACTGTGGTGACAAGGAAAAAGTTGATCCATTTTAAAGGGGTCACCATTTCCAAATAAGAGAAATCTAGTTTCCCTTGATGAGTATGGACATGCCTCCTGTTATTGATAGTGATCCTGACTGATAGAGCACTGTATATGTAAAACAGGAAACACATAGCTGAAAAACATAGTATTTTGAAATACTATGAGAAGCAAAGATGAATAAATGAAATGTAGAAATTTTTAGTAGGGTGAGTTATATTTCAAAAATACATACATTTAGTGTAGCTTCACTCAGTTTTTAGTTTAATTCAGAGCATCTATGTATAAATTGATGGTGCTGGGATAGGTAGAAAGCTAAAGGTCCCCAGTGATGGGGATATCAAATCATTGCATACATGGATGATACATGTAATGTGCTGACGAATAATTTTATTTAGTTATGGAGGAGATGAGGGGGTGACTTTAGACACTGACAGCAGGAGGTTTCCTGAGGTGAGAGCTGCACAGTGGCCATGTCAAGCAGCCCAACAAGGTGGAGTGCTCCCAGCTGCCTCTCTGGAGGGACACCAGCAAGCAAGAAGCACTTACATATGCAAATTGCTTACAAAAAGATAATCAGTTTAGAATTGGGTTTAGCCAGAGGTGAATATTAAATATACACTTTGGTTTCCAGTGGGAATGTAATCGCTTATATGGGATCCAGCTGTGTTTGTGTGTATCTCCAGAATCTAGAAATCACCTCTGCATGTCTAAGCTGTCTGGTAATGCATGACTGTTTAATGTAACTTTAATTTAAATGTATGATTTTAATGAAAAAATATTTTTAGAAGTGACACTAAAATTGCTAGAAACTTTTTAACTGTGTACTGAACAAAGAAACTTTTGAACTGTGTACATTTGGGCTAGGTCTTGATCGGTTGTTGCAGATTACAGCATCTATCTGTAATTTTTGTAGTCTCACAGGCACCAAAGGTTGCAGTATGTCACAAAAATGAGCAAGTTGCTCTTACTACAACAGCAATAAAAGATGCTGGTCATCATACTTGGTGCAAATCCTTCCTTGTTGGCATTCCCATCACCTACTGAAATTTTTAACTAGGCTGTCGAGTCTAGAAGTGTGATCCTGGGAATTGCAAGAATTCGGTTAATTGTGCAAACTATTAAACTAGCTGTAAAATAAAATATTACATAAACCAAGTAGCAGTCATGCACCAAAGTCAAGAGCTACAGGCCACCCTCAGACCCACACGAGGCAAGACCAGGTAGGAAAGAGCAAATGCCTCCAAGAAGATCAGCTGCTTGGTCCTAGTGAGGGGCCTTGAGCCACAGGAGGGTTTGCAATGTCCTTGCTGGACTCGTGTGTGACAGCTCATGCCCCTGGGGTGGCAGAAGGGCTCTGTTTGCCTATAGCTCATGAAGCACAGCCTGGCCACTGCCAGAAACAGGCCACAGACTGTTTAACGCTGCAAAACCTGAGAGAGAGGTTTATGAACCTTGCTTTGGTTGGGACATGCAGGGACCCAGCAGCCCTGGCGCTATGAACCACTCCCTTCCAGGCAGCCGCTGCATCAACAGAGGAACGTGACCTCGGGGCTGGGAAACATCGCTCACAACAGCCAGCAGGGCCAGGAGCAGCTCTGCAAGGTGTGCACAGCTCTGCCTGGATCAGTGCAATGTACCCAGCTCCGAGGACTGAGGAGCACTGCGAGAGGAGCCTTAAAGATGGGATGGAAGCAGCCCCAGGCAGACTCCAGGGAGGAGGAGGCAGAATCCCCATGACCATCCTTCCCACCATGGTTGCCGTGCTGCTGGAGCAAAGGACTTGTTGGGTTCATGACACCCGCAGCCCTCCCCCTTCTCCTGGGGAACAGACAGCACCTCTGAATCTGGTACCCTTGGAGTGGAGGGCTGAGCAAAGCCCAGGGAAAGCTGCAGCAGCTGAAGTGTTAGTTTTGATCCTTTCTCTCTAATAGTCTAGGTAATACTGTTTATCTTTTTTAGCTTCATTGATGAGTACTTTCTGAGCACACTGGTAAAACTTTGAAGTAGACTAACAATAAATGGTCTTCTCATACTAGCTGTTTTTCTCTAGCCAACATAAATGGCAAAAGTAGTGGCAAAACAACATTGGCTTCCATGAGAGAAGTATTTTCTAAGCTGAAATAATGACGGGGAGAAAGATGAGCATCCAAAGGTAACCTCAGAGAACCAGGTCTAGTTAAGTGTCACTCTTCATTGTCTTTCCAGGCTACCCTATCAAGTTCAGGCCTTCTTGGCCTTTCTCTGCAGTGCTGCCACTTGCTCAACAAATGATTAAATGATTTCTTGCTCACAGTGCAGGCAATCCCATAAAATGCTCAAAAAATTTCCAAAGCACAGCCCCACAGACACTGAAAACCACTGTGTACAAGCCTCTTCTCTGATACTAGCAGCACATGTACTGAGCATCATATCTCTGGTATTTTAGGATGTGTGCAATGTTGTTCAAACACAGAACAAGCTGCTGGCTCCTCCATCCCACCAGGGAATAACTGGAGTACAAATCCGGGTCGGGTCAGAAGAGCAGCCATTGATTTACAAAAGCTACAGGAGAGAAACAGGTTCTGCTGCTGTGAGCGCTGTTTGCAGAGTGGATAGAAGGTTTACACTCCCTTGGAGGTGCTGTGAGAAATACAAATAGTGGGGTACAAATTGCACACATCTGTCACACACACAGGGCTGCCAGACCACTCATGGCCAGTCTGGATTCTTTCTTCAGCACAGGAACCAGTTTATCACAGAGGTTACACAGTGATTACTGCTTCAGGAGACAGGGGGAAGGGTCAGTTAGGAAGCTGCTTACACCCTAGCATTTCTATTTCTGTAGTCCTCCAGAAGTTCTTCGTGGCAATCAACAGTGCAGGATCACTGCCCACTAAATGGAAACACAGAGCTGCTGGTAGGTGTGATGGGGGGTTTATCCCTCAGGAAGATGGGTGATACAGACTTCAGCTGTGAGACACAGCTGCTGCACCACATAACTGACACTTGCCTGCATAAATACTTCTAAACAAAATTCCTGAGTCCCCACTGTGAGCCAACTTAGTCTCTGCTGTTGCCACCAGCCCACAGGAGAGTCCCCCTGGAGCATTGCATGGTGCAGTCAGTACAGCACTGAGAGAGCCACACCCTACCAGCCATGCCCAGAGACTGTTCCTGTCTATCAGGCTACTAGTCAGACTCTTGCCAGTCAAGAAGGGAATTTGAAAGGTTTTGCTTTACCTTGGCATTAGCTTTTACACATTTTCTTGTTTAGGGTCCACCATAAAATTTTCCTGAGCTCTGCATCCATGGAGTTTCATCACATGTTAATGTCCCAGGGGTGATGAAGAAGTGACTCACCAGCCAATGCTATGTACACTCCATGTGGAGACAAGAGAATATGCTTTGGGGAAAGGGGAGCTGGGAGATTTTAATCCAAAAAAAAATGCAAAAACAAGAAGAAATTTCCTTCTCACAGGAGCATATCCAAGCACTTCTGTACCAGGACAAGGAACCAAAACTAGCAACGTCAGTATTTACAAAAGCAGCTAGTCTGACAACAGCAAAACCTGATTTTCAGAGCAAGCAGGTACCCATACATCTCACTTGTCTCTGTGCTTGCTGCACCCCTGCAAACCTGTCCATGGATTGCCCAAGTCAAGCCCTGGAACAGCAGCACCTAGCCCATGTGGCTGTGTGAGTACTGAGCCCAGTGAGCCTGGCACAGTCACACCTGTGTTCAGGAACCACAGTGATTCCTCATCCGCCTTCAAGACTGCACCTAAACCTCTCCTCCCTCTTCAGGACACTGTGCATCCCTCAGACAGTGATCTCCTACCAACACTGTAGACCCTAATTTCTTTTTAAGGGGGCTTTAAAACTCCTCCTAATTACAGCAGTCATCAATTTGTTTAATCATCCAAATTCCTCTGTGTGCTGGGTTGCTGTCTTGACCTGGGTTTGGCTTTCTTGCACATCTTAAAAGCATCCCTGCACACCTGATCCTTAAAACATTAACTTTCTTCCTGTCTTCTTGCTCATTACCTTTAGCTGGCCTTTGACTACATAATCTGAAGTCATATTCCCCAAATTTTAAATCAACATCAAAGCATCTGTTAAAAGAATGGTACAATTACAGCATTTTCTGATAGGTCTGAATGTAAACCATTTCAGCACCTTCTGCCTAATAACAGTGAACGATAATATTGTCCCTTGGGTCTGACATATAAATCATTTCAGTACCTTATGCCTAATTACACTGAACTGGTGAAAGTGTGTCTAGAATACGCAAGGGGAAAAAAGACTATTTACATGCAATGGTAATTCTTCTTTTCTTTGGCAAAAATGATAGAGAAAAATATTTTGCATAAGCCTCAGCCTTTCCCTTTGTCTTGTTCATTTCCCTTTGATGCCTGAATAAAAAGGGAGTAAGGAAAGTTTACATTCACATAAATAAATGCTGCAAGATTCATAGAACAGCTTCTGTGTTGATTGTTCCCCAGCACCTCCCAAGCCTATTAAAGAACTCGGAGATATTAAAGGGAAAACATTGTAGAAATGTCTTTCTTTAATAAAAATCAGTTTAGCTATCCAAACAAGTGTGATGTGTCCAAGGGCAGGCTACCATAATACAGGTAGGCCTCAAACTGGCCTGTTTTGTTTGTCACATTGCAAAGTTATTCCAAAATATTCCCTGCTACATCTCAGCTCTTTCAGATATCTCAAATCGCTCTCACAGAGAAGCAACTTTGTCCTTCTAGAACATATGTTTGCATTTTTACAGGTAAAATATCAACTTGTTCTTGCACTCTCACATTTCCAGACTCCAGATAGATGCATTCCTAGAACAAGAAGGAATACAGGAAGGATAGAAGTTAGCATAACACAGGACACAGGCAAATAGGAACTGGTACACATCTGGAAAACCCCTCAGGTACAGCTCCTACAACTTCCCAGTCCCTACAGAAGTAAGCAGTGGTATAACTCCCCAGTTGCAGATAATTCCTGGCAGAACCATAGTTATTACTAAGACTCTTAGCAATGAGAGTCCCAACACTGGTTCCACTTGCTAGGACACCATTCAACATATCCTATAAACTCATCAGTCTGGCTGAAAAAGGGTAACACCAATAAAAGCAGGAAAATTTGAGGTACTTGTTGCACTCTTTTGTTCTTCCTTTCCCCCCCTTATCTGGTAATCCTCTTTTCCTCACCCTATTTTAGGCTATTTTTTTGTGACTCCTTCAATGTCCTTCAATTCTGGTAGAAACGTCTACTTTTAGCCTGCACCACAGATGTTTCAAACGCAGTGACTGACTCAAGTTAGTCTTGTGATGGAAACCATGCTGTAGCTTTACGTTGCCATGGCTTCTTTAGTTGACAAAATAGTTCTTTTGACAGACAACTTCTACCTCTTTCACAGCCCTCTTATTTCACACAGGGTGGTGGTAACTTGAAAGACAGAAAGTGAGATGACCTTTCAGGGAAAAGGGGGTATAGGGAAAAGCTGGTGGCAGCAGTGGACATAGCCCAAGGCCTCTTCATTCTTAGGGCTGTACCACCTGCCGTCCTTCTGACTCCACTTGATGCAAGTAGGATTTTTCAGCAACAAACACTGGTACCCAGTACTGGTAACTGCTGATTCACTCAGGCAATCTGTGAGGGTGTCCTGGATTCAATGAAGCTTGACCGATATGTTTTCCTGTGCTCCTCTGCAGAGTTGCTGGTGGCGTGACACACAGAGCATCTCACTCTCCCCACAGTGCAATGCTTATGGTCTGCAAAGATCAGAGAATATGCTGAGTTGGAAGGGACTCACAAGGATCATTGAGTCCAGCTCCTGACCCTGCACAGGACTCCCCAAGAATCACGTGCCTGAGAGTGTTGTCCAAATGTTTCTTGAACTCTGGCAGGCTTGGTGCTGGATATCAGAACATACCCACACTTCAGTTCAGTGCTTCTGCATCTACAGTGAAGGTATCGGCCACCAGCTCTTCTGCTTGTTCCTCCTCTCCCTCCTTTGGGAAAGGGGGAGGGGTTGTAGGGAGGCACCAGTGTTTGATACTGCAGAGTGCAGTGCAGCCCTCTGCAGAGCAGGAGGAAATGTCTAAATCAGTTCCTGTCAGATGTAGGTGTGAAGCCACGTTCACCCTCTGTGCAGGCTGTATATCCCAACCTCTCCAGCCAGAAGCTGGACCCTGATCTTCCTCTATTCTCCCCCATAAAATCTATTATTTAGGAAAGAGGGAGAAAGAGACACAGAGAGAAAGAGATGTCATGGAAAAAAACCTGTCAAAACCTACTAGCTACTGCTTCCCTCTGCATTTGCATCTCAGCCTCATTATGTCACCTGAACAATAGGAATTCTCCCAGTCTATTTTAAGGTGGCAGCTGTCCTGGAAAGCTCCAAATCTGACATTCTCTGTGTGGAATCCTGGGGAAATAAAGTTGCTTCAGATTTCCTATAAATACTTATTCAACCAACATAAGACAAACAGTGCCTGTCCCAAAGCTTGGTGTTGCAATAAACAGTGCTGAAACACAGCTTTGAGAAGAATCTGACTCAAGTTTTATTTCAGAAGGAACATGCAAACTTGGGATCTGGCCTGAGAACTTGAAGTGATGCAGACATGCTTTATCCTAAAGATTATAGTCACCTATCAAATATCTTTCACAAGTCACAAATAGTGCTTCCCTTTCAAATCCCACAGATGTCTAGTTCAGCCAGATAAGGATGAGCTGGAATCATAAATCACTTTAATCACAAATTGCAGTAGCAGCCTCCTTGGGAAAGTTGACTGAAGTTATTCTATGAGGACAAATCAAAGCATCTTGGTTAGCAGCTTTGACCAATCAGGAAAATAAAATGAGATTATTCCAGGAAAAGCTTTTAAGGCCCAGGTACATTCCTCAGAGAAAGGCTCTCTCCAGAAAGGACAGGGGGTCCCAACCCTCTCAGCTAAAAGTTAAGCAGAGGAGATCTGGCAAAGGCCAAGAAAGCAGGCAGGACCATATCTCCAGGCCACAGTGATTCAGTGGAAGTCCAGCCCATTTCTTTTGCTCCTAGGTAATAAATTATTTGCAAGCTGCCAAGTTCTGCTTCAGTTTTCACTCTCCAAACATTCCTAGATGTTGAAACTCCCTAGACTGTTGAAACAGTCTCTCTTGTGCTATCAGAAAACAGCTCTTCATTAAAATACAGGGTTGCTAAGGTATGGCATGTGGTGTATCCCCAGCCATTAATATTTCTGAAACACAGACCTTGACTATTGGAATGGGCACATCTCACTGCAGAGCTGATGATGGGGGAAGGGACATGCAGGTGCCCCCAGGAGGTGAGCTGGCACCGAGCTGGATTCATACCATGCCATGAGGGTCAGCTCCCAGATGTTTTTGGAAGGGAATGCAACAGTGGTTTTTTTAACAGCAGAAATCTTTAAAACAGCGCTGATGTGTGGAGATGCTTTGCAGAGAAGCTGGATTTATCCACACACACATGAAGCAAGATGTGTAGTAGACATTTGACAGAGGTTGGCATTCCTCTCTGAGGTCTAGTCACAAAAAATATCAGAGGAGCACAAAATATCCCTCTGTAAAAAAATACATTGAAAGGAGTATGCAAGGCAATCCACTGTCTATGGATACACACTGCAGTGCCCAGCTGCAGCATTCTCTTTTGTTTCCTAGGCTGAGGGAGGGAAATAATGGTATCTCTATTCAGGGGTCCCTGTCACTGCTCGCCTCACCTCTGTGGAAATTAATTTTGTCGCCTCTATCACACCCCACCAGCTGCAGCCAGGGCAGCTTGGGATTTCATTAAAGGTGAGCTGGCAATGGTTATCAGATACAATCAAAGCAGCCTAGTCAGATGTACTGCATTTGTTGAGGGAGCCATGGAAAGGACCCTACATTAATCTTAAAGACTTCCAGGATCAGTTTCAAAACAGAAAGGTGGAATGTTTGTAGAGGACCCTTGTTTGAGTCGCTGGCACTTTTCACACCAATCCTACCTAGAAAAAAAAGAGTTAATAAGAGCTCTGAACCCTACTTGATATAGCAAGAAATAACGTGGATTTGGTAAGGTAGAAAGAGGATACAGAAAATGGCCAAAGGCAAGAAAATAAAGTATGTGATGGATTTGATGAAGGTCAGGGTGGGTAGCAAAACAGTGAGCAAAAGGTCTTCAAGAAAAAAGATGGTAGTTTGAAAGGATGTCACAATAAGAAGTGTTTAGCTTGTGATGAACAGATGGAGACAAAAGACAGGGAAGAAATTAGGATGGCAGATCACCAAATTTGTTTATCTAAGAGGACTTAAAAGGAATCCTTCTGAAAGGTGACTGAAAAATTACACCATTTCATTGCTTTTTAATTCAGCAGCAGTTTAAGTCTTGCTATGAGGCACAACTGAGTTAATATTTGGAATTGTACTGCCTACAAAACTAAAAGAAATTATTTAGTGTTTTTATAACAAGTGTTTTATTCTGATCCTCTATCTGATGCAGAAAATTTTCCTGATGCAGGAAAATTTACAACAGCAAAGTCACTCTAAAGAACACTTTCAGGTGTGAAGAAGGTTTTCTTTAGGGAAGAGGTGCTTACAAGTATGCTTCAGGAGACTGGTAATCTCAGCACATGTGCACAAGATCAAGTGAAACCAAAACCCACCAGGTACTATGATTTAATTTCTATTCTATATAATTCCTCTCCACATGTATATACATATTCATATAGATATAAGTGTATATATATATATATTTCTACTCATACCAAACCTGCAAGGGATTAGTAGCTCCAATGAAGTAAGCTGATGTCAAGAGAAGAAAAAGTGTAAAGGAGAGAAGAATCAGGTCCAGAGTCTTTGAAACAATGATTATTTGGCAGCTTGAAATGGTCACAGAATTAAGGCATTTCTAAGGCAATACTGTGAACAATTTTACAATGTTAAAAGATGGACAAAAGTATATGCCTCTGATAGATTTTACAAAACTGCCCATTGAAGACAAGAAAAAACAGATGTATGTATGCATCCTGAAAGGACATCTCAAAGCATAGTAAATGAAAGAAAAAACATAATTTTCCATTCCCTTGTCCAAACTCATCCACTTGTTGCCAGCTGGGCTCTCTATTGTGTTGAGCTGAAGTGTCCGTGCAAAAAATGACTCCTAAATTAAGGCTGCTTAGCACTTGCCAGCATACAGCTCTTTTCAGCTGGCTATGATTTTGCTTACAAAGCATTACACAGTTGAAGTTTTCCCTGCTGGAGGTCTGTGTCAGGGTAGGTTACTATATTCTAAAATAAATCCTTTAGAAACAGGCATTTCTGAAAACCAGGCTCAGGAGATTTACATGATTCTGCCCTTTTAAAACAAGGTGTCCAATTACTTTGTTAAAAAGTGAGACAAGACACAACACTTTGGAGCTGGGCCTTGAAATTTGATAGGATTGTCACTCCAATAGACCCCTTTTGCCAATACCTGTGTGTCTGCAGAGGGGTGTGCAGGGTCCATCTCAGCTCCTCGGACACCCTGGGTGCCAGCCCCACGCAGCAAAGATGAGCAGAGCCTTCTCCAGACATGTCTCTGCTGAGCATCAGTGTCAGCGGGGCAGGAACTGAGAACAGCAGGGTGTGTGTGTGTGTTCTTCACGCCTCCCTGGCTGCACACAGGGACAGGGATGCAAGCCTGATTTCTGATGCAGTGCCACTTTGCCTCACCCCCAGCAGTGTGTTGGCAGGGCTGTGTGTGCTGTTTGCGTGACAGCCCGGTGCGTCAGACCGGCAACAGCCCCTCCGAATCCCTGGCTCAGCGCACGGCCGCGCCAGCAGCAGCGCTGCCAGCGCCGGGGTGAGGAGGAGCCTGCAGCGAGAGCGGAGCCCGGCACCAGAACAGCAGCCTTTGGTGCCTTGCGGGGAGGAACACGGTCACCGGCTGAAAACCCAGCAAGGATGCAAGCGGCAGGACAAGGAAGGAGAGAGTGGAGCCAGCGGCAGTGTGAGGAGGTGACAAAAACGAAAGCATAGACTGCAGGAGGAACAAAGCGCACTGGGGTTGCAGAGAACAGGGAAAGAAGGGATCAAAAAGGAGAAGATGGGTAAAGGAGCCAGTGATGAGCATCACCTTCCCCAAGGCACCTGGAGCCGATATCTAAGCACCAACACTGCCGGCAAGTAACAGCAAAACCTCTGTCAGAGCATCCTTCTCTGCCTTTGCTTTCCCCTCACTTCCTGTGGGGGAGGCACCTGTGGGCACACCCCACCTTCTCCTTCAACCTTTTGACATAAAAATACCAATGCTGCTGAAGTGAGTTTTATACAGGAAATGGCTTTGTGCCTATTTTTAGGAATAACACTAGAATTTTACGCCCTAAATTTGCACTGGACTGTTAAAAGCTGTTGTTTCTCTGTGCCTCTGGTTTGTTTTGACAGGCAGCCAAAGCTTCCAGAAGCCCTGAGCTTACCTGCAGCTTGATAGAGCAAATGAAGCAGGGTGAGATAGAAAGCTGCCTCCCACTGCTCCTCCCTTTCCCAGGAATGTGGCACATGAATCATGGTGCTGTTCTCCCCTTGACAGGGAGCATGCATGGAGCAGGAACCTTCCCAAGCTCTGGAACCTGGAAGCAAGAGTCAGTTAGGCAGCTTGGATAGGAAATATAGCATAAGTTTCATCTTCTCGTTTCTTCCTGCAAAGTCCTACATGGAGCAGGAAATACACCAACTCCACAGATTAGAAAGGGAAAAATACAAACCCGAACTAAAACCAAAAAAACCACAACTGAACTTCAACCAAACCAGAACTAGCATACAAACTGAAAATAAAATGCCCTGTCCCATCAAATCTAAAGCCTTCATTTGTCATCTGCTCAGCTTTCTTCACCAAAAATCTCCCTCCAGTTGCTGGTTAAGCAGCAGTCAGCCCTGGAGCTTAAGTAGTGATGATTACTGCACCAAAGGGGGTTCCCAGTTCAAATCCCATTCATGAAGAAGTCAGCAATTACAAATACTTAATCTCATTTTCTTTTAGTTTTGCCACTTAAATGGACATAAGAAAGTTCATTCTCAAGTTGCCTTTGGAAACAAAATTAGTAAGAAGTCCAGCAGTCTGGAGTTAGGAATAGTGGGATGGAGGCTGTGGCTGCAAGTTCAATGCATACCATGTAAAAGGGTGATGATGGTGTGTGCCATCCTTGCTCTTGTGATCACATTCAGCCACTTTCATCCCCAAGCCACATGTATACAGGGACAGGATAACCATGTGCTACCCAATCCATCGGAAATATGGAACTTTTCCACTGTTCTACTTATGTGACCTAAATGGTATCTCTCTGATGTACTTTTGGCTACAATAAGAAATCCTGCTGAGGAACTTCATCCCAAGAATGCGCTCTCATTAAGTACATCACTAAGCTAATCCCTCCTCAGCAGGGAGACATGGAATAGACAATCCATGGATCCCTCTGAGCTGCAACAACTAATCCATTGTACTAGTATAGTACATTGTACTAGGATAGTAGAAGTGACCATCTCATATTGCCAAAGGCAGGCACTTCCCAAAGTCCTTAAGCTGCACTAATTCTGCAGGGAAGGTGCAACAATTACTACAGACCAGATCAAAGACAATAAAAATGGGCAGGATGCGGGAAAAGATCTGCTGGCCAAATGCCAACAGGAACATAACTACAGAGGCTCTTTCTGCACTCTGTCCATGGGATGTACCTGAGTTCTCACTACCAAATTCAGAGCATCCCAACTTTTTGACTGTGCACATGTGCCAAGATCTATCCCTGAAAATAACAAATGACCTGTTTGTTTTATACTCACCATATACCTGTGCCTGGAATATTAGTTTTCAAACTCTTCCAGGGACAGATGATTGTTATCTCTAAAGACTGCTGAAAGCCACCAGGCAGTTCTTTGGTTAAGCAGGCTTGTTATGAGCCATTCTGCTTTGTGGCCCCCTCATAGAAAAGGGATCTCTCTACTCTACTAACTATATCTATTGCAACATCTGCCATTATTGTGCAAACAACCATGGCATGCAGTCTGTTGTAATCCAGGAAATTTACTGTTTCAAACACCTGCAAAAGTGTAAAACAGTCAAATCAGATACTTACAAAAGGACAAAGCAAAATCCTGTATCTAAACATCCCCAAGTTCCAGAGAGAAACAGCACTGGATCTTGACATCAGGCAAACACACATCTCTCTGCTGGGCAGAGTCAAAATACAAGATCTGAACATCCTTCTCTCTCCCATTTACCCCTCATAGTTAGAAAATCCAAATTGTCACCATAGCCTTTTGTTCTTTCTCTTAGTTTCACTTCTATACAACTGCAAGTTCCTGATAGTAATAAATGCTTCAGCTAATGAGAACAAAAACAGAGCCTACTTCGAAGGACAAAATACCTTCCAGCTGCCTTCATCCAAACACAACACAGAGCCTGTACCAAAGTCAGCCCTGGTGCTGCATTTCCCATTCCTATGTTCATCAGGGGACCTTAGATCCTCTGCAATGCCCAAGTGATTTCCACTTTCCCTGAACCCACACAAGGCAAAAAAAGAGGTACAAGCTTACCTCTAGAATTTCTCCCACCTCTGCTGCTTCAAAGTGACCAGTTTAGTTGACATGAATCACACACACACACACACAAAATTTCACCTGGGTTTCTCCTCCATATCCTAACTCCCATTGCAGGGAGATTTTTGGCCATATCTTAGACAAGCACTGGGTTTTGTTTCCTTTTTTTTTTTTTTTTTTGCAGGAACAAGTCAAACAGGAACACAGCCACCCCTTCCAACTGAGCAGCACACAGAGCACTCCGTATGTCTTGGTTTTGAAAGAAGACAGGTATCTGCTAAAGAGAGGTAGGGCCACTCTTGGAATGGATAATTCAAATCCCCTTCCCTCAAATTATTACAATTTAGAAAATTAAAACGGCTCTCAGGCAGAGATATGGGAATAGGAATAACAGTTCTTTACTAATAGGTATAACAAGGCAAACAAACAACAACTACAGCAATTAATAGCGAAAAACAGAACCAGGGACCTTGACGGAGCTTGGTCCCACAAAACTCGGGGCAGTCTGGTCTCTGGGGACTCTAAAAAAAAAAAAAAAAAGGTACTAAGCTGGAACAGTGGGGGGTCCCGGGCTGGTGGATCGGATGAAATTCGGAGCTCTGCCGATGGTCACTGGAGGGCAGGGATGTCTGGCAGGGAAGGCAGTGCGGAGCCGCGGTGCAGAGCAGCTTTAAAGCAGTGCCGAGGCAGTGGGACAGGGCTGAGACAGCTCTAGCAGGGCAGGAAAAGGAGAAATCAGGATTTTTTCCTGGGCACACGAGCAGATGATGGTAGCTCTCTCTAGAATCAGATCCCAGTGGTGCCAGTGAAAAAACCACGCAGCAACGGCAGCCTCGTCTTCTCCTGATGCAGACCACACCAAAAGTGAAGCTGCCCCCCAGCCCTCGTCTTTCTCCCCGCCCCTCGGGGGGAAACTCCCGGAGACAAAGGGTGTAGCCAAGGGCCAGCCTCCACCTAGCCTCTATGCTTTATTTCACCTGAACACTAATAAGTACCCAGCAATTAGTTGCTTTGCAACTCTTGGGAAAAAATTCTATAGGTGAAAAAAAGAAACAAGGCTAACCCCCAACACCGTACCAAATTTTAAGTATATCAGGTCCTTCAGAGGGAAATGCCATGTTTAAGAGGCACAGACTGCTGTCTCTTAGTCACCTTTTAAAAGGAGGACTTGCAATCAAGTCCTTGCTACTTAAGCAAATCACACTTAAAATAGCATCAGAAGAGATGCAGCACAGCAATGGAAGTATCCTGTGAATAGTGTGAATGAGGTCTTCCTTCACATCACCTCTACCCAGAGTACAATGTTTAGTCAAGCATTGCTCCCAAACAACCTCTGTCTTGACTTGGGGATGAGAGACAATAAAGTCACTAATATTCTGCCAGAAGGGCCTTTAAGGAAAACTGCAGCAGCAGCCTGCCAGCAGTTTTACTGAGGTCACAGAAATCCATTTAAGCAAGAGCAACACTATCAGTAAACAAGATTGGAAGGCAAATATTTCTCCCCTTACACTTTCCAACATATACCAGAAATTACATGAGAGAGAGGTAGGGAAGGAAGTAACTATGAGACCAGGAAGAGCTCCACACTTGCAGAAACCAGGCTTGTCAGCAGCTGTTGAAGGTCTTTGCCACACGACATGCAATGAGATAGACAGGAGCTCACTTTCTTTGGCCATATTTCAGATATCCTGCAAGAAGAAAAAAGCTTGCACAAGAACATTATCAACCAGGTCATACTCCTCACCACTCAAAGCAAACTTCTGAAGTTTTCAGGCAATTTTAACTCCAGGTTGTGAAGAGAGGAGCCTCAACATTGCTTAGTTCTTTCAAGTCCTGCAAAACCAGGATTGGAGAGCAATTCTTATCAGTGCCTCAAGCAAAAAAAAAAAAAAAACAAAAAAAAAAAAAAAAAACAAAACCAAAAAACCAGAAGCATTTCATCCTTGTCAGGCATAAGGGAGTCTGCAAAGCCCTTGAGATCCACAGGAAATCAATCTTCACTGGATTTTTAAAATTTATTGTTGTTCCAGGTGAAGGCAGGCCCAAGAAGGAAACACAATACACTATTTCTGGCTTTGCAGAATGGTACTGCAGTATCACAGCTCGCATTTCTTGTCTAAAATAGGGTTCATCAACTAGCTAGCCTCTTGCAACATCAATGTCAGAGCCTTCCCAGCCACCTCATCCTTGTAACTGGCAATTGTGTCCTCAACTGCAGCTTCACCTGTTCTTTACCTGCTCATCCACTGATGATCCGCTGACATTTTTTTCTAAAGCTCTGACCCAAATCTGCAGAGACAAGCTTACCCTGTAAGAATAAGGCTGTGGCAGTGACCACAACCAACCCCGGAGCCCCGCGTAAGGCTGCTTCTTCTAACAGAGCCACGAGACATGTATATCATCTCAAAAGTTCTTCTAGCATCCCTGGAGAGCATAAGTAAAATGCTTTTACACTTCACAAACACACTGTCCAATTTTTTCCTCTTCCCAAAGCCGTGTTTTGCTGAAACAGTAGCAAGGAAGTATTTCAGTTTCAAGTACACCCACAGGATGAGATCACAGCATGGGTGACTTGAACTCTAATCCAGCTCATGTCATGCAAATGTCACAGTACCACTGCTGGCCCAAGCTGCAGCCTACAAGCAGAGGTTCTGAGGTCTCCAGGAACACATGGTGCAGTCTGTTGTGCACTGCAATTTCCCTGCTCCCTTCTTTACCTCAGGCCCCACCACATGCCAGGCAGATCACTGTAGTGGCACATTTTCCTGTGCCAGCCCTTGTTTGAGAATCCCAGGCTACTGCACTACTACAAAACTGCAGCTGATGGCAAATAGCCATGTCTCCTCTGCCTCTAGATGTGCTGTAACCAATGGCCTTGTGTCGCCCTGATTTTCAAAAGCCTTCTGATATTTACATTCTTGGAGTCAGAATTCCCACGCTTTTTCTCAAAACACTATGTGTTTTTCACATTCCTTCTTAGAGGAGGAGAAAATTGACAGACTGTTCACCTAGCCAGTGTGATTCAGAGGAGGTATATTATCCTCCAATCCACTCTCACTTTAGAGAGTCTATAAATTGTAGAAACTGTAAATAAAGTTCTCCTTTTTGCCTTAGGCGACTGAGCGTGTCCAGCATGCTCCTTCCATGTCTCAGTGTGACAGCCTTGTCCCTCCCACAGATAAGTTATCTGTGTTCACACACCAAGCGTCTCAAGGAGGAGCAGCCAAAATACAGGTGGCTAAACTCTCCCAGAGCCATCAAAAGTTATACAGGAGGGAAGATCATGTAAGCTAAAACAGCAAGCCAAAGTCTACTGTTTTAAAGCTGCAGAGGACTTGCTTAAGTCTCCTGGGACTTTTAAGAATTCACCTCACGTGTTTTTCAAATCAAAGACTTGGTGAAAAGTAATTTTTAGCATCTCACAGCAACACTTTACCAAAATGGTCTTAATGTAAGCTAGAATAAGAGCCTCAGTCTCCATCACACCAATAGAATGATCCTCTGATCTCAGTTCTTCAGCTACAGCTTTAGAGGCTGACCAGCTGCTAGCAGGCCTCCGCTAACATTTGAACACTTTAAAGGAAAAAGTCACACAAGTCCAGATATATAATACCTAATCCATTAATTTCCAAGCCATTTCAGAAGCCAAAACCTCAAGTTTCTTGCAGAAGGTGGATTTTTGCTTAGCTTGCTGTCTTCCCAAAATCATGGAAAGACATTTGGCACCTACAATTCCATTAAATGAGAATTTCTTGTTTTCTCTTTAACAGGAGTAAATTGAAGGCTTTCAAGTGTCCAAGTGGTATGTATGAAGCTCTACTTGGCATCTTCCAAAATCAACAGAGCTCTTTTGCCATCTATACAGAGAGGGAAGCTCGTCAACTTGACAACCACAGCTTGTCACTAGGCTGTGGAAAAGTAACACAAGGAACAAAAGATGGGTTATGCAGTTTGGCTGACAGACTCTATGACAGTAACTCTGAAAGGACGGCAAAGATCAGTTCAGGACAAAACATACTTTATTGTACTGTAATGTCAGAAGTACAAGAAAAGTACAGCAGAGAACCATGCTAATGGTGTTTCCAGGGTCTGTGAAGGACAGAAGTACAAGATAATGGGGTACTACTGTACTCTGCAAAAACTGATTCATTTGAGGCACAAGTACACTATTGTTTAAGCAGCTTGATTCAAGCACAGCTCTGCTATGTGATCTACTCTGTTTTCTTTCTATGTGACATTTCTAGAACGAAGCTACCTTTACATGAAAGAGGCAGTAAATTCAAGTCAGGGGTGTCCAACTTGCCACTTGGCAACCAAAAAAAATTTAAGAAAAATACTCTGCATAGTCACCCCCCACATCTTAGTTTCAGATATAGAGCTGTGGCTAGAGAATAAAAGTTACTCTGAAAGGTCAGAACCCAGATCTGTTTGGCTGGGTGGAGTAACTTATTTCATGCTGACCACAATTTATCCAATAAGAAAAAAACCCACAACCAACTCGTATCCTGGATAAGAAATCATACATATGTAACATTCAAATAAATTTCAGCCCTTGAGATCCTAACTTATGGCTTAAGACACAATGAAAGTGTTTGGGCACCCTTGAGTTAAGTTAATGAAGAGCATTTTTGCTAAAAAGGCAAGCAAGATCATTGTTTTAAACAGAGCTGACCTCTACAAGAATAAAGCAGGAATCCAAGTCACTAGTTACTACTAGGCTGCCATGTACTGCTGCCCGGAAAGATAAAAACATAACATCACAATGAAAAAGTTCAACAAAGTTGAAAGACAAAGGTTTCAACACCAGAAGCAGCATTTGAAAACAAGCTGTTTAAGTTAATCTTTTCAAGAGATGCAGATTGCATAATTCTACGCATGAACAAACATGCTGGCAATCTTCTTTTACACAGCAGCTGTGTTTAACGTAGGAAGTTGTGGGTTTAAAGAAAGCTACTTGAAGAAGAATTAAGATTTGCAATTCCCTGTCTAACTTAATGAGATTAGTAGAGAAATGAAAAAAAAATTACTACTGAAACAGTAGTTTCTCAGTGGATCCCTATCATTACAAACACAGCTGGATTTGTAAGCAATGCAAGACTGAACAGACAGCTATTACTTTATATTATTACTATGCTCGTAAGTTACATCTGTTAAAGTTAAAAAAAGCCAAGCAGTTTTGCCCTATTTCAAGAATAGTTTCCAATCAACACCAGTTTACATGGTGAATGGGACTTCACAAATAAACAAGGAATGGTGACATCTTTGGGTCAAGAATGACAAGAAATAATGGGCTCTGTGCTACCAATCAACCTCAACAAGAATATGGCACATGGGCCAGCCCAAGCCGTACCAACACTGAACCTTTAGCACTCAGCACAAATTTGGATCTCTTCACTTTAACTAGCAAACCAGGTGAAAAGGCTGGGTTAAAAAAAGCCCAAAAACCCAAAAACCTAACTAAAAACTTTAGCCAAAAGTTGGAATATACTTTTAAAAAAACATCTGTAGTTTTAAAATAACTTGATGCTGACATCAGTTTGTGTAAATTAAAAAAAAAAAACCCTCACTGAATTTCTCTCCAACAAAAGACAAATCCTGCGAATATTTTCTTTTTAGCCTATTGTACCTTAAGATACAATCTCAAATCTAAGAGATGTAAATGAAAGAGAGAAAAAGTTACAGCATCTGCACAACATCCTTTCTACAAACAGATTCTGGAGGGAAAGTAAAATATAAAAGGAATAAAGGAAGGTTCCATCTGAAATATTCTCACTATCTTTCCCACTTTGTAGTCCATGAATCCGACTCTGATGCTAAGGTGACAGTGTATGTAAGCAGATTTTTTTGTTGATTTTATTATATTTGAGTTTCAATCGAATAGAACCTGAGAAGAGAGTGGAGCCTTTTCAGGAATTGTCGGATGGAACATGCTCCTCAAAGCCTTCGCTCTCCCGGACCAAGGCTCTTTCCAGGATAACGCGGCCTTCCTTGTAGCGCTGGCTGTCTTCAGTGGCAAACTCATAGATCCAGCCCAGTTTGCTGTTGCAGTTCTTGCAGCTCACATCCCGGACCATGTGGCGCCCAGTGAGCATGACCCGGTCCTGAACTTCACTGTACTGCAGATTTACCACCTGGGACAAACACAGCGCACAGGGAACACAAAGGATTAGTCTGCCTACGGGAAACCTGGTAAACGACTATCAGCATGTTAGAAGGAAAGAGCCTATGGCACTGCACACGAACTGAAAATTGCAGTGTAAAGAGTCTCCTTCATGAAAAAGTAACACCATGTGCTTCACAACGATGTAAAACCCTCACATTTTAACTGAGAGACATGGATTGCTATCACAAAATATGCAGAAGTGCTATGTTCAGCTCTGGGTGAGAAACTCCCCGTGAACAGCTTGTAAATTTATATTAATCCAGTTGTAATGTATGTAATCCATTTCTAGCAGCTGATGTGATCACCAAGTTCCAGAACTCAGAAACAAAATATTAAAAGAGGTACTTTAAAAATCTTGTGGTGCTTTTGAAATAATTACCTAAGAAAAAGGCAGGGTCAGTGGCTGAGAATGTAGACATGAATCATGCACCTTTTTGTGTGCTGTATCAGCAGCTTAAAATATACTTTTAACTTCTTTTGCAGCACCACCACAAAACCAGGATGTTTAATTCATTGAAAAGCTGATGTCAGAACTATACCTAAACTGCTGATATGTAGATTCTAAAAGATGGGACTGCATTGCTTTCGCAGCTTTGCACCTGATTGCTTCAAATGTACAACTTCTGTACAACTTGCAGAAATGCAAAAATTCGAACTGCTGTAATTAAATCCCACTATTTAACATTAAAAAATCTGAACTCCAGAACCCAGAGCTTATTGGATGAGGAAGAAATCTCTCACTACTGACAAGATTCAGGATAGCAGAAGTCTGACGGCAAAACATAGTTAAGACACTATTGATGTCTCTATCAACTCTGCCCATGGCCAAATGGCTTATAAGAAAAAAAAAAAAAAACAGAACTAAAATACACCAAGCATTATATGACCAGGAACTTTGTGAGTAAGCAAAGGACAATCACAATTTTTTCAATTAATCTAATGAACAATTTTTTATGCAAGGCTAATAAATAATCCTACAATTCACTCAAAAATTATGATTTCTGTATTTCAATCTATTGAATCAGATCAATTAAAAACTATTAAATTAAACCAGAGTATTATTGCCTGTAAAAAAGATTGTGATTGACTGTGGCAACTTAAGTTGCCAGATTACTGTTAATTTAAATGCATTTCAGAAATTAAACAAAAAAATTTTCTCGACTTTTTTTTTAACTGCGTAAAAGTGAAAATACTTTTGGAACCCTTTGACAGACACCAGATATTCTCAGAGTGAATTTGAGGTTCATATTACAGAAGTTTCTGAAGTTAAAACTCCATCAATTTTGGCCTGATGCCTCTATATACACAGTCTTCTTCATAGTCTTTCAGTATTGCAGACAAAAGTAATTTAGGTAAGTTTCCCATCCAATAGTAAATGTCAAATTTGACTTCCAAGACAGCTGAATAAAATAAAAGTTAAAATAGTAATTATGCAACACTTCAGACAAGAAACCTTTTCGATCTCATGACAGATTCATATCCCACAAACTCATTTTTCAAAAGTAAATAGCAGTTCCTTCAGCTTCTTACCAACCTTGTTAAAAAGAAAGGCCCTTCCTGTGGCCCCTGTAAAGCGAGTGGAGATGAGCTCGGAGCGGTTGGTCAGGATCGTGTCGCAGTTTGCACAGGAGAACAGGCGAGTGCCACCAATATGATCCAAAAAAATTCTTCCCATTTTTAGAACTTATGTAAGTTTATACTCAAGATCTGAAAGCAAAAAGAAACATCATGTAAAAAAAGCACTACAGCAAAAAAACCTTGCAACCCCCAAACATCCCATATACATGGCAGAATATTATTCAAACCAATTCAGCTAATGATTGCTCAAAGTCATTCCTCTCTTGGTGAATTACTGAACTTAAGAGTCTGCCTTCACCCTCTCACCAAGACAAGTTCTTTCCCAAAGTGACCATTTTACCAATAAGATGACTTAAATACAAACTACTATAATTACATTAAATTAGAAAAACACAAACTGAAACCTTTAAAATACAGTTCAGACTTTTGCAGACCCCCTACTGGTCCCTACAGTTCTTAAACTCAGAAGCTTTCACTTCCTTTAACACAATACTGAAATTCTATTTCAGTACATTCCCAACAACTCACTCATCTTAGTCAGCACTAAGAAATGAAGCACTGAGAATTACACTGAGTCACCAAGACAATTATAGCTTAATTTTCCCAAGTCACTCCCACTTTTTATAATACATATTTATTATGTCACTTCCCCATGGCTTTGCACAATTTATGACACACAATCACACAACACCACCACCCAAAATGTTGGCATAACACCCTGGTTGCTGTATTTGACTTGACACTTCTTTGTTTCATATACACACCAACATAGGAAAGGTTTGGATGCTATTTCACATAATAAACAATCCACCCAGTTTTTACACTAGTTTTATATAAAAATGTTTAAAGTTGTCTAATCCAAATACAAAATGCTGTGTCATTTATCCAAGGTATTTGCAAAGTTTCATCATTACAATACCTCAGCAACTCCAATCAGAAAAAGAACAGAGCTTAAAAACTTTCTAGCAGATGACCTGCAGTGCCTAATAAATCAGCCCCTTAACTACTTAGGAAAATTAAAGTGTCTCACCAGCTTCAAACCAACTAACATAAATTACTCAAAGTTAACTAGTGAGTAGACACAGAACGTACACCTGAAAACTTAAATCACGAAGGATGAAATAACATGACAAAGGAATTAAATTATGATGTTATTTCCCTTTCAACTGCAGAAGTTTTATAAGTAAACTTCTATAGTTAAACAAGTTAAATGTACTTCCATTTATGCTTCAGATGTGGAATCAGAAAAATGTATTGTCTCCGCTTTTGCCATGCAGAGCCACGCAAAGTAAATCTGACACACTGCAGTATTAGAATTGTGTGGGTTTTACTTTTCAGAGCAGGAGACTGTGCCATTCATAGAGAAGTCAATCAAATTTTGTCCTCATCTAATTGAATAGTCTAAGTCAAATACCATTAAGAAGCACAAATACCTAATTTAAACTAATTTCAAGTTTTAGGGGATCAATTTCTTAAAGCCTACTCTTGTCATGCACAAAGCAAATGGACTAAAGCTTGTACCTGCACGCACAGAACTTAACACACCATTTCTACATCTAAAAATCAGAAGTCACTGACATAATGATTTTTTCCAATTGCTTTATTTCACACTTTGTTTTCTTACAATGTGAGGCAACAAAGAGTTCCTAATATTGGACAAAGTGATTTTAGCTCAGGTTCCTTACCTTTAGATTTTTCAAATCACTATTAATCTTCTGTATCTCATCTGAAGGATACATAAAAATTAAAAGCAATGTCATGACTCTTCCTTTTAAAGGTGATGTAATACCCATTTCTCTTCTTCAAAGGATAAATAAAACAGGTCTGAGTGTTAGAGGTGTAACTCCACTCAAAATACAGAAAGCATTTTCATTTATTTCTCTAAGCTTTATACCTTTTTAATATGCCTTTATCTTTCCCAGCAAGCAAAGGCAAAAAAAAAAAAATAAAATGTGAATAGTGACAGAATGAAGGAAAATCAACAGACAATAAGTGTGCATAAACAAGTATCAAAGTCCCCAGCCAGAAGAAACCACAAATACAAGCAATTACAGCAATTTTAACAGATATGCCCATAAGGCACTTGGCCTAGGTCCATGTGCCATCCTTCCTTATTTTGGATAATGTTATCTTTGTGTTGATTGTATTGTGGACTCAAAACAATTAAGTGATCATAAGTTACAGTAAACGTGGAATCAGCATCCAAAGGCATATTTCTTTCAGAGTAAACACAATGCCCGCTCTGTCAGTATTTTTAGAAGGTAACAAAGCATAAATCCAAACCCATCTCTATCTCACCAACTGCAACACAAGAGCTTGGTGTCCAGAACAGATCCTTTACACAGACTGACCCTGCACAGCCTGACATTTTGATAAACGCACCTAAACACTTCAAATGCAAGAGCATCACCTGCCTAAAATCATAATGTCAGTGCCCTCAGAAAAGCAGTAGCCCAGAGATGCTAGAAATGGAAATAAAATACTTTAGAAGGGAGCACAAGTGCAATTCTAACAAGCAAATTAGAAGTCACAGCAACATACAAATGTATCACCTCTGAATATGACATTATGGCATGGACTGAAGTCTTGAGTCCCAAGGATCTCAAACATTAAAATAAATGCATAAATAAATATATTCAAAGATATAAGGCTGAAAAATCTGCCTAGTAATACAAGGCCTAAAATCTTCATTTATTTATGTCACCTTAAAGAGCTGAAAATAACCTAAAGTCACAGCAGAATCTAACAAACCAACTAGTACCGGAACACATTTTTTCAAAATACAGTGCATTTGGAAATGTATATTCTTGAAATAATACACATTAAAAATTTAGAAAATTAAATTCTACAGT
The DNA here is from genome assembly GCA_910950805.1 of Acrocephalus scirpaceus scirpaceus. NCBI lineage: Eukaryota > Metazoa > Chordata > Aves > Passeriformes > Sylviidae > Acrocephalus > Acrocephalus scirpaceus. Next base: position 15,791,304 of record OU383775.1, on the reverse strand, counting down.
CAGCACTGTAACAGTCAAAACAATGTCGATTTTGTGTACGTTTTCTTAATAAATGACTAAAATACTGTAAGGTTACTTAGAGTGTCTAACTTTCTCAAAGTAACCTCTAAACTTAACTACCACCTGATAGACTTCAGTCAAAATAGAAAGCAGGATACAGCCACCTCTGACCTCAGTTTTGACTGTTGATTTCAATGAATTTCTACGGGCCCAGCTGAAGCATTATAAAACTAGTCACCTTACATTAGTCTTTATGTTACTGCTCACAGTAGTAGAAAGTAGAAAAAAAATTACAAAATGACTGCTAGTAATACAGACTTAAAGTGCAACACTTTATCATGAATTTCCTAAAAAGCCTAACATGAAAATTTTGCTTTTTTCCTCTCCTGTAAAATAGAGAAACTAATTTCAACTTGGAATCATTTCACACTCTCCCCTTCTTCTTCCCCCAAGATAAAAACATGGTGTTCACTTATAGGACCAAATCAGAAGGTACTTGCTGTGGGTAGGCTCCTCTCTCCTTATGTAAGGATGCTGAATAATGTAGGGTATACTTACTGTACACAGGAAAAAACCAGAAGCACAACAGAACAAGGGGAAAGCAATTTTCCATTGCTCTCAGGCTCCTGCCCCTTACAAGCAGCAGTGGTGTGTACAAAGTCACCAAGTTAACTGTGCAGATTTTTTTCCCTATAGTTTCACTACCAATTGAAAAGGTGCAGGCGTCTATTTATGTTCACACATCCATAAATGATCTGAAAAAGCCACTTATAGGCAGCTTTGATAGGCAGTGGGAAGGCTCTCTTAAATGAGGAAAAGCCATAGAATTGTGAGACATAGAAGTGTTTCTAAAGCTTAAGATTCTCCAAATAGCAGGAGAAAAATACTGTAAGTGCACTTGGCCATTCATTCACCATGTACACTTAAAAACACAGGAAATAACTTCCACTGGTCCAGAGAACCAGTCAGGTTTCCTAGTGCTACTTACAGCTCCAGAAAGTGACACTACTGTATCCCACCAATTCCATTATGGTACCAGCAGAATTTTCAGAAGTAGTGGACAGGGATCTTGGTTACTCACAAAACCAACTGCTGAGGAAAGAACAGATTTTTTTGGCCCGTGATTTCACTTTTAAAATCAGCTATGCATTCTTTAGTGGGTATATATCAGTGATGAAGTTCTAGCGCTCCTGCCTTCACGCAAATTACCAAACACAAGTCCTTATAGTAAATGAACGGCTGCAATGTAAGAAAGGCAGACTTATTTACTTTCCTTAATGGGATATAAAGAATCTATTGCTTGTCAAATCTCCCCAGTTCCAAGAGAGGGGTACTTCATGAACTGAAAGATGATGACACTGCCATTATTCAGCACCCAGACCACCTTCTGAGAGGACCTTTAGGAGAGCAACCAATGATAGCTCGTATTACCTATCAGGTCAGGCTTGCTGACAGTGCTTGGTTTTGACAATACATTATTCTGACAGCATAAACCTTGATACCACTTCTTAATCACACTGTGAAAGACTTCCTCCCTGCATGCTTCTCCCAGTGAGTGCATGGACAGACAGGAAACACAAGCACTATGGCTAATGTGTATTCACAGAGCAGTAGCTCTCAAACTCCCCAAACACCTTCAGTGTTGATTTCAGCAACACTGAGCAACAACTATATCAAACAGCTTAAATTTGACCACTACCTGCACACACACCCGAAAACACCTGAAGCACCACCTTGTTGGTATTTGTACTACCTCATCTGCCTACCTTCACCACCAATAAAGAATGAAAAAATAACACAAAGAATTATTTATTAACATCTTTAAAACTAACAGTCAGTGTTTTCTTGTCCTAGAATGCAACTCTTGAAGACACAGGACTGTCAATACTTGGGAGAGCCAGCAAGCACTTTCTCTATACACACTGGACTGTGGATATTTCATAGGAGGAGCCTCAGTGTTGCTTCAGCACCATCTACTGCGTTCACATCTACAACAGAGAACAGCTGCTAGTTAAAGGACAAAAAACTGTGACCACCGCTCTTTCACTATTTTACCAAAAACATTTTCCTCTGTGAGCAAATAAGAATTCTCTACCCTTTGAGAAAGGATTATGCATTCCCCTACATACACTGAAACATTCTCAAGATGTACTTACCCTGGAATCAGGATGAAACTTCACTGCATCTCAGGAACTGGGTTTCAGCTTCCTCTTCTCATCTCAGAGACGGACAGAAGAGGAAAGAGAATTCTTAGCACAGCTGCACAAGACCACACATTAAAGAATCATTAAGGAAAAAATAAAACTTGCTCCTTACCTTACCAGGTTTCCCTGCTCACATATGTGGGCACATCCAAAAATACACACGTGGTCAGTCTCTTAGGAAGTCGGAGATTGAATGTCCGCCACCAACTTCTGCGACTGTCCAAGTAAACAGGGCCTGGCCTCTGCCTACATGCAGAATTGAAACCACCACATGTAGCCAAATGTGGAGAGAAACTGAACAGCATACTGTGCTCTTTAGAACCATCCAGCTACTGTAGCCAACTGTAAAAGGAACTTAATACAGTCCAATGGACAGAAGAGGCTTTTGCAAAGCACTGGAAGCTGTGCCCAGATGCAGGGCACAGCACCCGCCGACAAGAGGCTGCCTTCCAGGATGAAAACACCCTTGTGCAAGTTGCAGCAGTGTAATTTTGTATTGCAGGTTGCAGTGGTATAATTTCCTATTGCAAACTAGATTTTCTCCTAGGTAAGGTGAACACTGGGATACTGGCATTTTAATTTGTTTGTCATATGGGTGCACTCAAACACTAATCCAGGGTACTTTGTTTCATGCTTCCAGAGAGCAGAGCCATACACATGGGTGCTTGTTTTGCATACAGACCCCCTATCTCAGCATCTCCCAGAGTAACTTAAACCCTCACAATACTCTTGCTAGATAACATATAGAAGTATTAGTTTACAAGTGGTATCAGACTCAAGATTAATTTTCTTTCCCACCACTACACAGAATCCAAAACCAGCAACTAGTCCAAAACCAGACCTGTCTCCCTGCTTCTTTTTCCCTTCATTTTCCTCCTTTCCCCTTCCTAATTACTCTACTTTTTAAAAGAAAGCTTTATTTCCTTATTTTGTAATAAATTTATTCTTATACTATTTAAGCAGTTCAGATAACTTTTGTCTATGAATCCATTCTGCAGCTTTCAGAAAGCTAAACTACACATCTTCTGTTTTCATTAATTTTAGTGCTGAAATGATACAAAACTTCATCCAAAGACATCACTGATTTAATGAGTCATTAAAAATGAAATCAAATAAACACCCCTTTAAGAAATGGTGTAAAGACAACCATCATCCAAAACAGCGACATCCAGCTGGCAGAAAGGGTGCTAATACACTAAGTTCATATCACCAAGAGATTTTTATATTAACTAGAAAGGTCCTAAATGTAGGTAAAGGCTCCAAAATTAGAGATCACCTTGCTAACAAACATCCACATTGTACAAGCATTTCATCTACACATGTAGCAAGTAATTTTTAAGCTAAATCTTGCTTAAGGGAATTACGTATTTCAGTGAGAACTGAGCAACCCAAGATTTCAACACAGGTCAAATATTAGTAAACAAACATGAACCAATGACCTGACTCGGAAAACATCCCTTCAAGCTTGTGATGATTACCATGTTAAAATACAAATATGTAATTATGTATACAGGTCTCAGTCTGTGACAAGTAACAAATCCAGCCTGTTCTTGTAATCTTCTCTGCTGGGCTTTGAGATGCAGTTTCATTTGTCCTCACACAGTTGGCAACCACACTTGAAACTCACTCGTCATTATTAAAATCTATATACAAACAATAAGCTCTGCATCTCTAAGTATTTCTGTAACTGCAGAAGTGAAAGCAGCAGATTACAGAAGCCTCCAAATAGTATATTTAAAGACTACTTTAGAAAAAGAAAGCAGCACTTAAAAAACTGACAGTTTTGTTTGTCACACATGCAACTTGAATTCAGCCATCCAAAATGAGACTCTATATAAAAATATATATAGGATTATATATATAGCAGTTACATACAGTCACGTGAGGGAATGTTTACAACTGGGGAGCAAGTTCTCTCCCTTTCAGCCATCAGTCATAAACATTAGTTAAGATAATGGTTAATCTAGAGCCATTAGCTGCTGACATCAAGAGTGTTTCTGTGATACCACTTTCGAAAGAGCTCTGCCCTGTTTCCCTCTCAGAAGATCGTGTGTACTTGCTTTGTTATTCTCGCAATCTAAACCTAAACCTTAAACCTGTTTATTGCTTAAAGAAACGAAAGACAAATATTTTATTAAATTCTACTGCAATATCAGTCCGAAACACGGCCTTAATTCTTAAATAAACACGCTGGATAATCTAATCTACATCTGCTTGCACAGTACAGCTGAGGGCTGTGCACAGAGTAACAAATGAAGCAGACACACAATAGTCTTCACGTTCATTTTTGCTCTGACTTAGAACCTTTCCCAGACCAGAATAGCGCCCTGGGAATAGTTCAGCTCCCTGGGAATCCATACTTCCACGGCGAAAACCCCAACCTAAGCGCTAGCGGGCGAAATGTGTCTCGCTGCTGAGCGAGCCGCGAACACCTCCACAGAGCAAACAAGCATCACGGCTGGAAGTGTGACAGCTGCCCGCGGGAGGCACCTGTCCGGCGGGGACACGGGGCTGCTCCGCCGGCCAGCGCTCCGCAAGCGGCACCTTCGCCCGGGCAGAGGGGCGATGCGTCAGGCGGCGCCGCCACCCCCCGTGCGACAGGGCAGGGCGGTTCAACCTCCGTGGCCGGGCCCGGGGGCGGCGCTGCGGGGGCGTCGGTGCCGATCCCGACGCCGCGCACACACAAAGCGGCGCGCGCGCGGGGGCGGTCCCCGGCTCGGCCCGGCCCGCGCGCCGTCACGGGGGCGCGCGCAGCCAACCGGGGCCGGCCCGGCTCGTCCCGTCCCCCTCCTCGCCGCCGCCGGGCGCTGCCGGGAGCGCAGGAACCCTGACAACAAACAGCAGGAAACAGCTGACGGGGAGGCACCGCCGCCGCCTCCGCCGCACCGAGGGGCCGTGCCCGGGGCCCGCCGCCGCCCCCCGTCCCCGCTCCCGCACCGGGCCCGGGCACGGCCCCGCGCCCACCTGCCCGGGGCTTCGCTCAAGAACCGGCCCGAAAAGTTGCCCAGTGCGAGGCCAGGGGAAGAAGTTGTGTCGGCGGCGACGGGGAGGGGGTGCTCGGCGCCGGCCCCCGCCGGGCGGGCTGGGCGGCGCTGGAAGACGCTGACGGAGAAGGGGACGCGCTGGGGGAAGGCCGCTGCTTTGTGGCGGCGCCGGGTAACGCACCGGGTCCGGCAAGGCCGGCCGCTGCCCCTCTCCGCGCCCACCTCCGGACCGGAGCGCCTCGCCCGGGGCTCCGCCGCGGCCCGACACAGCGCCGCGGCACGGAGCGGCGGTCACCACCTCCCTCCCCAGCCGCCCCGGCCTTCCCGGGTAGCGCGGGGGGGGCGCGGCCCCCGCCCGGTTACCTGCGCCGAGGAGCGGCAGCGGCGACGGCTTCGTGCCCGGTATCTCCGTGCCCTGCGTCTCCCCCTCCCTCTACGACCCCGGCGCTCCGGATCGGCCGCCCGGCTCCGCCCCGCCGTGGCTCCGCCCCACCTGTCCGTCAGCGCGGCGAGGCCCCGCCTAGCTTCGGGCCCCGCCCCCTCGGTGCCGCCGAGGCTCCGCCCCTGCCGCCTCGAGCTCCGCCCCGCCCCGGGTCGCCTCGCGGCCGCACGCGGGGGGTCACGCCGGGTTAGGGGATCACGTAATTACAGAATCGCAGAATTAATGAGCTATAGAATTACAGAACCATAGACTCATCAAGGCTGGAAGAGACCTTTAAGACCACCTAGTCCGATCGTCCACTCAGCACTACCATGGTAACCCCTAAATCACTAAACCACACCACCCAGCACCATGTCCAGAAGCCTCTTGAACACCTTCAGGAATGGTGACCTCCCTGGACATCCTATACCAATGCCTCAGTGCCCTAACAATGCCATATTTTTTCTGTCTAATCTAAATCTCTGCTGTCTCAGTTTAAGGCCATTTCCTCTGGTCCTGTCACTGCAAACACGTCAGAGAAGACTGACCCCCACCTCCCTACAGCATCCTCTCAGGTAGTTGTGGAGAGCAATGGGCTCTCCTCCAGGCTGACCAACCCCAGCTCTCTCAGCCACTGCTCAAAAGATGTGTTTCCTTGACCCTTCACGAGCCTTGTTGCCTTTTGCTGGCCACACTCCAGCACCCCAATGTCCTTTCTAAAGTGAGAGGCTCAGAACTGAGCACAGTACTCCCACCAGTGCTGAGGACAGGGGTCAAGGCAGTTCTCGGTGCTGCAGCCCAGGTGTTGGGGGGGCTGGAGTCACAGCCAAAGTAGGAGATGGAGCCAGGCCTGGAGCCAGTGTCAGAGCCAAAGCTGGAGCCTTATGGCAGCACTCAGCCCTTCCCCACCTGCCAAGTTCCATTTTCCAGGCACTTGCATCTGCTGCTCTGAGCCTGGTGCCCTCCACTCCCCCTCTACCAGCCTCCCAGACCCCCTTGCCTCCCTCACAGCCTGGCAGAAATTCCCACTCTTAGGGGAGTGGAATCCCAGAGCCACCCAACACCTCCCTGCACTCCTAGAGCACATTGCCATAGACCTGGCTGGGAGGAAGGGGAGTCCTGTCTCCAGGCACTCGCATTCCTCAAATATGGCCTACCCTGGCTGTGAGCTTCACCACACAATGGGGCCCTGTGAGGGCTGGAGGTGTAGAAAGGCACAGAGATGACTTTTGGCGACATCCCCTCCTCAGTGAAGCTGGGACTTATGCTGCTTGCAGACTTTCAGGCCATTCACGCTGGGATACCTTAAACACTGCCCACTGTGGAGATGAAAGATCACAGGAGAATGAGGTGAAGTGTGCCCCTTCTTGGCCATTGTTTGCAAGAGCTATCAGTTCCTTGCCAGTTTTAAGCACTCATAGACTGCCTCCTTGGCAATAGTGGTCTTGGACAAAATACAATGAAAAAAAATCTTTTTGAGTTGTTGGTTATGAAAAAGAGATGCAAAAGGCATTGTTTTCCTTTTTTAGGGCAAGTCATACCATTTTAAGGATTTCTGTTCTAGAGAAAGTATTTTCATTCCTGGGTCTATCCATGTGGTATCACCAGAGGAGCTGAAGTAATGGCAGGAAGGAATGAGTCAGCAGGATTCCTCTGTCATTTCACACAGAGGCAAAGGGGCATCTCTGTGAATGTACAGCACACAGGACATGCTTACACTCCCAGCTGTTCTTCAGCCTGTGTCTTTTGCATGGATTCTTCTATGAAAAGAAATGACGAGGTAGAAGAGAACACAACAGCCTGTGTGAAGGTAGACAGTCAGTGACAAGTCAACATCTATGTGCTAAGAGCTGCTGTTTGCTTTGGGCAGACCTCCAGAAAATCAGCTCTCTTCAGTATGGTCAGCTCTGGCCTGATCCTGAGCAGAGCTGAGCATTGACATTTCATCAGCCTCTCTTTAGATCATGGAAGGGGAATGAGAGGTGTTAGAGCAGTCCATCAGATAGCAATCACCAATTAGTTAATGACACAGGGACAGCAAAAGTACTGAGAATATTAGAAGGAAGCCATAAAACCATGTCTGGGGTCCCATTTACCACCAGCAAATGAAGGAAATAACTGGTCTAACATGCCCCCTTTGTTAACAGGCTGACCTGATCTGCTGCTGATCCTCGCTGGGTAACCATGAGCTGTGTCGCTGGTGGATCTGCTCTGTCTCATCAAAGGAGCTATACAAAGGTCCATGTCTTGCTCATCTCTGCACAACTCCCATGGAGATCACCATAAACAAAGCCAAAACAGAGCAGGAAGAGAGTCAAAGCAGTGGTGCTTTAGTCAGCACCGGTGGCTGGGTCTTATCTGGGGCCCTGTGAGCTCACTGCTCAGCTCTGCTGCTGAGGAACCCACACATCCCAGGTCAAGCCAGTCCTTCCTGCCTCATTTTCCCTCTGTGCAGGGAGCAGAGCGATGCTCCCTGCCTTACTGGGAGGTTGCAGGTAAGTACCCTTCTCCAGTCTGGGCATATGGAGGGGGGTTGTATGTCTGAATATTGCAATCATCACAATAATATTACCATGAAAACAAAGCAAAGCCCAAATCTGTGAATAGCAATAAGAAGGGTAGCTGTACCAATCAGAGAGAAACCAAATTGACCATGAGACAAACAGAGAATGGATTAGCCTGTGCTTGACAGATGGTGCCAAGGACTGATGTTTTTATTTCCCTCGCAGAGGAGCTTAGAGGAAGGGGGGGTAGGGGAGGGTGAGGTAGGGCATGTTTAATAGAACAAAGCAGCAGGCTATGGCAGCTCTGCTGAAAAACACTAAAAATACCAAAAGCAATTTCCAATTAGCTTGTAAGGGACATGCTACGTGTCAGCTACAGGGTGAAAAACAGGATCAGCAGTATTGTACCACATGGCACTTTTAATTTTCAAAGCAGCCTGAAAACATTAATTAATTCTCCTCTGACGTGGGGAAATGCAGTGCAGTCAGCAATTTGTTCCTTTATTTCTTATGCCAGGTTTTGGGAAGACCCTGGGCCTTTTCCACAGCTGATTCATATCACAATAGCTCAAATTACTCTGGAGGAGCCAGTCCTCTCTGCAGCACTACTGAGCAAAAAAGGCTGTGTTAGATCTGGGACTTATTGAATCAGAGAAAGGGGAGATGCCCACACCAAACAGCCTTAGTAAGACCCACCTTTAATATTTGCCTCATCTAAAGCCATTTTTCAGTGCTGTGAGCAAATCTGTAGAAAGCATTTCAGAGAGAATTGTGTAACAGAGGAATTAATCACAATCTCAGACAGAAATGTGTAGTGAAACACAACTACCAACATATTAATCTGATTAAAACCTGTGAAAAAACTTCAGTGGAATTCAGTAGGACCTGGGTACATCCCACTAAATGAGTGTCAGGGCTTGGGGGATGCTTGTGTACATATTCTCCCTTTAAAAAGAAAAATTTACAGCTCAGTGGATTTTGTTCCTGCTCCATTTCCAGAACGACTAATAATCTTTTGGTATACTTGTAGATTCCTGTGTGGCAAAGTCAAGTCTATGAAACGGGCATGCCTGAGGTGGGACAATGGTGCAGTGGGATTTTCCATTGCTGTTCCTCCCATGCCCAGGATTTTTGACAGCAGAGAGGAGGCAGCTGAAATACAGAGCCAGGCTTACAGGCTGTGATCTCTCTGGGAGACAGTGTGACTCCTCACTGCCCCCTCTGTGCCTTCTCAGCTTTGCCTCGCTTCAGAGGCTGGGTTCATCCCACGAGCTGCTCTTGTTATTTGGCAGTGGCTACTGATGCCCTGTGTTTTTCAGAGGATATGGTACAGCCCACAGCTTCAATCTCGTAAGGTAAGCCTACTGATACACACAGAAAGGTAATTATCTTTCATTTGATATCACAAGCAGACTCTGCTTTTGGCTTACCTGAAAGTTGACACAGGCACAAGTGCTACCTACAGATGCTTTTTCAGATGGTTGTATTTTTTGCCAGGGGAAATTATTTGTACAGTTAATCTCAACATCAAAAGATGAAGGTCAGTGATGAAGCAGTCCCTCCACACCCTCTCCATAATGACAGAGCTGGTCTCATTACCCTGTCACCATACCTCGTAGCTGTTGGCCAGAATTTAAAAGGTGTTTAAGTGTAAAACCCTAAAAGACCCAGGAGCCATATCAGAGAAAGTTCTTAATGTCCAAAGAGGGACTTTGAATTTCCGTGCCATTATTAAGATCAGGAATGGAGCCAGTAAGTAGGCCTGGTGCCAGGGAATGCAGAGCAGTATCCTGCAGAAATGAGGAGCCATCGCTGTGCACACAGCACTTCAGGGAGGCTGGCAGACGGACACAGAGCCCCCTGAAGCCAGGCACTGTTGCAGCAAGCCTCACTGCCATGCCTCAGGAAAGAAAGCAAAGTTGCTAAGTAGGATGGATGGTGATACAAACATATCACAGTGGGGCAAGGATCTTGCAGGATTTTTCATTGCTAAGCCTTCTCTTTTTGGTCCTCCACCGTGAAGGACAGTTACTAAAATAAGGAGAACTTTCAGGTTTGAGTCTGCAAGTTCTGTCTCACAAATCCTGTCCAATGGCAATGCTCTGCAAGACCAAATATGTTATCACTTTCCTTTGGAGGAGATTTTGTCAGGTGTCCAACTCATGGATGACAGCCATCTGATTGTGCCACTTCCTCCACACAAAAGCTTAGTTTGATGCACATGTGTTTGAGTGGAGAGAAGGTGCTATGGGGTGGTGTCCCACTGACCCACCTGATACAATGAACCAACTGCCAACTCCCCTGTATTTTATAGGAGGTGATTTCAAGGGAGATTTTTTTCTCAGCTGAGAAGGTAAAGTTGAAACCATTCCTTTGGCACATCACAGCAGCTGTCTACCAGGAGACAAACTGTGCAGGGGAGAGCAGCTACTCCAATGCACGTGGACTTCATCAGACAGTCTGGGCTGTCCCTATTGTTTGTGAGCACTGGGTGAGAACAACGACAGATTGGGCTAGAAAGGGCCCCATGCAGAGACATTCAGAGCCTGTACAGAACAGGACACTTCAATTTCTGCACTGGATTGCTGGGGGTTTTTATGTAATCAGAGGAATCTACTAACTTGGGAATATATATATGTATACACACCTGAGGCCCAGATGAATTCCCATAACTGTTTTGGTTTTGGTTGCACTTACCAAGAGATGAAACTGGTTTGTTACAATTGTCACTTTGCAGACAAGGCACTGAGAAGAAATCTTTCTAGTATTGTCAGTCTTTTCTATTTGCTGTTCCTGGAGCTCTGGGTTTCCCAGCCTCAGTCAACACAGCATTTCCTCAAAGGTCTTGAAGCTGATTCAGTATTGCTTTCAGTCTTTTAACAGTATCACTCCCTGCTTAGGAGGCACACTTCTGAGTGCCAAAGGTGAGCCTGTTTAAAGGAAAACAGCCAGCACCACTCTAGGCTTACTACTCTCTTTTGGGTAGATATCTTTCACAGATATCTACCCAAAGACATTTATCAAAGATGGTAAATTCAGAGAGAGCAGAGTGAAAAAGGCAAGCAGAGCCTGGGGAAAGAAACAGGTGGCCCACATAAAAAGGGGAGACAGGACATGCAAGGGAAGGGAACAGGACATGAAAATCTACCCAATAGACAGCTTCATCCATATCACTGAAATGGTGGGGTAGAGACTTGTTTTGTGATTCTTTTGACACCCTAATAATCCTTAGTCCTTATCAAACAGTCAAATAGTGAAGGCACAATGCATGTGAGACAGGAGGAGAGCTCAGCAGATATGTGTCTATGTTTAACACCAGTCTGCAGAGTGGAGAAACCTTGAGAAGGTGGACTTCACATCTGGTTTCTGTCTGGCAGCCATGACACGTAGGTGGCACCACTCCCTGCAGTGACTGTGTTTCAGCAAGTGCAGCCTGTGAGAGGAGCCCCCACCTGAAGAAACCGAAAACGCCCAGCTCCCCTTCTGCAAGTGCTTCAGACATCTGCGAGGGGGCTGTCCCTCCGAGCCCAGTTGCACGGCTGAGTAAACAGTAACATGTTTGCCTCTGGGGCAGCCTAGGAAAGACAATCCATGGTTTATTCTAGGGCATTCCTGAGACCTCCACAGAAGTGAGAAAGGATTTCTTTCCTTCCCAGGTACAATAGTAACAAAAAGGAGGAAGCTCTCTGCAGGTCTTACATCAGAACACACAGTATCACACACACAAAGATTTTCAAGTAGTTGGCTGAGTAAGCAATGCAGTTCTTGCTGCAGAGATAAAAATTAGGAGTACAAGATGAAGTACCAAGCTATACTGGTAGAACAAGATGATGTTGAGATTGTAGTAACTAATATTGTGAACCCAGACCTTCCTTCCTCAGTGAAAGTATGGGAGAACCTGTGATCCATGATTGCCTGGAAACCATCGAAGCCACCTACTCCAGTCGCCTGGATCTGAAGGATACCCCGCTTGAGGATGCTGAGACCTGGTTTACTGTTAGGAGCAGCTATGTCATCAGTGGAAAGAGGCATGCTGGGTATGCTGTTACCACAAGCAGAGAGTCTGGACCATTACTAACAAATATCTCTGCACAGAAGGCTGAGCTAGAGCTGGCAGAAAGAAAGGAAATTAACATCTATATAGACTCAAGGTATGCATTTGGGGTAGTTCATGCACACGGAGCCATTTGGAAGGAGAGAGGACTGTTGAACTCACAAGGGAAGAATATTAAACATGTCCAAGAAATACTGAGACTATTGGATGCAGTAAGCTACCTGAAAAGGTAGCCATCCTGCACATGAAAGTGCACCAAAAAGTGAGCTCTGAATTGGAGGAAGGGAATATGCTGGCGGAGGTGAGATACCTGATGAGGCAGCATTGATTCCAGATGAAAAAACTCCTATTGAAGGTAAGCCAATATACAATGAAAAGTATAAGAAACTTATTAAGGTTTAAAAAAAAAAAAAGTTATAACCAAGAGGGATGGGCTGTAACAGAAGAAGGGAAACTTGTAGTACCCTCGTATTTCTATTTGTTATGTCATTAGTACAGAGGGAACATGAGGAAAGACATCTACACATTGGGGTGTAGATGCCCTATATAACTGTCTAACTAAGAGAATAGTGGCCAGGAATTTATACTCTACTGTTGCTCAAGTAACTAGACAATGTGATCTTTGCCTCCAGACCAATCCCAAGAATATACCAAAACCAAAACTGGGCCAAATTAAAAGAGACCAGGGGCCTGGGGAGCAATGGCAAATTGATTTTACTGAATTACCAAAAAAAGGGGGGGGGGGGGGGGGTTTACAAGTATTTCTTATTAACAGATACCACTTCTGGATGGCCAGAAGCCTTCCCCACAAGGACTGCAAAAGCCTGGGAGGTAACTAAAGTATTGTTACAAAAAATGATACCATGCTTTAGAGTTCCAGCCACAATACCCTCAGACAGGACACTATACTTTATTTCAAAAGTAGTGCAACAAATTGTGAGATTGGGTCAAGAGGTTAGTTTACCCTGCCCCCAGTTCCTCCCACTAGCACTACTAAGAATTCAGATCAAACCTAAATCTAAGGAAAAACTTAGCCTCTTTGAGATGGTGTATGGCAGACCATATGGAGTACAAAAAGGGTTGCAAAAGGTTGTCTACTCAAGTTGGGGAAGAAACACTGACCACTTATATGATGGCCTTGAGTAAGAAACCCAAAGCAATTGAAAAGCATGTGGCTGGAACTCGGGGTACAGGGCTTGACGCACCAGTACATGACATACAACCTGGAGACTTAACATGTGTATGTTAAGTCTTCCGCAGAGAAAACCTTGGAACCACAGTGGGAAGAGCCATACCAGGTGCTCCTGATTACCTTCACTGCAATTAAGATCAAGGAACAGAGTGCTTGGCTCCACCACAGCCAAGTTAAGAAAAAGTTCCGGGGGACTCTTGGGGTGACACCAGACAAGAGACCCAATAGATACCAAGGAAATAGGTCTGCCCCAGCCTATTATAATAGGCTATATAATATCATCAATGAACCAACAAAAAGTGTTACCTGAAAATATCAATTGCCCTCAGAACTGTGAACGCTTTTGCTATCCTTAGGTAAGGTCAGAATGTGGAGTGTAGATTAGATAGGGGGTATCAATTTAAAGGAAGCAGCTTCCCCAGGTGTGTAGAATGTAGGCATCGGCATTCCCAAGAATTCAATATGTGGGTGTTGTTATCCCAAGTAACAGGAACAATAGTTAATTCCCCCGAAACCTATCAAGAAGCGCTGAGCTTGTTTGAATCTTGGGAGCCTGTAGTGCAGGCTATTCAGTGGTATCATAACACCCGCTGGAAGCTTAAGCAAAAGGAGAAGGAGAAAGAAAAGAAGGTCAAAGATATTGAATGTGGGAAGGGAATATTTATCCCTGGGACTTGGGGTGTTAGACCTGATCAATGGGAACAAACAAAGCAGAAGTGGAAAGAGGAGAACCAAAGAAGACAGAATAGGAGAAGAGCACAAATAGCAAGAAACACAATCAGTTTAGATTTTCCCTGATCCCATAGGGGAAGGTCTTTCTCTAGTGATTAAGATGTAGAATAGTTTTAAAAATTAGATGTGAGAGTTTTTAGGGGTTTCTGTCTGCTACTTGTGATATGTGGCATATTTGAGCCAATGCTACTGGGGTGGACCATGCCAGGAGATCCTTTCTGCACATGTTTAATTGGTATCCCCATAAGTAACTTTACTAGTTTTACAAAATGGGTAAGAGCCAGAGGAAAGCTATATGCCGGAACAAATAGATCAAGTATGGAGAATCACTGGTGTAACATAACCAGAAATGGTACAAAATTAAAAGATTAGAGATTAGGCCAAACGGCGAGGGCTTCCAAGCAGGATAATACAATCACTGAATGAAAGAGGACTAGAGCCTCAAGAACTAGCCCATACATAATTAGAAACTCAGGCCAACAACAACTGTTGTTTAATCCAGAGTGGTCCCTTAAGTGTGTCGAATTGCTAAATATTTCAGAAGTCCAGCCAGTCTGCTCTCCATTCCTAAAAGCATCTATTAAAAGCTAGACCACATTGTTATAAAAACAGGCACCTTTTAGAGGCAGAATCAATGGCCAGTTTCAAAGGTATTAATAACACATGAGATAGAATTATCAGGATAGATGATTAAGATAGAAAGAAGCCAAATAATAGCAAAAGAATTTACTAAGTTTATGAAAAAGGGGGTAATGACACAGATATGTGAGAATTTTAGAGGATCCTTTACAGTAAGCCTCTGTATGTTAGGATGTATTTCAAATAATGCTTTAGAACATACATTAAATCCATTTTAGAAAGCATTTAGTAGATACCAAACACTGTGTCTGTTAACTTTTTGTATATTATAAGCATATAGAACCCCTTAGTGATAGTAAAGAGAAAAATGTATACCCCCAGGACAACAAGGCCAAGAATGCAGATAAAGAGGGAGAATGCAGACCCTTAGACAGCATAAACTGAGTATTCCCTTGAAAAGATGCCAAAGAGAGCCAGAACCCATGCAGGAGAGATAAAGGTGAAGAGTTCATTGAAGAAGACTCTTTCCTTCATCCTCAGGGACTCCCAGGAGACCACCGCAACAAACTGAGCATGCCCAGATGGGCGTGGAGTTAATTACCATACGAGGTGGGGATGAGCAGGGCCAGGGAATGAATATGTATGAGGCGGATTGTACAATGTTATGCATAGGTAAGCCCCTGGGGAATAATAAGGGGAAAGACCATCAGGTGGGTATGCGTGTCTTTGGTGAAGTTATTCCCCATGCATCTTGGCCGATTAAATACATACCGCTCTAACAACTATGATTAGTTGTGGAGTTTTATTTCCACCCACATTTCACAAGAGAGTACAAGCAAATTATCTGAAGCCCCTTATCCTGCCAGAGGGGGACTGGCAGGGTTAGACCAGGAGCACAAGGAAAAGACTCTTCTCATTTGTTTGCTTTCCAGGCTCCATTTTGGATGAGAGCCCAAAGGAAGGGTGCTTGAGGGTTTTCACGTGAGCAGTTGCTTATATGGTGAGTAATGTAATTATTCAGCACGTGTGACTGGCCTTGCATGGGGCAGGCTCTGAGTTACACTAGCAAGGGACTTTTAGTAAAGGCAGCCTGAGTCACTCATAAGCCAATGAAACAGGTGAGAACAAGAAGAATAAGAATTACTACAGCTTCAAACTCAGGTGGGCTAGCAAACCTGTAGCACAGGCTCATGTAAGCACAATATGCCTGATTCAGTTTTCTCATTTCACTGGCACTCCACATGCAGATTGCTCACATTTGACAGAGGTGAGCAAGGTCCCTTCCTAGGTTTGCAGGACATGATGTGAGGGGGATATTTGCATTCACACGATTATGCATCAACAACTGTAACACAGGCAGGCAACAGGGCAACAATAGTGCAGGGAGCTGAGCTGCAGCAGTGACCACTTGATACGGGACCTGTACACTCCATCACAGGATGGAGGGCATGGCAGGCTAGGTCCTTGAAGAGGAAGTCTTTAGGGGAAGAAATGGACACTCCATGCATTTTGAGGGGGCAGAAAGCAGGAACAAAGCAAAAAAGCATCCCAGTAACTTGCCAATGAAGCATGGAAGAGTATTTCATCATACCATTGTTGCATCATTATTAGTCAAGCTTCTAGGCATCTGCTAATGTGACAGCATTAGTGTTTAGACAGATTTCTAAAAGGTGTCATGTAGGTGACTCAATCCCGTTCATTTCAGAGAGACTTGAGAGATAGGGACTTAGCTCATAGTGCAGCCTCAGCCTGGAATGTGGGAGGCTACATGGAAGGATCACTCCTTCATGAGCCTCTAAACAGCAAAAAAACCCAAATAGACTTTCACAGGTACCCTAATAAAATCTAGACTAATCAATCTAGCTTGGAAAGACTCGTTAGACTGAACTAATTAACCACTCTTAGCCCTTGAAAGCCACATGGTGGAAAACAGCCTCCAGAGTATTTGCCAGGGCACAGCAATGGCCTGATGTTCCCAGAGGGCAGGCAAGCCAGGAGCTAGAGGCAGAGCCAGCACAGGCAGAGCTCTCAGGGATGGCACATGGTCCAACAAGAGCTAAACACAGCTGCTGGTGAGGCTAGTCAATGCAATTAAAGTCTTTGAGTGCCCTCAGAGCCATGACTGTATTTTAGATGTAAAATGGCACAAGGAAGTGGATGATAGGAACAGATTCATTTGAACTTCTTGCAGTACAGCACTTACATTGGAATTTCCTAATTCTTGTTTTTCAAAAACTCAGCTATTATAATTTACTGTGACTTTCCTCCACAGAAATGTAGTGACTTCAGTCCGGTGGAATCTCAGGTCCAAATCTGATCAGTTAGCAAGAGAAACACGTCTGATCTCATTCCAATCCCTGCAGATTTTTGCCCAAAAAATCATGCAGACACTTCGCAGCTTTTGGGAAGATCCAATTTTAGATAGTTGAGAACAAACTAATTCAAGAAGAAGCACATCACAAGGAGTGGGATGCTTTTAGATACTCAACTGACCTGTGTTTTTCTCTTTTCTTGTTTCCCAGTATCAATTCAGTAATGATCTCTCAGAGCCCTTCCATGTTTCTCCTCCCCTGACAGATAAAATCTGGTAGTCAAACCTGCTGGGGATTTCGGCTTTGTCTGGATGGTTTTTTCTTCCCTTGCTACCTTAAACAAACTCAGACGCTCACAGAATGCAGTGTAACTGCCTGTGAGCAAAGGGAGTGGCTTTCTCCCAGGTCACGTAAGTCACGAGCAAATGTGTTTCTGTTTGGAATACTTGTTGTGGATAGCTCCCAAAGGAATAGACCAGTGCAGTACTCCTTCCCCTAAAACAGAGAGCAAACAAGATAAATCCAGTGACACTTACACATGAAAAAAATAGGAGCTGATTAAACACAAGGAACAGCTCAGAACTAGGATCAGAAAAGCAAAATGACAGAGCCAAGAAATGGGTTAAAAAATATCGGTTTGAAACACCAGGAAAAGCTTTCTTTCCCTGGTACATTCACTTGAGCAGCTGATAAGTAGCTGAAAGGAGAGCTAAACCATGTGTCAGGCAGGTGAGTTTTCTGTGGTTGTTAATTATCCTCGGTTTCTGAAGGCGCTGTTAGTGGCTATTGATAGCGTGTGACACATCACTCCTGCCCACATCCCTAACTTCGGGGACAGCGATGCACACATGAGCCACGTTAGGTTGCCACACAGCCCTCCACGGGAAGCCCACATAGTGGCATCTGTGCTGGCTCACTGTCACTAATCCTTGTCGTTTGCTGCTGCAAAAGGAACACGGTGGCTCTCGGGGCAGGAGGTGGGTGTCTGTGAGCTGTGACTCACTGCGTGGCCCTCCCCACCTTTTCCCGGTAGGCAAACACAATTGGGACAGAGCAAGAGAAGGTTGTTAAATGATCGATTTAAGTCAATCAAGACTTCAT
This sequence comes from Acrocephalus scirpaceus scirpaceus, assembly GCA_910950805.1. Classification (NCBI taxonomy): domain Eukaryota; kingdom Metazoa; phylum Chordata; class Aves; order Passeriformes; family Sylviidae; genus Acrocephalus; species Acrocephalus scirpaceus. Next base: position 15,773,221 of record OU383775.1, on the reverse strand, counting down.
TAATCGCGGGTTTTTATCTTGGGTGACCTGGGAGATTTTCTTTTGTGTGACATAGCTCTTTATACAACTGACTCATCACACTTGAGGCCAGATGATACCTAGCCCTGTCCTAGCTATTAAATTACTGCTCTGCAGTTCGTTTGTTTTATGTGTTCCCGGGTTCTTTGGCCCAAACGCACAATCTGATCGTTCATTTGCATGTAGGTAGGGGCAAGCTCCAGCTCAGAGTCAACTGTTCAACACAACAGTCTGGGTAGTGCTGGGACAAAGCTGAGAAACATAAAGTAAATTGGAACCCAGAGATATTTATCTTGTCACCACTGTTTAAAGTAAGCAAACTGAGCAAACAGTGAGCTGAAATAACTGTGTGTAGAAACCACTTGAAAATAGCCTGAGGTGCTTTGTTAAGGCAGGAGACCACCTTACAAATGAGACCTTTTATGCATATCACACTGTAATATCATAACTCAATGGTTTTCTTGCCTAAAGCAAATCAGCATTTGGGACTTTTCTGACAGGCTGTTTGTCCTTGCTGTGCACAGCTTGATTCACCACTGCTTTGCTTTTTGTGGAGTCATTTAAGCCTGGGCTAAGTTATGCAATCCCTCCTCTCTGGGAGAGTGTTATGGAATTATAAATACTCAACATGAGACAGGACAGTTTATAAATCAAATTTTGGCTCATGACACCAGCTCTCAAACTGAGAGCCACAGCATCGAGGAATTTTTTCCTACCAGCTGAGCAGGACTCACCTTTCCAACTAACACGGATGTTTTTCCTCATTTCTAGAAATCAGCCTATGTCAAGTGGAAAGGCAAATATAGGAAATAATTTCCTGACATTGCTCTCCTGGTAGTTTTATGTATAACTGTTGGAGCTGTAGCCAGACTGAGCTGTGGCTTGGGAGGGAAGAGGAGGCCATCTGTGCTATGGTGAACAGGAGAGGAGGTCTCCACATGGCACTCAGATGAGTCTATGCCAAGAAAAAGGCTGGCAAGATGCAAAGACTTTGCTATTAGTCCTACAAGCAAATCACCTTTAGTGCTCTGTGTGATGGTAGAAACACATCTCAACTGTTTTTTTCTATACAAACGCATGTATTAAAATAGAAGGGAGGTAAAGGTATTGGTTACATCCAGGCAAAGTCAGACATAAACAGCCCTACAAAGTACAGAAGCAGCATGAACAGAAATGTGGCGAATAGGTGCAGGTTCCTTCTCCTGTGCCCTGTTCTTGCTGTGACTGCAGGCTCTGGGGATCTACCCTGCACACACTGCATGCTGCCTTACACTCTCTCAGGCATCAAGGAAATAAATTCCAAGATCTGTTCACAGACATTTTCTGTATCTTTCCTATTTCCTATTTTAAGCCTTGCTCCGGCCTTTGAGGCCCTCAGTGGGACCTGGGAGCTGAAAGGGAAACATACCAGATTGTGGTTGTGAGAACTCCTGGATACAGCCTTTAGAGCAGTTCAGATGCTTGAGAGAAAGGGGTTAATCTGTTCCCAGTTGGGAGCAGTCTGCAGGCAGGGATTTGCAAGGCAGTAGGGGTTGGCCCAGATGTGAGGGCAGTGATTAACTCACCTCCTGGATCACTGAGGAGCTGTGCGTAATTGGCACTTTATTTTAGCAGCTTTTAGGATCCAGTCTATAATTAAGAGTTTAGATTAAATTCACCCTTATTTGAAAGAGAGAAGCTGAGAAACCAGGGATTGTCTGGGACCATAATGGCCTGGGCTTTATCTCTTCTTGAAGGGGAGGGAAGAAAAGCTTTAGGAATCCAGCCATTTCTGTCACAGTTACTCTGATTTTGTTAGAGTCAAACAGAAGATTTTACTACTCAAGACAGTGTGAATTCTCATAAGTGCTTATTTTTAAAAGGAATGATTCATAGATACTTATTTTTATTTAAAGATGAATTGTTTTCTGGGGGATTTAAATCTTTCTTGACAGTGTTTGTAACTTGACATGCCACAAAGCAGGGCTGTCACATAGCAATTGGAGGATAATACAGAGGAGAAACTGGCTATTCTCATTGGACTGTCTGGATGGGGAGGAGCTGCAGACAGTGGACAAACAGAGCCACGTGAAACGCTGCTAGAAGCAACCTCAAGAGGTCACCTCTGTTGCTAGGCAGGATCTGCTAACACAAGCAAGGAAAGGAAAATTAATCTCAGAAAATAATTTTAGCTTTAATACTTCAGGGTGGTGCTGACACTTAGGAATGGATTTGATCTTTAGATGCAGATTTTTATAGTGAATATAACCTTCCCCCTTTATTTTTCTTTCCCATCTCAGTTCACTTTGAGTGGGGAATAATTCTCAGCCCAAGCTCATGATCAATTTTGTCTGGAGTTGACAACTCTGCTGGTGGCCTCCATTGTGATCCCACCAGTGGAACCAAACCACCTGGAAAATTTGGGCCAGGAGACCTTGTGTAGACAGCCCTCTCGGGGAGGGACAGCACTTTTTAATTAACTGGCAGAAACCATCGTTGGGGAATGATTGCCAGTTCCATCTGAGGGGAGCAATCCCAGCTGCAGGCTGTAATTCCTGTTACCTGTACAGTGGAAAACTCTCCCAGCATTAGCCTTTTTTTCCTCTCAGAGGAGCTAAAAATATGCTCTTTGAAAACAGTGATACTGGTCTGAAATGGGAGAGGGAAGAAGCAGAGATATCTGGGACCTATGTGGGGGGCACACTGACAAATTTCCAAAGTGTTACCAGGGACAGTGGTTCATAGGGAGTATTGGGTTCTGAAAATCATTGTCATCTGTCAATGTGGATTAGTCAATGCTGGCTTTGGCAGGGCTTTTCATTTGATTTCCAAACAGAGGCTGCAATCTCCAGTCCTATCTCACCTGCTTGTGGCACACGGATCGAGAAAAGGTCCATGAGGACAACAGAGCACTTGTCTGGGCAAGGGAGAGGAAGAATATTGAGTGTCATTTTGGGGGGCAAAAGAGAGCTCTCTGTTCACATTAGCCTTGGACTGTTTGATTTAATTTAGGTTTTTTGTGGTTTTTTGTTTTGGTTTTGGGGGTTTGTTTGTTTGTTTGTTTGTTTACTCTGTACAGTGAAAAGCTTCTGGGATCAAGTTAAAAGGTGAAAATATGGACTTTCTTGGAAAAAAGTGAAAAGCTTTTTGAGTTATAGAGTCCTGATATCAAACCAAGGTAGTTTGCATTGGGCTAATGAGGTGGATCCTACACTGCCAGCTCAAACCTTCCTGCTGCAGAGCAGAACTGGTGCCTACCCAACAGGAAAATGTGAGGCTGCCAAATTGAGCCAGCTCAAGATCTGCTTCAAGGCCACCTGAGCCGTCTCACCAGCCACGCAGCCTGGGCAATGGGGTTTGGTAACCTCCTCAGTTGTGCTGCTGGTGAAAAGCATCTCAACTCAAGGCCCGCCATCCAGTGAGAAGCTTGAAGCAACAGCAGCAGCAGCAATATCTGAGGGAGAGGGCTTGGAGTCTGGGAGTGTCTGATCATGAAGCTTGGGAAACCCTGAAGAAGTCTTGCACTCAGATATGAATGCGGTGGTTCTCATTCACACTTCCAGCAGACGTTTATCCAAAAGCCATCAACTGCTGTTTGCAAAGGGATTAAAGTTTGCCGGAGTCACTGAGGTATCTCTTACCTAGATCTGGGTTTACTCATTTCAAGCGTAATTGCAGTTTTGACCTTAAACTGCTCTTGGTTACCTACTTACTTTTTCATGCTTCCACTTTTCTGAAGGATCTGCAGATCCTCCAAATGCAATGAAAAATACATTTAATCAGGGTTGATTTCCTGAAGAAATCACTGGGAAACAGCATTTAGAGACAAGTGCTGAGCATGCTGCATTTGTCAACCATATGCTGGGGTATTTTCTTTCATACTGGGCTCCACCAATAGCATGTATTTACAGGCGTAGAATTGGAAACACAGATTGGGAGTAAGCAGCATTCAAAAATCATGTTGAGATTTAGCATCCTTTATTTCAGAGAAGGAAGAACAAAGAAGGAAAAAACAGAAAACAAGGTAAGGGCAGATCACATCAGAGGCTGCTGGGTGAACCACAGTTCTCACTGGCATTCCAGAAAAGAGGAGTTGAAAGGTATGATTTGAAGGAGGGTAACTTGCAGATGTTTATAGGGAAGATGAAATGATGATGGCTGTAAGAAGGAAACACCCCATGCAACTGGCTGGTTGCCAAATCCCACCACCAAGTGACTTCTGATGAATAATATGGGCCAGGGGAATGCCAGATTTGCATTGCTTCCCCATGCACAGAGGAGAGAAAAAATGGACCAAGCTGCCTTATCCCTTCAGCAGGTCACAGGACTGCTCCTGTTCTGATGAACCTCTCACTGCTCCATACCAGTTCCTCACCCCCTCTGGGCTCATGAGACTTACTCTGCCCCAGACTGGAAGGCAGCTGTGCTGGGGACAGGGAGGACTATGGACATTCCAGTACAAGTACATGTGTAAGTCACTGTCAGGATGAGGCAGCCAGGATACTGTTTACAGCAAACCAGAAAAGCAGCGGTTTTGAAGGACCCTCTTAAGACCTGAATTCCATGGTGTAACGCAAGTTGTGCAGAAATGCACCGTTCTTAAGCCTAGTTTTTTTCTGAAGGGGAGGCCCATCAACTGACCCATCAAGGAGGCTCCAAAATGTGCTCCCTGCTTGCCTTGACTGCCTCCCTCTTCCAGCATCTACCACCTGCAGAAAGACCCCTCACCCCTTTCCTCTCCCACAGAGCCCACTTCACCCTACAAGATGCTGTGAACTGGGGACTTTCTCTGCATGCCGTCCTTGTCTTACTGACCGACTAGCTCTGCTCCAAAGGCCAGATTCTGTTGGTGAATCTCCATGGGACTGATGGGAGCCAGTACACAGAGGGAAGCCCAAGCTTTGGGTCAATGTGATATTAATTTAGATTCTGCTCTTTAAGATACTTTGCAGCTGTAGCTAGGAGTGGTGGTAATGGCAATATTTCGTAGGGTTTCCATGGCTTTGTAGCCAGGAGAGACAAGAGGCTGTAGCAAAAGCAATTGCTGTGTGCACATGAGGCTGTATTTGCTATTCTAAACAAAGAAGGACATTTTTGCCTGGCTTTCTAAGAAAACAAAGCTTATGCTCTCATGCTGCTTTTCCATCTGTTCCCCCTTTGATTGTTCCTCAGCAAATCTGGAGCCCATTGGCCAGCGTCAGCAAAATTTGACCATGGAACAGTGTGCACTTCCTTCTGTGGAGAGACGGGTGGCTTGATGGAGGAGAAGACAGGGATAACCCAGCTCTTTAATTGGGAAAGGCCAGAGCCAGCTGGACCAGAGTGCCGGCTTGGCCTGTCAGCCCACGCTTGGCTCTGGGTCCACCACAGCTTGTGCCCAACCATGGAGGCTGGGTAAGACCTTGGCTACCTCAGCTAGTAACTGGACCTGGTGGGGAGAGTTTCCTCCCTAACCATTGTGCTAATCAGCTTAAGCCTGCAAGATGACATCTGATAAACTTGGACTTTCTAAGAAAATATCTTGTAGCTATTTTGAGCTTGAGTGATTCAAAGCATCCTGATAGATGATATATTATTAAACTCTTAATTTTCTCAGGAATTTGTATTTTGGCTTGACAATATTTTGAGGAAACCCTTTGAGGGATATCTTTTTGCAGAGCAATCACAATTGTTACTATAAACACATGCCCCTCTCAGTCCTTCTGTCTGACCTCGCACTGTCGGATAAGCAGGCTTAGCCTTCACATGTCCATAGGGATTACTTTGTATCTGTCCCTAGTGGTGACTGGGATAAAGTGATCTTTTCTGCAAATGCAATTTAGCCTTTAGGAAGTTACTGCTTACTCATGTGTTAACCTCAGCTCTGAGCAGGTGACCAAAGACAGGCAGACTGTAGCTGCAGGCTCCTCTCTAAATAAAGAGGAGTCTGCAGCTACAGCTGTCTGTGCTCTGCTGCAGGTAAATATTTATCCATGGAAGCTTGGTGAGGGCAGCTTACATTTGAATGGCTGATCACAAATCCCCACAGGAGACTGCAATAAAAATGATTTGGTGGCATCAGGTGCCACAAGGTATTAAGAGACCCAGGAAAAAAAAATAGTCCAGTTCATTATCTCAGTGACAGGTTGTTGATACAGAAAAGCAGTATTTGATACCAGAGACTCAGATAATGAAGAGTCAGAAGCCAGCTCAGGAGATCATCAATGTCTACCTCCTAGGCTAAGGCAGGAGCAAGTACTTCAGGATCATCCTAAGCATATTTTAAATATCTCAAATGGCAAGGATTCCACAGTCTTCCTAGTAAAACATATAATTTGTGATATATTTTCTTTCTAATGGGTATTCCATTCTTATTCTCTGAGCTGCACCCTTCCTGAAGTGTATCCCTCCTCTGACTTTGATTACAACTGTCCAAGTTTTCAGGAGCTGCTTTCCTATGTCCCAGTGACTTTCCTAGGTTGTAAATCTGACAGCATAAATAATTTTGAATATCCTGCTTTCCCAATACATTCACAATAGGGATCACTTCTGATTCCAGCTTTTTACAGATTTCTGACATGCTAATGAGAAGCTATGGAGCAGAGAGGCTGCAGTGCAGGACAGTTTGAGAGAACTGCGCTTCCAGACTCCTTGCAACACCCCTGGAATTTTGTGTAGCCACGGTGGGCTGACTGATCTACTCTTCATCCCTACGTGTCTCTACTCCTTTGTGTTCCTGTATGTGGTGATGAAAACCAGTGCAGAGGGTGTGCAGAGCCCCAGATGAGGTAGAAACATCAGAGCCCATTGAAGAGGCCACTCAGAAGAACAGTCTGCTGGGGCATGTTCGACAGCGAGTGGGGGCCACTTGGGTGAGACACTGCAAAAGCAGAGAGGGCAGAGAGCAGGGGAGGGGAAAAGGAGTCACCACACCACCCCAGCACCATCATCACCCCCTGCCACTGCTTTCCCAGACTCCTCTGTCAGCAACACCAACCCCAAATTTCTTACCTTTGCCCCTTAAAGGCCTTTTGTGGCCTCTTTTCATGCAGTTCAAGTGCCTCCATTTAGCAAACCACAACACTTCCATTGATAAGGTCTTTTTTCCACACTGCACCATGCAGCAAAGGAGTCCCTCTGTTTAAACACCATGACATCACCTTCAAGGTCATCCTATAAACCCCTTCCTAAAATTATTTGTCACAAGCTCTGTGGAAAAAGTAGTGAGAATGAGACTGATGGCATGCATTAAATATACTGCCAAGCATGGACCTCTGCTCTGACCCTCAACTTTGAGCATGGCTGACCTGTAAGCAGCATCTCTGTTGTGTTATATCTCAGATTGGGCTGGGTTGCTGACACATGGAGCACCTTTCTCTTTTATCTTTGCACAATGGGCACCACAGTACAAAACTGGAGCCCTGAGTTGAGACACAGTTAATAAGCAAGTTGGTTACAGCTAAATGAAGAAAGAGTATCAGTCCTTTTAATGTCAGAACAGTCTTGAAGCTTTGTTAATACAATTTCAGTATTATTCTTTGTGAAACAATCCTGTTTAACCAAGATGATCAGACTTTTCCCTTCTCTAATTTTAATGTGGGTTTATAAAATAGATACATTTGGCATGTCATCTAGAAACATTAACCAGGGAGGTTAAGAGGTGAGGCTCTTGGGTTTAAAGCATCCATTTAGTAGATAGATAAATGAATTGACTAAGTGCTACCCCATTTGTCATAGGGCTATTACACCTGATTTTTTTTCTGGGCTAGTTATAAGCTATTAGTTAATGGGGTAGAATTAGATTTTTACAGAACTCTGTACAGATAATTTTCTTGGAAAACATTTTGAAGAGCCTGCTGTGTCCAGAATGTGATGTTCCTCTGCTCTCTAATGGATTGGTCCTCAAACAGCAGGACTGCAGCTGCAAGTGGTAGTCTGTGGCTCCTCCATTAGAGGTTCTGCTCTAGCACAGGAGAGCTGTAATAAAGAGAAATGACATTTTAATGTGGAAGTAAGTTCAAAGTCCTCAGTTCTGAGCATCATGGGACATTAAGGAAATTTAACATTTGATCTAGAGCAGGGCTACTTGGCCTGGGGAGCCTCAGCTCCAAAGTCATCACATCTTAAAATTCTGCCTGCAGACTGTTTAGCTTGGGCTCATCTGTCCTCATGAGATTAATCCAAATAAAGAATAATACCAAGGTAACTTCCTCACAACAGGATCCCAGAGCAACGGAGAGTCAACTCAAACAATATAAATACTAGGTAATATAAAACCTGTCTGGATAAAACAGTGTCTATTATATATAACAAAAGTTATCCTGCACCAGTGGGGGTAGAAGTAGGGGCAGATTTGCCATTTTCCCTATGTTTTCCATTAATATTTTTGTCTGAAAAGCTCCCTACATTTCCCATATTCTAACATCTTTGTCAGGCTGAGGAAGGTACAGACAGAAAGCTCTGGGACATTTCAGGGTTATGAAGTATTTAATTTCCAGGACACCCTTATCTGAAGTTGGTTGAGACACTTCAGACAGAAATACGTCCCATCTTAACAGAGAGGAAAGCAAAGAGAGGATATTTTCTAGTGGATAATTGACAGGATTCCACAAAATCACCACCAAGGCATCACAGACAAGCCTTTTTTTTTTTTTTTTTGCCTTAGCAGTGAGGCTGAAGGATACATAAAACACAGAAGGGCTCTGGATAAGGTGAGGGGCAATTCCTTATACACTCATCAGGGCTTATTTGCCCCAACAAGAGGTTTAGAAGAGGGTGGTGTTATTCCTTCAGTACATATCTCCTTTGATGCTCTCTTTTTTTAATCAAGCAACAGTGATCTTCTCTCTCCACAGTATATCCTAGACCTTATATATATTCATTCCCCAACTCTTCATATGATTCTGTTTTGCTCTTTACTTCTCCCTTGTTATATTTTCCCTAGCAAACAGAGTCTCATGATGCTCTCTGTGGCTGGGAGGAACTCCCTCAGCACAACCCCAAATCTCACTTGCTGTTCTCTGTTAAAATCCTACCCAGGAAGCCCAAATGCCTGAACAAAAGCTGGCAGCATGTAGGCTGATGTGCTGCTCTCATGTTTACTTTTAGTCCCCAGCCATGCTGTGCTCAGTTTTTTTCTCTGCCTTGGAAACTGTTAGGGAGAATCTTGGCCATTTTGCTCTAGGTCTGTGTCTCAGGCATTTGAGAGGATTGGGTGCTCGGTTTGTTACTCCTGTGTTTTATGAACAAAATGTTAATATTGTGAATAGCAAGCTGCTTTAGGACCACAGCTTGACAAGTTCAGGCATGCAGAACTGAAAGTGGACTTGTAGTTGAGGTCAAAATAGCCTGTGAATGCCTCACCAGGGAAGCTGGGATGACAGGCACCCAGCTTCCTAGCAGGTGCTGATTTCTTTCACATGGAGCTACTGTTGGAGGTCAGGGCCTCTTTATTGGAACATGATGTGACTGCATCACTTGTGTTACAGTACAAAGAACAGAGTCATCCCAGTGACACTGAGAATGGGCCTTTCAGTGAGGTGAATAAATAACAGACTCTCTCATTGGAAACCTGTAATGGTGTCAGTACAAATCAGGGGATAACAAGAAAGAGGTGCTACCATTTACCATCAGATATATTCTCTCTCTCTCGATTTTGTCTCAGAAAGCCCCTACCACTTTTTTGGGAGGTCCTGCAAAATGCAAGTGTTCAGTTTTGAAACTGATGCTCATCAAGTCATGGAAATATTGGCTGAAAGTCCCCTCTGCAGGTCTCCTAGTGCAAGTGTCTTTCTTAAAGTCCAACCTGGCTCTCCCAAACAGCAAACCTTGGATACCAACCCTTGTATTGTCCACTGCTCCTTGTTATAAACGACAGTTCTCCAATATTCCGTTTTAGAGGTTTATTGGAAAATGACAAAAAGAGATCGAAAAGAGACAATTCCCACAATCAAACGGCAGCTCTGAGCCCGGGTCTCGAGCTGCCGGGTGGACCAAGACTCAGCCTCTATCGCACTGGGTCCCCCATAGTTCACACCAACCATCTCTCGAAGGTTAGTTTTTATAAGGTTTTTAGGCCCTCAGGCTGGGTTTCTGTCCAGTCTGAATACGCAGATAGGATTTCCATCCACCTGGAGTGAGAGTAGAATAGAATTCCGGGAAATCCGGTCACATCTCCAGATCTGTCTATGAATTATTCCTGAAGTCTTCACTAAACACGTCCATGAATTATTCTTGAAGCTCCCGAACATGTCTCGGTTTGGTTTCTGGGTTTGGTCTCAGCAAGTGTCAGAATTCCAGGAAGATGGAGTGATTGGATTTTCTGAGAGCTGAATCGGTTCTGATGGGCACTAGTGATCGTTATCTGATTTTTGTCATCTGGTGCCCCTTTTGTATGGTCCACCCCTCACTGATATGGAGAATACAGTTCTATTGTTCTATCAGCAGGCCACTTACCTACGCCCCCTTGTTGGTTTCTGTACAAGGGGGGTACCTTTTAGCACACTTAATTTAAATCAAACCATATAATTATAACAGTATTAAAAAACTCGAATTAAACTACATATTTATAACATCCTGAAAAGTATCTGCTGTTTGTATCTCTCTGTTGGGTGGCTGTGACCACCTCCAGCTCACCTCTCCCCAGCCTAAGCAACCTCAGCTCCCTCCAGCTCTCTTGAGGGGGTACATCCTGCAACCTCCTGAACACATGGCAGCCCCACTGGACCCTGCCAGTTTCCCCACATCCCCCTTCACCTGGGAAGGGAAACTGTGAAAAACGAGGTTCACTTTCTTAGAAAAATTTATAAGTTTAATAATAATAAAAAAAATAGACAATTAGGAGACAGACTAAAGCAAATGTTATATGGCCAGGTGGCTTGGCATTCAGTCAAGGGCACATAACAAAAAGACTCGTTCGTTAAAAGTATCAGCATGTTGCATATTTATAAATTCACATGCATGATTCAAACATTCCTTTTGAGTATGAATTCCTTTGTTCAGTTTCAACTCCCCCCCAGTCATTTTATCTGGTAGATCCATCTGCGAGTGGCTCCATTCCATCTGATAGCATAAGTTCCATAAATTCTTCTCCTGAGGTTTTGGTCATCTTCATTTGGATAAAATACTGATAACAGAGGTTCAATAAATTCCTTTTTGTAGTTTTTGGTCAACAATCTTCATTTGGTTAATGCAGGAACGCAGGCCTTACCTCCTGGTTTGTCCAGTTTAGATGTTACAAAAAAAACCCTCCAAACCCAGTCTTTTACTTTTAACACTATGTTGCAACCAAAAAAAAATATACATTCATCACATTTCTAAACTCTATTAACAAAAAAAAAAAAAAAAATACAGTAAAATCTTCCTATATTATACATAGCATTAATTTTAATATTTGTGAAAGAACGACTTTATAATATGCATTTATAACAAATCCAAGGCTGGAAAAACCCAGGTACAGCCTCCCCACCACCAAGCAGACTGGAATAAGTGACCTCTGTCAGAGCTGGCTGTCCTCCTCTCCAGGAACACACACAAGCTTTCTGAGGGAGGAGTTGCTATCAAAGGTACTCATGGGTTCTTTTTACCCATGAAGTTGCCCTGTTGCTTTTTTAACCTCTGTAAAGGTTTGAAACTAAAATCTCCAGCAAGGAGTCTTACAGACTTCTTGCACAGTGTGTGAAGGACCACTTCCTCCTGCTTGTGGAGAGCTTGCTAATTGCAAGTTTCATTTCTTGTTCTTATAGAAGAAAGCACAATGAACCATTTATCATCTCCCTACCCTTCCTGATTTTATAGATCTCTATAGAAGTGATAACAAAAGAAGACAAAAATACATGAGGAAGACAAATGCTATATTCTGCTTTTCTCTCCCTTTATTTCCTGAAACATGTGACTCCTCACACTTCATTTGAGCATCACCTTTGGAGATTGTCTCCTATTGTTTCCTTCTCCTTTGTCCTTATTGCACTCCAGCAGTGAATAGCAACTAGGAGTAACTGAGGCCATAAACAACTCTTTCCCTGTTCATTTACCTGTGTTGTTCTGGCAATTGCCTAATGGTAAACATACGACTTTACCGACACAGTTTAGACCACAATGTTAACAAGTTTAATTCCTTGCCTTTGAAGGACAGGCTAATACAATTTTCCTCTGCATTTCTCCAGGCTATAGAGTCAAGAACAGCCACAGGCAGAGGTGCTCTCAAGACCCCCAGCTGCATTATCATCTGAATTTCATTATGATTCTGAATAGTGCCGCTGATGAAGTTGACTGGGGAAAAAAAGCAACTTAATCTGTTAAAGAGCTGCAAAAAAGAGCTGTAATTCCTTCTGAAAGATTGTTTTAGCTTCTTGCTCTGCTAATCTGGTGCTTGTGTTTATGAGGACAGTCAGTATGCATCCTCAAGCAACAATTTTAATGTCTGCTCAACATATGCTGTTTACATGATTTTGAAGTCACTGATCTTGCAGGCAGTTTGACATTCAGCAAAGAACAAGGCCTGAAGGGAAGGAGATAGCCTGCAGGTTAGGAACAACCAGCTGAACCCTATAGAAACTAACCCCAGTCCTCAGAAGAGCTTTGCTAGAGCAAGGGGTTCAGGCAGGGGCTGAGGGAGGGGGAGAGGGGTACATTTCTAAGCCGCTCCTCTGAATCTGACACAGGCAAGAAGCCTCCAAGTCCTCAAAATGTTACATTCATCCAAGGCTTGCTGGAAAGTAAGCTGGCCATCTCCATGGAGTGGGAAAACTGATGTGGAGTATAGCTGGTGATGTCCTGCTAATACCCAAACAAGGGGCTCCCACTCTTCACTCTGTTGACTCAGTTATCCTGAGTCTATCACCAAGGGAGGACAGAGTGTGTCCTGTGAGTGGGAGATGATGATGTAGGAAGAACAAACAGCCTCTGTATGGGAATGGGAATTACCAGGAGGGCGACAGTAATCCTTACCAGGGACTTTCCCTGTGCTTATTAACCATCCATAGCAAACTTGAGCTGCTTATTCTGGGGCCATGAGGTTAAAGGTGGTCTCTGTTTAACACACAGGTGTGCTGACAGGGAGGCAGTCAGGACTGTGAGGTTTTTTGTGCTGCAGAGCCACCCCATATAGAGAAAAGTTCCTAGGGCTGCATGCAGAGGTGGACACTACCCTGCAACAGGAAAGAGGCCGAAGGAGACACAAGGCAGAAGCCAGAATCCTTGATGTGATCCTTTGGATTGACTGAGTGCAAGTTGCTGTTCGGGTGATGCTTAGCCTACGGTTTAGAAAATAGAGTTTCTTGCGCAATAGATCGTAATTCCTAAGGGAAGCTGTATCTTGGTTTTTCCTCCCCAACGCCTCGGTGGTGGCTCTTCTCCTAAAATTATTGAATGGCACCACCTTGTGGGTGCTGGGAGGTGAGGAGACTTTTCCATCTTTATTCCATGTGCGGACCCTGCAGGGTTACATTTGAATAGCGAGGCATGCAAAGGGTGATTCGTTCTCACGCTGCTTCTCAAGGACCATGGCACTCATGCGGCCAGCTGACAGAAACAGATTTTAGTGCTTAGCGGTTGATTTTCAGAACTTAACTGATTTTGCCTTTGCTAGAGCTTATATTGGAAAACTGTAAACAGATATAGTAATTGACACTTTCCAATTATAGAGAAAGTGCAGAGGAAAAACCACTGAAATACACATTAAAGATCATCTGCCCAGGATGCCGCTTCTTACCTTTTTCCAAGATGTGAAATCCATGTGTCAGCTGGTCCATGCATCACACAATTCCCTAAACTCCTGAAAGTAAGGTGTAGTGGGAGAATTTACCATATGTACTCTTGAGTTTGCCTTTAGGGATTACCCTGGCAATGACAGACAGCACATCTCTTAAACTGCAGCTTCTGGGAAGCATTCAGACATATGTTTGTGAATAGAACAGCCCGTGTACAATGACTCCAAGACTTTGCAGAAAGCACTGGCTGCATGTTGTATATTTTATAGAGCATTAGGATTCTTGTTATCATGGGTATGCAGGAACCCAGGATGCTAAACAGCAGCTATGGGACAGTGTGAATGTGCACGCATGGAATACCATGTTTTTTGGTCAAGTGGGATTATCATGTATAAATCCAAGAAGCCCCATGAAATCTACCCAGACAAGATTTTGCAGAGTGAATAGGATGATGTCCTAAAAAATTGGATATATTGTAGCCTAAACTACATCGAGAAAATGGAACAATATTAAGCAGAATATAGACAGGTGAGCAGACACATTCATACACTTCTACTGTCCATGGGGAAAAACTCGATAAAAACATAAATAAATATAAATGGTTAAACTACCAATTAATTTTTTCAAACCTGCTTCTCAAACTCAGTTTCAATTTTGGAAAGAGCATTTTCCTTTTACGGTGTTGCTCTCCAGCCATGTGCCCACCTAGGTTTTTTTTTAGGCAAAGTTACAAGGGCTGGGTGCAAGGTTGTGCCAGAGATGTGCCAAGACACCATGGGCAGAACAACATGATCAAAGCAATGTGGTCTACAAAGTGAGGAGCATGCCAAGAAAAGGGATGAGGAAATCTTGCCAGGGGATTAGAGAGGTTTCTGAGAGCAGGCATTAGGATAGGAGTGGGAGGGCACCAGGCCAGTCAAAGCAAGGCTCTGCAAGGGGCAGTTTGCTGTGTGTTCCCTATAACCCAAGGCATCCACCAGGATAACCCCACCTTACACGTTGCACAGAGTGAATGACAGTCCTGTCCCCAGAGCACCTACAGCCTGACAATAGCACAAAATGTGCTGAGGGAAAAGTGTGAGCTGTGAGAGCAGATGTGTGCTGTGAGAGGCAGCAATGCTGGCACAACAGCAGCCAGCACTCTGTGGGTGCTTTTTCCAGCTATGACAGTGGAACACAATTTAAAGAAGGGATCTGGAAGAGGAAGATGAACCAGTCTTAGAGGCAGTGACGGGGATTTCCTCTTCACTGCCCGGAACATGCCTGTGTGGGAGAAAAAATGAAGATACTTACTTGGAAATTCAGAAAACTGATGACAGCAGTGACCTCCGGAATAAATCAGTGTCTGTTATCAATATCCAGTTGTGAAGAGCAATGGTAAGAAGGAAGGGAATTTACAGGCTGTGATCAGCAGCGAATGTTTGCAAAAGGGATTAAAGGCAGTGAGGGAGGCCCTCTAGTGGGAGAACCCAAGAAAGGCAATCTCAAACATTAGCTGGGGAAATGATCCTAATGCAGCATCCAGGATGGTCGCAAATGTGAATCAAGATTGTCCCAAAATGCAGTTTTATTTATATTAAGTAAGGCAAACCCCCCTCGAAACTGAATAAAAAAATCCAACAGTTTATATTCAGCTGATTACAGGAAAAGCTTTTGATATCTGGTGAAGGAGGCAAGCCTGAGCATATGAACGAACATCCTATGATGCACACAAATTTTAAGTCACGTAGAAATGGTAGCATATTTCATATTCTTTTAGCTTGGATTCCCTGTTCATTCACCAGGTGCTAGGGAAGGTCACAGAGACACTAAAAAGCTCAAATTAAATATTGGTCCCACCTCTTGTGTGAATCTGAGGTAGCCAGAAAAACTTGCAGCATGTCAAAAAAGATAATACAATGGGAAGGGAAAAAACACTGTCTGCCTCTGTTATTGGGGGAAATCACTAACTCTGTGTCTACCTCAGTTTCCAATTTGTAGTGTAGGGTGAATAGTAGTTCTTCACTGTTATAAAAAGTCACATGTCAAAAATCATTAAAGCTCTGAAATGCCAACATACTCAGGAGAGGGAACAAGCTTAGTGTCTGGGCCTGACGTATAGTGGCACCAACTTTTTACAGCTTGCAGATTCTGTTTTAGCACTGAGCTGCCAAACAGGACAGCAGACCAGCGGGGCTGTGTTGGTGAGAGGACAGTTTCAGCTGCAAAGCAGGCTCGCTTACAACAGCCACCTTCTGCTCCAGGAGCCGTGGCTGTCAGGAGGACAATGCCTCTGCCTGATGAAGAGGATGAGGAAGATAACGTCCATTAGACACCTGTAATAGTTTAACACTTGGATTTTATCGTGCAGCAACACATTCAGTATTTCCACCTATTTATGTAGTGTTTTAGGGCTGTATTTGACAGGCTTTAATGTAAATATTGTATTGCTGGCACACCGACAGCTTTTTTTTTGGCATTCCTTTTACAGAGTCTTTACATAGAATGAGTTGATGTGTGACTCATGTAAATTCAGATTTTTTTTTACTTTGAGCAGATGTGGCCCCTCAGTGTGAGTCCGAGAACAGTTGGAGTGTTGCTGGGATTTATTTACAAACCTCCAAGCCAGCAGTTTCAAATCTGGGTTAAAGTTAGATGCCTGTTTCCATGACAGATGGTCTCATTTTGAGAAGGAGTGAGTCTTGACAACTGGGGCTGGCTGTGAGAGTGAATTTCTGTTTCATAAAGATGATTCTATTTTCAGAGTATTTTCAGATCCCAGATCAAGATTTAAATCTCCAAATTCAAATATCATTTAGGGATGAACAACATTTCCTCTTGCCAGCATCAAGGCTCCTGCTGACCCCTAGCTGGTGCCAGTGTTTATCCAGGCTGCCAGAAGACTGAGGAGTCCTGGCTCTATTGTCACCTGTGCCTGACAGAGCTGTGGGGTGTCAGGAGTGAAGGCTGTCTGGGAACACTTCTCAGAGGGTTATGCACTTCCCAAGTGCTCTGGTGTTTAGGGAACAAGCCTGAGCGTATGGACTGTCCCTGTGACTTGGCACGGCAGGATTGTGGTAGAGGGTCCCTGGGCTCCACAGCAGCCCTGGAAGTAAAAGGACCAGAGAGAGGTTGTCATAGAAACCCTGCTTGTTCTTTAGCCCTGACAGGATCAGATCTCATCAGAGGTTTTTCTGGAGCAACTCAGAGGAGAAGTATTTCCACAAAAATGTTCTAGTCCTTCCACTGAAGACTCCAGTTGCATTGAACAAGCAGTGCCTGCTGCTGATCCAGCCTTCAGGAGAAGAGGTGTGGGCACAGCACTGTGCCACCCTCCCCTCCTGAAGCAACAGCTCTGGCGTGGGGGAGGAGTCCCCACTTTTGTCACACAGGGTGGCCACTGAAGTGTGTGAAATCACATGAGGTGTTTTACATTGGTACTAAGGAGCTCCAGGTTATTTTCCCTGGCCTATAGTTACTTTTGTGGAAAGGTAAGGAGCTTCACTAGCTGCTCCCAGCAGCTCTGTGCAGGTGTCTCATGTCCTTATCCCATCTCAAATGGCACAAGATGTTACATTTCAGGGCAGCAGCCTCCTGTGAATTGTCTGTCATTGTCAACATCGCTGCCGGGCAAAGCAAAGGGAGGGCATCTCCTGTATCTGATTAATTTCACCATGATCCTTGTCAGGGAAAGCAGTACACCTCCAGTCTAGCTCCTGGTCCCTAGAGCCTGGATTTTTATTCACTGACCACAGCTTGGTGCAGAAAGGCAAAGCCTGAGAACATGAGGAAGAGGGGAGAAACCACACTCAGTGTGCTACACACAAGACAACTGCGGCATGTGCTGCTGAGCAGAGGGGAGCTTGCAGTCCCAGAGCATGGATATAGGCCATGGCCCTTCATTAGCCTGCATTATTATTAGGGTGGCACCCAGAGGAATTTTGCTGCCAGTGATGTAACTCTTCTTCTTCTTCACATTATCTCATATGCCATTAAGAAGAGGGCCAGACTGATTTTTGTTTGATTTCAGTACCTTGCTGGTGACATCTTGAAGGAGTGTTGCAAAGGCAGTCTGACATGTCACCCAGGAAGCTGCCTGTAAACATGAGTTTGTGCAGACTTCCTGTTATGGAGAGAAAGAGCTTCTACGTCTGACGTTTTCATCCTAAAGAAAACAAAAACCAATAAAATAATACCAAAAGCACCCAAAAGAAAACCAGCATTCAACTGACACATATATTAGAAATTTAAGCTACCCTTCTAAATTTCAGTCATCTGGAAGTTCAGCTGATTTCTTTCTGCCTTTCACTTTTGTTTGTAGTAAAAGTTCTTTCCTCATCAACAGTTATCAACTCTATCAAGAGGGGCCAGTTTTGCTCATGATGGACAGAAGACTTTTTAGACAAAATATAGGAGTCATTAAACTTAAATCCTGCATTGTGCTGAGGCAGTCCAACATCCTTTGGATCATTACTGATGAATATTTCATTCTCTTTCATTTCACAAATAGAATTTATTTTTCTGTACTGAATCAATCAAATATATAAGCCAGTCTCCAGCCAGCAAAAAGGTGACTTTGTGAAGATTTTTTAATTCTTCTTTGGTGTTCAATTCAGTGGCTGTTGCCTGGGGTGCCATTAAGGGCTATTAGGCACTAGCAGCTGTTTCAGGTTTTCTCGTATTGATAGTATTTGTATGTTCACATAGCTCAGAGGTGTCCAGGATGGTATTTACCTGGGTGCTGATGAAGGAGCACTGGGGCAGCTCTCCCACAAGAAGCTTACACTCCAAGCAAACACTGTACCTCAATGGACTTAATAGGAATCTAAAAGTGCTCAAAGCATTTGTGAGGCACCAAAATGCTCCCCCTTTAACCAGCCTTATGGAATTTCCTGCGTTCATTTTGCTAGTAATCCTTTTGCTCTTGAGTAAATTCTCAGTGGCCGACGTCACATATACATTAAACCATAAAGATGGGGGGAAATGGTGACCAGCTGCAGATTAGCAAGGATCTGAACTTATTATATGTGATAGCAGAAGCAATTTGTCACTGAGTGAGTCATCACAAGTGCCCTGTTCAGGGAATCCATTCTTCCTATCCAATTCTTTGAACAAAGCATTAGTGATTATAAAGTCCAGAGGAAACTTACTTGGACAAATACAATTTTCAGGTAGTTCTGAAAAGCTTATTGTTGATCAGACTGTGCACTTCTCCAAGATAAAAAATCCTTTGCAGATAAAACTACTGGAATGTGTGGAGAACAGTGGTGAGTGGTTATCTTTGGCTTTGGATGAAGTATTTTGTCTGTGAGACAAAAAAATGCAGGGCATAGGAACTGGCACTCTTGATGACTGAATTAACTTTGAAATCTCTCTCAGTCTCTGAGACCTCAGAAGATACTACAAAGACTTTCCTGACAAATAATTCTGTAATTGCACTGGGGCTGAAGATTGTTTTCAGTGACGTTCAGCAGTTAATTATGGGCTCATAAGTTGAAGTCTATGGGGTTTTACAGAGCTATGCACAGCCTGGATTTTTCTTTTGTAGTGGATTCAATTAAAACAATTTAAAAAATATGTTCATGCCTTTTTGGACCATGGGTTTTGCTGTCAGATGCAATGAAACTGACACATCCTGCAGAGCAGCTCAGTCTCATAGCATTGACATTTCCCCCACAAAAATACCCAGAAGTTAACTTTCTGAGCAGCTCTTGTTTGCAATAGCAATACAGCACAAAAGCAACTACAAAGGTTCAGACAAATTTGTTGTCATTTTGTTAGGAATGGCACAGCTCTAGTTTTTTATTTATTTGCCCACCTACATGGTGGCAGGACCTTGGATTTGCAGTTTTGGTGTAGTGTCAGCTCCTGCATATGCACAGAACAAAGACGTTAATTTACAGAAAAAATAAAAAACTTACTTTGGAGACTGTAAAACATTTAGCCTTGCTGATATCATGTAGCACTGACTTCTGCAGGTTAATTATGGCTGGTGTAAAAAGCATTGCTTTTTGTCAGTATTGCAAACTAAATGTATTCATGCCTTCCTGAATGCTTTCTCAGCAGTTGACAGCCTTGACATTTACACAGGGGTGTGGTGAAACAGGGCACCAACACCCATAATCATCACGAGGAAGGAAAGCATTCAATGATATAAAACTGTTTCACAGTCTCTGCCTTTCACTAGAAGAACAGTATCTGGCTCAGTGTATCTTCAGGCACAGACTCTCTGCAAGAGCTTTTTTGTTCTTTAAACAGAACTCAGCTGACAGGTTACTTTCTGGAAGAGGCAGGGTAATATGTCTATTAATGTACTGCATTTGAGAGATGTAGCCGCAAATTAGGATAGGAATTGGGAACAGAAACAAATGGGTTTACAGAAATGGGAGACACTGGGATTCTTGGTGTGCAGGCTCTGTGCAATCAGGTCTGTGCAATCAGGTCACAAAAGCATTTTCAAAGGCCTTGCTGCCTAGTTGCTACTTCTCCATGTCAGAGCTGGAAAGAACTTCAATCTCCATTTTACAGAGAGCTGTGCACTCAGGTTTTGCTCTGTGTGCTTGTGGGGTGTTGCTTTGCTCGGTTGCAGAAGCCCTGTTCATATTCTGTTTTCCTAGAAAAAAGGAGGCTACTACAGCAAAGTACATGCCTTTTCCAGCACTGGATGAGATTCTGATAGAGTTGGAATTTTCCATGTCTGCAGCATCAAGAGCAAAGGCCTTGCTGCCTAGTTGCTACTTTTCCATGGCAGAGCTGGAAAGAACAAAAACTCTGTTTTGCAGAGAGAACACTGCACTCAGAATTTGGTTTATGTCCTTGCGCTGTGCCGCTTTGCTCATTTGCAGAAGGCCTGTTCGTTTTCTGTTTTTCAGCAAGCAAAGAAGCTACTGCAGCAACTTGCCTGCCTTTTCCAGCATTGGATGAGATTCTGATACTGTTGGAACTTTCCATGTCTGCAGCAGAATGAGTAAGAAGAGCCTTGTAATTTTTATAGCTTATTAAATTGAGCTGATGTCTCATCCTCCAGATGTGAACATACATGCTGGTTGATCTAACCCACATTTGAAAATGTTTATCATGTTCAGTGAGAGTTGGAAGCATCATTATCCTTTGGCGTTAGCCGAGTGCTTACTGAGTGCCTGTCTTTGGAAATAGGCAGTCCCTCCCTGGGAGCTGACAGAGGAAAAGCATTTGATTCGTGGTGGTCAGGATTCTTCCCTGCAGCACTTGACTGGCTCAGTCGTCAGGCTCTGGCAATCCCACTGGCTCTCACACGAGTTTCCCTGAAAATGGAGAGCTCAATAAGCCAAGCAGTTTATTTGAGCACTGTATCTCATATACATGAGAGCCCTGTTCAGAACACAGGATGGCACAGGTTGCACCTCATTGCTCCATGTTTTCTCCAGTGCTCTGGTGTAGTTCACTCCTCAATTCTGCCACCTCCTCTGAGTCCTGCTCCTTACCATCTCCTGACCCAGCTCACTCTTTGCCCTAAGCCCAGTTGAACTTGAGACCTCAGTACCCATCCCTCTCACTTGTTCAGGCTTGTTCAGTGAGGGGTGGCTAATGCTTAGGAGGAAGATGGCTTTTGGAAAGACTCAATATCCTCATATCCCTCATCTGAAGGTAAAGAAGCTTGTACCTCAGAGTCAGGGGCCGTAGCTGGTATTGTGCCACAGGTCTCTGCCACTAAGGTCACATAGTGACAACCAGACAGCTGTGGCATGACTTTGCAGCTGGCCAGTGCCATGCAGTGGCACACACTGGGGTTACATGTGCCCAGAGAGATGAGAGTGGCTCCAAAAAAAAGCAATCAGCTTTTACCTGGGGTAGAAATAGGCACCTGCCAGGTATTCTATAAATTAACCTGTCTCTGTATATTATCCTGTGACACTGGAGACACTGACAATTTTGTTTGAAGATCCATCTTCAGTCTTAAACTTCCCTGCTTTCATAGCTGTGGAGATGCTCTCACATTTGCAGCAAGCTCTGCTTTGCCATAAGCAGGGAAGCTCATTGTCTGGCATTGCTGTCGCCATGCTCCTGCTGCACTGACTGCTTTTGGTGGCCAACACACTTTCATGTTGCTTCTAAAAGATTTGCTCCCTGTCAATACCCAGAGGTGATGAATTCCTTCAACAATGGGGACATGTGAGCAATCCAGCTTATCCGAAAGGATAGGCCTGTAAACATTTCAAGGATGAAGAAGTCACATACCAAGAAGAAGAAGAAGATGCAGAAAGTCACATATAAAGAAGAACAAAAGATGGTAAACAACTCCAGAATGTGAAAATCGGAAGAAGGCCAGAAAAATGAAATGTATAATTTTGCTATGTATGTAAGAAAAATTAACCAATAGAGACTGGAAGGCTAACATGTGCTTTTAGGGGCAACCAATTGTAAAGTAGTATGAAACATGTGATTAAGGCTAAGGACTGTATAAAAGAGACTGGAAAAATTAAATAAATCAGCTCACTTCAATCATGTTGGTCATACAGTGATGTCCCTTTTTCTTTTCGCACCCAGATATGCTGGAAACATTTGCTAAATCAAGGGTTCTGTCTATACTTTGAGTTTAAAAGTGGACAAAGGAAGAGGAGGAGGCACACTCAGATGTGTGCAAGCTGTTTGGAGCTTGTTGCCGCAGAGCTCCAGACTAACTGCACTTGGAGAGTGAGGCTCTGGGGGGAACTGGGAAACAACAGGCCAAGTCATTTACAGGGGGGATAAACAAGAACCTGCAAAAAAACCACTATTGCCCTGGCTTCCTCAATGTTTGTAAGTGCCCCAGGTCTTGGTACAACGTTCAGCTGAGCATCTGGGTGTAGTACTATAAGCAGGACATATGTCTGGATTATAGCAGTGGTCAACCAGCAGCACATACATCACCTGAAGATCCTCCATTTGTCTCCAGATGAGCCCCTCTTACATATATTGCATGTGTCTGTTGCATGTGAGGTAGTCATCTTTACTTCCAAAGTTCTGCAGGTAAATAACCATTTGGTGTTTGATTTGTTCTGCATGCAGCACATCAGCTGGTCCCATTACAAGTAATTTGAAGTCTTTCCAAAGTGCTAAATCTCTGCTTATTTTCATTTCCTGCCTCTAGCAATGTAGTAAAAGATTGTCTCATTCGCTGTTTGAATCCTGCAAGCAGAAATATTCTGTAATCCAGGTCAGACTTAGATTTTTCTACCATTCCAAAGCCTAGTTTTGTCAGCCAGATTAATTAGACCTGGTAAGCGTGTAGCAGGGGATAAAAGAAACCCTTCATGCTCTGTAAAAGCAACCTTGAGGTGCAGTAAGGCTCTTGAGGTGCAGTAAGGCTCTGCACAAAGACACTAATTCGTCACGCATGTCCCCAAGCTGCGCTGCACAGCCTGGGCTGGAGGTGGAAAGCAAGACACAGCAAGCATTTGCTAGAGCCTCACTGTGGCTGAAGGGTTATCATCCGTCCCCAACAAATAAGTTTTTCTTTCCCAAGGAAAGGAAAAAGACCAGCAGACACAATCCTGAAAAACAGCGTGCCTCTGAAGAAAGACGTCCTCTTGCTTTGTGCTCAGGCATCTGATATCTGGCAATTAATTTGCTTCTTTGTATGTCCTGGCTGGATCATCCTGTGCCCCTCCTGTACAAAGGGCAAAGAAGAATTGAAATCAGTTTTGCTTGGAAACAGATGCCAATTAACATCACTGGAGAAGGGCAGAAAGGGAACAAGAAACATCTCATTGGAGCTGTTGACACAGGTATAATGTTGGAAATGGTCCCAATCTTTCCCAAAGCCTTTTGTTCTTCTGTTTCCCAAGCAGCTTCTTCCATGAAGTTTTCCTCTGTGTGTGCAGGCAAAAACATGGTGGAAAGAGCTGAGCTGAGCTCACATGGATCCCATGTCTACTGGAGTTTGTGGTAGGGCTGTTCTTCCCTTAAAGGAGAGAAATGTCTTGCTCCCACCAGGCAGTGAAATGGCAAATGCAAAAGCCCCACTTCCGATTTATTTCCAGTCCCCATGACCAAAAGCTGCTGTTGGTTTTGTGTTTTTCCAGAAGGTCTCTTCACTCACTGTTATCCCCACAGTTCTTCTCATTTTTCCCTGTAACTTTGTACAGAGAGGCAGGAAGAAGAAATGACAGGGAAAGGTTGCTAAGCCTAAGCCCTACTCTCAGCATGCAGTACACAAAGCCTTTCTGCTTTGGCAGATCCTTTTATTCCAGAAACAGGATCTAGTGGAACCCTCTATCCCTGCAGCACAGTTTGGCCCTCACTGGTGACAGGCTGCAGGTACTGTACTGAGTTTGCAAAGGCTCCGGACTGAAGCCTGCCAAACTTGCTTTGCCTGGACTACTGTAGAGCACCTGCTGCTTTGTTTCAGTTTGGCTTAGCTGTAGGAACACTTTCCTCCTTCTAGCCAGGTGCCTATGGCTGATTAGGTTTACTTTCACTAGCACTGCATGAAAAAAACATAGTTTTATACCAGTTCTTCTGTGCACTATGAGGTGTTCACAACTCCAATTTCATACGCTGAAGCTAACAGAGGTCATCATGGGCTTGGTGTGACAGCAGAGATCCTACAAAATGGAAGCACAGGGTGCAGTGCAGGGGGCTACAGGCCCAATGAGATGGTAAGAGATTGGGCACAGGCCTGACTTTGGAGCACTCACAGCTGCAAACCACTCATCTACAGACAACTAAAGAAATGCAGATACAGGGCTGGACGAGAATGGTTTCAAGGGTAGAAAAGAGGACAAATAAATAATATCTTACATGTATTTAATCAGAATCTATTGTGAATGTGGAAATGGAGTTCCAATCCAATGAAGTTGGAAGTTGCAATCCAATGAAGAAAAAAACAGGTGTAAAAGTATGTAACAAATCATAAAACCGACCCCCAGGTGAATCCGGAGTGAGGAAGAAGAAACCATCAGCAGCAGCCTCACATTCCTCCCACAGAACAACTCCAGATGCTGATGATTTCCTGTAACACCACCATCAGAATGAAACCACCAGCCTTAAGGTTTAGATGAGCATAGGCAGGGGGAACATAACACCGGGAATAGGGATGGAAGATAAGAAACATGCATAAGGCTTCAAATTATTTTTTAATTATTATTATTGCCATTGAAATTTTTTTCTGATAGGAGCATTATTTTCTGTAATATTTTGACCTGGAATAATAATGATTTTTTATTTGCATGCTAAGATTTCAGTTCTACTAACATTCAATTCTTGTCTTTATATGTAAGGTATGTTTCCCTTTTGCCCAGAAACAATATTTTCAGCATAACACTTTTGGGCATAAGAAGTTTTCTGAATAGCTCAGAAACATTCTGTATTTTCTCACAGGTTCAAAATAACCAAATACTTTATAAGCTGAAATCACCATCAATGTGAAAAATGCATCTGGCCCAGAGAGATCTAAAGAGCTTCTCAGCCTCAGATGTAAAGATAAATGGTGTTTTGGGTAAAATCAGATTTTGTTTTTCAGTTATTCCCTTCAAACCTGTTCCTGCTGTCTTGGATGCTCTCTCTATGAGTCAAAACTCTTTCTATTCCTCTTCTAGACTGTACTTTGTCAAAGATGAAAGCCACAATAAACACCTTATGAATTAGGAGACATTATTTTTAGCCACAGATCAAAATTCAAAGAAATAAATGGAAACTTCCAAATTCCTAGTCTTCTTCTAGTTCCTCAGTGAAGCTTTCCACATCAATGTGTTCCATTTCTAAGTGTTCTATAATGTTTTCTGGATGTATTATGTTTACAATAAAATTCAATATCAATGCATTGCCATCAAACAGGTGCCCTTAGCACCAGCTTTTCTAAACTCCTGGAGAAAAAAAGAAGAGGTTAAGGCCAAGAGCCACCAGAGCAAACAGACTCATGCAATTTGGAACCATAAAGAGGTGAGCAAACCATGTGAGGGATTCTCCTAGTTTTGGGCTGGACTTCCTGGCCAGAATTAGTGTAACCTGTAATTACAAGGTACTGTGTAATTACAGATGTTTTCTCATTCTGGACATCCTGGACCTGTGGTGTAGAGGTGATTGGCCAGAATCCTCATGGCCATTCCTGATTCTGGGGTTTTGGCTTCCCTCTCAGTAGAAGATATTTGCAGAACACTTTTCTCTTGATTTTTATGTGTCTCTGCACCAAGTCAACTCACAGGACTACTTAAAACTAATCTGTATGACTAAGAGCATGGTCCAGATGCTGCTTGAACTCTGACAGGCTGGGTGCTGTGAGAACTTCCCTGGGGAGCCTTATCTTGACATCTGCAGCAAGTGAGGGTTGATTAATGACTATAATGCTTTGGAAGATGTGCAAGATCTAGACCCAGTTTTGTGAGTGGCTTTGGTTTTCTCTTTGGATGACTCCAAACAACATTTGGAGATCTGATACTTGAATTCTCTCTAGTTTGAATATACTTACTATATGGTTGTCTTCTTGTGAAATGAAAATAAGGATTTCTTTATTTGCTATATTTTCCCTTAAAGGGAAACCCTGTTTTCCTGCCAAAATGGTGAGATACCATTTTATTGCAACCTGTTGATTTTTAAGATGCATGGAAATTCTCTTTCCTAAAATAGAGCTTGGCATAAAGGAGTCATAATTAATTTCTTTTCTGTGAATTTAATTTTGGCCAGTTCCTTCTGCTTCATCCAGTAGGAATTTCACCCTCAAACCTATAGGCCTTGGTTCTCTGTGTTTTACCTGGGCACAAGTCTGATTGCCTAATCCCACTTCCCCCCATTGCTGCTGGCTCTGACCCGAGTCCCAAAGCAGGACATCTGAGAAAAGCTTAGATCAAAGCTCCCCACCTGCCAGTGGGGTTTGGCAATTAACCTTTTGTTTATTCCCTTGCTGTGCAGCAGAGGCACTCCAGGTATTTCCTTGCTAAACAAAGGCAGGCGTTTAAACACAGCAATCGGCTTCATGACTCTGGGCACCGTTACTGCACACAGTTAGACTCTCTCCGAAAAGATTAATGCTGGCATCTTAAACATCACTAATGCCTTATAGACAATCCATTAACATCAGTGTCTCCTAAGTGGCCAGCCATACCATTATTTATAAAATAGGGATCCTTTCCTAGTGCTACTCCTACCAGTCCCTTGATTTCCTGAGCATGGAATCGTGCCTATTATCAGCTGTGCATTATTTTACACTGCTACATTTTTTTTACTATATAATGAGCTCTGTGTGTGTGAGTTATATGACAAAAATATAAAAAATAGCAGAATATTGCTATTCCACTTCTGCAGTGTATGAGCTGATCTGGTTAGACACAAATGCAGACAGAAATCCGCCTCACCTCTCAAGCTAATTTTAGTCTCTCCCTCTGTTCTCCGTGGCTGTGTGTGTATTAAATCACTGGCAGTCTGACAGCGTTTCAGTAACCTGTGCCACGCGCAGAGCAGGATATACTCACCAACCATCTGCTTGCATGGCATGGGTTAACTGATCCTGTGGGATTGTGCTTACCTAAACAAAACCACTGCAGTGAGAGGAAAAACAATGAATGGGTGGAGATGATCAGCCCATGCATTCCAGCTAGTGCAGTCCAGGCAGCAATGACAGCCTGAAGGTTGCAGCAGCATCGGCATCAGCATTCCAAGTGCACCAATCTTACAGTCTGGAGTGATTTTACGTGGAGCTGTTCTTTATTTGCTGAGCCATGGCCAGTAACCAGGCCAGCCTGCAGGATGATCAGAGCAGGCACTGCAAGTTCTTATCCTATATGTTCTACCAGGCTGTGAGAGATCACAAGCCTGTGTGGATGCTGGAAGACATGAGAACTATGGAGTATTTTTACTGGGAGGAAAATGCCAGCCTACGAACCTACTCACCTTCAGAAGCCCTTCTCTATGCTGTGGTGCATAATCACCTGCCTTACGCTCAGTATCTGCTGTCTCATTTTCCAGAGGAGGCTCTCAAGGTGCCTGGGGAACACTTCTGCTATTGCCCATCCTCTGCTCCTCATTTGGCCATGGCGGTCACATATGACAGGAGAGATATCTTGGGACTGATCATCAAAATTGCACACAAGCTCCCCAGCTTGAACTCCTATATCAATAGGGCTGGCTGCTTTCATCTGGAAGATGGGAAAACACCCCTGCACCTTGCCTGTGAACTGCTGAGGTCAGAGACAGTCCTCATCCTCCTCGGGAATGGAGCATCTCCCAGGATAGAGGACAGTAAAGGGCTTACCCCACTGGATGTCATCCTGGAGCAGATGTGGGACTCCAAAGTCAATGTCGCATCAAAGAAGCTCTGCCTCGACTACCTCTTGCTCTTCATGCCCAACCCACAGTTTAAGATGCGGAAAGTTCTGCAGGAGCATCCAGACCACTGGACAGCTTTGCTGGGAGAAGACAAATTCAACAGCCTGGTGGGGAACACACCTGCTTCTTTATATCTGCAAGCTATGCAAACTATTCTCCAGACTCTTCCCCCTTCCCACTTCCCTAAAAGCATCCAGGAACTACCTATACCTCAGGCACTAAAGCCCTTACCATCCTATGGCAAAAAACTACCAGCAAAAAATGTGGTAAATGTTTTTCCTTGACTTTATTCAATAGGTCTTGGATTTTCCAAGGCAACTTAGAGGAGCTGGTCATCCACCACCCTCTGCATTTTATTGTGATTTTAGTACTTAACCTATTAGGCTATGCTGGAAAGTCCAATATTTTGTGACAAGATTTTAAATGTCTTTTCTAACTGATTGCAGACACAGCACTTTTAAAGGCAAAAGCCTTCCTTGTTTTCTGTTTTGTTGTGCATGTGCAGGGTTAACTGTAGTTGAGACTGTGTTATGTTTGGTTTCTTAGTTGTCAGCTGGTATCAGTGTATCTGAATTCCCAATATGATAACTGTATGCTGTGTAATGCACCTGGGTTGAAAGGAGGTACATACCCAGTGGGATTTTAAAATGGTGTCACTGCTAGAGCTGGGAGAAATACCATCCCCTACCAACAAGGTTCAAACATCAGGTTTCCTTTCTAACAATGCTCAAGCATCATTAGTAGTAACCACAAAGTGCATGGCTGATGCTGCAAGGATGCAGAGGCTGTTCCTGCAGGATTACTGATCCCACCACATTACTTTACAGCAGGTCATGGTGTGGAGGACATGAGTTCAGAGAGGGGCAGTGCGTGTATATTCCTGGGGGATAGGAGATAAAGATGCTCAGGATAGCTAATGGAAAGCATCCAGTCCAACCTGGGAGCGAGGGGGTTAAAGGCAATCCCAGCACTGATGCCTCTACAGGCTTTTGCAATGGGGAAGGAACCATTTTCCCTGCTGTCCAGTAAACAAATGGCAATTGGAGCAGGGACAGTGGGAGCCCTGTCTTTCATAAGTGACATTATTTCTCCTTGACTTGTGTTTTAGAACATATCTCTACAGGAGATGTAGCTCACTAACTTGATTTCCTGTGGATCTCAGAGCCACAGGCATCTGTTAGTTATCCTAAGCTGGGGTATGATGTTCTGCTGTTAAAAGTTGTTACTTGTTGGCAATTTGAGTATTTTTGCCACCCAGGTGCAGACAGAAATCCTTATCTTGGAAATTTCAAAATGTTCCCACTGACTGGGCACTGCAGGCAGGGTGAGTTTGCAGAAAGCGGGGCTGGGTCTGGGTAGCTTTCTGGGTAGCTCTGAACCACACTACCCTCTCTGCTTAAGGCACTGGTCCTGCTCTCCTGGCTGTTCTCAGCATCAACAGAGCAGTGGCAGAATCCCAGCTCTCTTAGGGGGACATCCCTTATTTTCGACACCAGTGTTCCCCTCTCCTTGTAAGTGCAGCCCTCTGTTCTGCTGATGTAGCGTAACTCACTTCTCCTATCTGCACTGGGCAGCAGTGAAGAACTCACTCTTCTCTTCAGATGGATTTGGAGCCTAAGGCTGTGAGGAACAAACCGCTTTCCACAGGCAGTAGCTGAGAAAGATGTGCAGTCAAATCTCAATTGCTTTATGCAAAAATGGCTTGTGTCTCATCCTGATAATTCCCTGCCTGTGCCAAGGAGGCCACGCTGGACCTGCACCCTTCTTTCCGTCAGCACAGGGAGCACTTCCATTTAGTTTCCCTCTGCATGGGCTACCTCCCGTGTGCCAGGACACTGGCAATGCCAGCCAAGTGGAGATTTACAGTGAGACTGCAGAACTGCCACTCACAGCCACCTGGAACATCCTTTCTGAAACACTGGGATGCTGCTCCCAGTCATGTCTTCCCGCATGCCGTGGGAGGACCTCAGTTCTGGTGCCACCGGCTCTAGGCCAAGGTGAATAAGCAGGCTTGCTTGTGCGGTGGAGAAAGCCACCTTTGTGAGCTGGTCAGCCCAGCCCTTAAAGGGGCAAGCGGGCTATGAAGGGGTTAACCCTTCTCCTGAAATCCCACAACTCTGGTGCTGCAGTGTCCCTCCATCCCTGCCCCTGGGGACTTGAATGTCCTTCTCCGTCTGTGTCTATTCCTCCTCGATGGGGAAGGCTGCGAATGGGGAAATGCAGAATCAGCGTTGGGTGCAGGTTTTGGGGGAAGCCTGCTGCTCCACAGCCTGTGCTGCAGACAGAGGCTGTCGTCACAGTTTGGGAAGCAAAGCAGAGACCAAGGCAGATTTGCATTATAAGCGGTAGCTCAGCTGCTTCTGCCAAGCCCTCAGGCTCCTCAGCACTGGCACATACTCCCCCAAAAACCCAGAGCTGGAGGCAGAGGACAGAGCAGGCTCTCGCTGCCCATGGCTGCCCGGAGTGACTGTGCAGAGCACTGTCCCTGTGGCACCCTGGGAGTCCAGAGGAGCAGGATTGGGTTTGTCCCCAGCAGCACTGCGGTATCTCATCTGGATGTCGGTGGGTGAGAGGCAGAGGAGGCTGGTGAAGGATATTATTAGAATAGTAATTAGGTCCTGGGAGCAGAGATCCCCGGAACGGAGGAAATGGAAATCATCCAGTGCTATTGCACTGGTTCAAAATCATGTGAGTTTCAGTGCTGTGAAGAGTTTCAGAAAAAACGGGAGGGAGGGGAGGGCTGTTCATCTTACAAATCCAAGGAGGCACGTAGGGACTGTTGTCATTAACGGAGAGCACTTTCTATTGAGGCAGGAGGCTGTACTCAGAGAGCCAGAGCAGCCCACTGTGAGTGTAAAATGATGCAGGGGTCTCTTGTTGGCTGCAATAGTTGTGGATCAATGCAGAGGTCAGGAATCAGGCACTTCAGGCTTTATGAGTGGATTTGTAGCAGACAGCAGGATGCTTGTGTGCATGCATTTGTCCATATGGGAGGCTCCCCTCTGTCCACCTGCCAAGAGAGAGGATAGAAGATGAATTGTCTTGACCAGTTTCCTTCTGGGACATTCCTGTGACTGGTGCCCCAGCCTGGAAGAAAGCTGCTAGTCCACTGTTGGCCAACATGTAAAAATTCTGGTGTGTCCAGCCCAGAGTGTGGCAGGCAGGTACCCACACAGGAAAGATCACTCCACAGCCATCTCATTTCTCCTTTTTCCTGACCATTTTAGCAAGAAATCAAGCAGCAGCTGGCCCTCAATCACATTGGGCTTCCCATGTGCAGTCCCAGTGGGCCAAAGTTTAGGGTCATTAGCACTGTGGTGACAACTCTTTCCATTGCCTGCAGCAATATGACTGCAGGATGGGCACTCCTTCTCTTGGAATGGGGGAATCTTCTCCCTAGACCCTTTTTGCTTATATTGTGGTGATCTGCCTGTTAGTTTGAGATCCCATTTGTCTTCCTGCTCAATACAGTGACATTACATCAGATATGGCCAAATCTACCTCAGCCCTGCCTGTGGTAGTTTTTCCTCTCAATTCTTTCCAAGTCAGGCCATTAGCAAAAGTAAACTCAAAATATTTTGCAGACTTCCTGAAACCTTATGGTCTTGAAAAATCCCTATGCTTGCATGGCAAATATGTTGGTGACTTTGTTAATCAAAAAGGGTGCTGGTTGCTGTGTGGTGATGTTTACATTCTGCATATCTGCATACTGAGTAAGTGTTGCTCAGATCTGTATTTCTGAACTTGGGGAAAAAGAATAAACACAAGAGAGAAATGGGGAGGGGTAAAGTCTTTTCTGATCTTTGGATTTAAGTTGTTTCTGCAGGTTACACCTCTTTAATTTCAGTTTTGAGGAGTAGCATTGTAAGGATCTGAATTGTCTGTAAGTCTTGGTTTTGGTGAGAAGCCCTTCAGTGAGCACAGTGGGGCGGGGTGTGAATGAGTGAGTGAAAATGCACCGGTGCGTGCGTGCACATGTGTGAGTGCCTGCCCTCTTGTCACATGCGTGAGTGTGTCTGCCCTCTTGTCACGTGTCTGCCTGCCCTCTCGTCTCACAGGTGTGTCTGCTCTCTTGTCATATACACATGTGTCTGCCTTCCCTCTGTCACACGTGTGTGCGCCCTATAGTCATACATGTATCTGCCTGCCCTCTTGTCACATATGTGTGTCTGCCTGCCCTTTTGTGACACACGTCTGCCTGCCCTCTCGTCACACACGTGTGAGTGTCTGCCTACCCTCTCCCGGCAAAACCGTAACTGACTGACAGCTCCCACCCACTGCACTCTTCGTAACAGCAGTGTACGATGCCCTACGGAAGCAGCCTTTTCACAAGGTCAGTGTGTGTCCCAGACCCTGTGCTGCTGACAGGTAAGGACATTTCTTCTTTTGTAAAGAGGCAGCAGTTTTGCTCTTGAAATGGGTGTTTTGTCCCTGAATACCAAGCACAAGGGCTTCTGCTTGCCGGCAACTACAATCATCCAGCAAAGAGTTTGTGATGCTGGCTACACTTTATTCTAGAACACGTTTTTTTAAGAAAATAAAATCTCTTAAACATACGTCTTTGTCTTTCCTTTTTTCCTGGGCTGCCAGCAAAATTCAACTACCTATGACTTCCTAACCCTGTGTTTCTGTCTATTTCTGCAGCATCATTAGCAGGAAGGACAGGCCAGATTCTGACCTCAATTACACCTCCCTACACCTGAAGTTGTGCTTTTTAAGTCAGTACCATCACTATTGATGTTTGTTGGTCTAAAGGAAAACAAACTGTCTGTGCATTTATGTTTTTCCAGGCTCCATAACTCTGACTTCAGCATAGAAATAAATGTGACACTTAATCCCTGAAAACATTTTTTACATTTTTTGTACTCTGAATATATAGATATATATTTTCCATCTCTGACGTCAATGGCATTTCCCTGTTTCCAGTTCCCTTGGTGTTTCTGGAATCAGCATGGCAGTGACAGATGCTGTTGTTCAATTAAGACAGAATGTTGCCATGCCCAAGTACAAATGAACGTTCATTGTATGATACAACTTTCTTATAAAGTCATACTTTTGTAATTTTGGTTTCTCTTTTTTAGGGGGGGTGAAATCTTCCCTATATTTGTGTTTGCACATTACTTGCTGCATTATTAAAGATAAAAAGATTGTAACATGCTGGAATAAACTATATATACATAGCCTGATATAATTAGGTACACTAGCTGTGAAAATCATTTAATCTGATCGTATTAATATAATAAACTTGCAATATAAAATTGATGCGTCTTTTATTAGCCAATTGGTCAAAACCACCCACAAGTATCTGTTGCTTTCACTTTGGCTCATCTTATTGCTTGATGATTTCATTCTGTATGCTGAGCCGTTATCTCAAAAAATGTGATCTGAGGAGAATAATATTTTCCTTCACAGGCTTGCAGTAGCTGACTGTGCTGTCAGAGGACGACTCCAAGAGATGAGGAGAACCCACACTGCACAAATCTACTGAAAAAAATAAATCAGAAGGAGGGGGCTCAACAGGGGTTGAATGGTAATTGGTTTCAGAGATTTTCATTTTTTATGTTTGAGTTCTTCTGCAGCTGTTTCCCATGAACGTAAGAGTGCTGGTAGCCTGCTTTCCTTCTCTGGTTTGTGTGCCATGAACAAGATCCTTTGCTTCCTCAGGCTTTTCTGTGTACAGGAAGATGCCCTGGCAAGGCTTCCAGCACCAACCTCTCCTGTAGGCTCAGCTGAAGGTCTCCAGGCAGATGTGCATGTCTCGCCCTCTGTGCTCTCCATGGGGTAAGGATCCACCAGATTCTGTGCCAACACCTGAACCATCCAGATCCTCCTCTGCTCTAATAAAAACAGCTGCCCAAAGTGTTTCAGGTGATGGGTAGCTGGTTTGGATGATGAGGATGATGATAATAATCATGGGGTGTAGACTCCAGCACCAGCTGTACCCACAGGTCTCCTCAAGGCACATTAGTACATGCAAGCTGTAACCACAGGATAACTCCTTTGAGCCTGTGCTTGCATAGCAAGTTACTGGTTTCATGGAAGAATGCAGAGAGGGAAGTTTCAGCAATCTCATTTAAAGAAGATCAAGACTATGACCTTGCCTTCATAGCAGGAGAGTTATCCATAACTACTTCACCTCAAGACTGTAGTCCCCAAAGATGTAGTTTTCTGACTTATTTGCTTCCATGTCTCCTGTGTTTGAGAAAGGTAATTTGATTCAGTTTCTCTTGTGCCCTGGCAGCTCTGCTGGGGCTGATCATTAGGGAGCCCCAGGCTGACACATCCCTCAGAGCCAGTCTCATGTAGGTATCGGGTTTTTACAGCTGTAGTTAGTTGGAGCCCACACACCAACAGGCAGCAAGACAGAGATTTAAATAGAGAAATTTAAAGGGTATATTCCCTTGTGTGGGAGGAAGCACTGTCACAAGCAGATGATGCATTGAGCGAAATCCTGCCCACGCCTCAGTTACTTGGGTGCACCTCCCTGAGTGAGTCACCCCAAAAGCAGCTGACAGGTTTGGTATGTCCCACACTGTCCCATGTCTGCCTGGCCAGCACAGCAGCAATGCCTTGGGGAAGCATGCTCTGCCTTCTGCTGCACCATCACTCTCAGCTGGTGACATGGATGGCTACCAGGCTCCAGCTCCCAAGATACCTGCCTTCTTCTCCAGCACTTTGGAAGCTGCTCTGAAGCCAAGAAACCAGATTTCTCTGGGGGTGACTCCTAAGCAGTGCTTGATCTGGAAAATGAGTCATAATTTTCCAGTGTCAGCTCCAGCTTTACTAAAATGCATATATTGCTATGGATCTCCTGTGAAGGAGAAGTTTATTGCTAGTGGGAAGGCTTTTGGTGAATTTCATGAGTTCGTAGAGATAAGAGAGCTGTGCTCTGTACACCAGTTCTGCCCACCCACACAGATCCCCGTGGAGAATGGTGAGGTGTCACATTGAGACACGAAATGAGCACGCAGCACACGCTCAGTCACCCAAGGTAAAAAGGAGAGCTTTATTTACATTTTTCTAGAATTTATAGATTCTCTAAAGTGAGAGTGGATTGGAGGATAATATACCTCCTCTGAATCACACTGGCCAGGTGAACAGTCTGTCAATTTTCTCCTCCTCCAAGGAATGCGAAAAACACATAGTGTTTTGGTAAAAAGTGTGGGAATTCTGACTCCAAGAATGTAAACATCAGAAGGCTTCGAAAATCAGGGCGACAGTGAGGGGGAGGAATGATTATCACAGAGTTGTCAGACTCACACAAGAAAACCTGGGAGGAAGGAAGGGAAGAAGAGGGTTGGGAGAGGCAGTATGGCAAGGTGCCTTGTGGGAAGCAGATCCTACAGTTGAACAGAAATAGGGAAGATAGTCTGGAGAATCCACAGTACAAGCTATGAGAAACACAAACCACTCACTGCCACTTTCTGTGGAGCTTGGTTTCAGGGTCACAGACAATGTCAGGATGATTAAAAAGAGGCTGACAAGCATTAGAAAAGGCAATAATCACTAGAGATGACTGGAAACTGATGTTTCTATTCTACCAAAAAGGACAATATTGCAAAATACACTTCAGTTCTAATTTGAAATGAAAATTCAATATATCAAAACCGGTTTTACAAGGAAGAAAACTGATCCAGATCTATCATGATAATTCTTAAGGAATAGTAAATTTTTTACGATGTAATACTTAGCTTTTTATTTTTAACAGTGTTAAAGCACTGAAAAATAATCAAAATACTATTTAAAAAACTAATTTCTTTTGATAGCTGAAAGTCTTTGTTCAGATTTTATTGTAACAGAATTTTTGTCAAAATAGGAACATAAAGCATGCGGTGCTGGGTGCTCCCAGCATCATGCCATGCCTCCATCACTGGCAATGGTAAGAAGAATTGAGAAGCCAGGTAAGCAGACCACCTTTGCCTGGCTACTTTCAGCAATACATTTCCTACTTAATTCCCTCAGTTCCCACAGCTGTTGGATTCGGGATATTGGAGGCTATACCCTTGCCTAGTCCTTCAGAGTACTCATCTTATGACCTAGTGTCCCAAACTTCCTAG
The DNA here is from genome assembly GCA_910950805.1 of Acrocephalus scirpaceus scirpaceus. Lineage (NCBI taxonomy): Eukaryota > Metazoa > Chordata > Aves > Passeriformes > Sylviidae > Acrocephalus > Acrocephalus scirpaceus. Next base: position 15,737,220 of record OU383775.1, on the reverse strand, counting down.
TTCTCTTCTGAGCCTGTTGATACAGTTGGATCCATGACTTCCTATGGCAGCAGTTTACACTTATCTGCACCCAAGCTCACCTGCCACTTCTTTATCCTACTCAGTTTAGCGGGGTCCTTCTGGTGCCTCTGTTTGGTGTTTGGATACTTGGAAAACTCTAGTAGCACTGTGAACACAGAGCTATCACTGCTCCTTTCTCCAGCCACAGGCTATATACTTAGCAAAACTGGTTCCCACACCAATCTCGGACACCCCACTTCTGCCTCTTCCTCATCCTTTGCCATACTGTAACCAGCTTTCACTGCATGAAATAACTCCTGTGATCTCATGACAGCTTCATTTCTTTAATAATCTTTGGTGTGGAACCTTGCCCACAGGTTTTTGATAATCCAAGTACATTATGTTCACCAGATCTCTCCTTTATCCTCTGTTCTTTTGAGTGAGGTAAGTACAAACAATTAAATTTTTATTAAGATAAACCTTGCAGTAAAATCTGTTCTGACAGGAGATGGCAGAATTAAAAAGCTTTGTCCATTAGAAGGACCTAAAGATTTTTATGGATTGTGAAAAATTTGCTTACAGAAGTATGGCCCATGGTGTGATTCTTGGAACTGTCCTGTGCAGGACCAGGAGTTGGACTCTATGATTCTTGTGGGTCCCTTCCAACTCAGAATATTCTTTGGTTCTGTGGTTCTGTAAAACAAATTATCTTGAGATTGTAGGGGAATTTCAGATGGTATTTCTTTAAAAGTGTCTTCTAATTTTGAGGCTTTGACTGAAGCTGAAAGTGAGCAACTACAGGACAAAAATCTCTTCTTCTGCCTGGAAGGTGTTAGGGAGAGACACTGTAAGGAGACTCTTTTTCTGAGTTTACAGATTGTAGTGAGATACTATTTTCAGCTGTGATGCATATATTTGCAGACACTAAACTTCTCACCAACAGAGGTGATTGCTTGATCAAATGGGTTTTTTTTTTTCCATGGGACTTCTCCCATGGGTAGAACTGAGCTTCACTGATAGGTACAGGCTTTGACTTACTTCTCTACCAGCCTGCAGAGCCCAGCATGGTGACAGACAGAGATAAAATTACATTCCATGTATAATTTGGGATTTCATGAAAGGAAAGGAATGATAGGAAGAAAGAGCTCTGCCTAAATTAAGCTTCTGCTAAGAGGTATGTTCCCAAAATACTCAGAAATTCACATGCTTACTTAGGCTCACTCAGATCTGGTGAGCTTCAGGAAAGTGTAAGGTATGGCAAGTAACCCGAATTTGGGATCAAGGAGACTGAGAGTAGTTTTCCCACAAAATCATCCAGCTCTTCTTTTGCAGAATTAACAGATTCTAGCAGCAGATTGGTGCTTTGTGTTCTCTGGAAACCATGAACCAGGTTTCAAAATGTCTCAGTTCTGCCCTGACACACATGATCATCATCCCCTCAATTAAAAAACATCACTAAAATTACAAAGTCCAAACCTAGACCTGTTCATGCCCTGTCTTATTCCCCTTTTGCAGATATTTAGACCTGGGGAGCCCCCTCCATCATGGCCGAGGCCTTTGCCCCCACTGCCTTGGAGGGGATGAACACACAAATTTCAATAAAATGACTGCACATGATACACAGCATACAGCATGAATGCAAGCACCATAGCTGATGTGAAAGAAGAGACCCTTCATGAGTCTTACTTATTTTTGGAGTGAAAAGTCTCTGCCTCAGCCAGGCAGGAGTCCATGATCAACATCCCAGTCCCTTACTGGTGCGAGCCTTACAGGTTTTGCCAAGCTACCTGTCAGTGCAACTCCTCTAAGATTCAGGCAGGCTATTCTGTGCTTTTAGGATCAGATCAGACTTTAAACAGGCAACTCAGCTTTACTTTTTAGTAGCTACGGCTTTTACTCCATGTGGACCTTTATACTATCCTCAGTCAAATCTAGAAACTGTTCAATCTGGCAGAGCTGTTAATGAATATGCTCTCACCAGCTAAAAGGAAGAGAAAAAAAAAAGGAATGTATTTTAAAATGAAAGCTCTGAGTTTAAGTTTTACATTTCAAATGCTTAAAGTGTTTTTTCTTCTTTCATTCCTGCAGTATTGCCTGAAAAGCCAGTTTTGCTCGGCTATTGTTCGGTTCACTGCATGGCTCCCTGTGTTTTGTCAGTCCTCAAATTTCCACAACTTTGAAGTGGATTCATCTTCCAAAGCTGCACATTTTCTTCCTTCTCTCCTCAGTATCAGCAGCATATGAGCCCTGGGGGGCCTTTGAACTCAAATACCACCATGTATTAGAAGAGAAAATAGAGATGGTAACTCATAAAATAAGGAAACTCAGCTGGGCAGGGCCAGATAGGAATAAAAAGGAGTTAGCAGCCATCCCTTCCCTCAGGGGTATCCTGGCTTGTTAGCTGCCTGAGCTGCGGAGAAGTAAAACCAGCTCCTTACACCTGTGCAGGTGCCGCCGCTGGTCATTTCCGCACAAGCCCGTTGTCTTGCTTTGGGTTTATTTTTCATTTTTTGACGACTTCTCTTACTTTCCACCCCGACTGCTCCTGCGCGGGCACCGGCCGGGCCTGGGCCGCCGCGCCGCCAACGGCCACCAGGTGGCGCCACCTCCCTTCGGCTGCGGCCGTGAGGGCCCCCCCCCCCCCCCCCGAGGCCTTGAGGGGGCCCCGGGCGGGGAGCGTGCTGCAGAACGTGGGATATGCACAATTTTCCTTTAAAAAGGACGTTCTTTGTTGTTTGATCTTCGTATGCTTTCCAGCCTAATCAGCAGGAAAGGAGATTTTCGAAACAGCGGCTAACGAGCAACCCCTGAGTGATGCCCAGGTGTTGGAAAGAAAAATTACTTGTTGGTGGAGTTGCCTTGTTAAGGTTTCTCCAGGTGTTTTAGTGATCTCCGACCTCGTAGCAGGGGGAGGGGGGCCGGGTGTTAACAAAGCTTGGTGAGAAGGATGTGGCTGATAGTGGACACAAAGAATGCAGAATTTATGGGCCACAAGGACATTTGGCAGGAGCCCAAAGACAAGGAAAAACTAATAAAGACAACTCAGCAACTGTGCCATATCAGCTCCAGTTGAGTAAAAGGTAATTCTGGCAGAGGGAGATGGTGACCACCAACTCACGGTCGTGACCCAAGAAACCCACTGACCCAAAACAAGAGTAAGACTGAGTATGGGACTAATTAGCAGGAGAAACAAGAGAATCATTAATAAGCAGAAGACAGAATGCTAATTAACAGGAGAACTATGTAATTTGTAGCCAATGAACACAAATTCCTTTGTTTGCTAGAATGTATAAATAGCAAAAGGTTTTGATAATTGGTGTGCTTGATTTGTGGAATACCACCAAGCATCCAGGTTTGTGCAACTCTGAGATAATCAATGTCTCTCTCAAGTGTATAATTATAGGCTTGTTGGCCGTGAATCCCATTTTTGTAGATGACAAGGTGACTCCAGGGCTGTAAGAAGAACCTGCCACCGTGAGGGGACCCCAGGATTGTGAGGTGACCCCAGTGCTGTTGGCTGCCCCTTGTCTGTGCCTGTCTGGTGATCCTACAGCATATCTTTCAGATGCAGTGTCCAAACCAAACCCAAATATACTAAACCCAGTGCAGTAAGGTGGTGCAGGTGCCTTTATTGTCAGCCACCAAAGAAAAGTTTGGGGTTTATGCAGTGATGGAAAGGCCTCAGGTAGCATGGAAGTTGACCCTGGAGCTGGGCTCTAGACAAAGAGCTACAAACAGAAACAATTTTTTTCCCAGAGGGCATATGAGGTCACTGGGCAGAGATGAGCAGACAGACATTTTTCATCCTCTCTGTTGCCTCCAAGGGAAAGGAGCGTCTGTGGTGGCGTAGTTGCCCATGAATAGCTGAGAGGTTCCATATCTGTGTTTAGCAAAATATGTAAAATCCAGGGATGTGATGAGCCCCGTTGGATCACTTCTCCTGCGCAGAAAAGCTCATTAGACAGAGGAGTCAGCGGTGGTGCAGCTGTAAGAGCCACCATTTCCCACTTTCCCAGGAGAAGGGTGGCTGGCGCAGGAAGCACATCCACTGCAGCTGGGCAAGGAGCCTGCCTGTGCACTGGGCATCTCTTGCAGAAAGCAAAGAATTGCTGAGGGGCTTGATACCTATCAGGAAACAAGGAAACGTACTGCCAAAGATGTCTTTAGCTCTGTTTCTGGCACATTTATGAAATGTCAAATACCTAGAAAGTGGTAGCTGGCCCAATAACATGAAGTCTCAGCTAAAAAACCCAGTCTGTCTTCTTTGAGCTATCATTCTCCAATCTGGGGGTCTGTTCCTTCATTTTCACTCCTCTCTGCTTCAAGGCTAATCAGCAGAGCTTGCAAACCAATAACAAATTGGTTAAAAATCAGCTTTATGTGCAAAGCCTAAAATAAAACATCTGTATATATCCCAGAAGCCTTCACAACCTCCTGTTTTATTAGTATCTCTAAAATAACTTTTCTTTCCTGACTCTAATTCCAGCTAGAAGCACTCTGATAATCCTCATAGGATTGTTATGTGTATTTCCAATTAAGCAATTTATAAGCACTGGCTGTGAGGAGCTTTTTGTTCTTAAGGAAATTATTTCTTCATTAAGAGTAAAACAAGTCTTTTTTTATCCCTGCTTAATATAAAAGCCCTTGTGTCCCCTGCACATATGCTTTAAGTACTGAACTGTGTAGAAGGAGATTAATCATGTTGTACCCCGACAAGCAGGGAAGACGCAGCTGGGTCAGTCACTCCGGGAATAGGCTTTTCAGTGTTTGTTTTCAGAGACAAGTAAAAGTCAGACAGACAGACACTTGCTTTCAAGCTCCTTGCCTTTGCCAGAGGCAACCCACACAACCATGAGCCCTTCTGGAGTCTGAGTCATGAAGAACTGCGGTAGATAAAATGAAGACAGTCAAGAGGAAAAAAAAAATCCCATTCATGCTCAGCTAATGAGTAGAAGTTCCAAATTTCCTCTTGTTTTGCAGGCTGTGTACCTTAATTAGATGAATCACAGAACACTGAGAATGGAAAACACAGGCCAGACAGCTAATAAGAGTCTGTTTCATTCTTTAACACTGGCAGCATTATCTACTTCTCCAACAGGGAAGAACGTCCCTCCATTTTCCTGGACTGTCATGAGGCATGGGGAAACATGGAAAACGAAGAGCAGAAAGGATGGATGATTTGGTTTAGCTTGTACAGTAGCACAAGAATCCTATGCCTATTTTTGTCCCCAGACCCAGCCATTTACACTTTCTATAAAGGCACTCACAAGCCCATGTTCTGGTCAAGGGCAGCCCCATGACCAAATAGCATGAATTGCACTGAGCAGCAACATGAGGGACCTTCAAAGGGAGGGCACACTTGCTAATGTCAGGAATGAACTCATCAGAAAGCTTCTGATGTCACAAAAGATGTTTTGAGCCTTGAGTGTTCCTGGATTTCTGGAAAGAAACCCCATATAGGTGTCATAAGTAAACTGCATTCCCTTCATTTTCCTCTAAGCCCAACTAGAAGGAGACAACCTAAAAATGGGATAGCTCCTGAATGTTTAAGGTTAATGTCTCATATCTGTTTACAGTAACAAATGTAGAGAAATGGAGAAACTGACAACAAATGGAATTACTACACTGGTAGAGGGCTAATCTATAGAAATAGATTAGAGACCAAGATGCTGCAGCATGTAAGCCTGTGCCAATGCTTGACTTGCACAGCATCAGTGGGAAATGTGTCATGTATTCCAGCAGCACCAGCAGCCCCATGTATTTTTCCCAGGAATGGGTGCATAAAATGGCTGACAAATGAAGCTAGAAGTGATGAATTCAACGGTACAGTTCAATGTAGATATTGTATCATTCAGTGAAGAAATGATGAATGATGAGTTTAGAATAATCTTAAAACCTTGAGGTTTCCTTCTCAGTCTCTGCATTTCATGCCATGCTCAGTAATATAATTTATCATCTCCCTTTGTATTATGGAATGGATTTTATTTAGCACCAGAAGGAAGAAATGCCTGGCTATAGTTCCCCAAGCAAGCCCAATGGCACTGTGGTTTTTGGTTATTCTGGTTTTGTGATGTCACTCTCTGTCTTAAAGGGAAATAGGTTTTGAAGAGGGATTTGAAAAAAGATGGGGTAATATGTGACATTGTGCATCAGCTCCAGGGACAGAGACAGCTCTACTAGCACATGGAGAATCATTGATCTGCCACGTCCAAAAAAAGTCACTTACGTCATGGCAGCATGAGAGAAAGAAAGAGGACAGAGTGACAAACAAGTCACACTTGGTGCTCAGAGTCAGTACTGCTGTCAGAATGAAGGGAAGAAAGGTAAAAAATGTCAGAAACAGGCAAGCAGGTTGAGAAAGGCACTGCAGGAAGCAGAAAGGTGCCGAAGATAATGCTGTAGGGGGAAATGGAGGATGAGGAGGGAAAAATAAGTATTAATGATACCATCATTATGCAGGGCATGAGGTCAACCTGGAAGCTGTGTTTTGGTTTGGCTGCAGTCTCAGGGAGGCCAGAAACAGAGGAGATAACATCAGGCAGGAGATAACATCAGGCAGACGATAAAGTGGTCAAGGGCATGATCTGTCCTGAGTCTCAGAAACACTGCAGAAGAAAAATCATTTGTGTAATGTACAAAAGAGTATTGTGAGCAATCAGAGCTGTCTGGCTACTTCACCTAAAGGAAAAGGGATATGGCAGCATCTCAGTTATAAAAACTGAGAGAACAAGAGGAGTCAGTCAAAGAGAAAGATCAGGATTTAATTGCTCAGTGTTCAGTCACCAAGAGATGTGGGGGTGGCAATATTGCCAAAGCAAAACTGAATTGAGGAAAATAGATTAGAAACAGTGAGTCAGATGTGTGAGCTCATGGTGGCACAGCTGATATTTGAAATTGCAGGAAGACTGAGGATCATAGGAACCTTCACAGGGACTTTTCTTCCTGGGTTTTACAGTTCAGATCCCATCAAAACACACAGTTCAACAACTCTTAGTCACCGCAAACCTGCAAGAGCACGTCAGAGAAGGGAAAGAGAGAGCAGTGGGCAGATATGGAGCTGCAGGAATATTCTTTGGATAGAGGCAGGAATTTTAGAGAAAATTACTATCAAATTTAGATACTCACTGAAGACCTCAGCCCTTCAGGGGAATCTTTTGTGAGTAAAGGTTTAGGACTTGTGTGTCAGCTGCTGTAAAGTTTCTTTTGTGGCCATTCCAGGCAGTACCAAACCGGATGATCCATAACAACACATGGACCATGGAGGCACAAGTCATATTTCTGTCTATGACTGCACACAGCAAAATAATTTTATTTGACCAGCTTATATTTGTTTGCTTTCCACCAATACCACTGTAATTTCTTTTAGTATCCAAATGCATTTTTCTCCCCTTACTTGAACTTTTGCAAAAAGGGAACCACTTTGCAACAGCTCCTTGATTTTTACATATCTGCCTTAGTGACTGTGATAGCAACATGCTCCTGTATTGCTCTAGAAAGTAGCTTTACATGCACTGTTTCATCTAGTCCTTAATTCTTCCACTGGGGCACTAAATCTGGACTAAGCTGAAATACTAGGATAATAATTCTTAATCCACTGTGGAACATTAACTGAGTGTTAAGACAGCGATTTGCTGTATATTATGAACGTGTCTCCATTTCGTTTCCTCTCTGGAGATGCTGATTCACTGATGGAGAGATGTTCTTCCAGGCAAGAAAAGATTAAGTGGAGACAATAGACTCAGAAGTAATAAATAAGGCTGTAGAACAAAACTGCCTAATATTATATTATTTCAGAGGCCATATATAATCATGTCATCAGAGATGTGCTGTGATGCACACAGGCGAGGGAGCAGAGTTAAGGTGGTGCCTCTAATCTTATACTGTGCTGGTTCAGGAGGTTACAGAGTTTACAACTGTGTATTTTATACTGCATCAACCCAGCACTGGGAAGGAAGTTTGCATCTATTTAGCCACAGCAGTGTCCTCTTGGTTCCCATCAGTCAAAGTGTTCTTCAAAGGAATGTGAGCACTATTTCCCCTGCTTCCCACATGTGAACCCAAGGTGCTGGAGAAACAGCAGGTCCTTTAGACCCTGAGATCAAAGGCACATGCAGTACAAAGGAACTAAGTTTCCTGCTCCCTACTTCTGTGTGCAGTATGTGCTCCCACTATCCCTTTCTCGTGCCCTTCTGCAGGGAGGCTGCGTGGCTGAGAAATTCGGGAGACAAGTTTGGATAGTGCCTGTCTAATACAGACAGAGCACAGGCTGGGATCACAAGCAGCATGCCAGAATTGTCACATCACCCTCTCTGAGGGGACCATCTTCAAAACCACACAGCAGCAATTGATCAAAGACAAGGTTGTTGCTCTTTTTTTTCTATGATTCTCCTGTCCAGAGGGCACCTGGGCTGATGTTGCTGTCCTGGCTGCTCTTTATACTGTTGCTGGGAGCAAACCAGGCTACACTTCTTCAAGCTTTGGACAGGCAGCACATAGGGAATATTGGGTGTAGGCAGAAAGAAGGGGCTCACTGGACTCCATTCCTGGGGGTTGTTTTTGGTAACGGCCAAATAGCAGACATTTCAGCAGCCTGTTGAGCACAGTAACCTACTCCAGTTGCAAAGGTAAATTTTAATTGTAACTGTTAAGACAAATTGTAAATTTTTCTGAGTGGATCAAGGTGCAGAAAAGAACCTGAAGTTGCTTGTTCGTTACAAGAACCTACATTGCTATAGGAATTAAAAAAGCAGAATGTTTCTTTTGAGCAAACAAATGTCAGGATGCTGGTCAGTCACTACTTGCAAGTCTTTGCTGGGAATCCATTTCACTTAATCCAGACTTGCTGAAGATGTCTGAAGAGAGGGCTTGATTGTTATTCCTAAGCAAAATCAGGTATGCAGCGTGCCCTGTTTGTTTTTGATGGTGTGTTGTGTAGCTGTGAGAGTTCAAACCTCCAGACACTCTGGAACTGACTCTGCTCTCTCCTGTAGGTCTAGAACACCTGTAGGGTGTTCTCCCAGGCCTGGAGTTTGTGCCTGTAATGCCCATCTCCTCTTTTGCTATAGGAAGGGATGGGTGCCTGTACTGGTGGTTACAGTGCTCTGTTAGTTCTCACTTCATGCTCTGGGGAGCTTCAGTTTTCATAGAAGAGTCAGAGATGACATTCTTAGCACATTCCTTTAATTTCTTTCCCCTGGCATAGCAATTACTATTCTACACAGTGCTGCTTCGTGTGGTTCTTTACAATTTATTTTTAAGGTTTCCCCAAAAACTTGCCTAGTAAGAGTTTTTGCATAATTGCTCCTCAAGATTTGCATTGCAAAATTTCTATACAGTATTAGCTCTTGGAGCTGGCTGCAGGCTTATGTTACCTCCCACTAGGTTAATCCACACTGCTCTCAACTGAATGATCTAAACACAGGAATATGCATTGCTTTTTGCTTCTATTCTCAGAACAACATTGTTCTTTCTTGGCCACTTCATTTTTTTTTTTTTTAACTATTCCCAATTCAATTGCTTTTGCAATAGGCCTTAAAACTTTCCTGACAGAAGAGGGCTGCAGTATCTGTCAGAAGAATCTTTTTGGTGTATTTTTGGAAGCTTGTCAGATTCTCAGGTTTTGCAACCTTGAGTTAGTCCTGGCTGATTTGTGACTGATGGCATCAGAGAGGTATTTCCCTTTCCCTTCCTTGTTTAATCATATGCCTTAAATTATCATCAGTGATGGGTTTATGTTCCTCCTTACAGATTTACAGAGTTTCAGCGCCAGTTATATCACTGGATTCAAAGGGAATGATGACAGACTAAACTGCATTTGCTTTCCAAAATCTAGCTTTAAAGTTTCCCTCTGGAGTGGAACTCACTGATTTTAATTCATTTCTGGATGGCACTGATTTAAGTAATTTTTTCACTACTCTCCTCAGAAAAATTATTCTCTACCTATTTGTAAAGGTTCCTTAATATTCTGTCTTCACTTTGCTCTGGGTCATTTTAAAATTCTCCCATTTCTAACTGTCATGCTCCTTGTGATGCTTGGACTCTAGCATGCAATTTAAAAAATCTTCTGTTATTTTTACCTTTGCAGTTGTTACTTTGTCATGCTAGTTCTTTTTGATCTTTTTTCACTTGCTCCAAAAGCTGTTTGAGGGTTTTTTTTTTTTATCTGGCATATAATGTTCTTCCAGTTCAAGCTTGCGATCATATTTGCTGCTGTCTGCCAGCATCCATAACCTCTTCCTTAGAAGTAGTTCTTAGCATTTTTCATGACTTCTTAGCCAAGATGTCATGATAAGAATGAAGTGGAGAAAAGTGCAGTTTCTAACAACATTCATGGAGTCCTCCAAGTAATGATCCTTGGCTTCGTCTCCTGACAAAATGTGCTTGATATGGTGTCTTTTTATGCGTGTAAAAATTACCTTCCTCCTTATTCTTTGGATGTAATTTTAAATATTGTTGTTCCCAGCAGGAATTTTGACTGCCTGGCTTGACAAGTTTAACAAGCTGAGCACCACTGGCCTATTTCTTTGATGATAAATGGGAGGGGAAGTGAGGAGTAAGCTACAGGTGCACCATCTCCCTGGGTGACCACAGTCATTCTTTGGGGTTATGAGCCTGTTTGAACTTCTCTCTGCTTGTAAATAAACTGGTAAGATAGTAAACAAATTGCTAGTAAACAAGTTAGTGAACACCTGGTAAACTCCTGGCAAGACACAGCTAAACTCTTGCAGCCTCCAAAACAAGGTATCTACATCCAAACTGCCTATTGGGAATAATCTGCAGCCTCTGTCAGCCCCCAAACCATGCACAGGCATTGTCTGGAAGAAGGTCTACTCACCAGAGCCAAGGCTGTGCTGGCAGTTTCACAGCACAGAGACTCTCTGTTCCAAATCTGTGCCCAGCCCTAGACTTTGCATTCTTTGGTAAAGTGTATATTGTGCTTTGTTCCTTAATTTTTCTGTGGTGTGACTCCTGGAGTCAAGAAAGAGTTTTAAGATGCCTCTCCCACACTTCATGCTTTGGGAATGATGGTAAAGGGTGTTTCCATCACTGCCCTGAGATGGGATTTGGCTTTTTGGTACTGTGATAGAAGGCTGACTTCTGCAGTGGTATCTAAAATGTTTTATAACACTGTCTTTCTAGGCACACTTTCCTGCAGCTTATATCAGCCACACTTTGTAAAATTTTATCTGAAGTTGTTCAATCACATATAAAAATTAGAGTATGGCAATTATGTTGGCCTGGTTAAAAATCTTACAATATTGTGGCTTGGAATGCTTACTTTTTCCAGGTATCATAGAAAAGGCATTTTTGGTATCAAGTGAGCCCCTTTAACTGTCTCCAGGAAAACATATCTTGACCAAATCATAAACTCTGACTAATTTTAATTTGAGCACCCTCAGTAGAAGCTTGTTCTTTTGGCAGCTGAATTCCTGGCTGTGACATCTGCAGTGAGCACCCTGCAGCTTCTCCCTGCCAGCTCATCTGCCTGTGTGCAGCTCCATGCTGCAACCCGGGGCTGGCACCTTCTCCTCTGAGTGCGGAGCACTGCACGGTGTGGCGTGGGAAGCAGGGCCAGCAGGAATGGAAGTTGGACACTTGGATGATATTATAGGGAGGAAGGAACAGTGAGAAAGGAGAGTAAGCAGAGACAAAGCAGAACCAGCATCCATACAGCTTTTTATGTTCTTTCTCATCCAACACTGAAACAATCCAAGGCTTTCTTGAACCTCCATGTTTATTTATTGGCAAGTATCTGTATTAACTGGTGATGAAGGATGTATCCTACATCCCTCAAATTTGTTGATTGAGTTTCTACCTCATGCAACTGATCCCTATGGATGATAATGGACATCTACTGCTACCAATTACTTATTAGCACATGCAGTAGACATCTGTACTTCAGACCTAATAGGTTTCAGTTCCATTTGGAGGTCACTAGGGTTTCATATAATATCATTTCTTTTCGATTAACATGGCAAGTGACTTGGTAATTCCAGTAAATGACTAGGTACTTAAAGTAAACCTGTCTGGAAATACAAATTTCTGTCCAGCTGGAAAATTTAACAATTGACATTTTACTTGAGACAAAACAGGAAAAAAAAGTTACTGTATTTTTGTGGTAGAACATTAAAACAAACGCCCTTCTAATTTTTCTCTGTGAGTTATGTCCTGAAAGGGTTAACATGAAGAAAATAGGGTGATCAAAGATTTTATGGAAGGACAACTTTGATCTCATAGATGGTATAAGGCAGGACTTAATCCAAAATTAACATCCGATATGGGTCCTTTAATTAAAAGAAACAAATGTGAGAATGCTTATTCTACTCTTGAACAGCTCATTTAGCTTGTCTTTAATGTAAATTATCAATGTGGTTCCTGTCATGAAAATAAATCTCATTAAAAATACATCACTTGTTCACATACATGTAAACTAAGGAGAGAGTGTGCTCCTACCAGATGAAATTCATGTTACTCAGCTGCAGAGCAAAGGTGATGTGGGTTTCAAACTGTAGTCACTCTTGCTTTTGTCTGGGTTTACATTTTCTGAAAAATCTTTCTATTTCCCTCAGTGGGCTATCAGAGTCCTTAATTAATGTGGAATAATGGGAGGGCTGCAAAGTGATGACTGAAGGGCAGTCTTGGAGCAAGAAGAGCTTGAAACCCACATTCCCTCTTTACTAGTGGACTCATATTGCCGGAGGTTGTATGTCCTTAGGTTACAACTTCCTTGAGACTTTCTATAACTTTCCATTGAATAGAAATTCAGATAAAATGAAACTGTGAAAGCAAATACTATTTGAAACAGTATAAAAGTGTAAAAAATTATATTTGGCTTATAAATCATAACATCATATTATTATTATTCTCTTGGAGCAGTTTATGGAGCAGTAAAGCTAGAATTCTGTACAGAGATGAAAGTCAATATCTATCTCCCTCCTTACACCAACATTAGTAGGAAATATTATCAGACATTTCAAGCTAGGAAGGAAATAAGAAGAATATTAACTAGAGCCTTTTTTCTATGTTATAGTCCCATATTACAACACAGACAAGTATGCAGTCCTTCTTTGTATACTTACAGAACTTCCTCTCCACAGGGCAATAAAGAGGCAGAGATTCCTGAATGTTTGGTTGGGTGGGGCCTGACAATTGCAACATCAGGGATACCTCAAGAGGCAGTGATGTCCCCACCACTGTAAGGTGAGAAACTCTACAGCAACACTTTTGTATGGGAAGTGGTCATAGAAAGAATTCTAATGTTTTCATTGTGTTGTAAAATCTATGTGTGAAGGTCACAGCAAAGCTTTTGTTTCATATTTATGGTCCCAAAGGCTTTATCCATTCATTCTGCATATGCTTTCCAGGCTGAGGTTACAGCTTGGTCGCTTCAGTCAACTTTAGGTCAGGCCCCTGACCAGAAAGAGAATAAGACATGAAATAGGCTGTTTAGCACATAAAATCCTCTTTGGTGTGTGGTACAGCCAGGAGATGGCAGAGCAAGTCTGATTTACCACTTCTGAGTGGCAAGACTGGGTATTTTCCAGTCTTGACGCTGTGGAAAGATGGTGAGTTCCTGCAGTTCTCCCATTTGCACCGTTTACTGGCAACTGCCTGCACACCACTCACAGAATTTGCAAGGCTATAAAGAGGCTTCCAGCAAGCTTGCAAAGCTCTCTAGGAAATGATGGCTGGTGTTATTTTTCCTTTTTGTTTTTTTTCTTTCTCTTCTTAAATTAGAATTTTGCACTTCTGACTCAACTCTGCTATTCACTGGCAGTTTGGCCAACACATCCTTTCAGAGGCAAGAATGAGTTTTCCTTGCATGCACGTCCTTGCAAGCAAATGACACTGCCCACAGCACCACACAGTGACAAAAGCACATCGTCCAAGCAAGGGCCTGACAAGTAATGACACATACGTTGCACCAAAGTGCTGCCAATAATTTGGTAATCTAAACTGTATCTTCTTGTAAATTACTCTATTTAAAAAGCAATAGGCTTCAGAACAACCTTTTTCTTAAGAGCTACTGGTGCTGGTTAGTAACAAACCCCCAAAGTTATTAACAGAAAACAACCCCAAAATCTCTGTGTGTTAGGTTTAATGGGCTGCAGCAGCCCCAGGATAGATATTGGTGCATTCACAAAAGAAGGCATTTAGTGTTTTCTGCCTCTTGTGTGGATTTTTTCTGTCTGTTTCCCTGGGGCAGCTATGAGAGGGGAGATAGAAGAAGGGCAGGAAGAGAAGGTAGTAATCAGTTTTTTAGGATTGATCACCTTTGAGAAAACACAGGACCAGTTTTGGTCTTGCTGTTTTAAGGGATTTAAAAGTCTGATAAATGGCAATGGAGAAAGAGAGAAGAAGCTCCTTCAGTTAGGACTGCAAGAGAAATAGATGATGCAGAGGCTTTTGTGCACAGGGTCAGATACAAAGTCAAGAGAAACATGCATGAAGGAGACTGGCAGTGAGGAGAGGTGAACAGAGGATTCTTTGCACTGAAAGTACTGGAGTTATTATGCTCTAAATTCTGCATTTATTGTCTGCTGGCTTCAAAACAGCAATGTACGATAGAATCTGACCCTAAATGGATGTAGTTGTCAGAATCAACAATAGGAAGCACAAATAAAAAGAGATTTGATATCTTCTCTACAATCCTGCCTCTGGTAATAGTTACTGCTAGAACTCAGAACTCCCTCAGAGGAGGGAGGGAAACCATATTTCTTCCAATACCTCTGCTAACAGCTCTGTTGTTTTTTAAATTCTAAGAAAGGACCACCTTTATAGCTGGGAAGAAATCACACAAAAACCCCCAGCACTTGCTATTCTCCAAGGGTTTTCCCCAACCTTCTAACTGTTTTAGCCACATACAGATAAGATCTATGCCCTGAACACAAATGCAGACAGTGCCCCAGGACAGACAGACTCAGATCTGGGCAGAACTGCTTGGGTAAGAGAAAAGGTCACCTACCATGGCCTATGTGGCCCCTGACTGCTCTGCTAATACCAGATGCAGAGATGGCATCTGGAAGACCAACTTATGGCAACAGGCAACTGAAATTAAAGCAATCAGCACAAGCAGACAGACAGAATGTGGAGATCTTTGTAACTTCCAATTTCTCCTCACCAGGCTGGAGTTGAACAGGCATCTGCTACTGAAAAACTACATATCCTGTGATTCCTTCTCTGAGTTTTGTAAACAGCTCTGTACATGTTACTGCAAGTCCTTTCACATCAAACCTGTGGCTGTGGCTGCCATGTATTGCTTCAAGCATCCAGGTCCAAATGTCACATCTAAAACAATGACGTTTGGACAGGAAATGCTATTTTGATCCTTCTTTTAGTTGCCCTGGCCTTGAGGATGATGGCTTAGAATAGCTGAAATATTAAAAAACTTCGCCATGCACTGTGCCGACAAAACAGCAATTTGTACGTGCTCTGTACTTCTGGCTAATCTCAGCACAGAGTTCAGATGCTGAATGAATCTTCTCTCATCATTCAGTGTATTTGCTCGAGGTCATGCTCCAATGACACTTGCAAACAGCACCCGCCTCTGTCAGTCACAGCCACGCATAGAAGGAGCCTGAAAGGAATTAACTCTGTCTAATAAACATCCCTGGCTTGCACACAGCCCCTCAGGATGGGAGCCATAGCAAACTGGGACTGAGGCAAACTCTTGGAGGAGGGAGTAGGGTTTAGCCTACAGAAATGGAAATGCTCCAGTTTGCAATGGTATCACAAATACATAATGTCACAGATATTTCACTTATGGCTTGTTTTCAGACATCTACAAAATCCAGTAGTCATGGCAAAGCCAGGTGCCTTTGTTGTCTGTGGTTACAGTTAAAAGAGACCAAATGAAACTTTGCAGCCCTGTGATCCAAAGCACAGTGCCCTGAATCACTTCAAGAGAAAGAAGTGGTGGCAGAAGTTAGTTCAAAGCTGTAAGAAAATAGAGAGAGCAGACCAATAATACCAGCAGTTAAAGAACTTTATTTTTAAAAGCAAAATTAATTCAGCAGCAATAAATAAAGGTGCTGCTCCCAAGAAAAACCTCATATTGCCAATGTGCAACATCACATAAATGTGAATTTAGGAGATGTGAGAACATCTGTGCAACTGTTATCTAAGGGCCAATCAATTCTTCTCCTTTCCCCTTTTTTTCTTCCCATTTCATTCCAGAAGCCTCAGGAGACTTCCTCCTCTGGTGCCAAACTAACTATTTTGGGAGTGGGAGCAATCATTTATATTCTTATCCCAGAATCAACAAGTACCTCACTGAAAGTTGGATAAGGCCTTACTGTGTGTGTGCTGTAGGAAAAATATTGTTTGTATTTTGTGCTCCAACTAGAAACTGAGGCTGTGGGAAGAGCTACTGAAGATCTCCATAGGTAATAATCCAATCTAAGATAGGAGCTCAGTACTTCTATCTTTTGTTCTCTTCTCCCTGAATAATGCTTTCTCACTAATGAGAAAATCTGTCCAGGGCAAAAAGATTAGGAGTATTCCATCCCAAAGAAGAACATTTGGATGCTCTGGTTTGTTTTGCCTCCCTTTATGCCCAGAATATGTTTACTAGGGTGGTTGGAAGGAAGTGACCAACTCATCTGTGTTATTAATGTTACTTATTTATCAATAAGACTATCAAGAACTGTCTTAGAAAAATATTAACGCTGAGTCATATACCAATAAAAACAGACAAATTCACTCTGGCAGCTGCAATAGTGAATTTAGCTTACTTTTGCTGTACCTCAGCAGTGTGGCATATGGTTCTATGGTGATTTCATTTCATTTCAGACTTTCTTTTAAGATGAAGTCTAATAACATCTCAAATGGAGTTACAGAAGAGCAAAGGCAACTCTTTTTATTATAAACAAGGAACTCTGTACATCTTCCTGCCACACTTAAAGGCACCTATGACTCTTGCTAGAGAAGTGAACAGCTGTTCTAAACATCTAAATTCTATCTGTGCAAAGACTTCTGCATCTCTAATGTGAACAGGCAAGCAAGCAGTGATTGAAGCAGAGGTTGTGTGCAGATCTCCTGACACTGTTTTGATCAAAAGTTCAGGGTGTGAAAAACACTAGTGCTGCCTCAATTCTCCTAATCATTCAGCAAGATACAGCCTATGATTGATAACTATGAGATTCCAAAGTGAAAAGTGACACATTAAGCAGGTGATAGGATATTTACTGACTGAAATCACGAATTAAAAGATTATCTTTTTCTTTTGAGAAAATATGACAATTTTTGAGGCTACAGACAGCAAAAAGAACAGTGACTTTTAGCAGCCAGAATGCAAATCATTAAATAGCACAGTATTCCTATGGATCCTGGAAAATGGAGATGTTGATTGTTTTGGTAAGAGCACAATACTGACTCTCTGACTATGATTAAGTTGCTATTGCTCAGCTGGGGTGTTACTCACAGTAATCTGGGTCTTGCTCATGCTGACTCACATCTCCTGCATTCTCAGTAGGGATTTGTGTTTCTTATCATTCAGACCTCCAAAGTACTGAGCCTCCTGTATGTTGATGGGTATGGGACACCTGGGATCAAACATCAGGGAGCAGGAACAGTCACTGCTAGAGTTTCCTGATGTGAAGATGTCAGACAATGCCCAGGTCTTGGGATCTAGCATGGATTTTTCCTCTTGAGGGGAGGGCAATGGGAGGAAGCCAGAATGTCAGTCAGAAGGGTACAACACTGTACTTAGAAAAGGCTGGCCTTTTCAGTTAGTTTTGTTATTTTAACTACTCTGCATCCTATTTTATATAATCATAGAGAACTAACCAGGCCTTGACCATCAAGGATGGCAGAAAGTGAATGCTTTTGGAAGTGATGTAAGCAGGTTTTCACAGGACAGTGTGGTGGGTGACTCCACAACCTGCATGGGCAGCACTTCCAATGCTTAACACACCTTTCAGTGGAAGAATTCTTCCTGATATCCAAAGGGAACCTCTCCTGGTCAACTTGAGGCCATTTCCAATGGTTGCCTGGGAGAAGAGGCTGACACCCACCTGGCTACAACCTCCTTTCAGGTGTTTGTAGAGAGTGATAAGGTCACCCCTGAGCATCTTTTTTTTTTTCCAGGCTAAGCACCCCCTGCTCCCTCAGCTGTTCCTCATCAAACTTGTGCCCCAGACTCTTCCCCAGCTCCACTGCCCTTCTCTGGAGTCTCTCTAGCCTCTCAGTGTTTTTCTTGCAGTGAGGGGCACAGGTTTTGAGGCTTCACCAGTGCCAAGTACAGAGGGACAATCACTGCCCTGTGATTGGTCCTGCTGGCCACACTCTTGCTGATACAGACCAGGATGCCATTGTCCTTCTTGACTACCTGGGCACATGCTGGCTCTTGTTCAGTCTTGTCAACCAGCACCCTGATGTCCTTTTCTGCTGTGCAGTTTTCCAGCCTCTCTGCCCCCAGCCTGTCATGCTGAATGGGGTTGTTGTGACTGAAATACTGAAGTATGACAAGTGGAGCCAGAAAAAGAGACATCAGTTTGTGCAGGAGGTGAAAGAAAAAAATGTGACAGCAGAGCACAGTGGATTTAACAAGTCATTAAGAGTATATAAGAGTGACATGCACGAGGTAATGCGTTTTTCTACCACTCTTCGTGCCTCTTACTGCAACTGAACAACACAGCCCTGAGTTACAAAATTTCATAAGGTGTGTAAAATTCTAATCCTGAGCCCTCTGGCCTCATTATGGTCTCTGTTGTAAGGGGTCCATCTGTACCTCATCAAAGTCCGCATAAATTTCTGGATAGGTTTGGGATAGATGACTAGATTATTGCTCTAATTTATCCATGTATACTATCAGTAGTTACCTGCTTATTCTTTTAATTAGGCTAAAATTTGCCAAAGCATATGAAAAATTGCTTATCGCACTGAAAACAGAATTGTCTGCTGAAAGCTCACAGCCCATTCTTCAACTTTTGCATAAATATTTTTATTGTATATTTTTATGTTCTGCATTAAAAGTGTGTCACTGGGGACATATGCTGGTTGTGAACACTGCACTTCCCACCAGCACCTGCTTCTTGAACAGGCTAAATGTGAAAATGTATTGTAATGGCTGACCTGTGCAGAGAGTTTGTTCTGTGTTCTGCAGCAGCACGGGTAAAGCAGGAAAATTTGTATCTGTCTGAGTTTGCCCAGAGGGAAACCTGACCAAGAGGCTTTAGCTTTGAACTGAATTCAGTTGTGGGTTGCAGGGAGACTCATTTGTTTTAGCTTCTGAAAAGTTAGTGTGACTGAATTTAGCCTTGAAAGATCCCACTGGGATGAAAAATAAAATTATTTATATTGTAAAATGTCAAAATCAAAACTAGCAGTTTCCTCCTCACTATTTCCTCTTTTTTTTTCCCCCTTTTTGCCAGTCATAAATGATTGTCCCAAATGCATTCAGACTTCCCTGATGGCCTGGGTTATGCCATGGCATTACATTCTTCTGTAAATCAGTTCCTCATCCCGGGTTTGTGGCTTGGCTATTGAGGATGGCCCTGGAGCAGTACAGCACAGGCTGGAGGGAGGGGAGTGTGGAGATCGTGTACCAGCAGCAGTGTCCCTGCCTATGTGACACTGCGACCCTGCAAGCAAAGGAGAAAAAGTCAAACCCTGGTAGCAGTGGGATAAAACTGCTTAAAAACCCTCAGCTAGGGCTGTCTTTTTGATCTGCTGGTCCAGCAAGCAGGTTTGTCAAATTAATTAGGAGAAAAGAGGTTAATTAATTAGACTTAAATTCTGGGATGATGAAATTGACCTAAACTTTCAAATGTTTGTGCAACAGCTCTCCTTCTGCACAGGATATACAAAGAAATGCCATATTCTCCCAGTTTCAAAATCCTAGCAGAATTACATTTGTGTTTATCCCAACAGAGCCCATGTTGGCAGCATGCTAAGGTTTTTCTGCCATTAATTCTTTCAAACCCAGAAAAAAGGTGTTGCATTTTTGAAGTCCATCTCTCTGAAAGCTGCCTCAGCCAGAGGCTGCGTGTGTTTGCCAGCTGATCGAATCCACCGAGGCAGTCATTGATCAACCCAGCATCTCCCCTCCTCAGTGAAGAAACTTTTCTGTGAGGGACAAGGACAAAAACCTTGCTATAAGGAGTGCAAAAGGAGGCTAAATTCCCTCTCTTTCCACCACACACTTATTTATTCTATCACTTCACTTTGTATTTTACTGAGGTTATCATATCAAATACAGGCATAACCTAAAATATGCTAGAGGGAAGCAGCTCCACTGGAAACAAGTTGTTTTCCATCTGGGGTCTTTCAGAAGTGCTCTCTTTTCCTCATTTCTTTTGAACAGGCTAATTAAACACACTGACCACTTATGCCACAGATTTTTTTACACTTACCCATCTTAGAAGGATTTTTTTTGTAAACAAAGCTAAAGCAAGATTTCTGTGAATTGGAGGAGGTCCCATTTGCAAAGTCAAATTAGTGAAGAATGTAAAAGCAATATTAAATGCTTTTATGTAAAATAACACCTGATGGTTATTTTGGTGAACTATGGCTATTTGAATTGATATTGGAATCTGTGGTGAGATTTTCCTCTAGGCCAAATATGCAGTCAGTATCACATGCCCAGCAGGACCTTTGAGAGACACTGCAGACTGATACCAATTTCTCCACAGAGATAGTATAGGATAACCTAACACTGTTCCTTTTATCCAGTTTCCATCTCTTCTCACAGCAAAATTCCTCCTTGAAGGGAGAAAGTTCATTCTTAGTGGTCTGTGGAGTGAAAGCAAATTTTAGTTGTGATATTCTGGACAAACAATACCTTGAATGGTATTGGAAACCACCACTTCACATATTGCTCAATTTATCACAACTGTAAGACTATAACAAAGACATTAGATCATTACCCATGTAGCTCTATATTCATTACCCACATAGCCATGGGGCAGATTGTTTCATCTGCCAGATTTGGCATCTTTCATTGTCAGATTGTTCTTTTGTTGGGAGGGAGGCCAGAATTGCTTTAGTTTTGATGTTGTACATTCACAGAAAAATGTAGGTTAAATTCTGAATGAAAAAAAAAAAATAGGAAAAAACCACAGGTATTTTAATGGCTGCATCACACTCCCAAATAGCAACAGATATCACAAAACTACAGCATATCAGGATGGACATTCTTATCAGAAGCAAAATTGACCAATTAAGCCACCAAGAACAATTTTTTGAAAGTGCTCAGACCAAGCAAGAGCTGCCCATCTGAGCTCACTATGTGTGACAGCCCTGCTGTGACATCTGGGTGTGACTTTTGCAATAACCTCTAGAAAAAAATAGAATGCTTGGGCACTTCAGAGAGCAGCACCATACAGAGGGCACTGTGGCAAAATAGAAACATTTGGGAAATGCTCCCATCACTACCCATGGTTTCATGTCTCTGCAGAATCCTTCTGTCGTACGTGAGCTGAAAACATACTTCAAACATATATCAGCACCTTTCCATTCATTAAGGTATTTATGTAGAGGAAGGATCTGCACTTGAGTCTACCTTGAGGATGTAATTGTGTGTTGCTAATGTAATGGCTAGAGCTGGTGATCCAAAAGGCAGCACATGAAAGGTCAATGTGCAGAATACAAGGTTGTGCAGAGCAATTGGAGGAAGAATGGAGTCTGATTTAACAGATGAAGAAGGAAGAGGGAGGGCAAGGGCAGTGAATGAGAGAGTGATAAGATGACTTCTAAAAATGGGTCCTGCAGAGGTGAAAACAAAAGCATTAACTCCATCAGTTATATCCAATGAATGTCTTAAAAGGAAAGATTATAGTTAAAGGAAGAAAGACACAAAATCCAGGAACAGAGTTGGCCATTTAAATTATGTACATGCAGATTTCAGAGGAGCTGTTTCCACATACGTAATTATCATCATCATCATCATTTATATTATGTGTATGTCCTCATGGATGCCCTTAAAACATCATAGGCAATGGTATGCCTTAAAAGGCAAGTCATAGTATAATATTTTGATCTGATATACCCTAGTGAGCGTGCAAAAGTGGTTTCTATGAAGAGTCTGCATGGCACAAATGAAAGCAAGACTTAAATCCTACATTTGTGTCATGTTTGCTACCGTACTTAGGATTTTTTCATGTGCCATCTGACAAATCCATGTGAATCTCAATTCTCCTGACAATCAGAAAATGTCAGAACCCAGTGCAGCATTATTACAGGGAGTTATTTATTTCACACATATTCAAAATTGTATCATAACTTAAACAAAACAAAACAAAAAATTAGGCTAATCAAATGGGCCCAGGAGATACAAATGAGATTCAACAAATCCAAGTGCAAGATGCTGCACCTTGGGTTGGGGGCAATCCCAGACATGAGGGCAGACAGGGAGGAGAACTCTTTGAGAGCAGCCTGCAGAAAAGGACTTGGGGGCTCTTGTAGATGAAAAGCTGAAAAGATGAGTCAGCAGTGTGCACTCCCAATCCAGAAAGCCAAACTCACCCTGGAAGGTGATTCTGCTCACATGACCCCACTGGGAGAACTGCATCAAGGCCTGGGGTCCTCAACACAAGATGTAAACCTGCACGAATGGGTCCAGAGGAGGGCCAGGAAGATGGTCAGAGGGCTGGATCACTTCTCCTGTGAGGACTGGCTGAAAGAGTTAACGTTGTTCAGTCTGGAAAAGACCAGGCTCCACAAAGCCTCACTGAAGACTTCCCCTGCTTAAAGGGGGCTTATAAATAAGTGAGTGAGAAACTTTTTATATGGGCGGATAATGATAGGACAAGGGGGAACAGTTTTAAAACGAGGAGAGATTTAGATTAGCTATTAGGAAGAAATTGTTTACTGTGAGCATGGTGAGATACTGGCTCAGGTTTCTCAGGGAAGCTGTGGATGCCCCATCCCTAGAAGTGTTCAAGGCCAGGTTGAATGAGGCTTTTAGCAACCTGGTCTAGTGGTTTGCATCCCTGCTTATGGCAGGGAAGTTGAAACTGGGTGATCTTTAAGGTCTCTTCCAATCCAGGCCATTCTATGACTCTATGATTAATTTTCTAGAGATCTGTTTTGTGCTTCTATCACTGGTTTGAGGTGCTGTCATTCATTTTAATGAAGAATGGCTTGGACATGCTTAAAAGGTTTATTTCAGTTTCTGATTAAATATTTCAGTTGCTACATAGGTCTTATCTCCATAGCATTCGGATGAGTACATCACTTGTTTAGGGCCAACTCCAGTGGAATTAAGAATTAAAATATCATTAAAATTATGCAACCAAAAAATCAAAAAGAGATCATTTATTTTTTTGTTGGTTGTTCCCTTGCTTTTCTGCAAATGTAAAAACTCAATTTTGGAAAAGAAAAACTCTATCCAACAGTATTAACCTGATACAACAACAGCTGTTGTAATATACAGTCACCAGTCCATGTGTTGTGTACTCCAAATTGACTCGAGCTGTGTGTCCTTGCAATGAGACAAGGAATGCCATGGGTCCATGAGAGTGATAATTGTTTGATGAGTTCCACAGTGGGGCCAGTGATTAACTGCAAGGGAAATTTTTACTTTGTCCCTTGAACTTCTGCTTTTTTGGTAACCATTAAGCCATTCCACAGCAGCAGTGAACATCAGTCCTAACTAATCACCTGGATGGAAACACAAGCAGAAAGGAAGAGGTGGTGGCAGGAACAGCCCAGCCAAAATGCTGCAGATGAAAGACTTTCTGTGTGGCCCTCGAGTGTCATGCGTTGGGAACGAGTTGAGTCACACTCTGAACACCAGAGTGTAAGAAAGCTCAGCCCCCTCTGAAGCTTGGTTCTATTGATAAGCTGACATCAGCTCCTGTTGCCAGC
Organism: Acrocephalus scirpaceus scirpaceus; assembly: GCA_910950805.1. Taxonomy (NCBI): domain Eukaryota; kingdom Metazoa; phylum Chordata; class Aves; order Passeriformes; family Sylviidae; genus Acrocephalus; species Acrocephalus scirpaceus. The sequence goes on along the minus strand of OU383775.1, from coordinate 15,713,412 downwards.
CAAGCTCCCCTGAGTGGTCCTCTACAGTGATCCTCTCTGCCAAAATAGGTATTCTCACCCACCTGCAACCAGGGCCAGCCAGAGCCACAGTGACTCAACAGAGCAAGGAAAGGGGCATGCAGGAGGAGTTCTGCTTCACCTTCTCAGAGCATTCCCATAATACAGAAATAAAAGCTGACTTCAGGAGCAGTGGAGGAAGAGGAAAGGAAGATTTTATGTGTGCTGGCCCCAGTTTTCATACTGAATTCGTAGTGCTGGTTGAGGGCCTTTATGTGAGAGACATAGGCTGACTGGTAAACTGATTCAGGTAACTTGAGAATGACCATGATATAAAACACCTTTAGGAAGTTTTCAAAGGAGGTGGATTCCTGATGAAGTACATGGGATATTGGGCAGTTGGTGCCCTGACACTCACAGCAGGTTGCAGGTTGGCTGGAGGGAGTAGGCAGACTCTGGCCCAATGTGTGGCATTCCTACCAAGCCCTGAGTGCTGCTGCTCTGCACCAGGTAGATCTGCCATATGGATGAAAAGCACCCAGAACCTTCTACTTATGGAAATCACATCTAAGCATGCTGGCAGAAGCACACTTTGGCTCATTTTCTAATGTTCCCATTAAGAAGGTGACTGTTTTTCATCAGAGAGTTGGCATTTCCTCAGTTAGTGAAGAAAGAATACCACCTATCTAGTCCATACTGATTTACACTGCTCTACTACTCATCATGACATCTTTGTCAACAAACTCCGCTGGGAAAGAATAGCAAATGGACATGTTCAGTCAGTAGTTTAGAAGAAGAGTGAGAAAGGACTGCAAGATTCAGGAACCAAAGAGAGGGCAGTGTTTCCTGAATAGCTTATTCCCTTGGTTTATTTGCTGAGACCAAATGTGAAGTGAGGGAAAGGTGGTGAGGCCAAACAGACAGGGGTCTACTGAGTGCCATGGGGATGGCAACAGGTGCTGCAAGCACTCTTCCAGCTTGCTTGACAGCTCTGGGGCTTTAACAAGGGGACATTGGAGTAAAAACAGCATTGTTACAGACCATGAAGATTTATCCATCCATACCACCAGCATATGGAAATTTTCTCCTCCTTGATCTGCAGGTGAATTCTTTCTTAACAGGTCACCTAGCCACTGACCTTTTTGCTGGCACTGTTGGGCAGCACTTGCTAGACTGGATGATAGGTTTGTGAGGCAGGAGTTTGGGCAAGGCTCTCTTTGCCACTCTGTCCCCTTTGCCAACCCCCTAAATTAAAAAATTTCTCTAAATGAGAAACTGAGGAGCAGATAATGACAGTGCTACCTCTAAACCTCCCTATCCCGTTCCCTTCTGTATGGGTTTACTGAATGGGTGAGGAAAATGCAGATGCACTGGTGATTCTTCTTGACCTAATGACCCTCTAGGAACTGCTGCAAGCCTTGAGGCTTCCCTGAGATATTTGGAGCATGAGGACAACAGAAAATTGGTACATGATCTCACCCACAGATCTCCCTCTGCAATGCTTTCAATTACTTCCATGCAAAACCTAGATGCCAAGACCTGGGATAGAACTTTATACAGAGCACCCTTTAGAGGTGCATCAGTATATGATGCAGATTTCTTCAAAAGAGATTTTATTGCACCACTATCACTTGCCTGGCACAGAAAGAGAATTAGGTGAATATTCATCTGCCCTGGAACATTGCTTATTTGAACGCAGTTTCAACTGAATAGAAAGTTCTTCACTTGGCCAAATTATTCTGCAGAGTCACTTGCTCTGCAGCTGCTGCATCCTCCTGCTCCTATATGGCAGCATTTCAGCAGTATTTGGAAGGGAAGCATCTGCCTGTCACAGCATTACACCGAGCTTTGGGATTTTCCCAAGTGGCACTCATTATATCCGTGTACGGGGATATTATTAGCATATTTTCATCCAGCAACAGTCAATGTCAGATTGCTTCATGATGAGTTCAACACGCATCAACATTGCAGAAAACCACCAGACAAATGTCTTTTTACTTGACCTCTTTAATGCAGTCATAGATCATTTGCATGTTTAACATCTCTCAAAACTTTGATGCATGTGTGCTTACAAAACAGATATCTTTTCACTCCTTATTTTCCTCCTTCAAGTGCCATGAGAAATTATTTAAGGAAGTTTTAATGAAATGCATCTGTCACTTATGATGATAAATAGCCATAGTATGGCTTTCCATTACTGGAAATGGCAGAATTAAATTAGAAAATTACAATCCTCAGCATCTTCCCTGACTTGTTTCTGCATAATGTGTTAGAAAATATGCCCACATAGGCAGAATGCTGCAATTGCAATGGAGCATGTCATAAAACAAGACCCTTTTTTATGGTTGTTTTGTTAGTTTGCACTGAGGAATTTTCTCCCATGGATGAATTTTGGTCCTGTTTCTAAGTAAGGAAGCCAAATTAGTAAAGGGAACATAACTTGAGTGGCAAATAGATAAAAGTTTCACTCTCTTCCACAGCCTAAGTTTTAGAATTGGTTCTATATTTGCTCCCAAGACAAATGGGAAAACCACAGTAGAGCATATTATTCAGACTGTATAATTCCTCATTTCCCATTTAAAAGGCATCTCCATAACGTGGAAAAAAAATAGTGTAACCATTAAAATCCTTGAGGCAACACTTTGGACAGTAGAAATAAATATTGTACTCTGAGTCTTCATAGACAAAAGTATGGCTATTAAAGGAGACATTTAAATGGACCCTGAGTTGGTGTGTCTCTTACAATGGAATGGCCACCTCTTAGATCCTCATTAGCAAGCTGGTCTTTTTGTCCTCAGAAGAAGGTTGTTGGTAATTGATTTTGTCTTTTTGAGTGAAGAGTCAGACTCCTTAGAGTTTAGCCCAGTTAGAGTGAGCCAGAATGTGATTTGTAGCTTTTAGCCCTGCCAGTCCTGGATGCAAAGAGGACTGCGACTGAAATAAGCACATAATAGGAAACCTCTTGTGTTTCTCACCTGTGCTTCCAGCTGGTAATGAAGGATGCTGGCAGAATACTTGTGTCCCTCAGCCCTCACACCCCCTCCACACCAGCAGGGTATGCTCCTGTTTCCCTGCTCCATTTACTTTGACTCACCTAGCACCCTTCCACTCATCCTCCTGGTCTTTCTGTTTTTAGGGTATGTGAGTTTTGCATTTTTTGTGGCACTGGAGATGGCTTCACCAGAGGCAGGAATAATTTGCCCATGCTCACAACCCAAGCTCAAATATCTTTCTAGGTACATTCCTAATGAGCCCTCTTCCTTCAGTTCCTGAATACTTTAACTACTGTGCTCTTATTCCAAGCTGGTCACCAATGCTGCAGTGCCCTCACCAGCTGGTGTGTGGCTGTTCCGCTGCCATTCCCACTGAGCCCAGTGCTGCCTGTGCATGTCAGGAAAGTTCAGCCAGGAATCCTGCAGAAACGAGGCAGGACTGCCTTGCATCAGGTCTTGGGGGTAGCCAAATGCAGATGAAAAGGTGTGAGCAGAGAATGTGAGTGCAGAGAATGTCCTTGTAACTAACAAACTGTATCATAATATCATATCATGTCATATCATATCCGAGAATGGCTTGGATGACCAGGTTAAAAAGGGAGAGAAGGAATTTCCCTATCCTATCCTAAAAAATATGCTTATTTATTTCCAAATGAAATTATTGTAATTTTTGCTGTTCCTGGTTATTCCAACCTGCTAAATATCTGAAACATGGCAAAGATTCCTGTGAGGAAAGGCAATGTGTTTGTGTGCGTGTGTATGTCTGTGCAGTAACTGAAAGTCTCAATATATTGAATATATTTTGGGCAATCCCAGGGCTCTCTGAGAACAGGAGGGAAGTAAATAAAACATATGGGGCACGAAGATGGGCTTCTTGAGAGATGAGAGCTTTAAAAGTCCCAGCTGCTTTCCTTTCAGCCTCATCTTAAATGAACTGCTCAGATAATAGCAAACCTGCATGAAGTAAATGCTGGTTATCCCAGCTTTGACCTTCAGTAATCCTGCAGGAGTGTGGATAGGGAGGCACAACACTTCGCTGTTTCCCTGACTATATAAAGGAAGAAATACTCAGATTTGAATACCTAGATGAAGAGGAACAGCATAACTGACAAGTATAAATAGCACCAAGGTCACAGAGAAACAGCATAAGCAGTGGTCAGTGTGGCAAGTGTATTTTCTCTAGCAGGGATCACTATTCAGTCCTTGTAGATGGGAACATAGCCCCATAATGCTCCAGTTAGTGGTGGGATTTTGTTTGAGTATGTCTTGGTGAATTATCCTAGGAACCTTTGAAAACTGATCACCTCTAAATTACCTGACACTGCTCTGCATGTTAATAATAATCCCGCATTGACCAAAGTCTTATAAAAATCCAGCCTTATTACTTAGCTCTTTGACTTTCTGTGTAGGATATTCTACAGATTCACTGCATCTAGTGCAGAGAAGCCTTTTTTTTTTTTTTTTTCTACATGTAATGCCATTTAATTTCATCAAGTTTTGCTTTTCTCTGCCCCTTCATGAAATCCGACCAGAGATGGGATAAGCAACTTCACCTCTATACCTCCCATCATCTGGAATAGGCTTGTCACTATTTTTCTATATTGGTGGCTTTCCATCTCATTCCAAGTCTCAGCTGAAAACTCCTCCCTTCTCCCTTACTTCTGTCTTCTTGCTCTTATTATCTCAGAAGCTACATTACTGGTTTCTGTAAAGTGGTTGAAAGATAGACCTTGCATGATGGACAGGATTCAAAGACTTAATCCTTTAACCTTTACTTACTAAGATATGTGCCTGTAGGGGGAGACAATGGGGTTGGAAGAATCTTCAGGATCTTCTGTACCCCAGGGGTGCTCCAGGTTAGGCGACACTGAACGGGGTGTGACACACCCCCTTCGAGTTCTGCGGTCCCAGATATTGATGCCTTCGGCACAGGGACAGATGAACAGCAGCACGGGTCTTGGGGGGTTGAACAGAGGTGGTTTATTCAGCCCATGGTGGAAACCAAGACACTTATCTGCCACGTGCCAGTGGCTTTTATACACACAGAAGGCAGAAGGGATCAAGGTCAGGTTAACTGCCTAATAACAGCAGAGAAGGGAATTAGGGGAAATGACATTGGTAGATTTGGGCAAGGGAAGGAATACAACACCTGGGTTGGACCAAACACTGGGGAAGAAGCAGGGGTGTGCTGGGTTAAACCATAAAATGAAAATACGGATGAATATGACTTAGCACACTGCAACACCTGTAGGGGAGACAATGGGGTTAGAATAATCTTCAGGATCAAGACTATTTGCAGACAAAGTGAACTTTCTTCTTGGATACATAGAGGAAAGAGTAAAGATTTTATTTAGACCATTCCCAACTGTAAATGCTTACATCAACTCCAACTCTTATGGGCTTCATGGGCTACGGGGATACTGCAGCAGACTATGCTGCCCCAGCATGGACCTGGGAGCCAGCTGGCCCTGTATAATTAGCAGGTCAGGAGACGAATGAGCAGTGATAAGCAGTAGAAGGCCACAGACAGGTCGTAGGATGGAAATGGTCTTTCAGGTCAGATCCTGACATGACAGGTCAGGTTAGACAGAAGGAGAGGCTGGCAGTAGTATCCAGAACATGCTGAAAGGCCAAGAGTTTTTTCAGAGGGAGAGGCAGAACTGAGTTCTGTCTAGGCTGATTTTAAAACTGTGCCTTGCAAGAAGCTTCAGCATGATGATATTGGGTTGGAAAATGAGGCTGGCAGCCTTACAAAATGCTGGCAAGTATGGAAAGCAAAATGCTATGGAAAACTGACCCTAAGGTATGGATGTGGGCTTCCTTTGCTCTTCATACTTCACAGCTCATCTTGGAGGGGAAGTGCGTGGTTGATGATGCAGAATCATTTCTGCCTTCACAAAATATTGATTCTTTCCATGTCTCACCATGCTAAAAACTCTCAGGATTTTGATTCAGGTTTGGATGCAAGGAACAGGAAACAGCACCATACAATGTGACATATTGCTCTTTGGCCATGTCCTAGGTTACAATGTAAATTGTGCACAAAGTATGTATTCTATCCCCATCTTCATGAGTTGTTGAAACCAGGGTGGGGGGCAGCGTTTCCCTTGCCCCCTCCCTCCAGACTATTTTCTGTTAATGGGCCCAACAATGCCTTGCCCATGACTGATAGATAACTCCCTCCAGGAGTTAGCCCTGGTTAATGGGCCATCAAGGACCTACTGCATGACTCATAGAATGATATCAGCCCATTGTGAGATGCTCCACCCAGGGGGAGGAGCCAAGCATTCCCACCTGGATATAATCTGGGATTTGGGACAGCACAGGGCGCCCTTACCCACTGGATTTGCTGAGGACGAGAGCTACCAGACCCTTCTACAGGATCACTGCTTCAACAAGACCATTTCATCTGGACTGCTACCACCACCCAAACTAACAGGGTGTCAGGTTGTATTCTGACTCTGTCAGTGGTCTTTTGTACTATTGCATTTATTTTATTTTAGTTTAGTTGTTTTTTCTTTTCCTCTTATTAAATTGTATTTCTGACTTGGAGTCTCTCACTGGTTTTGCTTTCAAACCAGTACAGAAAAAGAGGATAAAATGAACGCTGGGCAAGAGGCATTCTTGTAGCAACAGCAACATCACTTTATCACTCTTTGTGTTTCAAAGTGTCAAGACTCACAGGAGGACCTGTATCCCAATTAGTGAGCCTGAGCAGTGTGAAAAGACTGCTTGGTCTTACTCTACCAGCCCTTGCCCAATACTTTTCATATAGAACACTTTTCATTCCCTATCAGGAGTCTTAGACTGTCATTAAAGTTTTGCATCATCTAGGATAAGCAGGAAGGAAGAGATTGACTTTGTCAATAATATTTTGCATACAGTAATATTCAGAATATGTTAGATTAAATTCTCAGGCGATCTTAGGTGGTGCACAAGCCTATGCCCCTGAGTAAAAACTGAACTAAGAAAAAAATTACCCATTGACATTAGATCAGAGGAAACCCAAGTATGTGGACAATTGTATCATCAAAGCTGCCTGGAAGCTTTTAATACTTTGAAGAATGTCTGTGCATTTACCTCTGCTTCCTCATGATACTTCAGGGCAAAGAAGGAAAAAAAGCTCATATCATGGTTTAACTCCAGCAGGCAGCTGAGCATCACAGAGCTGCTCAGTCCACCTGTCCCCCACAGGGTGGGGAATTGGAAAAAAATACGTAAACCTTGTGAGTTAAGAGCAGTTTAATAATTGAAACAAAAATCCCCATAATAATAAAACATAATAAAGCCCATAATAATAACAAATAGTAATAATAATTATAATAATACCACCAACAATAACAATAACAATAACAATAATAATAATGGAAAGGAGAAGTAGAGAGAGATAAAACCCAGGAGAAAAAAGTGATGAGCAACACAATTGCTCACCATCCCCTGACCGATGCCCAGCTCATCCCCTGGCAGCAATTGGTCCCTCCTGGCCAATTCCCCCAGTTGATACATTGAACATGACATTCAGTGTTACGGAATATCCCTGTGGCCAGTTTTTGTCAGCTGTTCTGGCTGTTCTCCCTCCCAGCTTCTTGTTCTCCTCAGTGGCAAAGCATGGGAAACTGTAAAGTCCTTGATTTTTAGAGTAAGCTTTCTTATCAGCTTTCTAATCAGTGTGTTATCATCATTATCCTCATCCTAAATCCAAAACAACACTCCTAAGCTACGAAGCAGAAAATTAACTCTATCCCAGCCAAAACCAGTACAGTATTAGGATCAAAATTATGTAGGAAGTGGAAAAAATTCTTTCTGTCCTTGTCAGGTAATCAGTAGAAGCTCCAGAGCATGGAATAAATTTTATGTAAACATACAATGTAGCAACACCTTTTTTTTTCAAACCCACTTGGTGATTCAAGGACTCATATCACAAGTTTAAATTGAAGTTTCTGCCCATCTCTATTTGAAAGGCTATTCCAGGATGTCATTCTTCCAGTGGTTGGAAACCTTCCCCAATTTCTAGTCTAAATTTATTCATGACCAATTTATATCCATTTGATCTTGTTCCAGCATTATCCTCTACGTTAAATAATTCTCCTCCCTCCCCAATATTTACTGCTCAATTGTCTTGGTTTTGAAAGAAGACAGGTATCTGCTAAAGAGAGGCAGGGCCTCTCTTGGGATGGATAATTCAAATCCCCTTCCCCCAAATTATTATAATTTAGAAAATTAAAACGGCTCTCAGGCAGAGATATGGGGATAGGAATAACAGTTCTTTACTAATAGGTATAACAAGGCAAACAAACAACAACAACTACAGCAATTAATAGTGAAAACAGAACCAGGGACCTTGACGGAGCTTGGTCCCACAAAACTCGGGGCAGTTTGGTCTCTGGGGACTCCAAAAAAAAAAGGTACCAAGCTGGAACGGTGGGGTATCCCGGGCTGGTGGATCGGATGAAGTTGGGAGCTCTGTTGGTGGTCACTGGAGGGCAGGGATGTTTGGCAGGGAGGGCAGTGCGGGCCCGCGGTGCAGAGCAGCTCTAAAACAGGGCTGAGACAGCTCCAGCAGGGCAGGAAAAGGAGAAATCAGGATCTTCTTGGGCACACAAGCAGATGATGGTAGCTCTCTTCAGGATCAGATCCCGGTGGTGCCAGTGAGAAGCTCACGCAGCAACGGCAGCCCAGTCCGCTCCCGACGCAGACCACACTAAAAGTGCAGCTGCCCCCCAGCCCCCGTCTTCCCCCCCCCCCCCCCCGCCCCCCTCGGGGGGGAAACTCCTGGGGACAAAGGATGTAGCCAAGTGCCAGTGTCCACCCAGCCTCCATGCTTTGTTCCACCGAGCACCAACAAACACCCAGCAATCAGTTGCCCTGCAACTCCTGGGAAAAAATTCTATAGGTGAAAAAAAAACCAAACAAAAACCCAAACCAAACAAGTCTAACCCCCAACATCAATATATCTATACAGAGTCATTTTCCCCCATCTCCAGTCTTGTTTCACTAGGCCAAACAAACCAAGTTCTTTTTTCTCTTTTTGTAAGATGGATCTTCTGTTGCTGAGGAAAGAACTCTTTCTCTTCATCCCTGCTACCTCCAGCTTCTCAGCTTGGAACAGAGGTGGCAGGAACAATTGTATCAGAAACAAGGCCTTACCATCGCTGTGGGTTGTAAGGGGTTTTAAATTCACAACTGGGCGGAAACACCAATAATGTAGAGGTTTCACGTTCACCAAATTTTATTTGCTAAATTTAGTGTAGCCGTCTAAATATTTTTTCTACTGTGGAATAGGATTAAGAGAAAGAAGGCAAAACAGGCCTAACTTAAAGATAAAAACATAGATTTATTAACACACACCAAAAGTAAGAAAGAAAAAGAGAATAAAAATGAAAGCTTTCAAAGCACTTCCCTCCTCCCACAAATGGTTCACTTTCCTACATACAACATAAAGACACAAAACCTGTAATTTTCAGTTAGTGTCACCATTTAAAAAGAATCTTTCATCAGTTCTTTTAGGAAAGGAGTCTCTCTTAGAAAACTTCTAGGGAGAATTCCCACTGACAACATAGAACAGTTCTCTTGTGGGTCTCAACTCTCACAAAGACAGCCGCTCAGGAACCTGCCTCTGTGGAGTCCCTCCCAATAGCAGCTTTCCCAGCACTTCATATGGGCCATATCTGCTTATTAGGGGTACTGTTTAAGGATGCCTCTTCTAGTATAAAACAAAGATTCTCTTCTTCTATCTCCAAAATCATTGTGCTGGTTTGAAAGCAAAACCAGTGAAAGAATCCAAGTCAGAAACACAATTTAATAAGAGGAAAAGAAAAGAAATAAAAGAAAGTAAAATAAAAGTAATAGTACAAAAAACCACTGACAGAGTCAGAATACAACCTGACACCCTGTTAGGGTGGTAGTGGTAGCAGTCCAGATGAAATGGTCTTGTCGAAGCAGTGATCCTGTAGAGACATCTGGTAGCTCTTGTCTCCTCTGGGAGTCCAGTGGATAAAAGCTGCCTGTGCTGTCCCAAACCCTGGATTTATCCAGGTGGGAATTCTTGGCTCCTCCCCCTGGGCGGAGCATCTCACAATGGGCTGATCTCATTCTATGAGTCATGCAGTGGGTCCTTGATGGCCCATTAAACAGAGATGACTCCCGGAGGGAGTTATCTATGAGTCATGTGGCAAGGCATTGTTAGGCTCATTAACAGAAGATAAGGAAAACACTGCCCCAACTTGGCTCCAACGGCTCATGGGGATAGAATACATACCTTGGGCACAATTTTACATTGTAACCTAGGACAATCATATTCATCTCAAAAAACAAAGGATATCCTTTTCCTTAGGAGCAGAAGGCTTCTTATCACTTTCAACTAGAACCTTGCATCCCCCCTAAACAGCATTCATATGTTACAGGAAATAGTCCATTCTCCACAGTTTACTAAAGACGTCCAGCCAAACCAGGCCACTCCTCTTCCTTTGTCTTACTAGTCTTTTTACTCTCTCTTCACTGACTTTAGTCCCATGCTGTGTCTCCTTATAATTCAATCGCTTTGTCTGTCCTCACTCCAGGAAGGCCAGTGCTGTGAAGTTCCATCTCCTGGCAGGAGGTGGTCACATGATCCCTTCCGGGTGGCAGCCACAAGGATCTCAAAGCCATGCCAGTGGAGGAAAGGCCCAAAAACAGCAGCCAGGATCTCAGTAGTTAAGTAGACAGATGGATGCCTTCCCCCTCCACCCTTTGGTCTCAACTGGGGTGGCCTAAACTGGGAGATGCTCTCAGGGATCTGGGAAAGGGGGCGAGAACATCTCCCCACAGCCATGGCCCATGAGCCAGCAGTTTAACACTCTCTAGTTGTTAATAGTTGGGGCTTTTTCCTCCCCTCCCACGCTGCCACCGGGCCCGACCGTGGCCTGGCCCCACAAGCCCAGTAGGCAGCAGGGCCTGGTCCGGGGGGGCCTGGCCTGGCCAGCCCTGGCTGCTGCAAGGATGTTACTACGCCAGGAGAGAAAGAGTGCGGCCTCCCAAAGTCCTCTTGTATTTAAGCCATGTGTCCCAGAGGTGTACACTTGTTCCAATTGGCCAGTCTGGCTGTCAGTTTAAAAGAAGATCACTAATTGGTTTTTGCCATTCATGCTAAACCAATACAGTGATGTTTCCCTGCATCCACCAAGGTAAGCCTGGCCTGATGCACCTGAGATTCAGACTGGCTTTTCATCACTGTGCCTCGCTCCCAGCTCCCTGTCATCTGGCAGGGCACAGCTTTTTGACTTTGGCAACATATTATTTCTGCGTGATTTGCTTGGATGTCAAAGCATAGGAAGATGAAAGTTGCACTTTCTTCCATGGCAAATTTGTTCTTTTATGCAGAACAGTTCCCAACAGAAATATTCTAAAGAAAATTCTCAGAGTGGAAATTTCCATTCTCCCTTCACATGAATACAGCGTGCTCTTAAATTGGAAGCCTAACTCCTAGGAGGACCTAGGAAGCAAACACAAAGAGACAAGGCTATTTTGGACCTTGCTTTGGAGAAATGTGGGATTTTCTGACTTGTTTTGTTTTAATTAAAGTAACTTTAGAGAAAGATGAAAAACAAAGACTTGTAAGTCTGAAGTGAATGGAAATAAAACAGTCTCAGAAGCCCTAATCTCCAAGGGCCTTGTCTCAACTTCAGGAGGCAGTTGAGCTTGCTCTGTATCTCTCTGGATTAGAGCCTGAGAAAAGCAAGTACAGAATGCAACAGAAACTTAAATTGCTTTAAAACAAGCAAACATGTTAGCAAAGTATGTGATCATCTGTTGAGGATAGTAAGAGAAATAACTTTGTAGAGAAGCAGGTTGCCTTCTGTTGCTGTTGTTTGGGAGTTTTTGGTTGTTTTTTGTTGTTATTAATATTATAAAGCAATCAGGAAGGGATGCACTGAAATGGTGCATATTCAATATGTGGTTAAAATAGAGTTACTTATTGTTTCAACTGGATTTTCTTGTTTTCTTTCTTGGATACCTATCCAAGCATTCAGTAGAATGAATTAGGCTGAATACTGAATGTGGTTAAGAAATGCCTAAGAAGTTCCCTTCCAGCACTTCTAATAAACTGTGTGAGCATTCTGCATGGCCTGACTTTGCACTGACCTGTGAAAATAAAATTTTTCCACACTGGTTGTAGTCAAGTTTGATGCATAGATGACATAAAATTGGACCTCTTCTTCATGCTAAATGTTTGGAAAAGAGGGAATAGATCTCATTCTTCAAGAGGCTGGAGAGTAGCTGCAGTTCAGGGCTGGACACTTTTCTGTTTGAATATTGTACTTTTCGAAAAATGCAGATTTAAATCAGTCAAAATCTGATTATGAACCAATGCTAATAAGTGATTTGTTAGCAACAGACATTTCTGACTGAAGGCTAAAATTGTTTGTTTGCTGTTTCTCCATGGAGAATGTTTCACGAAAATATTTACACTTATGTTTTGAAATAGAAGGACAAAGAAAACCAACATAAAAACAACGTGACATTTTATTTGGTTGGAATGATTGATGAGAGGAAATGGAAGAGGGGAATAAGGGAGTATTTCATACTGGAAAACTGTTATTCTTTTGTTTACCTGTTTCAGGTCTGAATAAATCACTTTTTAATATTTGGGTTTGGCCAGTGCTCTTTATCCTCAGGGCTGTCAGTCAGTCTCAGAGGACCTGCAGAACAATCTCCCGGGATCATACTTATCTGTGCTCAAAGCTGATATCTGAGGGGTTTTGGGGAAGCCACAACTTTCTTTTTAATAGACCTGGATGCATTTTTCTGACCTCAGTTTTATCATTCTTTGAATCCAGCTAAGGCTTTCACATCTTTGCAAAGAACCACACAAATTAGTTCTTGCTGCAGCATCTCAACTGTATGCCATGTATACAATAGTGATCTCAGCTCATTTTCAAGACAGATAATTAAGATTCAATAAGAATAAATGACTGACCCATTGTTACTTTATGATTCATTTGTGAAGTGTGAATGATTAATTGGAAGCTCTTGCCTTCCTTTCACCTGGCCAGAATGATTCTATCACAACGTAGGGAATAGACCATAAACAAACCTCTCCATCACAAATCTGTAATCTTTTGTTGATGGCTTGTTTGGCAGGCTCTGTGGATATGCTGGGACATCTTCCAAGCAGAGCCCAAAGAAAGTAATTGTATCCTAACCTGTTTTGAAATATAGGTCATCCTTTCATGGCTTTGCTAAAGGAAAGGCAACCTTAATCATCTATGACAGTAAGACCTGGAAAAGGTGGAGGTTTTCAGGCTCTCCCACGACAAAATGAGGAGAGGAGAGGAGAGGAGAGGAGAGGAGAGGAGAGGAGAGGAGAGGAGAGGAGAGGAGAGGAGAGGAGAGGAGAGGAGAGGAGAGGAGAGGAGAGGAGAGGAGAGGAGAGGAGAGGAGAGGAGAGGAGAGGAGAGGAGAGGAGAGGAGAGGAGAGGAGAGGAGAGGAGAGGAGAGGAGAGGAGAGGAGAGGAGAGGAGAGGAGAGGAGAGGAGAGGAGAGGAGAGGAGAGGAGAGGAGAGGAATGTCCTGGAACTTCTTTTGATAGCTTCTCTTGCTCTTTCAGTTTCTTTCTTCCTAGCTACCTTTAAATTCTGAGAGCATGAAGCCAGTTTTTAAAACTGGAAACAATCAAGACTCAAGTGACTCAATCAAGAGAAAAAGTAACATGGAGTTCAGAAACTTTGGACTCCCCTTCCAACAGTAGAATCACCAAATAGCTCCCCTCTGAAGTGATTATGTCATCAGATGGGATGATGAAGCTGACTCCTGTGGGAGGCTGTTGACGTGGTTCTGATGAAATTTGCTCCTCAGCCCCTTCTGAGACTATTGATACTTCCGGCCCCAGCATGCTGCCTGTGCTCTGCAGGGGAAGCAAAGCTACCCTGATGGAGCACAATATTCCTCTGCTAAGTTCTTACAGAGCTGGGTGGCCACAGCCCAGAGACACTGTTTACAAGTGGCTTTCCCACTTAGGCCAGTCATGTGTATGAACATGAATGTTTGTCTGCTTGGCTTATTTGCAGAGCATTTTGTAAAGAATTTTCTTCTTAGAACACATTCTTCATTGTATCAGGGCAAAAACAAGTTAATTTTTAACCTTTCCCCATTGAGAGATTTAGTAATTCTTTATTTCCTTGATGCAAATTTGCAGTACCAGTGTCAGAAAAGATGATCATCAGCACTTATTTCCTGGATGACTACAGAAATATCAAGACAAACTGCACTTATTTAAGGGTACATTTCTCAATGCTCTCAGGCTATCCTGCTGTCTTATCATCAGCAGCCATTTACCCACTCTCTAAGCTTTCAATATTTTTTTTAACTTGTTGTAAGCAAATACTGACCGTGACTAAGATAGTAACTGAGTTCATTCATGATAATAGATGGTTCATTGGCTGCACCCATTAAAGCCCCTTTAAAAGCAAGAAACAGCTTTAATTGCCTGGAGAGACCTGGGATGATATCGCAGGAGACTGAAACCTATTAATAACAGTAAATTCAAGGTTTACCCTAGCTTGTTTATGCTTGTTAGTATTAAAGCTTCCCATGGAATAGAAAGATGACTAAAAGGGTCATTTCAGACAGAATACCAGCCTGATTATGCAGCTTTTATAAAACACCCTCTTTAATCACTAAGAATATCATCATACAAAGCTGGAATACTTTCTTGAAAAGACTCAGTTCTCTATTAAATGGGCTTTTTCTCCATTACCTGAAAGATTTGCAAATTTGGCATTTCTTTTATGCCCTGTCATTTTGTTTGCCATAGGAACAGAGGACCAGAAGGCATCACTGAATTCCTAGGAATTACTGCAGAGGAAGGATGCACAGTTTTTCAACTTGTAGCATCTGTGTCTGTTTGAAAACCAGAAGCAATTACAAATATGTCTGCATGTCTCAATGAATGATTTTAGAGTCTTTTGTAAGCCAAGACCTTCAAGATATTAACAAAACACTGCTTCAAGCAAAAAATAGTTCCTGGCAGATATATCTCAGGACCTCTCAAACTTCAGTAAACCTTGGTACACGTGGTATACCGGCAATGAGTTTCATTTTTGTAGACACTCAAGCAGAGGAAACTTTAGCTAAGAAAAAAGGATTAGTAATCTAAGGATGACGGCAGGGTTCCTTTATCATATATTATGCCAGAACCACATGGTCTTCCTTCAGTTCTCAGAATCACCAGTGCTTCAAATATGAGAACTGTTGAACTTCCTCAGCTTTGTCTCGGAGGTCTGTGACCCTGCTACACAGCTCCTCTTGTATATATGCCAAAGCACCTGTGAAACAATACCAAATTAGCATGGTGGGGTTTCATAGCCATGCTGCACCAACAGAAACAGTGAAACAGATCTCTGGTTTCTTCAACCTATTACCTCCCCTGGGAGATAATATATCTCTAATTTATCTGAAACTAACTGCTTTATTAAAATTGGCAGGCATGTGAAGAGGACTCCCAAGGAATGTTTCCATTACACTCTGCAACATACAGAACTTTGATTTTTTTCTGAATTTACAATGAAGTTAAATACTATATTTACTATGAAGTCATTCCATAATTTGGGGTTTTTTTAATACCGCCCCCCCCCCCCCTTGTTTGGCAGGGTGTCTAAAGCTGACATCAGCAACATCTGGGAGCGCAGAGTAGCACCTCACAGATGCTGAGCAACAAACTCACTGAAGCTAATGCCAGAGACATTTGTTCATTACGTACAAAAATTAGGCCCCCAGCCAACATTTTCCCATTTGAAGTTAGGCACTGCAGTCACTACGGAGTACCACAAACACGTTCCAAATGTGCCTGCAACAGCATTGCATTTTTCAAAAATGAAAGAAAGTCTTCTGCAGTAGAGTATTACTGCCTTTTTATCCAACCTATAAAGTTTAGAGCAAAGGCAAATGGAAATTTGACAGATCTGTCACACAGAAAGGCAATATCACTACTTATCTTCAAGAATTCTTTACACTACCATGCCTTGCCCCCTGCCAACAGCTGAAGGAGATCCTACAGTCACGCCCTTTTGGGCAGTTACTGAGTTTTGGGGAAGAAGTACACTTGAAAATAATGAGGAAAAGCAACTCCTAAGTGCAGTGGGTTAATCTTCGTTTTTAAAGCACTTTGCTGATTCTTCTGTCAGCCCTAAATGCCACCTTATCAGCAAACTGAGAAGTCCTCTCCCTAAAGTTTCTTGGATATGCACTTACTGTTCATTATTACTCTCACAATGCTTGACTCAGCATTAAATTAACCTCACAGACAGAACCGTGAGTATTTTTTGCATTGAAATGGGAAAAAATCATGCTTTTGTGATAACACAACAAACATCAAACAAAATGGCTGGTTGTATACACCAGCTGAATTTAAGGTCACCTCTCAGAAAAGGTCTTTTTCACTCCATTTGCAATAAGTTAAGATGTGACCTGTGTTCCTAACATAATAATCCAAAGACCTCCAGTGAACTTATTCCATTTCCAGAGAATGAGATACAGGAGCCCTACTGCCTATAAGGAATTCAAAAATTGTTTCAAACCCCACTGAGGTGTCAAGCCATAAGCCTAGAAAGCAGAAAGCAATTTTGGGGGGAGTATGTCTGTGTACTAAGAAGGTGGTCTGGCTGATGCTCTGAAACAGCAAAAGCACGAATTCCTGGGATTTATGTGAAATGCATTCCAATGTAGAGTGGACACAGAATGGGCTGTTCACAATCCCAGACAGGTGGTTCAAAGTCAGTAGAAGCCTTGAAAGCCACAAAGCACAATGACCTGTACAAAATGCAGAAGAATTTCAGGCATATGAAATCCGGATAGAAAGGAGGAAGGCAGCATGTCCTTGAAAGCGGCTCTAGCTAAGGGAGAAGAGATATAGCTACACAAGGGAGGCAGGTTCTGTCCTGCCTGTTCTTTTCCTTTTCAGAGGAGAAGCCATGACCTCAAGAGGACTCCTGAGCATATCAAACACCTGAGAACCTGTGAGAGCAGTGAGGGAAGGGATACAGAGAAATGTGCACAGTATTTTATTATTTCCTTGCACTGAAAGTAAAAGGAGATAGTGCTTCTAAATCTTTCCATAAGCATGTCTGTATGTTTTAACCATATGTTCAACTAAAACCCTAAAGAAACATATTATAAATCCAGAGCACCTACAGGGAAAATTCTCTAAGCTATAAAACAATTTAGTATCAGATCTGGTAGCTCAGGGAAGCTGAGCTACAGGTTGCTCTTCCTCTGCAGGGTCCACAGACAGAGATCCTGTGTCCAAAACTTCACTGGTTCTGCAGTCAGTTCAGTTAAATGTCTTTGGGAGAAGGCAAGACCCAGCTGGGAGCTGCCTTGTGAGTACCTGGGGAGCAAGAGCTCTTGGCAGTGCAAAAGTAAAGCCCACCAAGAGCTTTCCAGTGATGCTCTGTTTCCATGAACTACTGTTTGTGTCAGTCAGTACAGGACCAGACTCCATCTACACTGGGACATTGCATGATGCTGGAACATTTTCCATTTCACAATATAGATCTTTTGAATTAATGTGGTCAGCTGAGTCCTCTTGGAAAAACTCCCTCCCAGATACAGAATTCCACTGCAAGGTCCCTTGGTATCTGTGAAACAGGAATGTTTTAGCTAGCTTGACTGCTTTTAAAATTTCAACCATCACTTCAAATACCATAAAATTGGCCTTTTCCCTCTTGTGAGCACAATTCACTTGAGGGCACTGAAGCAAGGCAAGATTCTATTTGTGCTTGTGTATTGCTCATTCAGGTGATCAGGGAAAAAATCACACAGCGTTGGTGATGTATCAGATCCTACAAGGTATGAAAATCACAACACACTCTGCACAAACATGCGGTTTGCCAGCTTCCAGCATGCGCTGTTCTTATACATGAACTTTGTAACCTCTCTTGTGCACACCAGTATCCAAAGGGTTGCAAACTGGTGCATATTTAGGAGTAGATCCCTTCATTTATGCAAGGTGGAGCAAGCAGAATTACAGGACAGGTAATGCTCTCAAACATCCCTGTGCTGTTCTACATTGTGCTAAATATAAGATGAAATCAGATAGATAGATAGATATTTTAATGAGTATGGCATTTCCCCCATTATAAACACATTAATTCATCTTATTCCATTTTTGTCCCAAAACTGGTGTTATAGGATGAGGTTTCCCATTTTATAACCTGACACTCAGCGTTGATTTGTTTGGTTTTTTTTAACGGGCAAAACAGTTGTACTGATGCACCCTGCTGCTGGGTGATACCCAGTGGTTCACGGCTGACACTTGAAAGTAGGAGCTTTAAGTGATGGATTAAACTTGTCATTCAGAAGCTCCACTCTGCTTTTATCTGTGGCATGCTCTGTCCTTGATAAAGATTCTTACCAAATAAGAAAAAATGCTCGGGGTACTCAATAACAAAGAGGAAAGATAAATCTGGATGAAAGTGAGAAAATATTTCATTCAAGTGGTGACTCATCTATTTTTATTTTCCATGCATAATTCCAGGGATCTGTAGATAGCTGTGGCTAGGGAATAACCTATGTAAAAGAAGCAGCTTGGCTGGAATTGAGAACCAAATTTGCAATCAGGCACTTAATTAGAACACAAACACTGTCAAATAGTAACATTATCACCTATAATTGGTCCAACAGAAAGAAACACTAATTGTGACATTAGAGGATAGAATGCTTTCAGGCAGGATCTCTGTTAAAATACAAACACTAATTGACATGATGAGGAAGACAAAAATCCAAGGTAATAAAAGAGGCTATAATGCTTTATCTTGGCAAATGGAAAGCTACTTTAGAAACACTCAATAGCTAAAGAATGGGCAGGTGGCTTAAGCAAAGCAGTAAATGAAATAATGAGCATTGTTGAATCACTGCCTTTGTCTCAGGGAGCCAGAGTGATTACAAAGCGATGAGCAAGAGCCACAATCTACTTTCTGCCTCATTAGTGTAAATCCAAAGTAGCTTCATTGAAGTCAGTACAGTGGATATTTACAGGCTTTCAGGTCTGGCCCCTCAGTTACAAGCTCTGGACTGTGAGCAGCAAGGCAGCGAGTAAGGAATTCAGCCCACGCCTTTCATGGATTGGATGCTAATTGATCAGCAGTTGTTCAGCCTAACCCTAGCGAGGGCAGATCTACCAAAGTACAGGCTGGGCTGGCAGCTGGATCCTGGTGGCCTACAGTATCTGTCAGGCAGTTAAGCTCAGCAGGCTTAGGAAGCAAGACTGCACTACATGGAAGGTTCAAGGCTGCTCCTCCTTAAAGTTTGCTCTCTTCCTGCATGATCCCAAACAAAATGTGCATCAACAGCCCCATTGCCAGCTCCCTCTGCATTCTTCCTTCCAAGCTGACTTGTCTAGACACTGAAAATTTTATCTAGAAACAGTCCCCATCCTCAGCTGTCTCTTTGAAATAATTGTGTACCGACATTTTGCCTTGAGGTCTTGCCACTGCACTTGGATCTAACATCACACCCAGAGTACAGATAACAGATGCCTTGTAGTGGGAATTCAGTGGAAGAGGGAAAACATAAATGGCATCTCTCTCTACACCACCAGGAGTGCTGATACTCAGTAGTCACTATTTCTTTCCAAAATCTAGCTGAAAAACTTTGCTCCTGTTATAAATGAGTATAAGCTAATTTAAAAATAACAGGGTTTATTAGCGAAATTTCTAACACCAAATTAAAGCCACAATAAAAACGGGACAACAATCGATCGAGAGTTGGGTGGACAGAGTGGTGGTACAAAGGTACCCTCCGAATTCTGCCACACTGCTAGGTTTCAGCCTGTGGGTTTTATACAGTTTTTTTTACCTTAAGGCTAAGCCTGTTGAAAGTCTAAATATGCTTTGTTTCTAAAAGAGTCCTGTCTGCATGAAGAGGTTCCTTGATGGTTTTTTCTGAAGTTCATCTTGGGAGGGGTGATCTTGATCGTCCAGGATCTCCACCAAGATCGGTATCGGATGTTGAAGAGCTGTGAAGTGAGGGTCTACCCTTAATGGCCGGGCCATCTTCTTGCTCTGCCTTGTTGTTACAGTTGTAAATGTGTTTGGGAACTTTGGAATCTTGGAGGCATTCTCGGGTAGCTTCTTATTAGTAGCTTAAATCCACACGAATTTATCTATTATACTTATTACAGTCCCCCACCTTTTTATTTACTTAAATAAATTCGTGTGTGTGTTGGATTGCCTTTCCTTAGTAATTGCCTTTGAGTCGTGGCATTCTACCCCTTTTTCTGATTCACAAATTTAGTATTGAGTGTCATAAAAGAAATAATCCCCTTTTCCTTTATCTTTGGGACAATCATAATGTTCTTGATACTTCAGGTTTTTTCTGGTGCTATGTTTAGCCATAGTTCATGTCTCTTCCTGAGGGTCAGCTTCTGTGGGCTCTTGGGGGGGGGTCCCCCTGTCTCTCGGCTCAAGACTACGAGGACTTTCTACCACAACATGCCTCTGCCTTTCCCTTCGCCCACGGGGTTGCAGCCCGTGGCGGGGTAATCCATCTTCTCGGCAGCAGGCATATGTTTCTGGAGTCCTGTCAGTCCGAGCTGCAAACCTTTTTTTAAAGGCACTCCACCGGGACAACCTGATTGTATCGGACCAGCAAGGTACTTTGATTGTCTTTCTGCACTCGACTTTGAGCACTTCAACTTTAGCGTCTAATTGCCCTTTTGTCCCCTTTTTATATATATAATACTATTCTGGAGAATCTAACTCTAATAGACTCAAGTTAGTGGCAATTACTAAGAAATGGCTAGTCTCTTTTTGTTCTTTTTCTAAACAGTTGGTACATAATCTTTTTGGCTTACGCTCCTTTTTGCAGTGACCAACCTAAATCAATTTACAATATACACACTTGAAGTGAACAAAGGGAAAACATTCACAATCTGTTTTTTTTAAAAAGGTATAAAGGATAGAGGGTTTGGGGTTAGGCGTCCTAGCTAGCGAGCTCTTTCTGGTCAGGACTAGTGGATAGGAACTGGGAACTGGGGGGGTTGCAGGGAGCCAGAGAGACTGCAGACGTCCTGGGCTACTCTGCGCGGTGTGGTTTGCTGCTAACGACCCACTTTTGAAATAGGAACAGGGGCAGGGACGACGAACAGGGATATGGGGTAGCAGAAAGGCAACAGTAGCTTCAAGCTTATCTGTGCTCATTCGGCAAGTTCTACTCCTTATCTTGCTCTCTGAACAATAGGAGAGAGAATCATGGAATAGAATTCACAACTTGTTTATGTTTATGAAGTAAACATACATAACATTAAAAGTTAACAGGGTAGCTAAAACTGTTAGACACTTCGGGATGGAGTGACTGCAGTTGCTACGGTAGTATCTGGTGGAAATGGTTTAGGCAGGGTGTGGTTGAGAAGCTGGAACGATTGCATTTGCATATGAGTATAGCTGAGAGTGGGGTGGGGGTTTCTAGGGGGGTGGGGAAAGCTGGGGACCTGGAAGGGAGAATTCTAAGGGAAAGATTTTCTCAGATCTCTCCCCCCCCTTCTTCTTCTCCTCGGTTTCTGTTCTCACCTCGGGGGAACTGAGAATGGGAAGAGGATGGCTCTTTGGGGGAAGGGGGGGCTAGAAGCAGGATTGGGAAAAGGGGTCAGAGAGAGACAGAGAAGGCAAGCAGGAGGACAATCCTCTGCTGGACACAAGGATGCTATGGAGGTGGCGGTGCCGGCCGCGGGAAGCAGTGGGATGGATGGATGCGGCGCTAGACGGGGCGCACGGGTGGGGGAGGCGCAGCACGGGCTCGGCGCGCCCGGCCTGATCTGCCATCTGCGGAAGGTCTGCGGGCCCCTGCCATACTTGGCTTACAGGCGCAGAGGAGGGCCCGGGCGCAGATGGCGGCCCCCCTCTCCACTAGCGCGCCCCGGACGGCGGCCCCACACCCCACGGGCTGGCCCTCGGCACGCAGCAGCGGCAGCAGTCGCGGCTTGGCGCGGGGGGCTCCTGACAGCCCAGCGGCCCCTCCCCCACAGCGGCACCAGCAGCGGCTGGCAGCGGCGGGCAGCGGCACTGTCTACCGGGCTCTTCACTCTCCCTAACTTCGGTACAATAATAAATTAGTTTTTCTTGGACTTACTTTTCAAAATGGGGCACTCTCTCTATTGCTCTAAGATCTATCTCAGTGGACTTCTGGTGGGATTTCAAAAGCACCTTTTCCCTTTCTGGGAGCACACCTTTTTCTTTGATTCTTTTTGATGTTTACTCTTTCTTTGCCCCATTTTAAAAAAAATTTACCTTTTGGTAATGGATCGCAATGCTAAATTCTTTCTTAGCTCTGGCTAAGAGCAGGGATCTTTCCCTAAACTGTTTTGTTACAAACCGGGTTTCTGTGTATTTCGGATTACTTACCTGTCTGGCGAGCTGAACCGTGGGTCTGTTCGTCCGATGAAAAAGTCTTCGGTTTGCGTCCTGGGCTTTTACTAGCCCGTAGCAAAAGGGTTTACCGGTTCCCCAAACCCAGAGGGACGTATCCTTCCCCTTTTGCTTCCTTGTGATCGATTCCCCCAGACTCCCCGAGTCTGGGCTTTGATGAGCAAACGAGTTTTCCCTAATTCTCTTCCCTACTAGCTGAAAAAAACCTTTGCGGGAAACCTGGTACAAGAGCTTACAGATCTACCCTTGTATCGTGGCAAGGCCACGTCTCGCTCACCCACTCAATCACCCACTCAACCAAGCATTACTTACAGCTATTTTCTTGCTTGGAGATCTTCGTGCACGGAGAAAAAATTTTACGAGTGAAAAGTAGCCGCGGCTCCGAAAAGACTCCTATGTCTTTTCCCGGGTTTTCTGCTGGATCCAGGCCTTCTCCCTTTTTATTGTGGCGCTTTTATCTAATTTTTGGGTTCGTAATACAATAGGTGCAAAGGGGTTTCCTGCTTTGCCGGGCCGCCGAAAAACTGGCAGGGCGCCCCCCGTGCAAAGGGATTCCTCCGCAGCCAAATTGCATCCGAGTCACGGCACCAAATCTGTTATAAATGAGTATAAGCTAATTTAAAAATAACAGGGTTTATTAGCGAAATTTCTAACACCAAATTAAAGCCACAATAAAAACGGGACAACAATCGATCGAGAGTTGGGTGGACAGAGTGGTGGTACAAAGGTACCCTCCGAATTCTGCCACACTGCTAGGTTTCAGCCTGTGGGTTTTATACAGTTTTTTTTACCTTAAGGCTAAGCCTGTTGAAAGTCTAAATATGCTTTGTTTCTAAAAGAGTCCTGTCTGCATGAAGAGGTTCCTTGATGGTTTTTTCTGAAGTTCATCTTGGGAGGGGTGATCTTGATCGTCCAGGATCTCCACCAAGATCGGTATCGGATGTTGAAGAGCTGTGAAGTGAGGGTCTACCCTTAATGGCCGGGCCATCTTCTTGCTCTGCCTTGTTGTTACAGTTGTAAATGTGTTTGGGAACTTTGGAATCTTGGAGGCATTCTCGGGTAGCTTCTTATTAGTAGCTTAAATCCACACGAATTTATCTATTATACTTATTACACTCCTACACATGATCTCCTTGTAGATAGCTTGGCTTTGTTCCTCAACAGTGTTTTTCTCCTTTTGCTTTGGTGACACTCTGATACACCTGTCCAAATCAAGATCTCCACATTTGGCTGTGGTGAAGCCTTCCCAAAGCAGTGTTGCCCAAGGAGCTGACTGTTTATATTCTCAGCTAAGTACAAGCAGGAGTGCTACAGCAAAGCAATTTCTAATGCTTGCTCAGTCTATTATAAACCCATCTTTCACACACAGTACTCCATTTCCAAGAGCCTTCTGACTGATTTTGAGGCTGCACGGTATTGCTCAGGTCTATTACCCCGGTAATATTTCTGGCAAAGTTTTGCTAGAATGTGGATATGTGAAATTTACTGGGTCTTTTTCAACATCTAAACAGTAGAAATTAGATCCCAATCAGGTAATACATTTTTCCTGACATGAATATTTTAATACTTGAGGTTTGTGAGTCTTTTATCATGAGAATGTGCCTTCCATGGGTGACACACCCTCACCTCTCACACCCCACTTACTTCTACAGAAGTCCCCTGTCTGACTTGTTCTCTTTCACTTTTTTGCTGATGCTGAAATGCAGACCTACCAATGTGACTCTTCCCCTCCACAGTAAAGGTTAGCACTGTATTTAATCCCCTCCCACACATCCTTTGAGACTACCTTGGTTTTCCTCCACTTTTCAAAATTAATTGCCAGCAACAGAGTCAATTCATTAGCTAAATTAAAAACCTGGGAAGCATATTGTCCAGATCTGCTGATCCCAACCTATCACAGAGTTGAACAAAGTATTTCCTTACCTGGCCTTCATTAGCAGCTGTATTGGCCAGGCTTCTATTCCTTTCCGATTATTTGAACCATTCTCCCTATTAAAGACCAGTTTTAAAAAAGGAGATAAAAAAGCAGACTAGCAACTCAACCACTGGAGATGCCTCATTGATTTCTTTGCCACTCTTCATGCATTAATGGGCCCATTTTCACATTTTCACTTTTTCTCTTTCAAAGTATTAACATCTGTTCTTGTGCCATTTAAAGCCTATCAACAAAGACACCTCTTCATTTCAGTTTTTAGCTCTTTCTTGTGGTTTGTGGGAATGAAACAAAGTAAAGTGGGAAAAGTACACAACTACATGCTTTGATGCACTACCTAATTTCCTTGGGAGTGGTAAATAACAGTTTGTTAGCTGCCACTACAGAACCCTATTTATTTTTGCTCATCAAGCACATGCAGATTATTTCATTGAGTGCCATGTGTGCCTTAGGCACGCAAGGCTGCATCACCACCAAAATGCAGGCAAAGATCATCCTCCCCATTGTCTTGTCTCTAGGCACCTCAGGGCTTTTTCCATATTGTCCCCAAGGGAACATCCCCTCTACAGGCAGCAGAGGTCTGTACAGCACCTGCACTGGTGACACTGACCAGAAAGAAATTCCCATGTGCTGAAGTCAGGCACATCATAATACCTTCTCCCGATCAACAGCTTTTTAGGAGGGCAAATATAGTAAAGAAGGAAGAGCCTGAAAAGATTAGAGTAGCTGATTCCACTCCAGGCAATATCACCCAGAAATGTGAAAGGGGAGCATGGAAGAGGACTGCAGTGTGCCATTGAGATAAACAAGGTAATTTTGTTGCAAATGAAGTCATTGTTAGCCCAGTGCTCCTTGTTAAATGTTCACCCCCACCCACCCTGTTAATCACCTCTTTTGTTCCCTTTCTGCTGCACCTTCGAGCCGAACCCCCTGGCTACCCCTGGCTACCCACATAGCAACCAAAGAAGCCAGGAGGAGGAGAAATCCAGCAGACATGCAAATAGAAGTGATGCAGTGCCAGCTGGGAGAAGAAATTATTACTCCGGACCAGAAAAACATTATTGGACCGAACCACCAAGACACATGGATCGACCATGCAAGGAGTGAGACTGCCTCCTCCCAAGGTTGAGCGGTTTTCACCCCTCACCCTGACTCTCAGAGATGTTGCCCAGAGAGGGACCCCCTGGAATTTCAGAGCCAACCAAGCCTTCGGGACGGGACGGCCGTGAGGACCCTGAGCCTGACTCTGCCTGCATTCCAGTGAATGAGGCTTCTGCACACCTCCCCTCCAAGTTGCTTCTGAGAGCAGCCTGCAGCCGAGTGGACGAAGTTGCTGAACATCTCAGCCTCCGAGATACTTGAGATACTTTTGGGAGCAGTGGCGGCGGCGTGCGTTCGACCCGTTGGGCCCTCACCCTGAGCTGATCACAAAAAAGGCTTTTAAAAGGAGAAAAATCTCCTGCCCTGTTTATTACACCATCATACATTTTTTATCTAATTCTCAGAAAAGATCAGAGAGCTAAGGCTCCAGTCATGCCAGCCTGACTTATCACTGTGGCCAGCTTTAACTTCCTAGTTAAGATAGAGGTCAATGAGGTCCCCATATAATTTCCAAAAGAAACAGTAAATTTGAGAACACATGGTCTATCTCAGCAAGATGGTGAGCATAAAGGAATCAATTAAATTGTTCTGCAACATTATCTGTAACAAATTATTCTGTACATTAGTTGGAAATCTGAACTGTGCCCAGGGTCTACCCAGTTACACTCAATAGGAGACTTACTAATCACTGAAATGAGCCTAAGCATTAGACTCAAATTGATTGAATCCCAGAGGAAAATACTGAGAACTGAAACCTGTAGAAGTCCCACAGCAGCAGCTTCATTTGATGGAAATCTGATTGATCTGTGCAAGCAGAAAAAAACCCCATAAGAAACTGATTGTTGAGATTATTAGAACATTTCCTGTGGCCAGCATACAATAATCTGCAATAACAGACATTTTCAGCAGCACATGAAACTGTGGCAGAGTATGAGAGTCCAAAAGAACATAGTGAAGAGGGCAGATTTAAAGATGTAGCCTGGCCTTTCCAGTCCAGGGTTGTGCACGTTTATAAGGCTATCCACTAGAGTAGAAGAAGAGGTGGAATGAAAAGACAGGAGCACAGGATTAATTCAGTCCACTTAGCATTTATTTCCAGTAAGTAATCTGAGCTCAAAGGAATAGAAGCATACAGATCAATTTGAAATCCTTCCGCACTGGATTGTATGTTACAGAACACTTGTATACACTTCAGTTTGTTTCCAGTTGTGGACTAGTGAAGCACCACTGTTGTGGCGGGAAAGCTGTGATTAGAAGAGAGGGTCCTGTGGAGGTGGGTGGCAGTGCTGAACTGAGCCAACTTCCTGCTCTGCCTGGAGACTTGTGCTCAGGTCTCACCCTGGACTCATTCCCTGGAGGTGCATTCTAGGAGCTGTCTGTGCATGTATGAACAAAAGAGTGAGAAAAATCTGGTTTAGTTAAGAGGTCTGCACCAGGTTAACTATGAAAGGAAGTGGGTCAGAGCCCCTCACTCCTTTTTGCCTTCTCTTTCTCTTTCACTCTCACTGTTTGCCCCAGCTCTGGACCATCTTCATGAACTGATGATATCTCTGTAGTCTCTTCTCCACTTTTATTTCTCTTCTCCCTTGCTTTGCTTGGGCAAAGCATGGCTGTCATTCTCTATTCCATACTCCATACTGTTTGTTGTGGGACTGGGGAGCTTGTGGAAGTGTGTTGTGACTTGTGAGTCAGCACCTTTGAGAAGTTTCTTTTGAGGACTTGAAAGTTTATGGAAGTGTACAGTACAAAATTAAAGGCTTGTTAGCCACCACATGCCAAAGTCTATTGTACAAATTTAAGGGCTCATTAGTCAACACCTTTTGAGTCTCAATAGTGGGCTGGCTGCTTGAGTTGAATGACAACACAGTTAAGAACAAGAGTTCCTGATTCATAGCCTGGTGTCTTTGTTCAGCCTGGTGAGAATTTATAACAAACATCCTGGCCCTCCCTGCACCCCCTTCTTTAATTAAACAACAACAACCAAAACAAGCAAATAAACAAGAAAAAAACTTGTTGTACATCTGGTTCCCTGTGCTATGTGAAGTTCTCCTCCCTCTGAAACCCTCCCTGGGTGCCTTTTCCCCAGGAAAAGTCTTTTTCAGGAGAAACCATCTTTTTCTAGGAGAACAGTTTTTAAGAGAAATGGATGCACATGGCACAGTCTATTCTAGGATAGGCACAGTTGCTGAAAGCTTTCCATGTCCTGGGTCAGTGATTTCCAGGACCAGCTCCTGGGTCACTGAGGCTCCTGACAGGTGTGTTTCACGGAGGTAATTCAGGTTGAATCCTGTGTGCCCTGACAAACTCTACAGGCCCAGCAGCACAGACAGTCACAGTGGGCTGGTTTGAGCAGCTGCTGCCCTGGGCTGAGGCAAATGCTGTGTCTGCATTGCTACTCTTTTCTCCCTTCAAGGGTCTGGTCAGGATCACAAGCTGTTTTCCCTGGACATGACCATGGTGGCTGAAGACAGATTCTCCTTGGTGCACACCAGCCAAGCTGTGGGAATGTTTCTGACAGGCCTGCTGTGCCAGCTTTCAATTTCCAAGATGCTGGAATTAAGGCAGGTCCAAGAGAAAGAACAGCTTTCCATCTTGAGTGACTGCTTTAATTGCTGATTCTGAGTGATGCTAGGACTAAAGGAGATAGTGAAACACCTGCCCTTTTCACAAAAAATGCAGGAACTCAAAGACCTTTGCAAAAGTCTCCTTTGGCTCTTTTACACTCTAGCTGTTACTACACTGATGTGGCACTAAAGCAACTGCTCAACCTCAGCTCACTGGTAAATACTAAGGATGGAGGAAGATAAATGTTCTGCTTTGAAAGAAATCCCTTTCTGGACTCCTATTGCTATCAGTGGATGAAACGTCCTGGGCAGCTTGTTCTGAGTCAGCCTGCTCAAGGAGAGGAGTTGGACCAGAGGACCTCTGTCGGAATCCAGGACATCCCTCTGGGTGCCCTGGGTGATCTGAGACCCTGGCAAGGGGTCCAGAAACAAGCCACGAGAGTTCGATTAGAATAATGTTAATTTATCACCGGGTCTAGATGTAGAATTTAGGGGTCTAATGGAGGTTCAAGGAGGCAAGATGGAGGAATTTGGGCGTGTCCCTGTCCTTCTGCTTCTTCTTCTTGCCCTATATCTTCTGCTGTGGTGGTGGCACTTTTAGATTGGATTAGAGTAGAAAGGTGATGGGTATTGGTATAATATTGTAAACATAGAACACGTAGTACATAGTATAAGAGATAGCGACCGCCCAGGAGGCATTCAGACAGCCTTGGGCAGCGGTGTAGGTGACACCTACGCCGGTTGAAGAGAAAATGTTTAGGTACACAATAGAATAAACAGCTCTGATAAAGAAACAGACACATCCTGACTCCTTCTTCTGGCACCGGGCTTGGGAAGAAAAGAAACATCCCCAATCTCGGAAGGCTATCAAGCCCATGAGATCTGAGAGACCTCCACAGACCCCAGAAGTCCATCAGTGGGCATCACTGTGTTGAGCGATGCGAGAGAACAGGTAGGGAGCTGGCAGCTGGAGCTGTGGCTTTGGCTTGGAGACTCCTGAAAGCCTGTCCCAGACCTTGCCCTGCCCTCCTCCAAGCCTTGGGCAGCAGTGGCGGTTCTCTGTCCCACGAGAACTGTACCCAGTGTCTACCACCCAATGGGTGTCTTTGCTCGTCCAGGTGATGTCCTCCCTTGGGTTCCCACACCTACATTGTTGTCACTCACAGGACAAGTGAGCACAGCTCAGCCAGAGCACAAGCTTGCCTTTCCTTCCAAATCTCACCTGGTGAGCAGCAAAGTTGTCCTCCATTGCCAGACAGGCCATTAGAGGCCCTTGCTTGGGATCAGCCTGCAAGAACCAGGCTCTGCTCACAGGGCAGCCCCACAACAGAAAGGGCACTGGGGAGCTGCCACCCAGCCCCAGCAGCCTGAGCGTGGCAGAGCTGGGACCCTCTGCCTTCCTGGGCTCTCTGCCCTGCACAACAGCACTTCTCCCAGTGCCACTGGCAAGGACATGCCGGTGTTCCTGGTGGCTCTCCAATCCCTCTGCTTGCTGAGAAGCGCCACAGACCCTTCCTCCCTCCCAAACAAGTTCACTCCACTAGCGACACATCCCTGGCACCCCTGCCCAGCCACAGGGCAGCAGCCATTCTTACCTTTGCCAGGTCCTCAACCAGCCTGTCCAGACTCCTAGCACTCAATGTCCTCCACTGGGTAAAAGACAAGGAGTGGAAGGAGGGGAGCAGTGATACCTCTCTGCTGCTCAGCTGGCGAAGCAGAGCTCAGGGATAGAGCCCAGAGCAGAGACACTGCATGGCAGTGGCTCGTGTCCTTCTCCAGGGCTTAGATGCTAGGCAGATAGGTCACTTGGGCTCCCTTTGTCCTCCCTTTGCAGTGGGGCAGGACAGGGAGAGAACTGGATAAGCCCCCAGCTTGCCTCTCCTCTATTCCTAGGCAGCTCTGCCCAACACTGCCCACAAACCTAGGGGCACCTCTGCCCACCTGGGGAGCTGTGTTCTCTTGTCTGACTGCTCCTGGAGCATCTCCCAGCTTACCCCTGTAGTATTCCCACCCACAGCTCCTTCAGTGCCCAGGAGCTGCAGAAAGAGAGGAGAATCTTTGCCCCTGCTGCTCCCCCAGCCCAGGGGCAGATGAGCCTGAACAGCCCTACCCCATGGGAAAGGACACAGGGGCAGGACAAAGGCCCATGATGGGGGCAGGACAGAGGTTCTGCCCGAGCCATGGCTCCCTCTGAGCTTCCAGAGCAGCAGCTTTTACCCTGCCCTGCTGGGGACCAAAAGATGACCAGGGGATGTAGGACATGGAAATGCCCCCATCTGCCAGGGCAGGCAGAGATCATTCCCAGGGTGGGGTGTGCAAGATTGGGAACCTCTCCTGCCCTATCATGGGGTGTAGCATCATAACTAACCCAGAAGTGGCATGGCAGGAGCTGGTGGGCCAGATGAGGATGACTGAGGTCCTATCCTCATCACTGCCTTCCCTGCTCCTCCTCTTCCTCTTGTTTCTCTGCCACTGCCTCCTTCCTGCTGCTTAGCACCCACATCTGGCCCAGGGCCAGGCAGAGCTGTGGGTGCAGGGAGGTGCTGGGCTGCAGAGAGGAGAGGCAAGCCATGAGCTGTAGGTGGCTTCCCTGAAGTCCCCCTGGGCGCAACCCTGGTGTCAGTATTGGGACGGACACTGGTGCATCCAGCACTAAGGTGCTGGGACTTATGCCAGGGCATCTCTGCCCTGTCCCAGAGCCAGGAATGGCACCCTAGAGGTGGGTCATGATGTGAATGATACCCAGAGTCATTAAAACTGAAAAATGAAGGATTAGGCTTCACATGCTGAGCAAGTTGATCTAGTGGACTCTGAAATAAGAAGAGCTGGGGGAAAGCAAGGGTATGTCCGAAGCAATTGCAGCCAGAGAAATGCTAGCCTCTTGGGTGGGTTTTGAATTAGCTCACCTGTATGAGGCTAAACACAGCACAGAAGTGGCTTTTTTTGTATTAACTCTATTATCTAACTAATCCTTCAGCAATTGCACTGAAGTTCCTTCCTCAATGCTTCTGTAGAGAAAAGATCATGGTTCCTTTTTCTAGCATCGCGCCTGCAATTACACTCTGTGGCATTACAATTATGGAGGCATTACACTGTGATTCTGCTCCACAATATCTGTATATTAACATTAATTTGATATAAGCACAAGAATAACGGCACGACAGAATAATTGCACTCCAATGATTATATAGTTAAAGTACTTGGATTATAAAAATATACATGCATTAAATATCAAACTAAAGAGATAATAATAAGTCATTAATTCATATAGGCAACTTCCAGAAATATGAATGAGTTATGATTAGCTATCCTAAGGCACAGCACTAATGTAATTACAGTAATTATATTGTATTTATGAAAGGTAAAAAAAGGGAAATTGTTGCATGAACCTATCTTAAGGCTGTTGTTTTCATGAAGAAATGGTAGAATTTTGATCAGTTTTTTAGAATGACTTATACGCTAAGATTTCTCCCTCCCTACTTCTCGCTTCTCATCTTTTTGGTTTTTTTCCTTTCTCTACAGGGGAAAGACATGCAGGGTTGTTTCATGGACATCAGCCTTTAAGGAGGTAAGGAAGGAAGCCAGGAAGGAAAGGAAGGAAAGAAAGGAAAGGAAGAGAGGAAAAGGAAGGATGGGGAGGGAGGACAGAGGGAAGGGTAGGGGACAGGTCTGTCCATCACTGCCTGCGCAGAGAGAAGAGGCGGGGAACGGTACCCCAGAGCCCCTCACCACACGGGGGTGGCAGCCGGGCTCGCCGCCCGGTGCCCGCCCCCAGCCCCTCCGGGCCATGTGGAGGTGTGGCTCCAGCCGTGCTCTTGCCGGAGCGCCGGGTCTCCTCCTGCGGGCAGCGAGCGGCCGCTGCCCGTTCCCGGGGCCCGCGCGTGTCCCAGGAAGGGCGCTCCCCGCGCGGCCCCGGCGGCCGCCGGGCCATTTTTCCGCTCAATGAACGCTCTGCCCGCCCCGCCCCCATGTATTTGCATAATAAGGGCTACTGGGGACGCCATTGGCTGCTGGGAGGGCGCGCTCGGCCGTGACGTCAGCGCTCGCTGGGTAATGCCTGCGTTGTGGCGGGTAGTTGGAGCCGGCAAAGCCCGCGCAGCGGCGGCCCCGGGCGGACCGGCCGGCTGCGGTTCCGAGCTCTCTCCGCACGGCACCGCGCTCCCCGGCGCCGCTCCGCGGGCCTGGGTCATGGCTGGGGGCAGCCTGCCCGCCCGCCTCCTGGCCGCCGCTTGTCTTGCCTTGAGCTTGGCCCCGGGGGCGGCAGGACCGCGGGACACCCCCGGCCTCTCGCGGCTGCAGAGGAGGAGCCTGGCGATGGACTTCGTCGTGCCCTCGCTGTTTCGCACCTACGTGCGGGAGCTGCTGCTGGGGCCGCCGGGGCGCGCCGCGGCGAGGTGCCGTCTGCGCCTGGACTGCGCGCCCCTGCTCCGCGCCGCCCGCGGGGCGCTGCCGCGGGCCGAACCGCCCGCCGCCCCCGCCGGGCCGTCCGCGGCCGGGCGGCGGCTGCGGCGCGCCAAGCAGCTGGTGCTGGAGGTGGGCGAGGGCACCGTGCGGGACGGCTGCCCCGGCGAGCCGCCGCCGGGCTCCGGCGAGGCGCATCTAGAGTTCAACCTCACCGAGCTCTTCGCCTGGTGGCTCCGCGCCGGCGACGGGCGGCTGCGGGTGCGGCTGATGCCCGAGCGCCGCGGCGCCCTCCCGGGCATCGAGCGAGGGCTGTCGGCGGCCATCCGCGCCGCCCGCCCCCGCCTCCTCTTCCACGTCTCCGCGGCAGGTGAGCCGTGCGTTGCATGCACCGCGCCGGGCAGCGCGCCTCGCCCGCCCCCGCGGGGTCCCGGCGGTGCGGTGCGCCCTCCCCGCCGGAACGCGCATCCAGCGCTCCGCTCCGTCCCGGTCACGGACAGCCCCGCGGAATGGGCAGCTCGCCCGAGCAGTCGCGCCTTCCCCTCACGTCTTGTCCTTAAGGGCTGCGCTTTAGCGGTGCGAAGGCATCGAGGAGCTTTGGTGGGGCCAGGAGGAGTATTTTAAAAGTGATGAGGGATTTTTACGAAACGTCAAGATTCCTATGTGCTAGAAAGCTGCAAGCAAGACCTAGAAGGTTAAAGTGTCATTAGTCGAAGGACAGCAAGATCAGGTTCTCTGAAACTTAAAAAATATCATCCTAAAAAAGGATGCTTCCTCAAAGTGCTGCAAGTGTTTTTCAAGGTTATGTGCAAGCAGAGCAGGGTACAGCGCAAACATCTCCAGAGCTGTGTCTGGCTCCCAATTTTGTACATTAATGCTACTATTACTGGCTATTGCTATTAATATTATTACTCTTCTTTAAACATAAGAGGGCTGATTGACATTTTAAAACCCCAAAGGGTCCTTAGTGAACTGCGCTGTATCAGCTACTGTACAAGAAGCTGTACATCTGAGGAGGCTTATGCAGCACTGGTACTTGTGTGAAGAGAGAACTTGGCTTAGAATTTTGGTTCTGGTGGGCAGTGATTGGCAGTCACAGCTTGGGGCAGCTCCTTTATCTCAAATCAGGACTCTGTTTTGGGCCAGTGATCAAGAGAAATTTCCATTCTGTATGTGCATTGTATCACAGAAGCTGTGATTCAGCCTTTCCTACTAGAAGAATATAATACCTAGAGGACAGCAGGTCCAAATAATTTGTCACAGTGAGTTAAGTCAGGTACCTTTTATGAAGCTTTGTAGAAGTCAGTGGTGTGTCCCTGAGTAGCCACCTACTTAATGGACCACAGAATACACTTCAGTAAATTCACAAGAGGAGAGAGAAGTCTCTGCTGGGCTTTGAATACAAGGTTGGAACAACTGATTTTTGATGCTCATCTGAAAAAATGGGATAGCCATCTGAAGAACTACAAATGGAACCCATCTCCTTCCTTGCTGCCCGAAATGAAAACCAAAGCCGACTGTCAGGGTAGGCTGTGTGTGAGTAAGTCCTGCAGCTGTGGCTGAAGTGAGGTACCCAGGTTAGCTCTTTCTCTGTTGGATCTGGCAGGGGTAACACAGAGGTGGTGTCTAGCACAAGGTGGCTAGGTGAGGCCAACACCCCCCACCTTCCAGCAGGTCTTGCTTTGCTACATTGCTGTGAAGAAAGAATAATTAAAATTAAAGACACCAAAACCTACTACCTCCTCGTCTTTTTATTCAGGGAATTTGTTGTGATTAGCACTTGTTTCGATTTACAGGTCTCCTCGTGCAGTGAAGCCTTAGTTTTGAATGTCATCTTTACTCAGGTACTTAGAGCAATGATGGAGCTGGAAGACACGCATTTGTCTTCTTAGAGGATGAAGGTGTGTTTTTAACCTGAAGGAAGGGTATACATAAGAATTAACAGGTTCTCTGATGTGAATACAATGCAGATGGAGCTTTAACCAAAGCTAGTAAAACTCAGGCTTTATTTTGTCTGTTGTCTCACTGTTGAGGAGAAATGCATGTTTTTCCGGATCAGTAGGAAGCTCTGCCCCTGTAAAATCGTGTTGGAGGGAAAGCTCTTCTGTTCTTACTGCAACACAGTCATGCAAAGTCAATCACAGAGGATGCAGGAAAAGGAGGAGCAGAGGGAAGGAATGTGGACCTCCTTTACCTATATCGAAGTGGTAATTTCTCCTTGCAGCTGTTCATAATCTCCTGTAAAAACCCTGGTCTCTTTTTGAATTCTACCTCTGCTTTTTCAGCAGTGGCACCTTAGCATAGTTACATTGTTTGTGACTTTGTCCTGCTTTGGTGATATGGGTTTGTTTAACAACATTAGGAAATCCATTCCTCCTGCTTTGCTAAGGTGCTGCCTGTGTGAACACCATGTGTCACTGCCAGCCTTAAATTTGTGCTGCATAGCCCTGCCGACAGCAGGATGTGCTGACACAGTGATAACAGCATGAGCAGCATCCACCAGCCTGTCAGATCCCAGCAGTTATTGACACCATTGCAGCTGATGTGCACGAGGCTTAACTAAAGCCCTTCCTAAGGCAACTGAGCCTTTCCTTCACAGCTTAAGCTAATTGGAAATGGATTTCAAACAACACAATCCTCCCATCAACAATGGAAAGCTGCTTCACTTGTGTTGGCATAAGGGGCTTTTTTTTCCCTTTTGTCTGTTGGCGATGTCCAGGGTTGCAGTACTTTCTAGAAAAATGTATAATTACCTTGCTAAATTGTTTTCACTACATTATACTCCATGTGAATGGTGAATGAATTATATTTTAGGATGAGAAAAAATGGCAAGGGGATGAATTCTCACTGACCTTAGGGGTGACAACAGAGTCCTGTAAATGATGCTTTATTCTCTTTAACTTATACTCTCATTTGCTAGCTCAAAGATAGATTTGGAGTGAAACTTCTGTTTCACATGCTGTTAGCATGTTTGTACAAATTGTAAAGCACTTTGTCTCAGTCTGTTACTGAGCAATTAGCAAAGGATATACTTACGGGCAGCTGTTGTTCAGCAAACAAGCCATAAAGTTCACAGGAATTTCTGCAGGGCTCTCCTTCAAATATTCTTGATGCCAGATTTCTCTCACACTCATCCTTGTGGGAACAGAGCATCCTGCAAGAAGCTTCCATATAGGGAAATTGGTCCTCAGCCCATCTACCATTTCTGCGTCAGCTTGGCCTTCTCAAAATTGGGTACAAGGGAGTTTTCCTATCTTGGAAATGCTTTAAGACTTAATACTGTCTTCTTAGCCTTTTCCCAGTGCTTCTCTGGGACAAAAAAAAAAAAAAAATTGATTTTTTTCTATATGAAAGACACACAACAAGAAATGCAGAGGAAGGGAGAAAGAAGCTTGGGCAGGAGTGCAGTGCTGCAGTTCTCCTGTATTTGAGGTAAACCTCTCACCTACCAGGTTGGTGTTGACTTTGCTCTCATTGTCTATGGTTTTGACTGGAAACTCTGCTGTGCCTCCAAGGAAACCTTTCCCAAAAGAATTTAATGAAAACCAGTACATTGCCATGGGGAAGTGAACAGCCAGTGTGAACATTACTGTCAGATTTTCAGGCCGGCTTTAGTTCTGGTCTTACGGTATTTGCTGTGTAATGTTGAACCACAGTGGGTCTCTGTAGCAGCGTACTTTAGATAGGTTGTTGAGCTTTCTTGGGGGAAGTAATCCAAGCGCCCTTCCACCCGAACCCTACACTGATATTTGGATTTTTTTCATGTTAACCTCACAGGTAACCACTTTTCTCACTATAGGGCACCAGCGCCACAAATGTTGCTAAATAGATTTCTTGTGAGTTTACCCAGGAAATTTAATAAGCTGAAATGGCCATAAAATAACTTCCCATGAAAACTAATTGCTACTTACATATGCAAAGGTGGGAAGCATATGTTAAGAAGGGGCATGCAGGGTTGAAAATGAGTCATTCTTCCCTCTAAAGGTCAATGTACTTTCATTCACGAAATAGATTTAACATTCCAATTATATTTTTTAAATAGCAATGCATAACTTTTCATCCTCTGGCTAGGCAAAATATTACTCCTGCACTGTGGCCTTCATCTAAAATTTTATTAACTTGCCACATGTATTCTCCCTGAAACTGTCTGCATTCACTATATACCAATGCTATTATAATGCTGAGGCAATTAGACTTTACATCTTTAGGGGACTGCTACTATACACCTGAACTCATTTGCAGGAGGAACCCTTTGCCTAAAGATTAGAAAGAACTTCAGACTAGATAAAAATGTAGGTTTGAAACTGGACATTTTGTAAAGGAAAATTAGAGCTCCAAGCTGAAATCTGACTGTGGTGAAGTCCACAGAATTATTTCTGTGTATTTTAGAGGTACCAGCATTTAATCAAGATCTCTTAGTTATATTTTCAGTTATATTTTGGTTTTGTTTTGCTGTCTTCAAGGGATAGCGTTTGGAGTTGTGCTATATTGAGCAGAAAACTGATAAAAAATATCGGTCACTTTGTGGTTGCTCTGGTTTTCTCTCACCCTCAACTGTTTGCCACACCTGAGATCAGATCTTCTGATAAAGAAGTGACAGAAGTTGGTGGATAAGACTGAGGCACTGCCATCAGGCTTCTGAAAGATTTTTGCTGTAGTGCAAGTGGCTTTTCTCTTTGCTGGGGTTTTGTGCTTTGCCTCATCTGTCAGGCCAGCTTTGCCAGTCCAAAGCTTAAGGATAGTATGAGTTGCACTTGAGTTTCCTCTAGACATGAACTAGTGCAAATTAAGGCTTTCCTGTTCTACCCTTGGGTCATCTATGGTACCAGTGCTCTGCATGTGGATTACCAGTTGCTAAATCAGTGAATCATGGGTGTGCTTAGAAGTATCTTTCCCAGACTTTCCTGCCCTATTAGGTATGTAGAACTTCCCTCTAGACCTTCAGTCATTGGTGCTCTCCAGCAATGTGAATTTAGTTCACATTGAACGCATCTCTTCTCTTCTGGAAATGCTTCTTGAAGAGGAAACCAACTGTCTACTGATGGGGTTTGCCTGGCTCTGTGGATCTTTCTCAATGATCCTTGATCCTACTGCTGTCCTGCCTGTTCTTGTTTCCATCCAAGTCACTTTCCTACTCCATCAGCACTAAGAAAACTTGAGAAAACTCATAGCTTATTACTCTTTAGATTCATGATGCCTTGTCCTGTTTCCACGTTGTTGCTTCCACAAAAATTTGGCTTGCCAAGCCATGAGGCTTTCACAGTAAAGCCACCAGGATTTGCAAATTTGTTGCTGATTGTTTGACAGATAATGTTAGAAATTGTGCTCAGTCTTTGATTGGTTCACGGAAAGTGTGATGTGATCACATGCTTTTGTTTTCCCAGAGTTATGTGGTGTTGCTGATCCTCACTGGGAGACAGAATTATGTACAATGTGTTTATGATTTCTAGGACTGTTTTCTGCAAATTTTGTTTACTTTGAGGCTCATTGTTCTTATGAATGTTCTTATTCATAAGCATGTTCAGTAAAATAGGCATAAACAAACACCAAAAGGGGCACAAGTAACAATTTATTATGTTTGGATGAACATTTATGGCACATTGAAAAAATATGTTTTCTCTAAACTTGCTGTGCTTTTATTTCCACATCCTTAAAAACAGGGAATAAATACCTACAGTAAAGAAGTGCACAGAGAAACTTAAGTGCTTTATTATACAAAAGCAGAGACATTCTTCAAAATCAAAGGCAGTTTTGCAGTGTCTGAGTGAATTGGATCCTGAAGTAATCTGGTCATTTGGTTCACTGCACATCTCACCCAAACATTACATGATAGGAAATAGAATGTGTATTTGTGACAATGTTTGTGAATTAGCCAAAAGGAGTAGAAGAGTTGAAGGGAGACTGGCAGGATTTAGCATTTACAAAGTCTCCAACTAAGTTAGCCTTGTCTTCATAAAGAAGATCTCGCCTTTTGGATACATCAGTGCTAACTCCCTTGGAGTGATGGTGTTTCGAGAGTACAAGTTGCTTCACAACAGCAGCAAATTCCATACTGTGCCTGGACATTTCCTGTCTAATTCTCACAGCAAAACATCCTCTTGGGCTACTCAGAACTAGAGTACTGATACTAGGAGGTCTATGTTTTTTGGCACAAGTGATTTACCTAATAGCAAACACCAATTCAGATTGCCTGCTTTCCAGATCTCTTTTATCCACTGAACAACAGCACCTGTTTCCTGGGAAGCCACTTCTGAGCTCAACATGGTTGCTGAGACTGCAGTGCTGGGCTGAGAAAGGTCCTTTATAAAATGTGCCACATTTGTCTTGCTTCTTTAATTCAGAAAGATTTGATTGGAGAAAAATGTCATGGAAGCATAAATGCAGATTTGAGAAGTCTGACCTTTCTTTTCTTGCGAACAATAAATGTCAGAAAGCTTAAAATGACAAGCTGGAATGGCTGGAGGTTATTTATGTGTTTAAATATTTAGGCGAGAAACACATTTTGAGGCTAAAGTCTAGTTTACATGAGTATTTTGATTTATAACTGAGATGGCTGAGTAGCTTCGTGGTTGTCATTATCCTGGTTAGCATGGCTACTCAGAAATTCCCTGTGACAGCATACATAGGACTCACATATCTCTACTTGCAGAAGCTGTGAACTCTGTTAGTTTAGTCAAAGAGAATCACCTTCCCTTGTTAGTCAAGTAGGATCTGTGATGTGGTTGAAGTGTTCTAAGTGCATCCAGTAGACTGAGCTGGTGGCTGGCTTCAAACTGACTTCAGACAAGTTTCTAACAACAGGCGTTTCTTTGGCTAAAGAACTTCAGTAAGCAGCTGCAAGAACTGAGTTCTAGTTTGACTTCCAACTTAATTATCTTGCAGTACACAGCTCTGCCATTGACATCTTGTGTGACACGAAAATACTTCCCTTTGTGGCAGTTACTTCCTTTGCAAAGCAAGGGTAGTTTTGACTGCTTTTCAACTCTGTTGGTAGATGGTGCTTTTTTGTGGATTAATAATGCCTTTATTTTCTAAGAACCTGAATAAAGGCAGTAAGGTGCAGTCTGAACTCTCAGCTTTTTAAGAGAAAAGCTAAAAGAGCCAGTATACCATATTGATTTATTCCCATCTTCTGCACTACTAATAGTCAAAGGACTTCTATTTCCTTCATTTCAGTGACAGCAAACTTAGAGTTTTGGTTGATGCTACAAGAAAATCAGTTTCTCCTGTATTTTGAAAAATTTTGAGTCCTGCCTTTGACTGTTAAAACACTACCTGTCTTAAAGCCAAAGTTAAATTTCAAATTTAGATTTGAAGTTTGAAGACTTTTGTGAGCCTTTGACCAAGATTATTTGTACCCTTATGGAAAGTGATACAGGGATAGGCTGTGGCCAGCTGCCCATGTGCTTTTGGCAGCTGCAGCTGGGAACCATTTGCAGTGGGGAGCTGCAGGTGTTGGCTGCTGCTGGCTAATGAGGACTTCTGAGCAAACCAAGCACTGTCTGTCCTGGCTGGAAAGGGAGAACATTGTGGAGGCAGTGGGAGAAGGTTTATCCTTTATGGTTTCTTCCTTAAGATATCGGACATTTGTACAGAATAGAGGATTTGAAATTGTTTAAAACTTTAGTGGATTACAGATGGCAAAGTGGAATTACTAGGCTTTTAAGTAGATGGTTCTAGAAATGTGAGATGTCCCTTTTGCAACTTGTCTCATCACCTTTGCAACTCTTCAGCTCAGTTTGCAAATATCAAGAGTTTCCACTGGTATTGCAATGTTTACATCAAGACAGAAAAACTACCTTTCCTGCTTAAAAAAGAGTGTATGCTGAATCCATTTTGGACTGGGATTTCCCTGCAGCAATGCACTGTGAAGAAAGAGATGCAGGCTCTTTTGGCAAGCTGCTCCCCATTTCCTTACTGACAAGCAACTCTCGCTGGTCTCATGTCTTACAAAACCTTGTGATGAAAGAAAACATTGACTCTATCTTCAAGTTTTACAAGCTGGGCAAAAGGAGAGAAGGCAGCTTTCTGTAAGGTGAAGAGCAGAGAACATTTTGGGTGGTGAGTGCAGGGGGAAAAAGCTGGATCCTGCAGTGCGAGGGTGGGAGTACAGAGGGAGATGTCCATGTGTGGATTCTTGTGCTATGTATTTTTTGATGTTTGTTAGGAAGAGAAAATACTAGTCTCTGTAGGCATACTGGAAATGGTGCTTTTCATATGTCATACTCCTAAGAATTTTATGTTATTGAAGTTTTCTTTCCAGCTCAGCTTTGAAAGCTGGTGTGGTCTTTCAAATGCAGTTGCTGTAGTGCTTGTGACATGCAGCTGAATATCTGTGACTTCACTTACTAGAAATCTGTGGTGATGCTTCAGAGCTCTGCAAGTTGCAGCAGACCTCTAATTGCAAGTTGTACACTGGTATTTGCCTGCTGTTTCTACTGGCTCATTGAGTTACACGTTATCTCGGATGCATCAGATTGTCTGGCCTTTTTATAGCCTCTTTCATGTTGGATTCTCAAACTACTTTAGCCCTTATCACCCTAGTGACAATGCTAAGCATAATTATATCTATTTTGCAGAGATATCATAGAAGCCAGGGATGGAAAAAGCATTATTTGATAATGTTAGACTGTGAGTGCTGAATAGAATTTTCTCATATAGAATATACTATACAGGGAAGTCTCTCTCTTTGCTTCAGCCAAAAGGCCAAGAAAGAACAAGAAATTGGAGTTGAGAAGCTCACTATCTTGCTGGAAATACTGCAGCAGTTACTGGCAAAACTGAGTTTCCTCTGCTCCGCACCACACTGTGTTTGTGACACTCCTCTTTAAATAAATCTGGTTTTGTCACATTCCACACTTTTTGCAATACTGTTTTCTTCTTAGTTTTGGGATCATCTGTGATCTACTGAGCCTCTCCCTATCTTCAGACATCACCCTGTGGCCTTACCCTTTGTAGGGCAGTGTATGTCAGCATTACAGACCGTGATGCAATGGTTATTCCCAAGGGCTGTTTCATTATTGATGCTAATTAAACTTGAAACTAATGAGAAAAGATTACTTTTCAGGGCTGGAAAGGAGGCCAGAATAGTTATTATAGGTTAATTATTCTTCTAAAAGGCTTGCTTTAAGTAACAATTCATTTTGTCAACTTTTTTCTTACATTGTACAAGAGCCTAGTTTGAAGAGGTTTCAAAATATAATTGCTGCACTGACCTCATCCAGCTCTCAATCAGTAATCCCCTTCCATCAGCAAAAGGTTAATAAAATCTTTAAGGAAAGGAATTTGGTGCCTTATCTATGTGTAGATGATTTAGAATAGTTCTCCCTGCAAGTATTTCCTATTACCCTTCTGCATGATTTCTTTGGCATACTTTTGAGATTTGAAAAATGTTGCATTCCATAAAGCTTCCAAATTTAATGGTTGCTTTGCAAAACAGGTGCACTACAGAGGCAGGGAGTGAAACTGCTCGGGGCTGGTTGAGAATTGGTACATAGGAACACACTTCTTTGTTCTCAAAGATCTACAGCCTGGGGTGAATCTTAAAAATCTGTCCTCACTTTGCAGGACACTAGGGTGTCCATAACATGATTAGTATTTGCTAAGTAACCAAGGGAGGAGATGACTTGTTTTACATGGGAGCCAATGGAAGCCAATCTCGATCTGGCTGAGAAGTGCTGTGGCTTTTGGGCAGGAGGACACACGCTTGTCCACTTTGTTCCTTCCCAGCTGTTGTGTTGAACTTCTTCCTGGCTCTTTGTAGAGATGAATAGTGGCTTCAGATTGTTAGAATATTGTATTACAAAAAGGGTAAAGCAGAGCTGCATTAGTGATACTGTGAGTGCTGAAAGCTGAATAAAATCACAGAATTGTGGGAGTTGGAAAAGATCTCTAAGGTCACCAAGTCCAACTGTTAACCCAGGACTGCCAAGTCCACCACTAAACCATGTCCCTAAGTGCCACAGCTACACATTTTTTGAACACTTTCAGGGATGGTGATTCCACCATTCCCTGGGCAGCCAGTTCTAATGCTTGATTCCTGTCAGTGAAAAAAGTTTTCCTAATATCCGATCTAAACCTCCCCTGGCACAACTTGAGGCCACTTCCTCTTGATCTGTCTGTTGTTACCTTGGAGAAGAGACTGACCTTTACCTGGCTACACTCTACATTCAGGTGGCTGTAGAGAGTGATAAGGTCACCCCTGAGCTTCCTCTTCTCTAGGCTGAGCCCCCCCAGCTCCCTCAGCTGTTCCTCATCAGACTTGTGCTCCAGACCCTTCCCCAGCCCTGTTGTCCTTCTCTGGAGTCTCTCCAGCCCCTCAGTGTGTTTCCTGTAGTGAGGGGCCCAGAACTGGACACAGCACTTGAGGTGTGGCCTCACCAGTGCCAAGTACAGGGGAACAATCACTGCCCCGGTTCTGCTGGCCACACTTGCTGAAACAGGCCAGGATGCCATTGTCCTTCTTGGCCACCTGTGGAATAGGTCCTTTTCCTCTGGACAGCTTTCCAGCTGCACTTCCACAACATAGCACTGCAGGGGGTTGTTGTGACCCAAGAGTTGTGACCTGGCACTTCACCTTGCTGACCATCATACAGCTGCTCTGGGCCCATCAATCCAGCCTATCCAGATCCTCTGGTTTTTTTGGGCAGGAAAGAAAGCAATCCTTATTAGCTGTAAATGTTAGGGCAGCTTCTGTGCTCCGTTGACCAGTCGCCTGATGTCACTGCTTTGCATCTTGTATTAATGTGAGGGCTGTGAAAGCAAACACCAGTGAATGAAGGTAGTGCTGTGAGCAGCAAGGCCTCAAATGGAATGTGGGATGCGGTGGCTTTATGAAAACCCTTACCTACTAACTCCACATTTCAATCTATCTTAAAAGGGCAGCATTCACCAGGCCCGAGTTCAAGCAAAGAGTTACATCCTCCATCTGGGTGCTGGTATCAAGCTCAAAGATAAAGCACCCTCTGAGTAATCACTCTTGCCACTGGGCTTTGCTTAGGCCAGCTCATAAGATTTGGGATAATATTTGAAGTGCTGAGTCCCTTTTGCGATTAAGGTTTTAAATCACACAAAGATTGATCAAAAGCTCAATGTTTCCTTCTTTCCCTTACCAGCTACTGTCCTTTATCTCTTGAAACAAAGCAGCATTAACTTTTAAGATCTGATTCAATAACATTTTATGGATAATAATTATGACTGATATTAAGCCTTCAGCAACCAGTCTGTACAGAGACTTAATGTATTGAGGTTTATTACCGCTGTAACCGATCTTTTTACATTGGTTGTAAAGCAGGATCAACTATACTGATAAGAGGAAAGAGAAACATCAATGAACTCTTTGCCTCTGCTTCTCTGCAGGGTGTTCATATTCTTGCCACTTAGTATTGCTGGCACGGTGGGTGTTTGCTGGTGAAGAGTTTTTGTTTACAGAGTCTGTTTTTCAGACAGACTGAAATCTGCAATTGCAGATTGAATGAATGAATGAGCTGCAGCAATCCTATGCAGGGGAAAGGAATCTGTTACTGGATAGACCCTGGAGACCAATTGATAGTACTTCACCTTTTAATGATGAGTGTGAGAATGCAAAGTTTATAGACATGAGCTGAATGGCTTTCTCTACGGCTTATCCCAATAATGGAAGCTCTTAAATATATAAAACTTCTTTAGACTCCCCATATTAGTGATTTTTGTCCGGAAGTTTCCCAGTTTTCTTGATCTCATCAGGATATAGTATGTACACATCATAACAGTGAATGGAGATGGTCCCTAAACCAAACTGAAGACCAGGCTAAGCTAAAGAAAACTCTGGTTTCTAGGTCTTTAAATGCTGTGCACAGTGTTCTAAATATAAATTACAATATGAGAAAGGAAATTCACCTTCATTTCCATACAGAGTCTTCAAGGAAAGTTCTCCTGTTGTATTGGCACTGAAAAAGTCACCTGAAGGACCCAGGACAGGGTCCTTGCTCAGCTGAACTTTGTGATGTTTATGCATTATTAACTGTAGCTGTATTATGTACTTGTATTTTTTGCCTTGCTTCTCTTCATAACTTTATAAGAAGCCTACCTCCCTGGTAAGTTCAAATAAGATGCTGTCTGCTTATGTCCTTTTTGCCTTTTTGATGGGAAAGCAGAAGGGAATTCTAAAGTGCTCTGGGAGGTATATGGAGGCCTTGCTTTGACATCTCTAAATATGTGAGTAATGGGGTGCTTAGAACTGATTTTACGTGTGATGGATGCTCAACAATAAGGAGTCACAAATTGTGAGCAGCAGAGCTTGGAGAGGAGAACTGCTCAACAAGATTAATGGGAAGGGAGACCTTTAGTGTAATGAAAGACAGTTCCAGCTTGAAAACAGACAATGCCACACTAGATCGAGTCTTGAGGATTTGGACAGTCAGGTTCTCTCTGTGCCTTTGTAGAGCTCCTTCCTAGGCAGGGAACACTGAGGAGCTGCAAGAAAAGTGCACTACAAGTTCCCACTTCACCTGCAAGTGAGTACAATGGTGCACCAAGGAGCAGATTGTCCAAAAGATGTCTGTCAAGTAGGGGATAGGGGTGTTGAAGGAAAACCAGGAGTTTCTTT
Organism: Acrocephalus scirpaceus scirpaceus; assembly: GCA_910950805.1. Lineage (NCBI taxonomy): Eukaryota > Metazoa > Chordata > Aves > Passeriformes > Sylviidae > Acrocephalus > Acrocephalus scirpaceus. The sequence goes on along the minus strand of OU383775.1, from coordinate 15,668,440 downwards.
TTGTTCTAAGAAGTGCAAGCTGATAAGAGAAGCAGGATAAGACTACAGCACAATGTAGCTGGGTCTGAGCACTTCAGGGTTTATTTTACAACCATTTTCCTGTGGAGACATGATCTTAGACAAATCACACAAGTGAAGCCTAATTGGAAAAAAACCCCTACTTGTGTCTGCTTTCAGTTAGATAGTAATTATCTTATTATTATAAGAAATATCAAGTTAAAAAGAAAACAAATATCTCCGTACTCAAATAATTTAAAAAACCCAACAGGTGAAAGTGTAGCTCATCCATTCCTTCCATTCTAAGTTGCAAGCTGCTATTAACTCTGAATATCATGACTAAAGAGGTATGAACAGGGAGCAGAATTAGCAAAATGTTAGTGGAGCTGGCTGCAGGATCATTGTTATGACTGCAACTGTTATTCTCTGTCTCTGACAAGGATAATAGTGTGTGGAAATGAAGCCAGCAAACATGTAAAACACATCTAAATATAGAGGACAAGCAGAAAATAGTAACTGGGCCAGGAATCAGATGCCGAAGGCCTTATCTGTTAGTACAGTGGCTTGAAAGATAGCAGTGCTGGTAGATAAACATTAGGAGGACTATGAAGCTGAGGATAAATAGAGCAATATCCTCTAAACAGAAAAGAGCTGAAGCATAAGACCCTGGAAAGACATTCAGAACTTATTGCTTGAGAAAGATCCCTAAAGCTGTCAAGCAGATGTGCAGCTGGCAAGTAGATGACTTGCTGGGACGTTGACTGAAATCGTAGAAGGAATAAATCAGAGGGGATTGCATTAGTGTAACTGAAGGCAGTACATTACTTTCCTTTGAAGCATAGTGTCCTGTGAAGAAAGCAATGACTGTCATCCCATAAGAGTGATCAAACTGAGTGGAGACATGTCCCAGATTTAGGCTGTAGCATAGTCAGGAGTGTCTCTTCCAAGCAGTCATAATTTTCAGGTTTTCCTGAAGACTAGAGTTTTGGACTAGAGTTTGATGGGAGGCATAAGGGGCTGATCCTAAGCCTAGTGAAGCCAACAACATCTTCCCATTGTACATCTGCCCCTTCTCCTGCTCTCTGGTACAGACAGACTGGGCAAGAACCACCTTTTCTGCTCTTTGCTGTTGGGCCATCTGCTGTGAGTGCACAGGGAGACACAGCACATCTCATGCTTTGTGTCAGAAGATAAAAAATAGAACTTATTTTCAACCTGGCATTTTTTGTCAGTACTTAGTCTATGGAAATGCAAAAGAAGGCCTTGGCGCTAGGTGTAGTGGTTGGAACATTAGTGCCCATGCTGCCTTTACACAGGTCAAATGAGCATGGGAGATACTAAGAATTCTTGTTCTTGAATTCTTATGGTTTTGTGGAAAGGGCTTTTGGGCACAACCATTTGCACTGTAGCGTGTGTGTTAGCCATTAAACATCAAACTTCCTGCTGTAGCCCACTCAGATCTTTGGCATCATGTCATATGGGTTTTGAGTTGAATTAAAACAGGGAAGCATCAACCCAGTAAGAGGAATGATGGCATGAGAGCACCCTAGTGTAAGCAAAGGGAAAAACAACTTTCAAGAGTTCAGTGACAGGAGGAGGGTGTTTGTCAAGCTTATCAGAATATGCCTAAAGAAATGGAAGTTCTCATAGTCACCTCTTAAAATGTTTACATCCACTGTTCATTAAGTATTACATCCTTGAAGATCTAGTTTCAAATTCCTTACTTTTATTAAAATGAAATTATGTTTGATTTACCCCAAGGTACTGTACAGAACAAACAGACCAGGCAGGACTCCAAACAGAGGGTGAGCACCTTTTTCACTCTGCCTATGCTACTGTGGTCATGCCTTCACAGAAAGGCACTTTTGCATAGTATCCCAGACTTGAAATTGAAAAGGTTAATGAATTTGCCCTTTCTGCCCCATAAAAAAGTTCTCAGTATATGATACTAAAATTATTTCAAACACATTTTTGTCACTTATTTGAAAATAAGTTATTTTTCAAAATAGGGATTGGGAAGGGGCAAAGTAGGCAATATCATTTCTGAAAAGAAAAAGACAACTAAATGGAGATGTCCATCTGAAAGGAGAACGTGATTTTTACTCCAGAAGCGATAGAAAATGTCTTGTTCCTACCTCTAAAATCCTTTCCAATGTAGCTGTGATTGTCAAACCCATCTGTAAAAATAAAGAGCTGAAGTATGATCTTGTCTCTTAACATGTCTTTTATCATCACTTTCATCTCTTTCTCCAGCAGTACTTGAGGATGGTAGAATGGGGTTCAGATTAAAATGCTCAATGGGAAGGAAAAATAATAGGAAGGTCACATCAGCTGGATTACCAGAAGGAAGAACAGGCAAAGTACCTAAATGAAAATTCTTACCCAAACTAGTTTACAGCTAACATGGAAGTGTCTTTAATCTCCTGTGTTAGTTCAAACTAGAATAATTCAGAATTTCCTTTCCTAGTCTCTAAACTGGTCCATTGATTGTTTCTGTGGAGTAATATCCTGGGACACATCTGTTTTATTCATAATTTTGGTTTCAAAACAAAGACCAAGACTTTTTTCTCATGGGTGCACTGTGAGCCATCTTATTATAAACTTGGATTCTGTCTCAGGATCGTCATAAGAAGATAAGTTTTATGTGGCAGTTTTTGAGCTGCTCCACGAACTTGTCTAGCCTAGCAGCGAAAGCCTGACTTTCAGGGTGGCTCTGAGAACATGGTACTGTCTAAAGCCTTATCACTGACCTCCCAACCCTGGTCACTGCTTTTCTAAAGAAAGTGACCTCCCTCCAGAGCCTCATGGGCACTTCCATTATCCTGAAACAATCATAGTGTCTCTTGAGAACAGAGTCCCGCAAGGTCCAGAAGCAGTTCTGTTTTCTCTGGGTAAAACAAAGGTCTCTCTTGCCTCTCTGTAGCATTTATTGTTGGTACAGATTGCTGGGGTCACAAACGGGGTTTCAGATGTTCCTTTCAGTTCCCAAGGACACCCAAGGACAGGTAAGGTGCTTGACTGCTGGAGCTGCAGTTCTATGAAGGGTGTGTTTTGCAATTCACCTCTTGTAAAATGTTGCAGGTAAAAGCTTCCTGGATCAGAGCCAAAGCTGGAGCAGGTGCAACAGAGAGGTGAGTTCAGCTCTAATGACCTGAATCTCAGATGCCTTAAATGCAGAGATCAGATAAGCTTTATTTTCCAGGAAAATTAATTTGTTTCTTTTCTTTGTTAAGGCCTTTTTTTCCTATCTAAGCAAGCTAGGTTCTGTGTTATGATTCTGTACTACAGCAAACAGGAATCCTTTCCCAAAACAGCCTCTTCCTCCAAAAAGGCTGACTACAGTGGAAGTTGTGCCTTGCTGTGACTGATAGTATCATGACTTGGTTGTACACAGATCTGGCTTGATGTGACTTCCTCTGCAGGTTCCTTCCCCAAGATCTTTTTTTAGTATTGCATTCTGAACAAGTTGCTCTTCTCATAAAGTCACTTCATAAAAGCAGTGTGTGCAGCTCCTCTGAGTAGCACTAAATCTGTGACAAACCCAAGGGAGGTTCCACAGAAAGGTGATAAAATACTGACTTGTCAACTATTTTGCTGGCTAAATGGGAAGTGCAGCCGGCAGCTTTACCCTTTAAAGTGGAAAGAGATAAGGGCAGTTTCAGTTTCACAGTCAGCCACAATCATCCCTAAAATGAAGAGTTACTTGTTTTTTAAACTGATGTCTCAGTAGTGAAGGACTCCATTTTTCACTAGTATTCATGCTTATTCTGTGCTATTCAATAACTGAAGATATTCACTAAAGAACTAAACTAAGATTTCACCTGTTAACCATCTTCCTTGAAATACAGTTTTTAAAAGTGTTTATATTGGAAGCTGTTGAAGAGGTCAACACACATAAGACTGACACCGAAGAAAATAACAAATTGCTAGAGTTGAGAGATGTGGAAGGTGAAGTTTTGTAGCAGTTCCATGGTCCTTCATTATTCTCATTTTTCAGTAAAATAATGACATTGATGAACCTTGTGATGTTGCTGAAGGAAAAAGGGAATAGAAGTGAATTTGGCTTTCTCCCTGAGGCACTGTGCTGAATGCATTGTGCTGTAATCTGAGTCATTGGGAACCATCTCTGATACTGCAGGGAAGATGAGGGATTCTGACCTCCTCTTCTTTGATGTTGGAATATTTCATGGAGTTCACTTTGTTCTTTTCTTCTCCCTTTTTGGTGTCTGATGTGATTTACTTGTTAGTGCTGATGAATGCGTGCTGCTACCCCAGTGAAACCCAGCAGTAAGTCACAGCCTGGTGCCTGCCAGGTCAGTGTTTGGCCATGGGTGACAATGGGTGGCAGTGAGCTCCCTCAGGTCACTGCAGGACTCATGCCCCAGTCAAAACTCTGTGTCTGTAATAGAGTGTCAGCTGAGCAAGGCCTGAACATCATGGCTTTCCTCCCTACCTGGTTGAGAAAGGTGAAATGCAAACATCTGTACCATTGCATTTCGATTAGAAGCTGCATAAAAGCTTCTTGGCACACCAAAAACTTTTAAAAAATTGTCTTTGCAATTCCTAAACAGGTTCAGAACTCCCCTCCACCCTCAACTGTTCTGTGATTCTGTGACTGCAGACATCATCAAATAGAATTTGGCCAGGTTTTTTTAGGGCAGCTTGAGCTGTGCTGTAAGCTCAGCTTACCCTGAGATACCTGTTCTTAGCTGTATTATTCTTTTTGTGAATACCAGCAAACAGAGTATATCTGCTTGGAATATTAGGCTCAGATTTATGGTACTCTGCATACATGATTGCTCACCACGCGCATCGGCAGAGTAAAGCAGTGCCTCTCATTAAGAGCTGACAGATTTTTGACAAGATTGTCGAATCCCAAGTCATGCATGAGTTCCCTAACTGCTTTTGGGCACGGCCTGGGTGTCTGCTTGTTACACAGGACGACTCTTTGGCTCACTCAACAGACAGTGGGTCATCCCATTGACACCTGCCCGCTCTGTTAACAGATCAGTGAACCTACTGCTGTCTATTGTTGCTATGATAATGCAACACAGTTGAGAATTGATTTATAAAATGCAGGTTACTCAGTAGATGCAGCAGTCAGTGATGGAGCACAAGGTGACAATAAAACAATTCAGACTTCCAAGTGGGGGCATTGCAGCTGCTTGTGCTCTAATTGCATCTCTCCAGATGTTCCTGTGATGTGCAGGAGATGCCAAGCAGTCTCTAGGCATAGCTGTATTTCACTGTTCAGCTTTCCAAACACTCTTCTGTGGTCTGTAGAGAAGAGAGAATTTAAGGACCCAAGCCTTTTCATCTTCTGTGCTGTCTAATAAACTCTGTCATTCTGAAGTAATATTTCCCAGGCATAATTTTTTTCATAGATTTCTTTTCACATTAAGATCAGCAAAAGCTCTTTCTGGGAAGCCTGATTAAAAATGCAGTTCCTCCCAGGAAAGAAAAGAAAACAACATTTTTGGCATCAAAAGAGATCACAAAATTACCATGAAAAAATGAAATTAATTTTGAAGATTATGTATTGCAGGAAAGTAGGTTAAAGTGACCTCAGGGCTTCCTGCTGTTTGTAAAATAGTTTATGGGTTTTTTGAATAGACATCTGCTAAGAGTATAGGTGACAAAGACTCTCAGAGACAAGAAATGTCCTGCATTTGGATTAGCTTCAAGAAGCTGAGGAAGATAGCTAATTTCTTTGCAAAATTTATTCGTCTGTATACTAAAAATGGACCAGGAAACAGAAAATCCCTACAAAAAACCCCAACAAAACTCTCCAACAAATGCCCTAAGAAACTGTTCTTTCTCTTCAGCTGTTAGCATTACTGGGAATGCAAACACAGATGGCTTCCAGGTCTGTTGCAGACCTTTGCCTCTTTGCATCAGAGTGGGGCATTAGCAAGTCATGGTGTGGAAGTACAAGCACTGCTGTTACTCTTTTGAGCTGGGTTGTTTTCTTCTGGGGTGGTATAGTTAACCATGTAACTGCCTTCATTCGACTTTGGCCTTGTCTCTGTTAAGGAAAGAGAGAAAATCTCAAGAAAAGAAGTTATTTCTGATTTGGCCTTTTTTGATATTGTACAGAGGGTTTGGAAGAGCAAGATTCCAGTGGCTTCAGATGTTACCTTCTATATTGCATATGACCAAAATCTTTTCAAACAGTGTCCTTTTTATAAATAAGTTTCAGTCCAGAACAAGAAAGATGGAGAGAAACTGTTTACAAGAGCATATACAAGACAAGGAGGAATGGCTTCAAGCTGAAAAACAGGAAGTTTAAGTTAGATATTAGGAAGAAGTGGTGAGCCTCTGGAACAGGTCGCCCGGAGAAGCTGTGGATGCCCCATCCCTGGAAATGTTCAAGGCCAGGTTGGATGAAGCTCTGAGCAACCTGGTCTGGTGAAATATATCCCCACCCATGACAAAGAGGTTGGAACTAGATGATCTCCCAACTAAACCAGTCTATTATTTTCTGAACTTTAGAGAAAAATTAAACCAGTAAGATGTATATCATTGTGTTTTGACAGCCTATCTGTACCCGACCCCTCTCATGTTTCCTCCTCAAACATCCTTTCAAATGCATATACATTTCACAGGAATAGAATATGCGTACTGTTATTAGCAAAAAATAATCGTGCTTCCCTGAGGCCCATGCTTTATCAATAACTTTTATAAAGTGTGTTTTGCATCCTGAGATGTGTCTAGCTTTCCAGTATTGCGTACCTGGAAGGCTACAGTGACTGTCTTTCCAGTGTCTTTAATCAATCATTTAAGATGAGTTGTGTAAAATCCAACTGACCCTTCTATAATAACTAGGTGAAAATAGCTTTGAATTGTCATTTTGATAAATTTTGGAGTATTGGCAGTGTTCTGGGCTATGGAGCCAGGCATGCAAGCCTTTCATCCGTCAGTGTCATTATGAAATATCTTAAAAGAACAGGGGGAATAGTGATTTGATAAATCTTATCTCCATGAATGAGTGGATTTTGCATGGTTTCATAATCTACTGAACTCTAATAGCCTATATCCTTTGCTTCCAAAATAGCTGTTAGAGCAAGGTGTTTGATAAGTCTGTGTACTGTTTTCCTGCAACCCCTTAGGTTTATGTCAATGAATGACTTTCAGTAGTGAATACCAAAGGAATTATTTGCCTGTGCAGTGCATGCATGGTTTTAACTATTTATTGTGTGATAAAATCAAATCTTTTGCTCTTCCCCATGTTTCAATGCAGGGTAGAATACCAAAGGCAGGTGGAACACCTTTCACAGGAGCTTTCCAAGAAAGAATTCAAAACCAGGTGAAATCACTTTTGTTACATGTGGTACCAAATAAAATGCTGGGTTTAGTATCCTATCTAATGTCTACTACATGGCTGGGACCTATACTGATAACTTAGTGCAGTCTGAGGACCTGTTGTGTTTTATTGCATTCGGTCTTGACTATGTGTCAGTTTTAGTACAAATTAGAAGTTGAGTTCATAGCTTCACACACACCATAGTTTAAATGCAAATAACAATGGTATTTGAAATTAAAACAAACTTCCATGATAAGAAGGGACAAAACTCCTATTTGCCACTTGTGTTACAATTTCTTCTTTGGGGAAAAGGCAGAAGAGGAAAGGAAGAGTGGAAAGAAGAGGAGAGAAGGCAGCAGTGCTGCCTTGCTGTTAGTAAGAATCAGACTGTCATGCAAGTTCATTTGCCAAATACAGGGTATTTCTGATGAGATAACATGGGCAGTGCTACAAATGCCAAAACCCCCAAGTCCATACATAGAAATTCCATGTGAAAAGGCCCTGGTTTCTGGCTAAATGGTTTATAGGTTTTCCCATTAGGAAACAGACAATTATTGGAATGATCTTAGGCATATCTAACTCTTCTAGACTATTAAGCTTTCTCTGCAGTTTCATATTGAGTCATTGTGACCACTCTTCATATTGAGGCCAGGAGAGCAGCATCTCTATGAAATATTTTGTCCCAGAGAAGCTGCAGGTGGTAGGCAGCTTATTATTATTCACTTATATTAGTGAATAATGCAAGTATCTGTGGAAAGACACTGGGAACATATGTGGTAGCACAGGGGTGACTTGGTGGGCTGCCAGGTGAGAATGAGAGTGTCTATATGAGATTTTGTTTCTTTCCTGTTTGGTGGAGATGATAGAGCTAGGGCTTACTAGAACAAATTTACCATGCTTGTATTTTATGGCTGTGATATGCCCTTATGCTGTTGTTGGCAGTGTTTTCTAGGTGGTGTCTTGTATTTGAGGAATGATCCTTGTTTTCCTGAGTATCTCCACGTAGCACTGGCAAAACAGGATTATTATTTTCTACCAATGATAATGTTCCCCCATGCTCTGAAAGTCTGGACAAACATAGCATTTCCTAAATATGTGTCCAGACAAAGCATTAGTACAAAAATTAGAATCTTTGCCAGGAAGTGAAAAAAAAGTGCAGCAGTGTCATTCGAGAGGAAATTCAAGCTGAGTTTTAGTATATAATTATTTAATTTAATTAATATAAGCACAACTGTGATCATTTTTTTCCACTAATTCAGCTTGTTTTTAACTGCCAGCTTACATTTGTGTGACTATGTTTCCCAAAATGAGGCAGCTTAGTTTGCTGGTGAATTAAAAGTTCATAGAGTAACTTAGTAGAAAAGAGCAAATCAACCTGGTGTTTTGAACACAGTGCAGAGAAAGTCTCGACATGAGAGAAATATGAAGAGGCAGCAGCCGTTTCCTGACAGCACTGATGAATGGCAGGTGGCCACAAGCCTGACTGCCTCTCTTTGGCTGCTGCTGGTGATTCGCAGGCAGGTGGGTGAGAATGTTAAAGGCCTGACACACAGAGTGACAGATACCCTTAGTGCTTGTGTGCACAGCACAGTGGCATGACTTAAAATAGAGCCAGCTGCATGCATAATTAAGGAGAAATAATTGCAATCCACTTACGTAAATTATCTTGTGGTTCATCTCCCTCACTCTCCCGCCCTGCTTAGTGTTTCTATCAGGAAGGTCCCGTAGTCAAAGATTCACCTAATCAGTGTGAAACACTAAAATATTATATTTGGAGCAACAAAAAATTAGGTTTTCTTCCTGTAAGAGAATAAAAACATTGTATGACAGAAATACGTGGCTCCAAAGTGCGTAGGAGTCGATGTTGATAATCTGGCAGTTCATTCTACAAACAAAAATTAATTTTAGAAACCTGCATGTGAATTTAGTAGTTCTGTCATTCTTGCTGTCTTGTAACTCAGATAAATATCTTATATTTTCTGCTAGCTGAAATTCTGCTTACATAAGCTTTTCCATTCAGCCAGTTAGAATCATTCTGGCAATATATGACTGTGAATTTAACCTCGTTTTTGTTTGTACTAATTATAAGTTATATTGTATTTTTACTTTCTTTGGGAGAAACACAAAAACTCTATTCTATATGTAATGGTTTTATATATCTCCCGGATGACTGTTCTGGATGCATCTGGAGCATTGTTTTCAGTAAAATATTCTTTCACTCCCCTTTGCTCATATTCCCCTTTCTTTTTAAATTGAATAAAACTCTCCATATAGTTCTAACAAATTATTATATTTCCAGATCAGTGGTGATTGCATGTATCAGATTCAAAAGCAGAAGTCCAGAAAGTAGGGGACGTATCTCATTGTTTGGGAAGTTTGTAAAATGCTCATATTGGCCATTCAGTTTTCTCAGTACATGATTGATCTCATAGCACAGAAGATAACTTTCAAAAGCTCTGATGCACTCTAAGTTCCTAAATCCTGCACACAATTTGCAGAGCTGTAACACAAGTGGTGGTATGACCAGCTCCTGTGTCTGAGACCTCATTCTTGCTTTTATAGGACTATTTTTAGGAGCAGCAAGGAATTGAGTCACCCTTAGCTCACACAGTCACAGAGCTGTGCAGAGACTGCTCTGGGGAGTGCAAGCCATGGTGTGATGGTCTTGGGGGAACAATTGCCTGTTACACTTTTCACTCAACCTATGTTAAATACTGAGTATGCCACTTGGCCACTATCAGAGGTCAATTGTTTGTAATTATCCTGGACCTAGTCTGGACTTAAGCTTATACCATGCACATGTTTTCCTGACTTTAATTATTCTTCTGGAACACAAGAAGTGTGCAGCAAAAAAGAAGCATGGTGACCGCACCACCTCCCTGCAGAAATTTGTCTGCTTTCCCCTAGGATGTAAAGCAAGAGGTCAAGAAACAGGGAAGGCAGCAAAGCAGAAAAAGTAGCATAAAGCAGGAGATACACATCTGCCCGTTCTGTGCTACATTCTACCATCAAAGCCCTGGAAAAAGTAAAACATCAAGTAGTATATGAAGCATGACAATTGATTTCTATTTCATAGTCTCTACCTTTTTTGCACTTAGGGACAGCTGAATTCAAAATATTTATGGTTGGCTGTACAGCAAATGCTGGAATAAGCCTTTCCCTGCTCCTTTTGTGTTGCAGTGTCCTAACATGCAGAGCTTGTGAAACTTCAGAATGTATTTGAAAAAGATATAAGATGTGGTGCAATCATGTGGAACTCTGAGGTGGGAAGAGGTCCTCTCATGCAGCAATCATCAGTAAATCTATTCAGTGGTTCATCGACCTCACTTTAAAGTTGATTATCTTCCCTTGGAGCTGGTGGTGGTGGTCTGTATGTTTTTGAATAGTGGATCCAAGGGAAGACATCTTCCCTTGAAAGCTGGCAATATTTTGAAATAATTGAGGCTCTGTGTAAATGCCCAATGCCATATCCATATTGTGGATATGCAGTAGTAAGTCTTGAATTAATACCAAGGATGGAAGAGCTGATTTAGTACATGGGATGTACTTTTTAAAATGTACATTTAGTACATTTTAGTACATGGGATGGTGTAAAATGTATCACGTACCAAAAAGGCATGGTGTAAAAGCTACTGAAAGGATTAATTTGGATGCAGTGTTTTGAAGAGGCATCTTGCAGCACTCTAATATTATTGGAGCCCAGATCACAGTGCCTATAGAAAATGTTGCCCAAAACTTTCCATTTTTAATATCCTTTGATTGCTTATAATTTTCAGCCTTTAAAGCATAAGAAAAGAGATTTCTCCATGCTGATCATCTGCCAAAAACTCTTTTCGAGTAGTATTTCAGCTAGGACATCTTATCCTCTTTCTCTTTCTCTCTCTCAAAAAAAAAAAAAAAAGGCGTATTAAGGTATTTTATTATGGGAAAACTTAAATTCTAAAGAAACTGACAACCAAGTTCTTGTATACTCTTTGAGTTGGAAAAGGCAGAGCTAGTGTTGCAATAGCAAAATCTCACTACCTGCAAGATATAATGAAATACTAGGAAGTTTTGCCACCTTTGGTCTTCCAAAAGGTTGGCAGCAATTTTAAAACAATGTATTGATTAAAAGGAATTTCTTGTTGAACACTAAGTAAAATCTGAAAAACTCATATAAATTATATGCCAAATTTCCCCACCACACATCAAGTCTTAGGTCTTCAAAGGCAGTTGATCTGTATCTATTCTAGGAAAATATAATTGAGATGGAGCCAATTAATTTGACAGCGTCAATTTAATCAATCCCTAATATTTGCTTTGTTTGGTGTGTGTGTTTTAAATGAATGAAGTGAAAGTGCAAAAAAACATCTCTTTTAAGGACATCTGCAAGTAATAAGATTAAAATCAATCAAAGTCTGGTTTAGAAAAAGGAGCTGGGCTTCCATCTGATAGAGTTTTATGAGAATTGCAGCTTTGAACTGCAGTGACATAACCAGTTTCATCAGAAGTGATTTTTATATGTATGCCCACATGCCAGGCTGAACTGCATGTAACTGTTACACAAAGTGCTGGTTTTCCCCCTCCATTTTTGTTGAGTTAGATCTGACACTGCATTTGCCGCAAGACTATGGACGGCTTCTGTTGTGTCTAAGAGCAGAGATCTGAAAGGTCAATACAGCCATGAATGATGCTTCTTTCAATTTCACAGAACATTAATCCATTTGGGGAAGTCAAGGCTTCATGAATTGCTTATCAGGAGCTTTTAGTTTGCAGTTCTTAGTTTACCATTTGAAGTCTGACTTATGCTGTAATCTCCATTTTAGATAGATAATCTATTAAACAGCCCTAATAACTGGAACATCTGAAAGTTTCTGTCCTCACAGTCTTATTGCCTGTTCATGTACTGACTTTGTCTTTAAGAAAATTAGAGCCCTAAGCTAGATACTAGTAAATTAACCCAGTTTCTAATCTCCCTACATGGTTTTAAATAATATATTAGTCCAGAAATTATTTGGGCATAAGTATTAGGTGTTAATGTATAAATTCAGTGTATAATTCATTAATCAGATGAATAATTTCCAAAGTATCTACAGAAGTAAAGACATTCTTAAGTGTGCTGGTTTGAAAGCAAAACCAGTGAAGGACTCCAAGTCAGAAACACAATTTAATAAGATGAAAAGAAAATAAAGGAAAGTAAAAGAAAATAAAAGTAATAGTACAAAAAAAAACCACTGACAGAGTCAGAATACAACCTGACACCCTATTAGGGTGGTAGTGGTAGCAGTCCAGATGAAATGGTCTTGTTGAAGCAGTGATCCTGTAGAAAGGTCTGGCAGCTCTTGTCTCCTCTGGGAGTCCAGTGGATAAAAGCTGCCTGTGCTGTCCCAAACCCTGGATTTATCCAGGTGGGAATGCTTGGCTCCTCCCCCTGGGCAGAGCATCTCACAATGGGCTGATCTCATTCTATGAGTCATGCAGTGGGTCCTTGATGGCCCATTAAACAGAGATAACTCCCAGAGGGAGTTATCTATGAGTCATGTGGCAAGGCATTGTTAGGCTCGTTAACAGAAGATAAGGAAAACACTGCCCCACCTTGGCTCCAACGGCTCATGGGGATAGAATACAAACCTTGGGCACAATTTTACATTGTAACCTAGGACATTAAGGGATGCATATTTTTATGCATATGAACATTATAATGTATAAAGTTATCACCCTAATATTCTGTTGTGGCTTGTGTTTGATACAAATACTGCACAGAATGCAACCAAACATTTGCCTCTGCTCTCTGTTGGCTTTATTTTTTTTAATTGAAGCACATATACATGGCCTAAAATAGGTTGAAGCTCTAGAGGTTGGAATTAACAGCCATTCAAGATAAACTTTTACAGATCTTGAAGTCAAGGCTAAGTCTGTCTCCCAGTAGGAGACTTTTCATTTTGAGTGTCCTTGTTTTAGTTTGTTTATTTATCTAGCCTGGCTTGCATAACTGTGGCCATGTTTTGGTTCTTTTTCTGAACTCTCTGAAATGTTCTCTATTCATGAACAAGGGATACATCTTTCTCATTTGATACATATTTGGACATCCCAAAAGTTCTGTGACATTCCAAATGGTGATGAATGTTTCTGTATAATTTATTTTTCTCCTTTGGTTAAAGAGCTTTTTTTCAAATACCACCTCTGCCTCTGGAAAACGATGAACAAATGCAGCCCCTGGAATAGGTACACTGCCTTCTTTGTGACTTAAACAGCTTCTGAATGAGACCCCTCATTCTACATGTGGAAAAGAGTTAATCATACTTGTAGATAGTTGCATTCTTTAATCGTCTACTGAGGTCTTCTTGATCTTGTGACAATTTGGTGATTATTTTTGAAGGTCAGGCCAAGGGAAAAAAAACCTGATCAGATATTGTGCAATTTTCCTAAAGAAAGGCTTGTGAGTCTGCAACTGCCCTGTGGTTTTCTTGTAAGAGGGCTGTCAAAAGGCCCTTTGTCCGGCTCTCCCTTGCAGCTGTAAAATGGTAGTTTTTTGAAGTGTTGTGAGATTTTTGTCAAGGTGAACAGAATTATGGAAAAACTTGACTCTGCAGTACAGGGTGGAAGGTCTTGAAGATTATGTATGGCTAGCCAGAAGATGGCTGAGAAAATTCCCCCAGATGAAGAAAAAGTCCATAGAGATATCTATGTTACATTTCAACCTGAAGAAAAAAAAATCCCCTAAACCATTGAAATGAAAACTGGCTTCTCCCACTCTCATCTATAGATCATATATCCTTTCTGCTTGCACATCTACACTGTGATTCCAGCCTTAACTGGGATTAAGGAGACATGAAGAATTTGTTTCAGTATGGTTTATTACAAAAATGACAAATGTAGTTGTGTCAACAAAAGACATAAGGGCAGCCCAGGCTCTCTGTGCATGCAAAGATAAGCAGCATATCCAGGTGCTGGAATGTGTGCTCCTATGTGACTGTTTCAGCTCTGCTTTTTGCTCCTCCAAAGGCATTCTTCCCGTTGTCCTGGTTACAGAGAGGGTGGAGTTCAGAACTGTGTGGGTGCGACCAGGTTGTCATTCTATGTCACCCACATCATTGCTGGGCGATGGTTTCAGCGGGAAAAGCTAGGGTGCCCTTTTGGAATTCGGCCATTTTGCATTGTTCTGGGAAGGTGTCAGCATCAATCATTGTGGACTCAGCATCTCTGCTGCCCACTGCTCATCCTTTTTCCCATTGTCTCCAGAGCACAACTATGGACCTTTGCTGCTGAAAGGAACAGCAGCGAAAACATGACCAGCCACAGTGCCGATATAGCAGCACCAGTGAGGAAGCTGCTGGCAGGGAATGGACTGGTAGAGGTGGCAAGTACAGCTGATCCAAGCTGAAAAGAGTGCAGTGGAGCAGTAGGAAAAGTGGCAGAACCCGCAGGTGGCAGAGAGCTCAAAGCAGCAGCACAAGCACGTGTGCAGCTCGGAGGGACTGCAGCACAACCCCTGTTCAGACAATCTGACTTCCAGGAGGGTTTTTTCTCCGTTTATTTTTTTGGGCTGGGCAGAGGAAAGCATTATCTGTAGGAGCTCTCCTGCCATATTGCCTTTGTTCCCATATCCAGCTGCATGCAAGAATGATGTCATATTGTCTTTCTCTGGGAAAATCCCATGGACATGTCCTGCATGGAACATTCACCACCTTGTTTTTGTTTCTTTGGTAAAACACCTTCTTTTTTATTGTATACTTCTGCTATTAATATCCCTCTTGTGTGCATCTTATTCCATTGCTCTGGGATTTTAGTAAATCGTTATCTCAACCCATTATCTCCCTTTTAGTCCCTTCCTTACCAGACAGGGTGGGGGAAAGGGAGTGGCTTATTTGGATTTAGTTTGAAACTGATGTAAAAACCAGCACACCAGTCTACTGTTTTGGGAAGCTTAGCTGTTGTGTGAGGAACTTAGGCATTTTTCTCAACAGATAAGGTTCTTTTTATTTGCATATGATTAAAAATTTAGATTAGGACCTCACCGGCAAAAGGGGTGTACTGAAATTCTGTTAGATATTTAGGCTAAATTAAAGAAATAATTTTCTTAAATATTTCTACAATTTTACATGAAAAGCTACTTCTGAAAAGTAATACATAAAATCAAAATTTGAGAATGGTGGGAAAGAGGTCTTTTTCCATGCTCAGAAGATTTTGGTGGAAGCAAATTATTAAGGCTCCCAAAATCCATGCAGGGAAAGAATTAAAAGTCAGATCTGTGTCACAAAAAACATGCCAGATAATAAACTGTAAAAATTTTCATCAATCAAATTTGAGTTCAAACAGATTTGCTGTTTTCTGTTGAACTAATGCCAGGCCATGGATAGCAAATGGGATTTTAATATGTCATAATCTGGCAGCTCAGTGACATTATACATTTCAAATAGCAGTGAGATCTTGGTCTTCACCCTCCTTTCCATTCAGAACATCAAACAGTGTTCTGATGGGTGCTTGGCTTAAATACATCTAAGCGGTAACCCTGGAGAATAGTACGGGCTTGCAGAAAATAGCCTTAAATGGATTCTTCTAGTCTGAAGTATTTAGCATCAACAGATGTTATAAAATTTCACTAGAAGGGCCTTAGAATGGGGATGGAACCTGTCATTTTTCTCTCTCATTTCAGATTGTTTAAAATATGGCTGAAATCTGGCTCTTCCCAGGTTGAATTTATTAATTTTCCTTCTGAGATTTGAATACTTCTTGGACTTTTTGATTTGTTCATGTCCTATGATTGGTCAATTATGAGCTGGTCAGGGATTAGCAGGGTTAAAGTGTTGCAAGAAAAACCTACTGCTTTAATTTAAGAATCTCAAAGCACTTGAAAAATTAATTAATCCTCATTAAATTTCTATTAGGTAGGTGGATTATATAAATGTGTAGACTATGGCCAAGTGACTTACCTCAGATTACTTAATGAGGCTTTGTAAAGATGAGTTTCCTGTTGCTACTCTTCATTGCACCACCATATTGTTATCTAATTTCATTGGTTCTGTGGTTCTGCCAGAATTTGGTGGGGGAGGTGGGGTGATGAAATTCACCAGCAAGGTTCTACTGCATCCTTGGCTGAGAGGTGACTGTGGGGAAATCTGGATGCAAGTCTCTTGGAGTTGGCCTGAACTGCGAAGTCCACTGCAGTTTAGAAAAGAGTTTTGATTATTTAGCAAAAATTCAAAAGGCACAGAGCACCTTGGATGTTAAGAAGGAAACGTTAATGAAATTAGAACAAGTACATTTACAACTGATTTTTTTTTTTTTCATGGAATAGGGATTAAATCTTGTTATGTCTTCAGAAAAATGTTTTTTCTCTGTTCATGCACTCTTATCTTGTCTGATTCTGAAATGCATTAACTAATTGCTTGGATCTCTTATGCTAATTCTCCTGAAAGTTCAAGGATGTTGTGCTTTGATGTCTGCTAATTAATTAAAGGTTGTGAGTTGGCTCTTAATCAAGGATTTGTTCTGAAATTCTGAGCCCCAATAACTGTATAATGTTTCTGGTAGAAATGGGCAGGTAATGAGACTATTAGCGCATTTAAATGGATCTCCATGAATCTCTGTCTCTGTGATTCAGTGAGTGAAATCTGGTACAAATGTGTACAAAATTGCTGATCAGTGTGTACAGCCAAGATTTGTCCCATGGCCCACACCTGGATACTGTTTTGCTTTGCATGAGTGTTCACACACTCAAACAGCAGGGCTTTGGGAGACTTGGGGTAACAAACCTGTTTTACTCCTGTGACAGATCAAGGTCTGGACTCACTTACATGAAATAGTTTGGACATAACATGTGTATTTATTTTTCTCATCTCTATATTCCCCCTCCCTTACTTTAGGTATAGGTACTGAGCTTAAATAACAGCATAGCTGAATTTCTTGTTCCCTCAATCACAGTTGTAAAATTAATGCAATTGTTTCAGGTATTATTTATTGCTATCTCCTCTGAGGATGTATTTTACTAGTAGTATAATGCTTATTTTTTCCCCCCTTTCTTTCCTCTGATTTTCTTTCTGGCATAGGAAATGTATGGGAAGAAATTTGTAAAGAAGCATAGAAGGAATGTAAGGGGGCAAATTGTCCCCTCTTCTCTCCCATGAGTTGCCCCTCACATGAGGTTTTCTTCAGCACTGTCTCGTGATTCCCCTGATGTCTCACTTGACAGTTGAACTGTTCAGTCTGAAGTCTTAGTGGCTGGAAACTGGCTCAGGAGATGTTTTTCTATTTATGTGTCTATTTTTGTCTAGGTACAGATTATTAATGGGCTCTTCTCAGTTTTACACACTTGTATGTAAATTATTTAAATTTAAAACAAAATAGTCAGAGGAGGCATCTAATACTATCTTTAAACAGAAGTTCAGCCCTGAGGATTGCTATCACTAAACCAGTCCCATTTTCTGCTGACCAGAAATGCCCAGCAGGTACAGTTTCAGAACATATAACACAGGTTAGTACATTAATGTGGCAAACTTCCTCCAAGGAATCAAAACCAAGATAAGGCTAGAGATCCGTTTCCATAGGATTGTATTTGTCATCCAAAGGTAATCAGAACCAGGTTAGAGGAGCTCTCCAGTGTATTGAAAGCCTTTATAGCAGTAAAGTGAACATTTGTTTAGACAGGTATCAGACAGCTACACAGATTTATTTGACAATTAAATATTAGTTAGTCATGATCACTATTTTCATCCCTACTTCATTATTCCTCAGAAAGATAAAGTACTTGTTCTCTCCCCCTTTGAGGAGGACAAAAAATGTTAGACCAACCTTTAAAACTGCTTGGTCAGTAGTTCTCAATATCTCATATTTCATCCAACTGCTGAGACTCTATAATTAGGATATTAAGACATGCTCTTGATTAGATAGATACATCTCATTGTAATTCAGATCCTACTTTCTAGGAATCTGAATGTGCTGTAGTACCTTCCCTTCTTGTGTGCTCAAAGAGAATCAAAGTTCTCCGTAACTAATCCATAAAATCCTAGGTGTCAACCAACTGGACATCTAAATATATGGCTAAACCATGGTACAGACTCTCCAAAACTAATACTGGCTAAAATAGATCTCAACTTTGAACTGTAGCTGTCTTACTTTTGTCACACAGAGAAACAGCTTAATCATGGTATTACTGCCTTTATTTCAAAAGAAAGCATTGCACTCTTGAAAATTTTCATAGAAGGCATGCAAAAAATAAAAAAACCCAAAAGAATCTTACAGTGTCAAATCAGAAATATAATTTATGTGAATACTAGATCTTCCCTGCTCACTCTTGTGATCCATACAGCTAAAACCTGCTGCATTCTGGGCTGTTGCAGCACCAGCGTTCATGAGCAAAGCTGGACCATCACCATGTCAGTGCTGGAGGTGGTGCTTTGGGATGAGGTCCCCAGATTGTCAGGCAATGGCGCTGCTGTTGCCTTTTGAGCCCTAAAATCGAGAACCAAACAAGGTTAGGTGATAAAATGTGGTTACCATTTAATGAAGGGTCCCTCCGGGTGCACAGCATGCTGAAACACACGTCGAAGATGCTCACGTGACACAGAACAAGTAGAGGTTTGTAAGTTTAGCGAATTAGCATAATTGACAAGAATCTCCAATTAGAAACACAGGTAATGAGGTAATTCCCCCTCTTGGTTCAATCCCTTCTGAAGCCCCCCTCCTTGCTAGTTGTTTATGTCAATTACATGGGAAGGTGTCTTGGAAAGGTGTCTTGTCCTTAATTCTCATAAGAAGCAAAATTAGAACAGGCCTTCAGAATTTGTTTGTCTTAATAGGAAGAGTAATTAAGTTACGCAACTATATAACTATGTAATAACAGTCTACAGAGCTATGAATATATATGAAGAATATTTAAAAACAAAAATTATTTTGTCACCACTGCCAATGAGGCTGGTGGGCTCCCTGCACTACCTGGCCCTGCTCTGGCCACGGATTGGTGCTGGTGTGACTGTCCTGTTGGCTTCTAGCTGATAGATGCTACCCATATATAAATATTCTGCAACTTCACACAGAAAAGGATAACAGCCCTTTATAATTACAGCTGCACTTTTGCCAACTCCTGCAATTTTACAGCAAGCCTTACAGTAATTGCTATCTTTTCTTGAAAAAAATAAAACCAGAGCCACAGAACAACCCTCCATTTGTGGAATCAACAGGACTTTTCAATTTTTCTGGAAAAGCCATCTCTTCTTCATGTGGCAAGGTGGGAGGAAAGGAGCAAGTAAAGCAGAGCAAACCCAGCCTCCAATACTCGGGTTTAAAATCATATGAACTTGAATGCTTGCCTGTGAACATTTGGAGAAGTGAACTCCCCTGTGGGGTTGGCATCAGCTCAGCCACACTGTCCATGGTGCTTCTCAGCCAGGGATATCAACAATCCATGTTTGCCCGGCCCAGAGGGTTTAGTGCACTGCAGAGGGTAGACTGCAGCAATGAGCAGCAGATTGATTTGCTTCAGCTGTTGTGAGCTGCTGTAGCAATGCTTCCAGGCTGGAATCTCACCTGGTTTAGCCAGATCTTTTAAACAGAATTTTGATTTACAGTTTTATGTGAGGTAGTGGAAAATATTCTTAACTCTTCCTACTTTTTTTTTTTTTCAGCCTCTTCTTTCCTGTAAAAGGGCAGGGAAAAAATAAGGAGAGGTATTGGCCCCTACTCAAAAAGTTTTCTTAAGTATTCAAATAAGTAAATAGCATTTTGAAGAAGAGGCTTTAGCTGTGTACACACAGGTATATTGTGGTCCCATGGTGCCTGAAAATGTTGCAGTATATCCTCTATAAATTCCTAATATGCCATTAACAGGTTTCAGCATCTGCAATGAACTGCCTATAGTTTTATCTTGCTGTTGCTCTATTTTTGTGTCAGTTGTGCTAGCAGCTTAGAGCTCAGCTAATGTACCAGTGACAAATGGCCCGCTTTGAAAGGAGGCTGTATATATTATATAAATTCATTTACATTGTATATATTCATTTGGAAATGAAATGCACAAGAGAAAAATCAGTGCTTTTCAAATAAAACATGACAAATTCACCAGTGGAAGATATTTGATTTTCTAGCTTTTAAAAAGCAGACAAGATATTTACCATTCTGATGTATTTTGTTTTAAACGTAAAAAGACTAAAATAGAGCTGAATTTGTTTGATTGAGTAAATTGTTCTTATGGGACGCCTTCTTTCTCTTTCTCTCTGATTTTCAAGATGAATTTGAATTTGCAAGGCTGTGCTTTGAACACCTTGATTGAAATGCAGCAATTTTGATATCCTTTGGGCAGTTCTAATGAGACAGAAAGGGAGGAAGGAAGTACCTACATGGGCAAATGCCGGTCACCTAGAAATATAAACTCTCATACATTATTATTAATTTATACTGATACAATTTAGAATTTTCTGGGCTTGGATCCACAAAGGTTCCCAGGCACCTACATTACACATAAATCCTGCTGAGCGAATTCAGTTGAAGACTGAGAATCCCAAAACTGCTGTCTGGTAGATTGGGGACCATATGTGCAGCACTGTGCCACATCCTCTCAAGCTATTTGAGGCATCTCCAAGTGAGATGCTCACAGAGGTCCCAGCCACTGGGGCAGTTCACATATGTGAACTGTGGTCACAGCATTTCACAGGGGTGGGAGGGTGTCACCATACCAGTTCCTGTTAAAAACACTTCCTGTGCCTTGTGCATTGATTGGGAGTTTTATCTGATAATGTTCTAATTGTTTGGGAGTAAACTGATGAAATAAATATTGTTAATTGTATTCTTGAACGTTTTGCCTGAGGACCATACAAGGTCCCATCTCCACTTTGTTCAGCATTGGGTAAAGAGAACAGTTCATTCATCCTTGCCCTGGAGAAGTCACTGTCAAATGATACCTCACTGTTCTTGGTTGCACATCTGCAGAATAATACCTTTGATGAAGAAAGAAATCTATTTTTCCTTGGAACTACTTACATATGATGAATATATTAACTTATCAGTTGCAGTAATAAAAATGTATCAGGAGTTAGGTTTATTGAAATGGCCAGTGGCTTTCTTTTGTGCATTTAACAAACTGGTTAGAGGGGTCACACAGGATGTAGAATGTTTGGGTTTAATTTCTTTCTCTGCCTGAAGGAGTTTGGACATGCAACTCCCTCATCACAGAAGAGAACTAAGCCATCAAGTAGTGCTGCATTCGGTAGGGGAGGCAGGACTGTCTGCATGTCTCTCAGATGCTGCTCCAATCTGTGCAGAGATCTTGAATATTGGTTTCAGCAAGAGCTGGCACTCCAGTGCCAGGTGAGATGTATCTCTGGGAGGTCATTGCATCATCTTCTCTCCATTGGACAAGCCACAAATCTTCAGACCTTTTGTACAAAAGTGACAACTCCAGCAGGAGAAACAAAAGGCAGTCCTCCTGATAAGGCCTTGCAGCTCTGTTGTTATAGGACACTTTCCTAGGAAGCAGATCTCAGATAAGCTGTAGTCTTGGACCATTTCAAGGGATATCAGATCCAAAAACATTGTACCCTCTTTCCCACAGTGACTTCCCCTCCCTGCCATACACATGCTCTCCCAGTTCTGCATTAGAACTGAGAATTCAATTTCTCACATAACATTAATCTGAAGAGAGAAGAGATGAGCAAGTTAGGGCAGGGAAAAGCAGGAAAAAAAAAGAATGAGAAAACAGCAAATCTTTCTGGAGGGAACAGTTCAGTGGTTTTTGTTGTGGATTTACAGCAAGCAGATGAGGTGGTAATAGAAGAGTGTATTTAGACTGATTTTTAACTGTCTGTGATATTAAATGAGCCAATACTCTGCCTAGAAACAAGAGGGAAACTGCTAGATATTTATAGGTGTTAGTATTCTGCAGCTCTTTTGTTAGACTGAATGAATACTTCATACAGTCTTGTCAAGCCTTTCATTTTCTCCCCTTTTGTGAAACCTAGTGCCTTCAAACTCTTTCAGAAAAGAATCACTTTTGGGAATCTCTGAAAGTAAACAAGTTTAAAAGGATCAATAATCCTGCCTGGTTGATACATGGAATTCATCACTAGGTCAAACAACCAGTGCTAATACATGTTGGGCTGTGTATTGGTGGGAAGCATCTGACTGGGTTAAAATGAGCAAGTGGAGGCAATGCTTAGCTGTGCACTGTGGAAACCTCAGGCTGTTCTTGAGGTTATGGGCTGGCTCAGAACAGCACAGTACTGGGTAAAAGGCTGCTCAGATGGCACTGGGTGGTCTTCAGAAACCCTGTGTGAATGTGTATTTGTAACAGGAACATTAATTAGGGGGTTTGCAAACACGCTTTCCACACTGTTAGTGAAAGATGCTGCTGTTCTAAATAATAAAACCTTTTTAAGGTAATTTAAAAAATAGTAAAAAAAAAAATCAATTGAAGTCTCTTTGTGATTATTTCTGAAGGTGGTAGCAGGGGATTAAACAATCTTCCGGTGCCTTGTTAAAGTGCCATTTTAAGAATTGCTGTTCAACCCAGAGGTTCCTGCAGGGCCTCTGCTAGTGCATATACAGCTCACCATGCTCATCAGAGGGCTCCCAGTCAAGCATGACAGCAGCTGTGTGAGGGATGGTCAAACAAAGGGCAGATCATGAATTTTTCAGCTTGGTTTTATCTGAGTTCTAAATCTTTAACAGATAGCACATAGTAAGATGTTTAACTTTACATTTAATAAGACATAAAAAGAGCTGATGGAAATGAAGGTAAAGAATTTCTTTGCTATCATGCAGACTGCTATCAGGATGCAGCTTCACCATGTAGATAAAGTATGCTGCTCAACGGTGTCAGTGGTGAGCAGATGGGGTCATGCAGTCGCTTGTGCACATAACCCAAACCTATGACTAAGCTTAACTTTTTTACTTTGGCCAAAACTGCAGCTAACTGTGAGAGCCAGATGTGAGCTGGGAATCAAGGCTTGAGCTTTGCACACAGGGTAAATGGAGCATTTCTGCAGTAGCGAGGACCAGAAAAGTAATGTGCTGATGGAAAGTGCATGGAATGAAGGTCGCTGCTTCCATCTGAGTTGGGGTTCAAGACTCCAAGAGGATATGTGAGGAGTACAGACATTGGCATGAAACCTCCAGAGTCTACAAGGGTAGAGCTCTGCTTATCCCATGTTCTCTTTTTCAGCCCTCTGTGAGTCTGAAACAGTGCCATTCTAGCTGTGCACCTGAGCAAACTGGTCCTCAGCATCAGAGTCCCTTCACACAAAGCAGCACCCTTTCCTGCCTTTCTCCTCTTAGATTTTACTTCCCTTTTTTACTCTGCTCATGATAGTTTGCCATGAAGCAATTCATACTGCTAAGCCAAGGTACAATGAAGGGGAGATCTTCCCCACATCCTCTGAAGCTTGCTGCTTACAGCACTTACTCTCATTAAGCAGCAAGTGGTTCTCTAAATTGCCACGTAGATCAAAGTGCCATGCTTTTTTTAGGTATCTTAATATTTGTTTCATGATATACAACTTGACTGCTTTACTTGTAGAAACTAAATTATTTTGAAGAGACTTGTTTTAAAATAAAAGCACGGTCTTTAGCTTATTGATGTATCTGAGCCAACAAAGAGATTCCAAAATACATGTCAGTGGAGTAAGTGGTGGAATGCAAATGATGCTAATTGAGGGAAAAATTACAGTTCTGTAATTTTTCATAATGTGGCTCAGAGATCATTGTTTGATTGGAGTAGGATTTTCTTCTGAGATGTGGAACCTATTTTTTTTGTTCTCTGCACACTCAGAACTTGTTGTTGCTGCTTAAAGCACAGAGAGGGGTTGCATAAACATTTTAATATTGCATGAGGCTTCTGCAAGCCTGAATGATCTTATGAATGCTAAAACCATGATGTACAAGCACAAATGAAAGCAAGCAGCAAAGATTGTGTAGTTTTATCATCTGGATGAACTGATAGATAAGCCAACACACTTTGGTGTCTTGTCATGTTTTGTTTTCTTTCCTGGGATAATTCAGCCACAGGCCTTAAAAATACCCTGCCTCCCATAATTCTTATTTTCAGAATTCCCTTAATATTTAAATTCACCTGGGACAATAGCAGTTACACCGCTGCATACTGTGACTTAATAAAAAGGATCATGTGTGAATGGAGTCTTTCATTTGGATAAATGTCACTGCACTTTCTGATCTTATTAATTAAACAAGTAATGCTGGAAACTGCTTCAGTTGTTCTTGCTGGTACAAGTTGTATGGCTGGAGTAAAATAGCCGAACATCTGAGTGACACCAATTCAGAAATGAGATAGAGACTTTGAATGGTAACCAGCTAAGGCAGCAATCCACAAAGTAGTTGGTGATTTGTATCATTTGTAGCCTTGTAACAACATCCTCCGTGTAGTAGCTGTACTACAAATTTGACACTGAGGCACCATCTTGATGAAGTAGGTCTTTAACATTCACTGATTTGAATAGTGGAATAAGTGAGTGTAATAATCCCTGCTAGCTTCCAAAAATAGATTACACCAGCCAAACACTGAATGCTTATACCAGATCAGACCAGGAACCTGTGACATTGCCAATGATCTTAACTTAAAAAAAATTAAAAAAAAAAATTAAAATAGTGTAAGAACAGAGCATATTTAAAGTGGTCCATTCCTTGGTATTATTGTGCTTGAATTTCCTGCAATTTGTAGCACAAGAACTTCTTGAGGTGGGAATCCCACCAGCACCATCTTGCTGAATAGCTGTTAATGGATTTTCTTCTACAATTTTTTTTCTCGTTTCTTTTGGAATTTTCTTTGTACTTCCATAGAATTTTCGGACCAGAGTGTCACTATTTAATAACATCATTTGAGAAACAAGTGTGGTTTAAAAGTTTTTGGATGACATTACTATAATCTTCTAGATTTTGACTTATAAAAAATAAT
Source organism: Acrocephalus scirpaceus scirpaceus (assembly GCA_910950805.1). Classification (NCBI taxonomy): domain Eukaryota; kingdom Metazoa; phylum Chordata; class Aves; order Passeriformes; family Sylviidae; genus Acrocephalus; species Acrocephalus scirpaceus. Next base: position 15,643,265 of record OU383775.1, on the reverse strand, counting down.
CATCATATATTCTCTACAAGTCATAATTTCATATTCCCTTATTATAAACCACTTCAGTAATTTCTTTTCCAGGATGATGAATTCTAGTCCTGTTGCAGTTGTCCAGGTGTGCCATTTGGCTGATCACTTTCCTTGGCTATTGTTGCCTGAAACTTTACTAGTTTCAGTGGAACAGGCTCCCCCGGGCAGTGGTCACAGTTCCAAGCCTGTCTGAGTTCAAGAAGCATTTGGACAACAGTCTCAGGTACATGGTGTGACTCCTGAGGTGTTGTGTGCAGGGACAGAAATTGGACTCAATGGTCCTTGTGGGTCCCTTCCAACTCAGTGTATTCTGTGATTCTAGTTCTTTCATGCCTGTGTTGAGAATGAGGGAAGAGGAAGGCACCTCAGAGGGGAAAACGGGACCAGAATTGTAAAATCATGGCATTTCCTGCATTTTTACAAAAAATATTTTCTGAAGTTGCCTTTTTGACTTCTGTTGACTGCTGAGATGGTATTTTTAGGGGACTATGAAAAAGAAGTCCAAAATCTTTGTTCAGAGAAGCACTGGCTAATTTAGTCATTGTTGAATGAATACATTAGGGCTGTTGATCACAATCTAACTGAATTTTTCAGGAAGGAGTACTAATTCTTAAGCTGTCCTACTCAGCCTAATAAAACCTAATGTATGATGTTCTTTGTTGAAGAGGTTAATAGATACCCTCTGCTGCTTCCCAATATTTCTCCTCATTCCTCAGCCTGTGTTTCATTGCAGCTGTGGGGGAATACAAGTAGGGACTGTTCGGTTGAGATCTTGTTTATTTCCTGCAATGATAACTGCCTGAGCAAGCGGGATGGAAGGATGGAATGTACTGAAGAGAAATATGGATAATTAGGGTAGTTTAGTGTGCTTCAATTATCTCAAAGATCTGCCTTTTTCACCTTGCTTTTCTCAGAAATGAAGTGGGCCTCAGGTAGATTCTTCTGTTATCTAGCAATTATCAAACAAATATTCAAAAGGAAGCCTCTGTCACTCTAAGTCATTAATATCGTAACATCTGGGTACTTCACAATCTTTTCAGGTACTTACGTTTGCAGTAACCATGTGGAACTAATGGTTGGAATTCCCATTTTTAAAACCTTAAATAAAGATTAGAAGACTTCAGCCCGTACCATGTGGCTGTCTGGACTCACAGAGTCCAGAGTCACATCAGATCCCTAGCAAGTCCTCTGGCAGAGAACTGAACCTTGGTCCACAAGGATAACATGGTATTTTCCCTTTTCTCAGCAAACAGCACACACTTTCTGTGGCTAATTTTTAAACTGCAGCACAAACCCCTTGTTTTTCTAGCACTCCAGGGCTACTGCTTTCTACAGAGCTGAACACCAGCTTTGTCAGAGCCTCACTCAGGCTTCTGGTGACAGCAGGAACAATGGCAGTGCTGGAATCTCTCTCTGTGGTCTGTTTGTCCTTGTGCTATCCTGTCCATTGAACTGTGGCTCGGGTAGACACAAGTATTGTCTCCTCCCACTGCTCTGTATTTTCTAATACATACCCTAAATCTGCCTCCTTGTAGCAACTTGTCCAGGACACTTCCTTCACTGGGTGCCTGAACAGATCCTGAGTGGCAACAGTTTTCAGCTGCTGCTGTGACCCTCAGTGCAGGCAAGACTGACCCTTACAGCAGCAGTAGCACTCAGTTTCTGGTTTGCAGTTCCCTTACCAAGAAACTGCTGAGTTGCTAAGAGCCAGGGGCTCTCTGGCTGTGCAAACATTTTTCTGTAGCCTTTGCTTTCTAGGACATTCATCTCTGTGCCATCTTAGAGAAGTTTCTCCCAGTTTATGCCAGGCTAAAACCCAGTAATTCACTGTTGATGCTTTATGACATTTTCAATACAGGTTGTGCTGGGTTTGGATGGGTAAAGTTAATTTTCTTCACAGTGGCAGGTATGGGGCTGTGTTTTGGATTGGTGCTAAACACAGAGATGATGATAGAGATGTTTTTGTTATTGCTGAGCAGGGCTTACACAGATGCAAGGCCTTTTCTCCTGTTTGTACTGTCACACTGACGAGGATATGGGTTCACAGGAGTAGAGACATCCGGGACAGGTGATCCCAACTGACCACGAGGGTATTCCAAGCCATATGGCATCATGTCAGTATATAAAGCTGAGAGAAGGAAGAGGGCATTTTGCGTGATCACATTTGTCTTCCCATGACACCATTATATGTGAGGGGGCCCTGCTCTCCCAGAAATGGCTGAACACCTGCCTGCCCAAGGGAAGCAGTGAACTAATCCCTTGTTTTGCTTTGTTTGTGTGTGTGGCTTTTGCTTTCTGTATTAACTGTCTTTATCTCAGTGAGTCTTCCAGCTTTTATCCTTCCAACTATCTCCACAATCCTTCTGGAGGGAGAGTGAGTGAGTAGCTGTGTGGGGCTTGGCTGCTGGCTGGGGTTAAGTCACAACACATGTCCAGGGTTAACCTCATGTAATAATGACATTAACATGTTTGACTGCATTTCCCCCAGCTTCTCCTTCTTCCCTTTCACAATCTGGCAGAAAACTCAAAATACACTGCCACCTAGTTCACAATGGACAGGAATGACAGCATTTGAACTCTACTGTCATCCTTCAGCTTGGTTTGCTCTGGTTGCTTGTGTGTTCTGTGCAGGTCCAAGAACATTTACAGCAATACTAGGTGCATTGTAAAAGACCAAAAATGAGGAAAAGATGTGCAGAGTGTCTGTTACAGAGTTCAGTGGTTTTCAGAAACACCAATCCATGGTGTTTCTCTGGGAGATGTACTGAATGGAAGCATCTTAGTAGAAGAGTCTTGCATCAATTACTCTGGATGCCATTGATCTTCATGTGAACTGAAAGGCTTCAGAACCTTCCAAGAACAGATTGGAAATTATAGGATTGCAATTAACTATTTCAGTGGCTAAAGGGAACATTGCTAACACAGGACTCTAACCATCCTCTTGTCTTTCATGACAAAGAAGAGATGCTCTATAAAAAGACAAGGAAGGATGTCCAGTTTGCAGTATTATGACAAAACTAACATCAGAGGAATGGTGTATACTGGGTCATCGCGTTTGCTTCCCCACAGTTTCAGTTGTAAAAAGTTAAGATTTAAAAAATACTTTTAAAAGTAGCCAAGATTCCCTTCCTGCTTCCAATTACTACTGCTGGACCTTGTTCCTCTGCTGTTCAGAAGTTTTGGGTTTGTTTCCAGGTACTTTCTGAGCCTCTCTTTGTATTTGTTTGCTCATATGCCAATAAACACTGCTTGGCTTTAATGACTGTTTTCCCCTACTATTTATCTCCAGACATATTAAAGAGAGCACTGCTCTACCTTTTCACCCTGTATTTCTGTTTGATATTTGATCCTCTTCCATTTTTCTGTCCACAGTGATAGCCATGCATGTGATCCAAGCCAAACTCATCCTTCTGGAATGCACTGCAGCAGACTTGTACTCAGACTGACAGCTCAGATGTGTGTTATGTTTCATTTTGGCTGATCATTATTAGCTGATAGTTACTGTCAATCACTAAATGTATGTCAATATGGGCACTCTCTCCATAGTCTAATACGTCTATCCAGGTATCCAGTTTTTCATTTGAGGCTCTATGTTCCTCCTCCTCTTCCCAGAAGGGTGAGCTGCTGTCATTGTGAATAACGCAGAAATAGTCCCTTTCTGTGTGCAGGTAGCTTCCCCAACACTCCTTATAGCTCGCTAATATACAGTTGTTTCAGTGCAGTCTGGAAAGCAGCTACAGAATTTGTATCCAGCAATATTTGCAGGAATAGTCTGAAGACCTCTTGTGGTGAGTTCCCCTTTCAGGACAGCTCGTTGTCATTGCTTTGCTTTTAGCTACTCCCCTGTTTTTCTCTCAGCTTCCTCACTGACCTTCAGCTTTTCCAGTCTCACCACCATGGTTCTGCCTCAAATATTTTGACTGTGCAGGGAGAATAAAATGCACTGCCCTTGTTTAGAAAACCAATTACCTTAGCAAATACCTGTGTAGGATCTGCCAGCTTTTGCTAAACCCAAGATACCTTTCAACCCTTTTCTATTCCTCCCCTCTATCCCTATCCAAAATCTCTTGCACTTCAGAGCATGTTCAGCCTTAAATTCTGGCAGAGTAAGGCTGACAGGTCTGTATGTCTGGATCATCCAGCTCTTTACTAAATATAGGTGCTATATCTCTGGTCATATGGTGCCATCACTGACTTAATAGATTTATTTTAAAAAAATCTTTGCTGCTGACTTTCAATTACATGTGCCTTGTGGCAGAGAGCAGGCCAGGAAAAGGCTGAATTACCAGGAAAAGGTAATGAATATAGAGCAGACTCTGAGCAGAGAGACTGCTAGACAGAAACAAAATTCTGTGTTTTGTTTCAAGACTGAAACAACCTTCGTAGTACCTAATGGCATAATTTAGAGGTATCAGGAAATAGTTTTCTGTTTTTCACATAAAATCTCAGTGAAAAAAAACAATTCACTTTCATTAGGAAAATAGTACTGAAAAATTTCACTCTGTGAAAACCTTGTTTTTTCAGAAGAAAAACAATGCTTTCATTGTTCTAATCAGAAGCTTGCAATAAATGATGGTGTAGGATTAAAGAGGGATAATGGAAAGACCTAGGAAGGAATGGTGGAAAGACTGGACCACAATTCTACACCTTGATGCTTCTGATTTTCATTCTGTTTATTCTGCCTAATTCATGAAGCAGGCAATAGCAGTAATCTTGAGGTTTGGGGGAAGCTGGATTATACTGAAGAAACAAGGCAAATTAGGAGAGGAAAATGTCATTCCAGATGATCCTAAACGGCATGAGGGCTATGCACTCTGTCACCAAATCTGCAATTTGCAGTCTGCCTGTAACCTGGGACTGCTGGTAAAAGCTACTTTTTTAATTAAAATGATTTGAAATCCTTTAATGGAAATTAGTCAATATTAAAAATATTTGCATCTTCAATTACAGTTTGGTGGCTGTGCTCATTCTATGGATTATGTATTTCCTGTGCATGGCTCTGGAAAGTGCCATGGGAAGTGCAGGAAGTTTCATGAGCTCAGGGTTGGCGAGGGGAAGGAGTGTGTCCTGGCTGTTTCTGAGCTATTTTCTTGTGGTCTCCATCCTGCAGCACTGGCTCTGCACTTCTGTATGTGACATGCTATGGTGCCTTCAAATCCTGCGTGTGGAAGCTCTCTTGGACCTCAGAAGATGTGTAAAAATGTTTTCAGCATAGCATCCACACGCTGCATATAATATGTTTTGCAGTCTGTCTGTTGCTGTTGGGTGTAAATTCGATGGGGTTTCACTCTCTAAGAAGAAAATATTTTCCTTCTTTCTGGAAGGCATGAGGGAGATACAGTGTTTGGGCCACCTGCAAATTCTCAGGTTCTGTGGCTGGAAGTGTCAGAGGCTGTTTTGACTGTTTCCCCAGGTACTGTGCTCCTGTTAGAGACTGTTTAGTTCACTCAGCACACCAGTTTTGTTGCATGTGGACAGAAGACAGAAAGAATAAGGTGAAAAGTAGTTGATCATTTCAGTGACTCCTGGTTGAAGTGTATTGACATTTGGAATAGCTTGACTGTTTAGGCAGTATTCCCTTATTAATGTCCAGCTCTCCATGGATATAACTTCTGTCTCTAAAGTCAAAACATATTTCTTCTGCTTTTGCTTTCCAAATTCTGCTTGGGGACATTTTGTGTGTTGAGCAGATGAAGGATGACTAACATGTTATTTGCTTTCATGAGGAGTACATGGATTGCCAGGGCACTAGAATAAAGAAATATCTCAGACAAGACTCGGGTGATATTTTATTCACATGCATGCATGTGCCTAAATACTGAGGCAGCTGGGCACATCAGAGTCTTGTTTCTTTAAGAACATTGCCAGAGCTACCTTCTGAATGATGACATTTATATATTTTAATATAATTCATTGTGGTCAGAGGAATGTCCAATACAGTAATTTGGTACTCTATATCAGTTCTCAGTGAGTGACTAATCCATCAAATTTGTTCAGCACTACAAGTCAGAACATGATTTTTTTTCTAGCTGCTGATGTGGCTAGCTCACACAGCTTTTAGAAAAATCAAGTTGTGGGTTTTTTCCATCCTATATATCATCATCTCTGTCCACAGTAAAGAATTTAGAATCAGGGCTTGACTTACTGGCTATTTTTCTCAGAGTTGCATGAGGCAAAGCAGTGTACAGCTTACTCATCCAAACCTTTTCAGAGTTTCAAGGTACCCTATGATACAAATGTACTGAGCAGATAAGAAAACTTGGAAGGCACAAATGGGGCAGATAAGGACTACTGCAAAATCCCATGGATCCTTTCAGAATTGGTTTGAGAGTTTTTGGTGTTTTGCTTTGTTGTCTTTTTCTGGCATTGGTGCAGTGTATTTTTGACAAGCCTCAGCAGTTTTAGAAAAGCATTCAGAAGTTTTTGACGCTCATCTGAACCAATTCCATCTAATCAGAACAAGAGCTGAATGTTACTATTCTCAGGAAGCAATTGTATTCACAGAATTTCATCTTTTCTGATGTCCTCAATTTGTCCTCTGACAGAAGCAACTTTTATTAATCTGTCCTTTCACTGTTATTGATTGGCCGCTTATTATGCCAATGCATCCAGCTTATGTTTGCACATAAGCTGTGCAGTGAATTCAGTTGACAGCCATAATTTGAAACTCACATAGATTGAACAAAAGCAACTGTCGTATTCCTGTCACTTGCCATATTCCATCTTCCAGGGGTGATGAGACAAACTTGTGATTTCAAATGGTAGAGTTCTTTTGTCAGTTGAATTGTCAGTGCTCTTCTCACAATGCTGCTTTGGGAAGACCTGTGTTACTACCTTGTACCTTGCCCTTCAAATGGGCTTTGCAGCATGTTGGATACTGAGAGCTGATTTGAAGCCAGCACAGTCTGTGTGTGCCTTAGCCTGTAGCTGTTGTGGTACCTGCAGATTCCACACACTGTGACTGGGAGTTCACTAATGAATGCTGAAGTGCTGAGATATTTACCCAGAGCTCATTAAGGTTGATTGTTAATGCCAGTCTGGGCTAAAATTGCCAAAGTATTTGGCTTCTTCCTTTCTCCTTGAAGCTGAGCCACATGTAAGAGCAGCTCTCAGTGTTACATGTATACCATGTGTGTAAATGGCAAAAGGCAACATGCAACCAGACACTCCTTCAGCTCTCTATTTTAATTTTGGATTAGCAGCATGATGAAACATGGAATTCGCTTTGCTCTGAACAGGCACTGCAGATGTTTTTTCCTGCAGGTCCTCTTTTCCTTCATGAGAAATGGAATTGTTTGCTCTTAGCACATCAGAAGAGTGACTACTAAACTAATACCCACAGCATTAGTCCCTCAAATCACCAGGCTTTAAGTAAGTGCACTGCCAACTTACTGGCTGTTTGCACCATGTGATGTGGCTTATCCAAAGTCACTGAGAATACAGCTCTGCTGCATAAGCAGTGCTGCAGTTTTCCCTGCACATTGCATTTCACAGATCTTTGTCATAACTCCTCCCCCCGTTGCTAAGCTGCTGGCCAGCTCTGCCATTTCTCAAGTTGATTGCAGTTGGTTTGCTTTTCTCTGCAAGGCTTGGCACCAGTGCTGGAGGTGCCTGCTGGTCTCTCCAAGGGCTCATTTATACCCATTTCCTTCATGTGGAGGAGCAGGGAGGGCAATGCCAGGCACTTGTTCATAGATGTTATGCACAAGTTGCCATCTGGAGGTGGTTGCACTGGACCTGCTATCAGGAAGCTCTGTCTCATGGGGAGCTTTCTGATGCGTGCTTTGGTCTGTGTAGAAGCTATTGAGTGCTGCTGCTGATGACATAAGATTGGAAAGAGCCCAAGGCTTGTCCATGGGTTTGTGAGGGGAAAACAGCATTTTATCCAAGAATCAAACAGATATAGGTTTGAAATTGGTGAAGTGTCAAGACTGGAGAATTCAGTGATATGATTTCTCCAAGTTTTGTTAGGTTAAAAATCACAATTCATATGGCTTGTCCAAGTGTGTCTGTGGTTTTCAAAAAACTACTTTTATTCCTTCTGAATGAACATTTTCCCCTCTGATTGTATATTCATTTCACTGCCTTGGTGTAAAGGTAAAACTGTTTGATTTCACAGTGTAATTATCATTTTCCTCTTGTTCTCTAGTTTCCTGAGTACCTCATCATAATATCAAATATAGCTTTGTCTCCGTGTGGTTCCATAACATTTCCCTATAAGTAGTTTCTTAGCTATTCTGAGGTGGGTTGGCAGAGGGACACAGTGGTATGCAGATGATACAAGCCCTCATTGCACAACTTTAAAGCTGGGAGAAGGTAAAGGTACAGCTCACATCCCGATGCGTTGGTTGTTTTTGGCTGACAGAGGTTTTTTTCTTGGGGAGTTTGTGCTTATGAGGTTGTTTTCAGAGAGGTTACCTGCAGGGCCTGATGGCAGCTCTTGCAAGGGTGATAAATTAATACTTTGCACACTAATGTCAGAGCAGCTACTTTCAAAGTAAAGCACTCATCAACACAGGAGAAGTTGGCTGTGCTATATGGCTTAGTTGAGGAAGAAAATAAAACTTGCAATATATTGTCTCCTGTAGGCTCAGGGCTAAGTATCTATGTTTCTGTGGACCAGCTTCATTAACTGGGGCTGGTCCCTGAAGTTAAATTATTAATGCCACTCTGGAGACTCCAGTTGAGGGGAGGCAGGACATAATGCTCCTCTTGATGAAGTCCTCAGGTGAGGCATGAGCTCTGGAATACAAAGATAAGGAGATTGCTTGGGCCAAACTTTATCTATTCTCATTTTAGTTGTGTTTTGTTTGTTTGTTTTTTCCTAATCAAATTTTAGGAAAGCTGAAGAGAGGACAGTGTGGAGGAAAGAAGGCTTGAAAGAAGGTAGGGTTGTTATATGGAGCAGGTCTGGAAAATTTGGAAAGCCATGAGATGGCATCATATTTGGGCATTTCTAGGATGTGACAATGGTTGTAAATAGCCTTACTGTGGCATCATCTGTTGGCCTTTATTATTGTTATTTGCTGATGACAGTCCCGCTAGTCCTTGAAACATGCTGGGCATTTCTCCATTTCCTTTTGGTTAGCTCCCCAGCATGCTTTGTCTAAACCCTGGTATTACAGCCAGAGCCAGGAGATACGCAGTTACTATTCTGCTTGAAAATACATTTTGAATAATGCTGCATATATTTTACAGATTTTATATCCATCCTGTAATATTCTAACTGCCTTCTTCGCTGATATACAGCCTCTAGATTTGGTCCTATAGTAATGGGAAAAAATATTATATTACTTCCTGGCTCTTCTCTCCTCATTCTCCAATTCTCTCCTTCCTTGAAATATGATCTATTTTGCTCTTTCTATTTCTGTTCCAAACATACATTAATACATCCAGATCCCCATATGCACTTGCTATTACTGCTTAGTACTTAATTCAGGGTTATTTGACTTTACTGAAGCTAGCTGGCTAGCTTAGCCCTCCTTGTATCCTCCTTCATTCCTTCTCTCTCACCCCATCCCTGTCTCTCCTTCACTCTCTCCCTCCCTCCTTTTCTCACAGAATCACAGAATATTCTGATTTGGAAGGAATCCACAAGGATCATTGATGCCAGCTCTTAACTGAATGGTTCATATTCTCACCTTCTATTCATAGAATCACAGAATCATAAAATTGTCTGCTTTGGAAGGGACCTTAAAGGTCATCTCGTTCCAAGTACCCCACAACAGGCAGAGACACCTTCCACTAGACCAGGATGCTCAGGGTCCCATACTATTCATCTGCCTGTCTTTGCCTGTTTACTTCATTTGCATGGAATTCTCTCAAGATAAAAATAATACATTTATGAGAAAAGTCTTCTTTCATAATCACTAGAATGACATTATCAAATATCAGATGTACAAGTGCTTTGAAAACCTAGTTTCTGTTTTTTTAGAGGGGAAAAATGAATGTCTTTAGGCACTGTTCTATGTAAGTATAATTACTTTTAACCATCTATTTTGTGTATTACTTCATCATTTATTTTCCAAGTGAAATAAGACAAGTGAGTTTTGCTTTTTTTTTTTTCTATCAGTCCTGGTTTGCATGTATCTTGGTTAGATGCTGAGTTTACAAGAACTGCAGAGAATATTTGATTGCTTTGTTCCTTTTCATTGAAAGTAATGAAAGATAAAATGCAAGAAAGTGAAATTTCAGGATCTCTTCTTCTGTGTAGCTCCTCATCTATCATTGGAAAAGAAGGATTTTTTTAACAAATATTTGATTGCTTATGTTTCTATTTCAAAGCAAGATTTGGAATTGTCAATGCTAGAAAGCATTTCTGGAGAGAAAAATCTGTATCATTCCTCCACACTGAGGATAGGAATGGATAAGACATTTCCCACTTTTTTTTAAAATTTCTTAGAAAGTGGGAGGCAATAAAGACAGTAACCAGCCCCTTTGCCTGGTAAGAAACAAGGGCTGGTCTTAGCATGGTGCTGATCACCTAAAAGGAATTCAGCTGATCACAGGTAAACCTGTGCCTGGAGGCCTTGGAGAGGGATCAACTGAACATGGAAATAGCTTTTTTTGATTGTTTGTTTGTGGTTTTTGTTTGGGTTTTTTTTGTACCTGCCCTTGGAGATTAAACTCTTCAGGTACTGATTCTGCAGACCCTAACTTTCATGTAGGTGTCAGTGGGCACTTTCCCAAACAACTCTTTTAAATCAGTGGGCATTTTGTCCCACCAACCTTGTTTCTAACCAGCCAGAAAATCAGCAGCGAGGCTCTGAGACGTGGTTCTCCTGCGAAATCTCATCTTACATCTCCCATGTCCCTTTTCCAGAAAGTCACTCCTGCCCTCCTTAACTCTGGAATTCTTCCCTTCAGTGTGGCTGCAAAACCTGCAGGCATGTCTTGTAGGGGATCTGAGTGCCTGCAGACAGACATCTTGCAGCAGACAAATACTGCCAGCCTGCAAGAGTTCTTTGATATGCTTTTAAAAGTAATATCCATTTCCTTCAAAAAGGCTGACCTGTCCCATTTGTGTTGTACTTTCACTTGCATGTAACTTGCTGAAGCAGTAATCAGCTTCTTTAAAATTCTGCTCTTTGCTCACTTCTAAAACACTTGAATATTTTATTCTATCCAGGATTCGAGTAGCTTACTCCTGTGCCTGCTTTCATTTTTTAAAAAGTAACAGAAGTTTTCATGAACAATGAGCTCATTGAAGCAAAGAGAATTATTTGGCCGAAAGTTCCATCTTTCTATGAACTGACAATATCACAGATTATCTGCTGAGCTATCTGACTGTAATTTAGAGAAATGCATGACTTCTCTGGCTTTATTGCTGCATCTGTGTGGGTAAGACAATCCTACTCCCCTGCATTTTACAGGTCTTGCTGTTCTCCTCATGTTGACTAACATTTTGTACTGTTAAACAGTGCTTTGATTCCCTCATTGGGTGTATTTGATGGCCTCACTGTCTTTTTCCTCTGACTGGAAAAAAGATTGCAACTTTCTGGTTTAGAGCTTCTGGAGAACTCATTTTTTTACCCATTTGAGAAGCACTTGTGAACATCTCTGACCTGCAGTTACAGATAAATGGAGAATATAAGCCCATTCTGGTGACTTGTTCTTCAAGAGATTTTCTGTAATAGCCAGCCTGAGATGGCCAAGACTATCATGCCTTCAGGGTGTCATTCCATTACTTCTAAGGAGAAAGTGTTACTCTGACAAGGATTTTCCATTTAGTCTCTTGTCTGCTACTGGTCTGAGCCTTCTTATCAACTGGACCTTGGGTTTTCCTTCCATGTGCAATGGTGACAATGACTTGCTGCTTATCTCATGTTGAAATTTAGTAATTCATGATGATGTAGGAGCTAAATAGGAAAATGGAGAGGATTTATACAGGAGAAAAGCCTTGTATTGATATTTCTAGGAAGTTCCCTTTAATTCCAGAGGTTTATATTTCTAGAGAGATCACTCTTGTGTTTTTAATCTGAGACAGAAATTAGGATGTAATTTGTCAAACTTATTAAGAGCATTACATAATGCCAATGAAACATTAATGAAATATTACTTAATGACATAAAATGGGCCTGATTCTATGTGCAGTGTGCACATGCACAGCACTGTGCACATCTAAGCATGGCACAAGAGTGATTTTAACTTTTGAATACCATCTCATAGCACTGCTCTCTGGCTCTGATCAGCAGATAGAGATGCTTGAAAAGGTTGTGAGCTGTGTTGTGGGTTATATGCCTCCAAATCCAACTGACTCATCTTGGAAACATTTTATTAGTGTTCAGATTCTGCCTCATCTTTCAATCTGATCCAACAGAGCTTTCTCTGAATTGCAATGTCTGTTGGATCATCCAGTCTGTGATCCAATATCTTGGCTTTATTTTCAATTTGGTAGCAGCACAATAAGTTCCTCCAAGGTACTGCATAGGATGAATGAAAATAAAGCAATTCCAAAATGCTGAATAAATATGAACGGTAGAATCCAGAAGAGGGAAGTGCATACAGGGAGATTAAGGAAGATGGATGGCTCACACTTTGAGTGGCTGCTGTGGCAGGATTCCACCATGGTTCAGTCATGCATGCAGTCATCACCACTGCTTTCAGCAGCCTGTGTGTAGCTGCTACTCCACAGGTATTAGACACTGCCCTCCTGATTGTGATAGAAAAATCCTGGTGTGACTGAATTGCCCAGGACTGTGAGTCCAGTAAAACATAACTGAATTGAACACACCTACCAGGTATCATTTCAAAAAAGTAGTCATGTCTCCAGAATCTCAGCCAAAATCACAGTTTGTTCCTTCTTTAACACTAGAACTATTTCCCTTCTACACTACATCGTAATATTACTGTTAACAATAGATGATCTTTCTTCTTGGTACATCCTGACCACACAGTAGAAAAACTGAGCATGGCTACAGAGACTGAAAATAAAGATTTATTACATAGTCTTCAGTGTTGTATCAATGCACAAGCAAAGTGTATGTCCTAATCTTTCATTCTTATGGCAAAGAAAGGATTATTCAATATTTAAAATGAAAATGGTATTGAATTAATATGTTTTGTTGAAGACCATTGTAAAACCAAGGACTTGCAGAAAGAAGACAAAACCAATTCATCCTTATTATAATTGCAAGGCTCTGATCTTGTTTGCTTAGATGCTAGGGCGATTGACTCAAAATTGGCTCTTGGTAAATACAACATACTTTTTGCATAAAATTGGTTAAGCTGTTCCAGGAATTTTTCACCTCCGGGTGAAATTGCCTGCAAAAGCAATGTTGAAATTGGCCTTGGTTGCGTAGAAGCTTTGCCTGATGATTTTGTAATAGATCATGGTAAATTTGTTTCATGGTCCTATTAAGAAAGAACTGAGGAGATTGAGCATTCATCATTATAAAAATTGCTGTTTGACTTTCACAAATGCAAATCTGCCTTGTTAATCTTCTGTTTCCTTCACCCTCAGCCACCATTCCTCAAATTTTGTGCTAAGTGCAGATATACAATTTAGCAAGTGTAGAAAACAAAAGCACTGAAACAATCAGTTGTCACTAAAAAACCTCTTCTGATCTCCTGACAACTTTGCCAGGCATGAAGGCTTCACTCTGTGGTGTCTCTAGCAGCAAAAGCAGTTTGATTTTCACCATGTCCACTCATTCCTGCCTTCTTCCTTCTGGCTCTCACCATAGCTGTATTAGCACACTTATTTGAGGGAGTTACTTGGAAGACCAAACAATAAAGTGAGCAGGGCTTAAAAAAAAAGTGCATTGCTGCAGTAGCATGTATGCTCTGCTTCATTCTGATTGAAGAGAAGAGCTGCTTAGCCAAAAAATGGGTTTTCAGCTACTGAAGTTGTTGATAGGGAGGAGGAGGGATGTTGGTAAACAGTTTAATAAAATGAAAAATTAAATAAAAATGAAAAATGGTGGCCCATTGCATCTTGCTGTTGAGATTCACAAGATGTAGAAACTAAGGAGCTTTGCTTCTCCCTAGTATCAGCAGAGACATTCATCTAGTAGACCCATGTTCTAATCTCTGCTCAATTTGGAACGCTTTTTTCACTTTCTGCCAGACTGCCGGGTATATTTCAGAATGCCCTCCCTCCGCCTAAAGCAGTTGAATTTATCATAAAATCATTGTGTATTGATTGAGATGGAGAGCAAATGTAAAGCTGCCCCGGTGGCTGGGCTGTGACATTCCCTGGGCCTTCCCATTTTTGAGCTGGGCAGACTGGAGGTCACAGCCCTTCTTTACACCATGTCTGAGAGCTCTCACCAGCAGCCTTACCAGGCACTTTTTCTCATGGTATATCCATTATCTGAGCCCAAAGAGATACTTATTTTCCCTCTGCCTACCTACCTTTGATATTTTTCTTTTCCTTGCCAAACTCTGAAAATACAGATTGAACAGACTCAAATGACATTGCACTTGACTCAGTGTAAGTCTTAGTCATAGATTCTATAATGTCACAAAATTACTGTATTGATCCAGCACAGTTTAAAATGTGTTTGAGGTATTTTATTTTATCCAGTATGATATGTATGACAAAGTACTACATAGTATTGGCCATATTAAGTAAATTTAGCACTTTGAGGTAACAAGATATTGCACAAAGGGAATGTTATTACACAGGATTTTCCAGAAACTTCTTGGTACCTAACCTTGCATCGGAGATCTGGAGAAATTGTAAAATAATTGCAAATTTTGCAAATGAGACAAAGAGCAAGATAAAGTGAACAGCAAACTTAGTGCTCCTATGCATGAAATAGATTCAAGCAGTAGCAAGATTCAAGCAAGAGCTCTGTTGAGCAATGTGCATTGAAGCACTGCCATATGTAATCTCTGCTAAAGAAACAGGGTGTGTGTCATTTTCTTGTGTGGGATAAAGATGCAGCATTTTGCAAAACCATGGCATTGAAAAGGAAATTTCACCTCTGGGGTCCTTTCCTTTGGAGTGTTTCAGCTTTTTTTTATTGGTGGGTGCTCAGCACAGCTAAGCCCCAGAGCATTTGTAAAGAGCTCTGTGTGAATTGAGTCATCTGACTTTTCAGCCTTTGACTTTGAGCGCTGTGTTTGACTTTTACTCCAGAGAGGTTGCTGTGATGAGCCAAATGCAAGCAGGGCATATTGCTGACACTGCTCCTGTGAGTAGTAGGAGTTGAGCAAAACATAACATACATATTTACTTTGCTCATTTAACATGTAACAAAATTTTAAATAAATTAAAATGCTAACACCTTGGTGGGAAATCAATGAATCACTTAATGACAATAGATTCTCCTGTACCTTTTGTGTCTGCATTAATGATGCATTAAATCAAATTACTTTCATTATGATGGACATGAACTGAACTCATGTAGCAACAGGACAACCAGCACATTCTTACTGTTAGAATCTCCATGTTTCCATCAGAGACCTTGGTTCAGGAAAACATGACAGTTCAAACTAGGTGTGAGTTTCTGTACTTCAAGCTTCTGCAGAAATACCTTTTACAAGGAGAGCTGAGGTTGAATGTGTGCTTAATGTGCAGTGGATTACACAAAACTAATAAAAATTAGTTGCTGAAATCCCACACAAATTCTTCCTTCCTGAGTATTTTTGCCATCTGGAAAAGAGGCATGGATGGTTTTTGGGTTGAATGTCATCTCTCTGTCCCTCTCTGCCCTTATCACAAAATCAACTATTCAATAATCACAATATTAGCAACTTCAGAATAAAACAAATCTTGGACAGCTGATCTTACTTGCAAATCTGTCCTTTTCATAGAAAAATGAAATTTTTTATGTTCAAAACTGACCTGATCCTAGAGTTAACCAGATATATTTAATTCCTGTTTTAAGACTCTGGGTCAGCCCTAAGGGATTGATACCCACCTAAGGAAACCAAGGTACCCACAACCTTTTGTTGTTTATAACAATCTTGACCAAAATTCCCAGGAAACTTCCTGATCAGAAAAGACAGTTCAGCTTCACTACATGTTTCCCAGCCCATCTGCTTTTTCTGTTACAAAGATTATGCTGTCATCATACATTTTATTGGGAGTGATTTTTGTTTCTAATGTACCATGTGCCGTTAGCATGAGGTATAGTGTTCATTCAAGAGTCTTGAACCAGGGACAGCAGAACTGAAGAACCAGACCTTTCCATTAGCTACAGAAACCATTCTTGCATGGAGGAGAGGCAAGTTCTTCAAGTTCCTCTGACCAGCCTCTAGAAAGGTGCAATGATGTGCCCTGGGTTCTGTATCCAGTGTCTCTGAATGTTTAGGACATATTCACATGGATGTGTTTAGATGTTGTTGTGATTCAGGAATGGCACTCCCCAGTTTCGTGCTCCCCGATTTAGGCTCTCCAAACCACACTGCTGGTTGCATGCTCCCCCTTCCTCCCTCCCTGACCCCTGCACTGAGCTGGAGAGGAGAACTGAAGGCACAAAAGGCAAAGATCACAGATTGAGTTGAGAACAATTTACTGGACACAGCAATGAGATAAGAAAATAAACAGTAACAGCAACAATATTAATAACAAAAGTGTACAAAAGTGGGAGTGATTCACATGCAAAAATTATCACCAGGAGCTCAACCTGACCACAGCCACACCATCCTGATCAGTCTTGCAGGCTTGGAACCAGCATCACCCAACCACTCCCTCTGGTTCAGGACCAGCACCACTCTTACTCAGTCGGAAAGAACTCCTTCTCCCTGAGAGAAAGTCCCTTTCCCCACCTCCTGGTAAGGAGGAACTGGAATAACTTCCATGTCCTAGTCATGCCCCCTCCTGAACACTGCAAAAAATTAACCCTATCATGGCTGGAACCAGGACAGACATCCTGGAACTAACTCTGCCTCTATTTGGTGTCAACTTATTGCAGCAGTGTGAGAAATCCTACGTATCCCACTGGCAAGGCATGCTCAGAATGAGTAGACTATGACCTATTGTATTGCTGGATAAGATGTCCACAGGAAGCCTGGAGTGGCTATTGCATTGTAAATCCACATGCTAGTTTATCCTCCCATACTACATCTGTCTAGTCAGCTCCTTAAATTTATTAAATGAATTCTGGGCAAGAGCTGTTGTAGTATGTAGAAGGACATCTGACTGTGTTAAAAAGTCCTACATGAAATTCAGAGCACAGTACCTAACCAAAATTTACATGAGTGGGACTTGGATGTAACTTTTTTGTTTGCATCTGAATCCTTATAGAGAGGTGGACTTCTGCTGTGAGATAGGCTGATATTTACTGAACTCGCTTTTCACTTTTCTCTGTCACATTGCAAGCCATTAGAAAACATCCTTTTTGCATTTCTGAGCACAGGAGCAAGTGCTGCAGTTTCATGCATTATTGAAAAGTGTGGCCTCAGCTCATACAATATAGCAGGGTTCCAAATGATCTCCAGATTCAAGCTTTTTATATACACACAGGCAGGTCAAAAAGGAGGTTCCAGAGAGGTGTAAGAGTGAAAGTAAATGCAGAACATAAATAAAAAGTTGGGCTTATGCAAAAATGAACAAATTTTTACTGGGGAGGCAGCAGATGAAAATACCAGGCACCAGAAGTTCAAGTGACCTCTAAATCCATTTTTGTGGTAATCTCAGCTGGCCAGGCACTCTCTCTTTCTCTCCCTCTCCCTCTCTCTCCCTCTCTCCCCCCTCTCGCCCCACCCCCCCTAACTTCTTCTCTGGAAGCTATTTTGCTCTGTGTATGACTACTGAATATTCTTTGAAGCAGAACCTCAATAACCCATATCCTGGTTGAATGCTCTCACCTGAAGGTCATATTTAGTCATCCATTCCCTTCACCTGACCTGTACTATAATGAAGAAAAGCCTGAAAAGTTATTTAATAGCTGATGGAAATGCTTTAGTGTGAGAGAATTGAAGCCCTTAGCCTCTTTAGGAAAAGATCAAGGTGTCACTTTGGGAGCCTTTATGTCCTGTTTTTCTCCTTCTGTCACCAGTTATGGATGTTAATCCAAAGAAGTGAGGTAGGAGAAGGACCTGTGTGTGCGAAGTGACAAATCCCAACATGAAACACAGATTTCTGTCAAGGGGAAGGGGTAATGAAGTGTTGAAACAAAGTGTAACATTAAGTCCTTCCCCTTCAGGTCACAACTGGATGCCTCCTCTTGAAGTTTTGTTTTAAACAGAAGAGATGGGGCTTAAAAAAGGGGCAACTGGGTGAAATGTAGGGACCAGTACCATCGAAAAGCTCAGATTAGATCTAAAGCTATGTCACTGAATTCATGATGTAGTTTGTTTCCAGGTTATTTCATGTCAGATGAGTGTGTGCATTTGAGATTTTGGAAATCTTCTGTTTTCCTGAGCAAGAAAGGATTTTTTAAATTTTTTTTTTTTACTTTTCTCTTCCCATTAAGAACAAACAAACAAACAAAAGCACCCAAACCCAGAACTAACTCTGGTCTATCCCAGCAGCTATACCAAGTTCTTTCCCTCTCCAAGATTTTCCAAATGCGTGTTCCCTCATGAGCTTCCCCTTTCTTGTGCATCAGCTTGAGCACTGATACAGCCACATACTGTGCTGTTCATTAATTTGTTGGCATTTAATGTTCCCTGGGTTTGTGGTAATTCAGGAGTGACTGAAAATTCTATTCATAACTCTGTCTATTTGTCTTTTCATGGGTTTTTGCTAATTGGGCATGGAAAAATACCATGTACAGGCATGCTGCTGTATACCTATAAAATATTCATACTAAGATTGGCAAGTCAATGTAGCTGGGACCTAAGTTAAGTCAGTAATACCCTTTTAAGATTCTGGTAAATATACCAGGGGCTTTTGTTATCAGCTTTGTTTTTTTCAAGTGTTAGGTATACACACATATGAGATGGGTAAGCCAGACTTCTTGTTTAAGATGTGCTAAATTATTTCCATAAATCTTATATTGTTGGCTGTTTAAATTATTATGAGCCAAGGTCTCTGGCACTACAGGCTACACACTACAATGAAACGTGCTCATATTTTCTGTGTTTATGAATCTAAATTATGACAGGGTACTTTTTTTCTCTTCTGTCTCATGCTTTTTCTCCTCAGAGCACTCCACTGTGGATATTCACAGATGGGCTAATAACAATTACAATGGTTGCCTATTTGTCACCCTGTCATAGGTTGCCAGAGATTCCTTATTTGTGCTATTAAAAACATACAAATAAAAAACACCTTTTAGTTGTCTGATGGTCCTCCTTGAAGGCCTCTTTAGTTTCCAGAGAGGCATTGAAAAATCAACTTTTTAATACTTATAAAGAATAAAGAATGAGAAACAAACTTCTTACCTGCTTCATTATAACTCATCCAGGTGTGCTTTCTGCAGACCTGCCACACATAGCACTTAGGCAGTGTGTTTTCTTCCTTTATCCAAAGGTAGGATACAAGGGAGGTTCAGATCACAATCAAGCAGTGAAGAACAAGTGACACACTGTTCCCACCAGTTTGACAATAGCTTTATCTACATTACCTACCTTTATCTACATTATCTAACATTGTGCGTTACAGGATTTTCTCTTTTTGAACTTTAATTTTAGAGCAAAAGTTTTTCCTACTTTTGTCAACCAGATGGCTTTGCCTTTTTTTCTCACATTTCCAACAATTCATCTCCCATTTGTACCATTCAAACAATGACTTTCAGATCCTAAAAGAGAAACTAGTTCCTAGTAGAAGGGAACATGTACCCAGCCATTGCAAGACAAGGTGTCATGTTGCATATGAAATCACAGGTAAAACCTGAGTATGAAGCCCCAGGCAATTCTCCCAAGTAGGATTTTCTTGGCAGCTTGTGCTTCACATCCTAGTTTCCTCAAAAACCTTCGAAGAAGCTTTTACAGATGAGAGGTCATGAAAACCTTGCTCTCATACCCCTGGTGGTGATATATGTAGCACCACAGTCACATCTGTATGCTGAGCCTGGTTATTTGCTTGGCAAGTGTCTTCAAAATACCCGTGCAGCAGGACCCAGTCCTCTCCCTGCCAACATACATCTCCTATGGCTTTGTTCAGAGCACAAAGAAAGCTTTTGGGGCAGGGAATATATTTCTCTTCATTTTCAGACCACACATAGAAAAATGGAGCTGATCTTGGCTGGAGGTGATAGGTCAGGTCATGACAGAAGCAGGGAATGTTTGTTGTGGCAACCAATGTAATTCTCCTCTCCTGTGGCTGGACTTTACAGAAAGCTTCAAAGTTTTTGCACAGCACCGTCCTCTAGGATGCTAATAAATTATGCACACTTGCTGGAGTTTGCTGTTGATATTCTCCCTTATGGTGCATTCTTACAAAATTACTTCCTCTGGGAACTTTTAGTAATGGAAGATATGGCCAAGATGAAGTGGGAGCTTGCTAATTGATAGTGATAATCTATTGAAGCATTAAGTAAAGTAATCTTACCTTATACTGTTTTTCTCAGATCTCGTTTTTATCTAAAACTGCTGCTATGTCTTCAGCTGGGAAACAGAGTTTGTCTCAAAGAAAATGCACTTTTCCCACCTACAATTGATCACTCATTATGATAAATATGTGCAGCACACTTTCAGAGTTCTGCCCTTGTTACAGTCCACTGTTCACATTCACACTAATGTGGCCATTTTGCTTAGGGTTTGCTGTGCACAAGTGATAAAAGATATTAATGTTTCCCTGGAGTAGCTAATGGGCTCTTTCATAATTTGCATGTCGCCTGTTGGCATTGGCTGACTTGTGGTCTAGGACGGGTACTTCTTCAGCTTCACAAGAGGCATAATATTATTTTGCTGAATATAATGACACTAAGGGGACTGAGTTTCTTGGAGTTGAGATTCCACAAAATTATAAAATCTAATCACCAGTTAGAGATTCACCAGTCAATCCTGCCATGTAAAAAAGGGGAAAGGCAGGTGAGCACCTTTAATCTTACACATGAAAGAACAAGCAGGTAAATTTGGGCATAGTCCTATAGACTCAGTCCTAAACTGTGTCACACTGCTGAACCAACCCAGCTGTCCCAGACCTGCCATGTGCTGCCCCCAGACCAGGGACACCCAGGAGGCCTCAACTTTTACTGAAATGCTTCAGACCCTTATGTAGACCAGACAGACTGGAAAAATGAGGTGGCTGGTCCTTTGAGGATCAAAAAGTTATGGCTTCTTTTATAGACTTTAGTTGTAAGTGCTCTGTTGCACATGCTTAGTAAGTTCAATAATAACAGACAAATGGCTGATGTGTGCTGTGGTGGTTGTCCTTGGTATACACTTATTTTTGACATTAAGGATAATCTTAAGTATGTTTTAAATGTCAGAGGAAGAGGTACCATGAAACGTCAAGGCAGTTCATCTATAGCTTAACTCTATTATTAATTTCAAATGCTTTCATTCTACCATAAAAATCTTTTATTCACTTCATTTTACTTTTCTGCCCATCAGAAATTTCCTTTGCTTATCAATGATTATTTTTATATGCTTGAAATTTCAGGTCTTGGCATGTGCTGGTTTGAAAGCAAAACCAGTGAAAGAATCCAAGTCAGAAACACAATTTAATAAGAGGAAAAGAAGAGAAATAAAAGAAAGTAAAATAAAAGTAATAGTACAAAAAACCACTGACAGAGTCAGAATACAACCTGACACCCTGTTAGGGTGGTAGTGGCAGTCCAGATGAGATGGTCTTGTCAAAGCAGTAATTCCTGTAGAAACGTCTGGTAGCTCCTCTGGGAGTCCAGTGGATAAAAGCTGCTTGTGCTGTCCCAAACCCTGGATTATATCCAGGTGGGAATGCTTGTCTCCTCCCCCTGGGCAGAACATCTCACAATGGGATTATCTCATTCTATGAGTCATGCAGTGGGTCCTTGATGGCCCATTAAACAGAGATAACTCCCAGAGGGAGTTATCTATGAGTCATGTGGCAAGGCATTGTTAGGCTCATTAACAGAAGATAAGGAAAACACTGCCCCAACTTGGCTCCAACGGCCCATGGGGATAGAATACATACTTTGGGCACAATTTTACATTGTAACCTAGGACATGGCATCATTTGTGAGCTGCCCTATGTGGGCACAGCACTGAGTGTGTGTACACATGTGAGCTGCTCTAGCTCAGGAAGACCCTTGTCAGGGAATAACTCAAAGTTAGTTGTGTAGTGAAGATTGTAGCAATTTTTGCTGGCTCATACAGCAGGAAGTAAGCATACTTTTAAGTCTTCCCTAAACCTCAGTGGGCAAAAGAATCTCTGAGGAGTTATGAATTGCAGTGCAGGATTTACCACCCAGTGTAACGTGCTTTCTTGCTTCTTGGCCTGCTGTTCTTCTTCATCTTCCTTCCCCATGCTTTCTTTTCTGTATTTTCAATCAATCTGGATTTTTATTCTTCCTTGTCAACTGCTGCTCTCCAGTTCCCAAGATACTGTCTGTATTTTCCTCCACAAGAGGCCTGGACAAAGGCTACACTGGGGTTTATATTTCTAGGGAGCCTAGCTTGTGAAAGCCTGTGTTGTAAAGATGCATAGTCTCTACTGAAGCAGTGTGTATGCCAGGAACAGGAATAGTTCCTCTTGGGTGAGCAAAACTGGATGCAGATGAATTTTACTTTGTTAGCAATGAACCAGCATTTCTGTTGTTTGACATTGTATAGTCTGTGATATTAGAAATTATAGCACTCTTTAAGCCTTAAGTTCAGAGGTTCAATTACAGAAGATTTTTTTGTTTGGTGAAAAAAAAACCCTCACTGTTCTAGATTTTATGGTAAATAGCTTTTTAAACTTTGAATTGGCACTGCGCAAATGTGGTGTATTAAAGTCATCACAGTGTGGTGATTATAAATGATCAGGGCAAGCAAACAGTGGCAGGATCTCAGGCACCAAAAATTTTTCAAGTATCCCTAATTTTCATCCAGCCATGTGTATGTCTCCCTGGGGGAAAGTGGTGGTATTGTGCTGAGGGCTCTCCTTGGTTTGCCCAGGCAGAGTGATGGAGGAGAGTTCATGTCCTTATGGGCTGAATGGAGAACATAGGACTCACAGTGGTGTGTGGGGAAGGGCAGATTGTGCTTTGGAAGATTGTGCTTTCCCAGAGAGAGGGCAGGGGAATATCAAACGTTTTGCAAGCTCCTACCAGCAGCAGGTCCCAGGGCCCCAGGGGGATCAGATTGACTGGAAGGAAGTGTGTGAGAGAGAAAGAGAATTGCATCATCCTTCAGCACACCAAAATCCATGTCCTACACAAAAAATAGAGTTGTGATATTTGGTGGAGGCACAGTCCAGTACAAGTCTGATGGTTTCACCAAGCAGTGGATGATGTTGTGTTCGACCCATTACTTTCCATCATGGTTCCCACTGTGTATTCAGAGATATTCACTAGGGGGAACAGCTTCTTGATACACCTCTGCTTTTTAGGGATGCTTCAGTGGGACTGAGATGGAATTCTTTGACTTATTCTACAGCAGTTTGTCTACGTCACAAGTAGGGAAGAAATGCCGGTGAGACACTATTATAGTCACCTTCCAGGTGATGGATTGGTTATTCCAGCCGCAAGGCCCATTGAAGGGAGATCAGAAGATAATTGACTGTCAAGCTTTTGAGCAATGTTAAAGTCAATTGCTGCAGAGGTCAGTTTATTTGAACAATGGACCCGTTTACAAAGGGTTACAGAATGCTAATAATCATTTTTGTTTTAATGGAAGTTCTAATCATTGTCAAGGGAGAATTAACTTTTAAATGTTAAACTTGAATATCTTTTTGAAATCTGAAGGCTCTTGGTCTAAGAATCAATTTTTTCTATTGCAGTGAATGTAAAAGATTTGAAAAAAAATTATATGGAAAATGCTAAAAGTCAATGCTTTGATTGCATGCCAAAAATAATTGATTTTCACCTACAGTCAGTCAGCTGAATTGCGAGTGTCTGCATATGTATTACATACATATATGTATTTTTTTTCAAATTTCTCAAGGAGTAAGGAAATAACATTTTGCCAATACATAGAAACATGACTGAGGGAAATAGCATGACTGGGTTAATAGTGACGCAAAAAAAAATATCCTAACTGTTGGTACGCAGGAAATATCCTAACTGTTGGTATGCAGCCTCAAATTGCTGAGGCTTCTGTCCTGAATAGCCATCAGATCTGAGGCTCAGGACGCTGCTTGTCAGGCTCTGGAACAGACTGGAGCAGCTGTGCTCAGAAAAAAACCTTAACTTTTTTTTTTTCCTGTGAGGCTTACTGTACCTTAAAAAAAAGAAAGAAAAAAAAATCCAGAAAAAAAGAAGAGATAATTCCTTAAGTTATTTTTACCTACTTCATGTATGTGTAATTAACAGGAAAGCTGTAAGTCCATCAAGAACCAAAGTGTCATCTACTGCATGTATTAGATGTTCATACTGGCTTCTGTTTTCAAATCAAGCTTAGTGCTTAGTATCAGCGAGATTTCTGGTAAAAATCAGCAAGATTTCAAGCTTGATCTATTTGTTATGTTTACAGAAACTATTCTTTCTACCACTCAAAGTCTTTAGAAAAATCCCACAGTCCTTCTTCCAGTAAAATGTTGGAAAGCACTAATTTTGACACACGCTTGCTGAGCCTCCTACTTCTCTTGCTAGTGGAAGTCTTTAGAAGCAGAGGAAACCTCTTAAACATACACACACAAATTAGTCTTCATTTTAAATTTCTCTTTATTTTTGTGTGTATATGGAATGACATAGGGAAGCAGTTCTGAAGGGAGTTCCCATGTCTCTAAGCCTGCCCATTCTGCAAGAACTCTTTCTTCTTTATCTGTTATTAATACATTTTGTTGAGGGCTCAGCTGAGTTAACGTGGTTTTCAGGAAGAGCTGCCACCAGGACACACCTTGGCTCAATTTTGAGGATGTCAGTTCCTATTGTTGCTGTGGCTGTTGTTGTTGAGTCTTCTGGGGCACTGGGGATTATTGAGCCTGCATGCTCCTGTGCCTGCTGTAACCAAAACTGGATCCATAGAAGGAAGAGCAGTGCTCAAGAGACCTGAGGAAAATTGCAGGTTTATTAGGAAGAAAACAAATCAGGTCTTGTTCCTTTGGTGGACAGAGTTGGCATCCAACAGAGCTTTGAACTGCTTACAGAGGAGAGACTGTGGGACTGTGTGTGGGAGTAGGAAGTATGAGGTTCCTTCAAGCAGGTGTCTGTGATATTTTCTGGGCAGAGGAGAGGGGTGCTCTTAATCTGCTGATGGTTACAGGACCATGGGAAAGCCCTACCCATACAGAGCTGCTGTGGTGTGCTGAAAGAAGGAATGTTCACCTGGCACAGCCCCAGCAGCTCAGCTCTCTCTGTGTCAGTTCCTTCCTGTCTGATGTGGGGCATGCAAGGTAGGGTGGGCTTGCAGAGCAAGTTCACGTCTCCTGCAGAACACCAGAAAACCAGATACTTGAATGGATCTTGTCAGTTTAAGAGATATGAAAGCCTCCCAGGTTTCTAGCCATCTTCCACCATCTAAGTGCTTTAAAGAAGTGGTAAAACACATGAAAACCCCTTTTTTTCTAATTAATCACTACGCTTGGAAACTAGAGAAAAGAGAACAATCTATAAACCTTTGGGTTGTCATTCTTTTCCTATCTAACACTTCAATTGGAGCATTCTGACTTACACATTTCAGTTTTACTGCTTTTCTTTCTTTATGATATTTGTTCAAGCTAGAAAACTTTGGGAAGGTAAACAGTACCTCCATATTACTGTTTTGTTTTCTGGCTCTCATGTGCTGACATGCTCCTGAATGTTTGTGCTGCATTTTCCTTAAAGGAAATATTTACTGCTCGGCTTCCAGTCCAAACAAGTGACATCCTAAGACATCTGGAGTTTTCCAGAAGAGCTTAGCTGCATGAATGTAATTACATGACTGGATAAAATGCTTAGGTGCCACCCCTATGCCATATTTGTATGAGGAATCCCATATAACAGCTTCTGGGAATCTGGTGAGGAGCTGGCTGTGATCCCTTTCTATGTGAGTGCCACCTGAATAATAGCAATGAAAAGGGGAATGTGCCCAGTGGATGTAAAGCATATGAGGACTAAGTCCATGTTAGTCACATGCTGAAACAAAAACACTGTACTACCCAGTGCTTCAAGGGAATCAATGTGGCATGTACAAAGCCAGCTCTGTTTGGATTCCTCTAAAAATCCACACCTCAGCTGGGAAAAAAGGCATGGCTCCCATATGAATCCAGGTCTGTGCAAGATTTCTGGTAGTCTGGAGTCCAAGTAGTGAGAGGTCGTCCAGGGAAGGCAGAGGAAGAAACATCAAGAATATGCTGTAATGCAAACAGTGTTGTGGGTTTGGTTAAAGCAGTAGCAGCATGTTGCTAAGTGTTGCTGCATCTGCTCCAGTTCATCCATCTGTACTTAACAGCCTTTTGGCTTTTGTCTGTTAATACACTTATAAAATATTACTTATCTGATGATAGTAAATATCTGATTATTCTCTGTATGTTCAGATTTTTTAAATGCTTTGCTATACTCTAGTTTCTAAATTAAGACATTATGGGCATACACATATCAAGTAGTGCAAGAAAAAAGTAGTTTTAGCATGTCCTCTTTAGCTTTCACAAGCTTAAATGATGACGCAAAATACCAAAAGAGAAACAAGATTTAGATGGTTACATGATCTATAGAAGGTCACCATAGGCAGAAACAGAAGCAAAAGACAGAATCTGGGATATGATAAGCACAGGAGTCTTTTTCCCAAGTCCTTAAGCAAGTTTGTCTAGGAAGAGATGAGTTTACTCTGCCTAAGATCTTAGTTCATCTTGGAAGATACAGTTAGATTCTATCATATTCATTGTCATTGGGGTTGAGTTTGGTTTTTTTTTTTAATTGCCTTTTAAAAATCAGGTTGTTAACTCTTGCTTTACTGTGTCTCTCGGTTTGGTGAACTATTTTTCACACCCTTAGGATTAGTGGATATCTTGTATATAGGAATGAGCAAAAGACTGTAGCAGTGGCTCCTTACTTGCAGGCAGTAAAACATGGTTCTCATTTTCAGTACAAACACACAAGCCTGTTCATCACATTGCCCAATGCTAACGCATTTATATGGCTACAAATTCCATTACTTTGTGCAACTGAAAGGACAGAGGACTTTGCCAGGTAGGGAGAAATCCCAGAGCACTCTTATTAGGAACCTGATATCAGTCCAGAAAGGGATGGAATATCTTGCTTTAAACATTCAACAAACCAAAGCCGAAAAAGAATCAAACTGGAGATGGTTTAAGTTCTGCTTCCGGGCATAGGCAGACTTCCACAGAAAGGTAGAGGAGTAATTGTCTGCTAAGCAGACTTCATCTCAGTAACAAGCATAGCTTCTTCAAAAAATAATGATACAAAACTCAGACTATTCTTCTACTCACTGAAGAATGAGAAGTCATATACTGCAGGAGCTTGTTGTAAAGGTAGTTTTATTGAAGATAAAATTTCAAAATATTCCTATAAATTTTTTTAAGGCAGGCAATTGGAGCTTGGAATTTTTCTACGGTAGTATTCCTTTTTAAATATCACTAAAATCGGAGGGCATAGATTTGCCAGTCTTGGTGTTCTGATGGCAGAGACTTAGCTGTGTTCAGTGTTTAGAGGAAAGGCTTTCCTAGAAGCCTTCTGTTCCAGAGGCTGATCCAATCCTGGCTATGACCAAGGGTGACTCCTGGGGACTGTGGATGTGAAGGAGGCAGCTCTTTCACCTACCTGGAAGATAGGGTAATACTGAGACTAAAGACAGCTGGATCTGAGCAGAATCAGTCAGCAACATAGAGTCAGGAGGGCTGGAGCAGAGCTAAGGAGGTCTGGAAAGGCAATTTTAGGGATCTTTGTGCAGACAGTTTAAAAGCTGGCCCTTCAACATGATGGCAAGATCTCACTATGACAGCTAAAGGTCTGAGTTCCTCAGCCTGAATTTTTCCAAACTCTGCTGGGCACAAGCAGGGCCAGCAGAAAGTGCATGCAGTTGTAGTGTTTTGCTATTCCTCCAAATGACTCATGAGCCAAAGATGGAGTAGCCTGCGGGGAAGGAGAAAGAGGGAAGCAAGTTAAAAGGGTAACTTACAATTGAGACAGAGTCTCAAAACCAAAAATAAGAGTCTTCTACTATTTTTCCTGTTTCTCACCTAGAACACAGTCACAACCCAGTGGAGCCAGTTCTCAAAGCCCCTCTGAAAATGCTTCTGGGTACCCACTGCATCACTAGGTAATTAGTGACACCCAGGGACACTTTAGCACCTCTGCCTTGCTGTAGATGACACAGAGTCACTTTTGAAAAATCCCTTCTTTGTGAGTGAAAATAAAGGCTAGGAGAGTGGTTTAATTTGTGTCTTTATTTTTCTGGTTGGTGAAGAGAAGCCTTGAAAGAGACTTGAGAGTGAAGCAGAATAATCAAGCAACTCATTGATCTAAAGTTAATCTGCTGGAACTGCCTCAGCAAATGCTAAAAATGGCCTCCTTTGCTCCTTTCTAAAACTGAGGAAACGGCTTCTGCCAATATCTCTCTAACACCAGCAGCCCTTGGCGCTTTTGTCAAACACACTCTGTGTTTGAACAGATCAAATGAAACTCATTTGTTGTTATTGTTTAAGATTAAGATGTACTTATGGAATTACCGCAGCATTATTAGGCCAGTTTCCTAGAACACAAAGAGAATGAAAAACCAAAATTAAAAAGAAAAGGAAATTCTGTTTATTTTTTGTTTTAGAACTCGGTACTAAGCTTTGAGTTTCTGCTGTTTTCAGTAGTGAATTATACAGCATTGTTTTCTTCAAAGAAGCACCAAGAAGTTGTCTTTAAAACATCACAGGTGTTATACAAAGGTACTAGGTACTATACAAAGCATTCAGAATGTTTCCAAAATGCTTAGAAGGTGAATTTCTGGTGAAAAATAAGAGCAAATCATGCCTTTACACTCTGGACTCTGATATAGAATCTGTACAAGCATAAGCAGGTCACTTAAATGGACTTTCTACTGCTCCACCTGCAAAATGAAGCTATTGAGTGCATCAAACTACCAAAAATATATATCTGTAGGCAAAATGTTTGGTGCTGACCTGCCGGGATTTATGCAAGCTGAATTTTCTTTTATGCTTTCACTGATTTCTGTCATTTCTGCCAAGCCATCAGAAGCCATAATTTTCTTAAATGAAAACTCATCAGTCCTCTAAAATCATCTTGAAAATGTACTGTGGCTCACAACTAGTATTCTTATAGAATCTTAGAGTAATTCAGGTTGGAAGGAACATAGAAGGTCTCTAGTCCAGCTTCCTGCTTAATAAAGCAGGGCTGACAATGAATTTTGACAGTGCTGCTACCCAGATAGGCAGTGCTCAGCCTGTGTTGCTCCAGTGTGGGGCTTCACATTTGTCCCAGGTGGATGCCACAAGATTCCCACTGGCCCATTTCCCTGGCATGGCCTTATCCCTCTGGATGGCAGCCCTGCCCTCTGGCACACCAGCTGCACCCTTCAGTTCACTGTCATCCACATTCTTGATTTTAAACCAAAACTTATTTTAAATTGAAAAGTATGTCTCAGCACCAAGGACTTCTTATTCATTCTTCCATGTAATTCCACTAATTTTGGTGAATTTAACAAGACTTCAGAAATGTTTTGCAAGAAGAGTTTTCCTTGTTTAAGGAAATTGACTGGCCTGCAAACCTCTCCTGTCTTAGTGTTTAGCAATGAGTAAACTTCTCTAGCTCCATTAGATCATGTATTCCTGGAGATCAAAACTTTCTTCAGATACAAACAGAAAAGGAGAAAAATAGTACAGTCCTCCCTATGCACTGCCATTTCAGTTTGAAGTTAAGTTCCAAAGAATATTTGTTGTAAAAAAAATGAGAGGACTCTGGAAAAATCAATACATTGACAGAAGAAACTTTGTTTCTCTGACTCTGCCAGAGGATGCTATTAGGTTGTATCCCGCTTGGGTTTAGGTTTTTTCTAGTTCTGTACTGCCTGGAGCTCAACCACTAGTAAGATACTGGTAGAGGTAATTCTTTAACCACACAGAGGATTTTCTTGTATTTCTTCAGTAAAGGATATCCCTGATGCTTACCCAGTGCAGAGAAGCTTCATATATTAGCACAATCTTTGGCTTTTGAACCCACAATAGCTGTGGATTGTGCTGACTTTTGCTTCCACTTCCAACCAACTATGCAGGCAGGTGTTGTAGGATATTTAGCTCTTACTGCAGGACTGGAGCATGCTAAAGCTGTGAATGCCAAAGCATCCTGATAAACTCCCCAAATTAATGTAATTCATTACCAATCTTAAAATGTTATTCTACTCTAGACAATGACTATTCAAAAAAGGTTCTAATTTAATCAATAGAGTAACTCCCCGTGTACATTCAGACACATATAAAATCTGTTAGTGTCAACATGATGGCTTTTATTGCTTTTTACTTCTATTAGCATTGCAGAACCAATTCTGCTCTAAGCAAGGTGGAATCTCCACTTTCCTGTATTATATCCCCTGAAAATAATAGCTGGCACAGCATAGAGGCTCTCAACACCTTAGTGCTGTCAATGCTGGTGCTGTTAACCCAGCTTCTGGTGAGTAGCCTATCCTGACCACTGAAAGCACTGGGACTGCACCAGTTTTACTGAGGCCATTAGTTTACAGAGGGGTTGCTACTGGGTGCATTCTACAAGGACAGAATGTCTCAATTCTGATGCCAGGATGTCTTTAAAGGTCAGGAAATGATTGTATTTTTCATTGTCCATCTGAGTACTGTTCCTGCATTAATATAAATCCACATTATAATATTTTTACAGCTGACTCCTGTACAATAGAACTATATTAAAAGCTGGGGGAGTCTCATTCAATTTAGGTAGGGAAGCAATCATTTGAATACTGACCTCCAACACCTGCAAAACTGGGTGGGGAAAAAAAAGGAGAACCTCTGTGCCTGCAGCGTTCTGATTGTTTCTGTGACTGGTAAGAATACAGCTTGAGTCTATATTACTGGAAAAGTAACGCTGCCTAGAAAAGAGAAGAAAAAAAAAAAGGAAATAAAAGAAACATCTTAAACAGTTAAGAAGAAATTCTGAGCAATCTCATCTATTTCATCCCATATCAGTTCTGATTGTGTGATGTTAAATTTTCAAAAACACCAGACTTATAAGTAGCAGTTTGAATTTTGATTACAGCACTGTGATTGACCCGTCAGTGGTCTGCGAGAAATCCTTTTTAGACTACAACAGGATTGGCATCATACTCTGCAGTTACTGAATGTGAGGTGATACAGATTCCTCCCAGCCAGGACTCCAGGCTGGATTTTGATACTGCATACCTCAACATCCAGGAGAGTTTGACTTAGATTCACTTTTAGTCGATCCAATGTAGGAAACTTCCTGCTCTAGCTGGTAATAATGGAAATGTAGGTTGGGTGCTGCTGTAGACACAGAGGTCTGTGCCCTGAGAAAGCAGGACAGGCTGCATTTGAGAATAGAGAACAGAGAGGAAGGAGGGAAAGCTCTTGATGTTCCCACATGCAGCCCAGGATGTGATGGTCAGAAAGCAGAAAAACTACCAGCAGATTAAAACCTAGAGCCAAAAAGTGAATTTGCAGCTCAGACAGTCTGTAAAAGGAGATAATGATGCTAATTCCTGTGAGTAGTGAGCTGGATTCTGATCAACCCTGTGTAAGCAGGTGTACTCCAGAGATAGCGAGGAGCAGAAAAACAGGTTAATTACTATTTTTAGCAATGTAATAAGGACAGACTGGGCAAGTTAGCACTATTTCCCTGATAAATATTAGATTATGGGTTCTCAGGGAGCACAAGCATCTGAGATGGTGACTACTAATAGAAAATTGTGCAAGAGCTGAACAGAGGCAGGTTTCATCCACAGAAGAATATACTCAGCTCCTCACTGTGAGAATCAGGCTGCTCCTATACCCTGCCATCTGTTCAGTGGCCTTCAGGTGCTCCAGAGCAATACTTGCCCTGGTGAGAGGCTCCTGGCTGTAAAATGCCAGGGAAGACCTCATCTCAGATCCAATGCTACCTCTTGTACTCACTCCCAGAGCCAAGAAAGTAGATATCTCTCAATGGCACAAGAAATCCTATGCCCCCTCAGCTCAGTCATGGGTCAGGAGCAGGAATATAGAAAAAAAGAGAGGGCAGAGAGAGAGCCTGTTCCTCCTACTTTCCTCAAGTAGAGAAGGGTAAGAAATAATGCAAAACTGAAGCAGATATACCTAATTCCTGAAGACTGCTTCTAGCAGCCCAGCAGATTGCCTGTAGCCATCAGTGAGCAGGAAGACACAATGGCTTAGGGGCGCTTCAGGGGGTGACAAATAGGCACCGAGGAGAACCTGGATGAGAGGCCTGAGTATTAGAATATGTGGGGTGAATGTCCTCAAGACAAGACAACCCTGACCACCAACTGAATTAGAATTATGGCCAGGCAGTGAAGTTAGTGAGCTGGTGATAAAAATCCCCCTACCATGCCTTGCGCCTTCTGGTCGCTTCTGTATGGTTCAGAGACTATTAAGAGTTATTCATGTCCTCACTCTGCACATTGCAAATGCAATTTGTCTTCACAGACTTAAGACACCCTGCTGAACCAGGGTCTTTCCTAAGATCAAGTTAACATGGAAGAAAAGCATGCTCCCTGGTTTTCTTTTTGCCTGGATTTCTTTTAGTAAATGGGAAAGAAAGAAGGTTGCTTATCTTCACAAAGTACTTCTTTGCTTAGAGAGAAATAAATACAGCTTTGTGACTCCAACACATCATCTGTGTGGGTTGAGCCTGAGGTGCCTTTTGCCATGTGCAATGCAGGGCAGTCTCTGTTCATGTCTAGAGCCCACATAGTCACCTCCTCAGCTCCCAGACTGGCGGGGGGAGGATGCTCTGAGACAGTGTTGTGGCATGCAGTAGATTTTTTAAGGTGGGATAACTCCTTACAACAGAATTTAATAACAAGTTACTTCGTACAAAGTAACTTATTCCTTATATAGTTTTATGGCTTCCCAGAATGTCTCAAGCTGTAGTCCTGGCTAATGCATAGTCAATTCAATAGCAAGCTCTGGAGGGCTGACTGCTAAGGTGATAATGGCTCCTGTTTATTTCTACTTGCTAAGCTGTATGACAAGAACCTTTATAATATCCCAAATCCTCACCTGATGGTTTCTGTGCTTACTTATACTGCCATTGACAGAGGG
This sequence comes from Acrocephalus scirpaceus scirpaceus, assembly GCA_910950805.1. NCBI lineage: Eukaryota > Metazoa > Chordata > Aves > Passeriformes > Sylviidae > Acrocephalus > Acrocephalus scirpaceus. Next base: position 15,610,111 of record OU383775.1, on the reverse strand, counting down.
ATGTTAGGCAGGCCTTGGAAGAAGTTTGGAAAACGGATTGTTTCAAAAGATACCTAATTTGAAACCAGTAATTATAAAAGTCTGAATGCTCTCCCTTCCCTGAAGGAATTCCAACTTGCAGAGAGGCTCTCTGCAGCTCCACAGTGCCAGTTCAGCTTAATGCCCTTAGTGATGGATCAGCTGCTTGCACTGCAAGACAGGCAAAGGTGTGACTGCAGGCGTGGGCAGCTTGTAAACAGCAAGGCCAGTATTTTTTTGCAAAGGAAAGGAGAATGTGTTTTCCATCCTGAAACTGCCTGACAGTGTTATTAGAGAAGGGTATGGATATAAGGAACGGTGCATCATTCTGGTGGGGATTCAGTCTGTTGTTCCCACAGTGTATTGTTCTGCCTCTGACATGCGGTTCCCTCTATGCCAATAAAAATAAATATCTGCCTGAAGTTTGTTGCCAATAGAGATTTTTTAAAATTCGAATTTCTTATGAGTTTACCATAGCTGTGCTCATTCTGTCTTGCTCTTTACTAAATTTTCTAAAAGACCTCATTGACTTTCCACAAGTGTTTTTCTGAGTGGCTTTTCCAGTTCAAGGTCGCTATCAGGGGACTCTTAGAGAGATGCTCTGGCAGTGGAATAGCAAACTCTTATCATGTCAGATGCATAAGAATTAGAATTACTTAAGTTGTTTTCTAATGGCAGATTTTCCATCAAGAAATATCATTTTGAAAACTATGGGAATAAGTCAATTTACACAAAATGCCAAGGTCTTTTTCAGTCTGAGAGAAAATCAAAATGAAGTATTTTGGCCTTACTATGATAAAGCAGTGCTATAATTTACTTCATTTGCAACTATATTATGGTATATTTTACTGTAAAGTTGACATGAAACACTTCAATTTTAATTTCTTTACACAGAAGCATTTGCTCCCCAGCTGTTTCCCTACATAAGATTTTATTTTGACAAAACTTCAGTTTTATTCTTGTTCATTCCAACACATGGATTGGAAACAAAAAGAAATCATGGAGTTTCCTGCAAAGCAGAAATTCCTAATGTTGTTCAGATCCAGCACCTATTGTGTACCACAGGCATTTGAAAGACCAACTGGTGCATGACTGGAGTACCACACAAAGCAAACAAACAGAAAACCCTAAGGGCTGAAATCTGTTCCCAGTAAATATTTGAGTAATTTCAAAGTATTCATCAGCTGCATTCTGCCCATGAACTATTTGCAAACAGCCAACAAGTGCCAGATTTCACAAGCAAACTGTTCACTGCAAAGGGTTTGCCTCTTCACTGTGACAGAGATGTGTGTTACTAAGAAGCCAACTGTGCTTCTTACACAAGATTTTGACCACAGCCATAGTAAAAGCTGTATGTGTGAGGAGCAGGACAGTAGAGTTTTAGGGAAATTATATTTTGAAAACCTTGCTTAAATATTTCTTCACAAAATTATTTACTGCCTTTTATTCAAAGATTTCCAAACCCAGTGAGCATCATTACTTACATTTTAGTAGCAGAGTAAAAAGGCAAAAGGAGAAACTACAAAATTTATCTTAGATCCCATTGCAGATAAGATGAGGTGAGAATGGAATTAGCTCTTGAGATCCAGTTCACAAAACAGTATATATGAGATGATAAATGGGCCTTTATTTATGATGGGTGTTAGTGTGGTGTTCATCCCAGCAGGTGTTCCTCACTGTATAACTCAAATAAATTTAGCTTAGCAGTTTCCATAGCAGATGTACAATACAACATATACTCTTTCTTTTCTAGATGCGGAAAACAAGGCATAGATTACAAATTGCTTTGCAGCATTTGGGGCTGGCAGTGGAAAAGTAGCAGAAGGCTCACAGTGCTGCTTCAGTCTTTCAGGCCTCATGTCTCATAATCTGTCTCTCTTATCATCATCTCTAAATTCACCTTTAGAGCAACTGCCAAAACTACTTTGATTTCAAGACATGCATGTGGGTAAAACATTCCACACTCAGAGACTAAAAAAACCACCAAAAAACCAACAAACCCCATCATGGAAGCAGCTCATGAGGGCAGCCGGTGATGATTCCTCCTTGATTATTGCTTAAGGACCACTATTTGCAAGCGCCTCATCCCAGGAGATTTTCTTGGGGAAAAGTCATGGGAGGACGTCTTCCCGAAGAGGTGTCATCTGTCAAGACAAGTTGCCTGTCCTGATGACCCTGGTGCTGAGATCGCATTATGATGACTGATGAAGCTGTCTGTAGCAGTTAACTCAGCCATTTGTAATCATTTCTCTTAGAGGCCTTTTGGTAATCAGTTTGGGAAATTCTTATTTGAACAGTGCAGGTTCTGGGAGGAAGAAACGCAAAGCTATTTCTCTTGTTGCAGGGAAGGATTTAGACAGACATAAACTTGGGGAGAAATGAAAACCAAAATATCCACATAAAGTATATGCCTGTCCTTCTAGATATTTCTGCACAGCTTTTTAAAATTATTATTATTATTATTATTTTTGTGTAGCTTACAGCCCCATCCACAGTCTGGCTCTGTTCCAAATGCTTAGAATTCCTCTCTCTCAAGGTAGGGTGAAGTCATTGGACAGAGACAGAGCTGGACCACCAGAAGCAGGGACTTCTGGGAAAAAGGAAACAGTAGAAGTTGTTTTCTTTTCTAAACTCAACTACTTCTCTTCAGTGTGAATTTGAGCAGGTCATTTAATACCATGGTTTCTTAGCATCCTTACACACAAGAGGTATCTAATTTATATGTCCATTTTTTTTCTGTGTAGTTCATGTCTTCTAATTTTTTTACAGCTCCTTATGGGCCAGCTTTTCAGTTCAGCCCAACTGACCAGTTTTTCCCCAAAAGGAAGGCTATAGCATCATGTAGGAATATGTAAAAGAGACACCAGAAAGTTCCTCCTCTGTGTGATGAGCAGATGATGGTAACCTGCCTCTTCCTACTCACCTTAGACTGTGTCTTGTTGGCTGTTTGAACAGTTGCCTTTATACCAGAGGCTAAACACAAGCCTGAGTAGAACTTCACAGCAGCATAATTTGCATCAGCAGAATGAACCTGGGCCATCCTGCCCCATACACGGCAGGGAGGGGGTACCTTGAGCTGGAGCTCCTTCTTTTATGTCATGTAACAGAGCTGCTCTGGTGCCATCCGGCAGGGGATAGCAGTGGCGGGTGGCATCAGCTGCTTTACATCGCTCACCTCTCCTTTGGGAATGTTGAGAATCAGTGAACAGTTAAGATCTTTGGAAAGCAGTTACACAGAACAAAACTGTGCCAAGGAACTCAAAACATCCTACAGAACTCAGGGTATCTTCAGAGATACTGCTTCTTATTTTAATTCAGCACCTGAAAAAAAAATGACAAGCAATTTCCCTTTTACAATCTTTATTCATAGTCAATTTAGAGATGTCTGTGTGAGTGAAGACAGGAGTTTCTGATGCCTTGCTCAGATGCTTTATGGCCTTCATTTTGGCAGCACTTACAGAACTTCCTTGAGCAGTACTTTCACATCTAAATACCCCACAGTTGTAGTCAGAGATGCTGTCCTTTACCTTAAGCAAAATTAAATGCTGCAGTGAAAATAGACAATATAAGCATATTGGCATCCTTCCCAGTAAAGGGAATATGAAGTAGTTTTTATTGTTCCTGCCAAGACAGCTGTGCTTTAGATTGAAATAGTCATCACACCCTTTTTCTATTTCTAGAAATAATGCAGCTTGCCTACCAATAACAAATATCTTGTATTTTTTCTGGTTCCAAAACACCCTGCACTTTTGTTGCAACTCTGCAACACTGTATCTTAACACAAGTGCCTAATGCAGCAAATAAATGGGTTTGGCCATGCAAATGGCAGGAAATTCGTAACTGTCACATGTTCACAGTTTGTGTCTGTTGTACACATGTAGGGCTTTGTCTGATTCCTCTGAGCATTCATTTTATGTATTGATATGGTTGGCATAACTTAAAATTTTCTGCTTTTAAAATGCCATCTTTGGATTCAAAGATTTCAGAACTATTCCATGTATTAAAAGTGGACAAGGCCTCTGCAGCTGTAGTGACCTTTCTACAGGAGTTCCCTCTGTCTTCATGATACAGCTGAGGTGAAGTTTCTATGGGAAACATCACTTCATGATTTCTGCCTCTATTGTACAGGAAATCTCCAGTTTTTAACTGAAGTTCCTGTATTTTATTTCCTTTGTTTATGGCCTATTTTAAATGTGAAGGGGTGGGGATGTCTGATTGAAAAAACCAAAAACCTGGATTTGTATTTCTATATGAAGAGCCATTATTGAACCTTTTGCTAACATTTACTTGCACATGTACTTGTGTGGTAAGCATAGAATTCCCCTCCTTTCACAGAAGCAATAATAGTAAAAATGATAATAACAAGGAAAAATAAGGCTGACTTATGCCACTACTGTTGCTTTCTTCCAAACAACCAGTATTTACTGACTGCCGTTTGTAGCCAGCATTATTGAATGGTTCCAGGCAGCAAAACATGGCCAGCGTGCACCTAAGGTGGGTTTATGCCAGAGACTGTTCTGGACATAGTCCCATACTCTTTGAGGAAGAAGGATGGTGCGTATGTTCAAAAATTTGGAATTTTTACCCACAAAGACATATATGTAGCAGTATTATGGGCTACAGGGAGTGAGGGTTCCCAGACAAACCCGGACAAATCAGCTGGAGCAAAGTAAAGACACTTCCCAAATTAACTCAGGCTGAACTGGGACTTTTAATCTGCAGTGAATAAAAGTTTGGTTTTCCCTTGATATGCAATTGGTGTGTGAAGCTGAACTGTGGTTCCTCTCTCCCTGCTATCCAAGCTCAATGCTGCAGTGCAGTCAAAGAGAGGGTTGTAAACTCGCAGGTCATGTGTGACAGTGGATGGCTTTGACAGAGAATGGAGGCATTTAGATGCTGTATATGAAAGGAAAAATAAATGTTCTCTAAACTTCATTACGAATGTCTCCAGAGCCAGAGGTACTGACATCGCATGAAAGTGTGGGAGGAGAAGTGAATTATTACCTTTTTCATCCTGATCAAAGAAGTCTTTAAAAGGTGATGCAGGCTGCCTGCTCTGAGGGTGGAAGCCTTCCTGCAGACCAAAGATTCAGATCTGCAAAACCTTCAAATACTCATTCCTCCATCATTTAAATGTTTGAAGAATTTTTGCATGTGGTTTTGTCCACTGACAAGAAGTATAGAGATGAAAATAAGTGAGCACTGAATGCCACATCTTAAAGCATGAGACACAGATTCAAAATGCAGATGTTGAGAAAAATACGAGCTTGTATTAAAATTTGGAGGGTTTTTGGACTGCTGAATATCTGAGTATCTGCAGTTATGTTAAAGTGATGACTGTTCAGTGGTGTTTGTGTGTGTATTGTGATTCAGAATGCAGTCAATGTAGCACAAAAAAGAGGCTTTAAGTGTATAAAAAGCAAGGGGTTGTTTCTGGGTTTGTTTTGTTCTATTTATTTAATCCCACTATTTAAAATTATATAGGCAGTGTGGAGATCTGATGAGATTCCAACTGGGTATCTGTGTACCTGTGCAGAAACCCAAGGTGAAGGCACTAAATGGTTTGAAGTCAGTGTGTGTAATGAATTATTAAAAAACTGTCAAAACAACTATTTCTTTTGCTTGAAAGTCTGGCCACTGTGGTTCTAGAGGTTATGTTAGCTGGGTACAGAGTAGGGGAACGCACAGAGTGCAGAAGGATAATATGAGACACGCAGAGATTGGCACGCATTGGCAATCTGTGGGATCAGGACCCCAGGTCTGAAAGAGGAGAACCATACTGGTGTAGCTGATATACCAGCATAGTGATCATTTTCTTATGGTCTGGTGTGTGTGTGTGTTTGTTAGTTAGATAGATAGATAGATAGATAGATAGATAGATAGATAGATAGATAATAGTCATACTGATGAGCAACTGCTCAAAAATCCTTTGGATGAAGAACACTTAATGGAGGGGGCCAGGGCAGCAGGCTCCCAATGACCATGAATGGAGGAAGTCTCTAATGTTGACACACGTACCAAGCATTAATTCTGTCTCTCAGTTGTTCCTTTGGAAGTTTTTCTAAGCTACAGCACAGAAATACCCCAGAAGACACTGGAAGGGTCACTTTATTTTCACATGTACAGAAAAAATTCAGGTATCTGCGACCTGAAGTACTTTAGTGTGCCTGAGTAGAAAGGTTACCAATTCTGCAGATTTCTACCTGTCATTTTCCTACTGTTTGCAGTGTCTGGAGGTCTGTCTGTGCTGCAGGAAACAGCTAAACATGATACAATTTGGTTTTCACTCCATATCTGGTCAGTAATTCAGATGCACTTGTTATCAGTCCAAAGACAAGGACAAGTATTGCCCTGTGTTGAAATATCACAGCACTATAAAATCACAACCCTACAACTCCTTTTCCAGTTGTGACCCTGAAATGTCCAAAAGCTGATACAAAGGACAAGCATCCAAAATTCAGAAGATGTGTTTGCACATGGAGCTTTGCTGGTGCAGGGCTTTCTCCCCCACCGTTTAGCTAAGCTGCAGGCTAGGGAAGCCAGAGAAGTGCATCCCTTGATGCAGTCCTGCCAGCAGCCTCTGCTTTTGAGACTCTGAATCAGTTAAGAGCAGTTCAGTTACTAACACTCAGTCCTTTGTTTTCTCTGCGTTGCCCACAGTTTAATTGTGCTGTAAAAGATTATTACAGCAAAACTCAGTCTGCACTTGGAGTTTTAAAGGTTTCTTGTGTGCACACAGATGAGTAACAACGTTAAGCCATTCCTAGCCTGGTCTATAACTGAGGCCCTGAGCTCTTTATCAATGAATCACAGCTGTTTTGTGGTGTCTTACTGGGCAGGTGTTTAGCAGCTGCAGAGCACCTCAGATGCAGTAGTATGCTCTAGATGGCAGTACATTTTTAAACTGTACTTAGTTATTATAAGCTTGGTCATCTTAATTGGTTTATTTTAATGGTCTTTGTATGGAAAATGCGGATTCTTTCTTTTCCTGTAATGAGCAGCAGCACATTATACCTAGTTAATATTTCCCTATTGCAATGTCTTGATCAAATTGCAATTTGGGCGTTTTGTGTTCCTCTTCCTCCAGATCCAAAGTCCACTGATCAGGCCATATCTCCCAGACTTAGCACAGACTCTCCTTGCATCAATAAATGTTTATGGGTCATGTTTGGCAGAGGAAATGCCTTGTCGGTAGAAAAAGAATGGAGCTGTGAAGTACCTACTTGCTGATTAATCAGTTAGATGCATTTGTGTTTTTTCAATAAAAAGTTAATATTCCAGTTGAAAAAGAGATGGGAAAAAGTACATGGCCAACAGAAAGAGTTTAAAAGAAAATTTCAAACAAGGCTTACAAGAAAAATAATAGGGTCAGAAGGATAACCCAGTGGTGGAGTTAAAACTGTTTTGTTAGAGACACATGTTTTATGTACAGGAAGTGTATGCTATTCCCAAATTTACTAATCAAACACCTGCCAGTCAGCATTGTTGATCACTCCTGTGCCTCATGCAGACTGAATTCACTATCCACAGGCCTGGTACAGCCCACTAAATGCAAATTCCCTCTCTGTAGCAATCCAGCTCAGTTTTTGTGACACACACACTAAAGTTTATTTGTACTCATCAGGCTTTCAATATGACATAAAATCATTGCAACATAATGCATTATTGAATATATTTTCCAGCTGAAAAAGATAAACTTGACAGACTGTCAGTGAACATTTTCATACTGTAGAAAAGGTTAGTGAAAAAAAACCCTGGAGTACATCCACCTATTAATGTAAAAAAGGCTCAGCAACTACTCAGAGCAAGAAACTGTACGCAAAGGTCTTGCCCTCTGCCTTGTTCTCCATCAGGACCATAAATAGAATTTGAATTTTACTGCTAAATTTCATTTAGACAATGATCTGTATGAGTGTGATTGAGTGTATGGATTATTCACAAAGCACTTACATGGGCTGTTTGTTGGGTTTGGTGTTGCTTGCTCACCTCAATATAATGTGGTTTTTGCACTTTCATGGGTGAACTGAGTATGTTTGTAGATGGGAAGAGGGGAAAAATGAAAGCTTCTAAGTAGTGTGAGTACTGTTATTGTGATTGTGAAGATCAGATGTGAACATAAGAGGGAATTCTCAGGAGATCTTTTCTAGTCAAGGCTGGAAGGATATCCTCCAAAAAACAGAAGCCAAGAATTTCTGTGGAGCTAGGAGCTCAGCAATCTTTTATCAAGGCCTCTGGAGTTTACACTTCCAGCTGAACAGAGGCAAGCCCAAACATCCTGTTGGTTACAGCCAGCCAAGGCTTCCTAAAGGCAGGGTGCTGAGAGCTCTTTAGCAAGATCACAGTGTTTGGCTTCAGGATCCTGCAGTGTTGGATCTGCCTCTTTCCAAGGATGCCTTTGGCCTGCCTCTGGTTCATAGGAGAAGTCTGCAGAGGTTTCCTTACCTGAGCCAGTCAGTTCCCTGTAAAATTTTTTGCTTTAATTAAATGAAGTTGCCTTGGTTCCAAGTAGTTTAGTCCTTCTTTTTCTTAATAGTGGAAAGATAACTGCATATTATCCTTTCTGTGGAAAATTGCTACCTTTTACTTAGAACTGGAATAACCTTTTCTGAAATGTCAGGCTTTCCCAGAGACTGGAAAATCCAGATTTTAATGTCGTAATATCCTTTCTATGGAAAATCGCTACCTTTTTCTTAGAACTGGTATAACCTTTTCTGAAATGTCAGGCTTTCCCAGGGATTGGAAAGTCCAAATTGTAATGGTGGCTGTTTCTAAATACATTATTGTAATAGTTACTAGGAGCTACTCTATTGATGGCTGTTATGAATTAGAGCCACAAATACTACTAATGTTGACTTTTGATTTCCACAAAAACAAACATGAGGGATTTTGAGATATTTTTTAGAGGCAGATTCAGCTGAGAGTACATGTTGATCTCAGTTATTATCTTACACATCTGTTGCAACCCTGAAATCTAGAAGACAGGTACATGTTGGTCTGTCACCTCAGATTTACCACTGAGAAACTGCAAATAATACAGCTCAGCACAGTGAGAGAGCTGAGTAATCAAGCAATATCAAAAGGAAGCAATAAGCAATATTTGGTTATGTGGCAGAGCATTTTTTTTGTTAAAGAAAGCTTGAGTGTTTTGGTAAAAATTCATTTACATTTCTGCACTACATGAACCTCTAGAAAATTATATGTTAATTGCTAGGGATAGTCCTTCTTCCAAAGAAGACAAAAAAGGGAGGAAATCCTATTTGTTTTAAAATGACCCATGCAGAAAGCTTTTCTTGTTGTTCCATTTCTACGTGAACATGAAGGGTTGCTCTAGTAAAGATGTATTTTTCATTAAAATAATACATAAATGTTGCATTTAATGAATTTGTACCCTTAAGTCTTGACTTCAGCACACGTGTGCCCTTTTTTTTTTTTCCCCCTGAAACTCCTGGTGATCTGACTGAATTTCACGTCCCCTAAGGAGATACCTTTGCACAAGTTTAAAAAACAGAAATGTCAAATGTTCTCTTCAGAACAAGAACATTCTTGCTGTGAAGGAGCACCTAGGGCCAGGATTTGGTCCTGGATATGTCTCCAGGCAGGAATATGAAAGAAACCTCTCTTGTACCTCACCATACATCTGGCTACAAAAATTGAGTTGTCAGCTTCCAGTTGTCAAGCCATTAATTTTTTTTAAAGGTTAGAGTTACTTTTGACAAATGACAGAGTACCCTGATACAAACAACAGGCATTAGAGGCTGGCATATCTAAAAACAAGTAGACAAATAATCTCAGTGCCTTTTGGCATAATTTGAATTATTTTGGAGAGGGGAAAACCCCTTTATTTTGTCAAAGGGCTGGAGTGTGGTCTACATGTACATTAACCCTGCACAAGAAGCGTTTATTTAGCTGAAATGGTCTCCTATTATTATCTTTCTCGATGTAAAACACCCTGAAGGTAGAAGAGGAAAGGTCTGTCCTTTTCCCAGCCTAAAGCTGATGCTTAAATCAAATCATTCCTCACTGTGAAGAGTGGCCTCTTGGCTATACAAAAACCTTTTACCCAGCATCTTTCATGGAAGATAACTTAATTGGGAAAGATTCATAACTTCTGATACAAACTTCTTGTCTTCAAGTTCAGACCAATAACCCAAGCAAATCATTTGAGATGAAGTTCCAAAATTAACCCCAAAGAATATGGGATAAAATAGTTCTAAGGTTTAGATAAATTGAACTGAATCCATTCAATTCTTTAAAAATAGAGGGAAAACTTTCAATTTTTTGTATTATCTCTTATTGACCCCTTGCTGCTGAGGGGAGGTTCAGGTGCCTGGACTGCCTTGTCTTCTCTGCTCAGATGTTCAACCTTATTTTTTATCTCAATTCACTGCATATATTGGTTCCAGAGGGAACATTTTTAGTTAGCTGAGGCTGAAGGCAGGCAGAATTTCTGGAGAATGCAATATGGAGAGGCATTTTTTGAAAAGTGAGAAGTGCCATGGAATTTGGGGTACTGCAGCTTATTGCTGTGGTGCTGATTCCTGTGCTAGTGATTCCCAGGTAAGGCTGGTCATGGTAGTTGAAGAGATTTAATTTTAAGTTCTGTGACTGAAGCATTAGGGAGAGAAATGCACTTCAGTGACTCTCAGAATATTTTGCCATGGGAATACAGGTGGCAAGCAGGTCAGTTTTTAAGGTTTTTATGAAGTTTTCAAAGGATTGCAGCACAAGATCTTGGCTCTCTTGTAGCACTAAATGAGTGACATCTGCGTGCAGTTGGGTCTGTTTGGGGTAAAGGAGCCCCTGAGTCCTTGTCTGGGGGAGATCTATGATCTGGGATGAGGATATTAAACCATTCCCTCTTTTGGAGAGTCACTGGGTACAGATGTTATATAAGGGAGACATTGATATTGGTCAGACATCTCACATCAGGCAAAACACACATGGCTTTGAAAACCAGCGTATTTCAGGGGCTCATTTTTTATTAATATTCTTCTTTTATTTATTATTTTAAAGTAGCATCAAAGTGAAGCACATTTGTAGGGAAAAAATATGCTTTGAGCAGCTATTATAACTGTTGTAATGAAACCTGACATTATTTTCCACAATCAGCTTTATCAAGGACTACTGGAAGAAGTGTCTTGATGTTAGGGAGGAAAAGCCAATATAAAGATTATTCCATGGTTACCTATCACTTCATGAATGACAACTGCAGGCAGGACACCAGGTTTGCTACCTCCCTTCACAAATCTCTGGCCCGATCTTCTATGTAGCTACATTCTAGGCAACAATAAGGGGTATTTAGTTATGGCACTTTAACTTAGCACGGAGATCAGGTTTAACTGAGCCATTAGGGATATTAATTTTTTGCCACTCAGGGATGCCTTACAATACAGTGTGAAGCCCATTTTTATCTTGAAGATTATTGCTGTAAGCAAGGAGTAAGAGTTACAGCTCTTATGTAAGAGTGGTTATTTTTCTCTTCGTTGTGCTGGAGTTACTCGGTTACAAGAGTGTACTAGAAATGAGATCACACTGAGGACAAGATAGGGCACAACTAACACCTGGTGTTCAAGCTTCTGACAAGTTCTTCTGAAATTTTCCAGTTTTTCTTTGGTGGAAGTGGGAAGTAGAATTTTTTACAAAATCAAAGCAGTATTTTCCCCAAGACTTCAGCCATTTATTGTGTTTACTATTATTCTCTTAACTGTGTCCCTTTTTTATGGCTTCTGTAGACAAATCAGAAATCCAGAGGCTTGGGGGTTTTTTTTCCATCAAGCAAGTCTCCCAAACACAGGTTTTTCCTGCCTGTATTTCTACACATATAAATCCTACCTTTCTTCTGAGGATCTCAAAAAATGAGACCAAGATTCTGATATCTTCAGAAAACCCAATTTAAACATTCACAGGGAAAATCTGTACTTTCAAAGCTTGCAGAATTCCCCTTTGCTCATTGATCTTGTGTGTTATTTCAGACACTGTTTCTCCTTACACCTCTAACATCATCATGGTCTTGCAGAGTTAGTGCAGGTTTGTACAGGACTCACCTGTTCTGGATCATTGTAGTATTTGGATCATGAAAAGCATCTTTGAGATGCATTGGGTTGTTGAACACAAGCTGGGTACATGTTTGCCTGTTCCATGTACATGATCTCCTTATGCTAGCAGAAGTTTAAAAAACAAACAAATTGAGGGACTGAAAGGTCAAAGAGAACTTAGTGTGAGATGAAACTTGACAAATTTTCTAGATGGTTTTGCACTGTAAAGCAACAACTCTCCTGTGTCCCTGTGCATGCACGTATCAGGAAGGAAGAACCAACCAAGAAGTAGTTGAAAATTGGTGCTTATTGCATGAGGTCAATAAAGCTGCTTAAGTTCTTTGCACTTGATGTGTAGCACACGAACAGTTTCATCATACCTAATGGGCTTTTCTTCCTTTTTTTATGAAAGGTCTGAGCCCTTCGGATCATACAGCAAGGAGCCCTTCTCTTCCTTACGGTTACTCTGCTTGGAACTTGACCTGGGTCATGAGAGATACATCCCCTTTCTTCTTCCACAGAGGACGACACAGTGAGTAGCATGAATATGTTATCCTCAAGGGACTGCAACTCCCTGCCTAAAGTTTTGGTGTAATACTGGAGTAAAGCAACACAAGTCAAGTGCTTCATGGTAAAATATCTGTATTGGCAGCATCTGAGGGCACCAGTAAGCCTTAAGTGCCCCTTACCAGCTGCCCCTGGGACTTCTCCTGTCATGCCCAAGGGCCCAGGAGTCCCATTTCAGCTCAGCCCAGCCTGAGATCAATGCCATCTGAATGGAGGTGCCTGGTGACCTGGGCTGCCCCAGCCTGCCCTGCTCCCTCCAAAACAAGGGCTCAGACTGTAATATTTGAGTGGTATGTTGAAATTCACCAATATTACAAAGAGAGGAGCTGTGTGCTGAACTTTTTGCTTTCCATCTTCTAACACCCATCCCTTCCAAAATCTGGGAATGTGTTTTCATCTCTTCTCTGGTATGACCTATCCATGGCCATTCACCGGTGAAGTACAGTGGCCGTAGTTAGGACTGGACTGCACAAGGGAATATATAACATGCAATCCAGAAAGTGACTGCAGTAGAATATATCTACTATATATCTACTACCAGTCTCTACACAGGGAGATAAGGTGCTGAGAGGCTAATAAGATTTACTCACCCCAAGCCTGTAATTATCTGCTTGAGGGAAAAGTTTGACCTACCTATATGAAGGAGCCCCATATTTCTTCAAATTTATGTTGCAGCCTTTTATGTGTGCAATATATATTCTTTCCACTGGCATACAATATCTGCTCCTAGCTGTTGTATCTGCTTGACTGATGAGGACACACCAATTTCATTTTGGAAGCAACAGTAGTACAATCTTTTTTCCCTTACTTGGTTTTCTCAGAAGTTGCAAGAATGACTTTTAATTTATCCTATATTACTTCTTCCTAAACTCTTTCAGTTTCTCAGTAATACTATTCTAAGGGAAGGCTTTGTTCTTAAAACATAAGAGCACTGATTCCATCTGACAGCATCACATGGAGATAAATGTACTGCATCTCAGCAGAAATGATTTATGATGATTTTAGCTGATTGCACAAGACCAAATCTTACCATATTCCAAACATCTGTTTTGCAAGGAAAGGCAGGAATTTGATGAGGTGTTACACAAAATACAATATTCACTCAGGACAAGTCTAAACTGTTTTCTCCCTCAGTAGGTGTAATTTAGGACATGCACCTTGAAACTTCTGGAGAATCTTGAAGAGAGGCAAGAATAATTTGCTTTTTTTAGCTTTACAAGTTAACATTTACAAAAATTTAAATTAAAGGGTAATAGCCTTTAATTTAATTAAATTTAAATTGATTAAAGGGTAGTAGCCCTAGAAGGCACATATTTCAGGCTGGAACACCCCACAGCATAACTGTGCAGACACCTCCTGCTACTTGAGATTTGCAGCCCACAGAGGACTGATGTGTGTATGTGCAGCAGAGCCTGTAGGCATAGCCCAAGACTAAGAGGACACTTCTTAAAACTTCTATTCCTCTGCATACCTTCAGCTGATATCCACTGGCACATTTATTAGTAAACTTCCCCGAGAGCTGGATTTCTGTTCAGAGCTGCTCTGTCCATGACAGGGTGGATAGTTCCTTTCAGTGGCTGATTACTGGCCCTTGATCTACACGGCTCTGTGAATGTCATGCAGGGTCTCAGCAGAGTGAGGAAGAAGACAAAGTTAGACCATTCAAGCTCTAGGTGATTACTCTTGTCCCAGGACCTAGCCTTCTGATTAGTGGTTAATCCAAAATCACACAACAAATCATAAGCAGAAATAAAACCCAGCAGCCCTTTACTACTAGAGTGATTTCTTCTTCTTTCAGCTTTCCTTACTGCTCCCAGTGTGACTGATCACCAAGTGCTCAATAACACTTCTATTAAAACTCTGTTTGCCTGATCATCTGATGGGACCCATCTAATTAACTGGCTGACATTGCTGGAGTGGGGCAATATTATTTGTCTTAATTACACTTTCTCTGTGTTCTGCTGTTGGAGAAATCTCTGATTGAAAGAGTGAGTAAATTGATATGCGGTGTCCTTCTTCCTCTGCCAAACTAAGTTCTCTTTTACTCAGAATTAAAAATTCTGACAGACTCTCTCTGGTTGTTTTGGCAGGGACAGTGCCTGCTAATGTCTTTGAAACCATATGCAGCAATCCTGAAAGGTAATCGCTGGCACAAAAAAATACTTGAGTGGTGCATTCACAAGACTTTTTTCTGTTTTGTCTCAACATATTTTTAGACTTGTCTCAATCCAAACATTGATTCATCATCAGTTGTCTCAGAGATGCAAAATCCACCTGCCTTTCAGAAAACAAAGAGTAAAAATTGTGAAGTCAGAATTATCTGGGAATTCAACCTGTGAGGCAGGAAGAGACTTTAAATCTCCAAATTTTTTATATCCTTTTGTTCTCATGAGGTACACTCAGACTGTTTCTTGTGGCTAGAACAAATTTTAATGCATTCAGCATATGTGGACTTATGGTAGTGTATTATCTCCCATTTGCAGATCTGATGGATCTCTATCCTGAGGCTTACCTGATTAACTGCACCCAGCCACATATTTCATTTCTTGTCCTGGCTGGTTGAATGTTAATTTTCTCTTCTGTACAGGTATTCTATAAGAAATCAATTCCATTACGTAAAGTCTTATAAGCTTGTGTAATAGGTGTTCCAGATGACAGCTGCCCCTCCGGACCTTCGTGAAGTTAACACATCCCTCTCTGCCCCATCCTCTCCATCTCCCTGGGTCAGCCAACAACCCTGCACCTGGAGCATGATCCTGGCAGGTTGTGATGGCAACTGTGCAAAGTGCTATTGATGGGAGCAAAAAATCAAATGCAATTCAACCCACCTAAACACATCTCATGCGAATAACAGGCCTAAATTTGCCATGCTGGACTGGTGGATTTGGCTTTTTCTTTTAACTATTTCAACTGTTTCTTTTTAACTGTTCTTATATTACTGTGCTGGCTTTGTGTCTCGTTGCCACATTGTCCAGCAGCAGCTGAACTCCTTGGCTGCTCTGAACCAGCACTGGGCAAAGCACCTCTCAGGTTATATAGTTTACAGGGAGGGATTTTTTTGCCTACTTAAAGTTTAGGAAATAGTGGTGTTTGGATGGCAAATTCAGCTGGGACTAAAACTCAGGATGAGAGCAGATTTGGCTACCTAGTCGCTATTGTGCTTAAAAACATCTAGAAAAAGTGAGTTCAACAGAGGAGGAATACACACCTACAAGAATGTATAATTATTCACAGCTTTGATTTAATAGGTACTAAAAGCCTAATCCACAGGATGGCCTCTATTAACAACTTATTAATAATTTCACTCAGCTCTATGTCTTCAGAAAACTAATTTGACAGGGTTGTTGCGGTTTTTTTAACACTTTCTAACGGAATGCCATCTGTGATGAGTTCCTAATTTCCTGAATTTGGTTTGCTGACTAAAAAAAAAAATAATGCATTGGACTAATTTTACTGTGGGATAATTTGGGGTCATTCTTGCTGGGTATTTGATGCTCAGTGGCATGGCAGTTCCTCAGCAAGGTGTCAGATGATTAATTTTTTTCCCTGGTAGGTCATATGCACCATTTCACTCATGTCAGTTGAGTGTCACAGCAGGGAAACAGCGAAGAAGGCACACACACAGTTCTTGGTCATCAGAAGGCTTTGCTTCATTTCATCTTTTCCCTTTTATAACACCAAGTGCTGAAAGGGCAGTGATTGGTCGGAGAAGGACAGCGTCTCTTCTCCTTTAGTAAACAACAGGTGCGGAAAACAGTTATGAGAACTGTTATGAGAAAACATGAGAAAAATCCTGAGAAAAAGTCAGCCCACAGAGATATTTACAATAGCAATGAGAATGTGTATTGAGAATGAGAACTTGTAGATCAATTTCTCATGGGAATCATCAGCTTAGCAGCAGAGTTCCCAAAGCCCAAAATACAGAGCCACAGTTGGGTACCATATAGACTCTGCTGTCACAAAACTCAGTGAGTCTGAACATCAAACAAAAGGGAAGATGGAGAGAAAGAGGGAACCAGCCAGGTGAATTCACGTTACTGTTAGCATCCCGTGACTACTTGTTTGATAATTCTACTACAAATCAGACTAATACTAACATCTTCAGAATGATAAAGCTGTTGTGATTTTTGGCTCAGCGTGGCATAGTGAGATGTATGGATACAAACTAATTGTTACAGCACGATCCTGTTCAGAGGTGAGATAAAATCAGGAGAGGAACAAGTAGAATGCTACTTCACCCCAGTGGAAAACTGAATCAACACTTTCTTAGTAAAGATACTGGGAAACTGATGTGTCATCTTAATTCAAACACATCCTTTTTGCAATCTTACAAGTATCCTAACGTAGTTTGGAAATAGCATTATGAATGGAATAGGGCAAGGTTTCAATTAACAGCAGTTACTCACATCGCATTAATAGAATTGCTCCATATAAAATAGCAGATGCTGTGACCCCGTATACATTTGCAGGAATTCTTGTTTAACAATTAGATGGTATTTTGGCTATGTGCAGTGGTGCTGAAATTCAAAATTAAGAAAGTCAGGCAGCACAGCATCTGCCTAGCTAAAC
The DNA here is from genome assembly GCA_910950805.1 of Acrocephalus scirpaceus scirpaceus. Lineage (NCBI taxonomy): Eukaryota > Metazoa > Chordata > Aves > Passeriformes > Sylviidae > Acrocephalus > Acrocephalus scirpaceus. Next base: position 15,592,922 of record OU383775.1, on the reverse strand, counting down.
TGAAGGCTGTGTTAAGCAAGACCGAAGGAAAAAATTTTATTAGGGAGAAATTTTAACTTTCTTTTCCTTATATCATCTTTCATCAGCAGATAATATGTCTATGACAGCTCAACATTTTTCAATAACAAAATAACATACAGTAAGACAACAAATGTCTTTTCTCCCCATCTCTCATGTATTTATTTTCTCTAGAGATCTTTTGAAATTCATGCAAGAGGTTCCTTGTATAAATTGACAAAATATGACAGTTCATCCAACCACTGTTTTGTGCAAACTGGAGGATGTTTTCTAAAAACCGCTGTTAGTACTTCTTTTTTTTTTTTTTTTTTTTTTTTTTGCAAGAACTGGCATTAAAAATGCACTTTCATGTATTGTTTTTTGCTACATACATGGGAGACTTGGTGGACAAATATTTCTTGTGTGGAGAATGAGCTCTGACACTTCTTGGAGCAGGAGGAATGAAAACGAGAGCTGTTGCGAGTTGTTCTCCCAACACCCCTTCTTCACACCTACCTCTGTAGCTGTCTTGAAAGACTGTGCTTATAATTGATTGATGGAGGAGTCCTGGCCCTTTCTTTGTAGTTCGATTTTCACTGAACAAAGCAGCTGTCAGAGATTTTGGTGATTCAGTCCCTGGTGCACGCTGAGGGGCTGGGTGGATATAAAGTAGATACTGTCATTTTTACGATTCTGTTAAGAAATAAATGCATAGCTGCATTATTGCTCTTTTCTCAAAGGAGTGGTCCATCCACCGTGGCTCACTCCTCAGAGGATTAATTTAAATGCATCTGGCATGAGGAGAGCTCTGGGCTCCACAGGGAAGCAGTCAGCTTGCTCTGTGCTGGGCATTCAAGCCCAAGCACCCTTCCTAGGATGTTGCTGGGATATTCCCTGGAGTGTTTCTCCTCTAAAACTTTTTCTTCAGAATGCAATCTAGCCTTAAAGCCGCTTCCAAACAAAACCTGAGTGGTTTTCTGTAGGAGAAGGGAATACAGGTGATCTTGCCCTTGATAAGTAAAAGCTGTGTTAATTACCCAATACAGCCTTGCCCCTGATGAGTCACAGCTATACCCAAAAAAGGTAAGTGTGATAAAAGGCAGTGGGTTAGATCGTGAGAGGGAATCTTGAGGAAGAGGCAATGAGAAGGTCATGAAGAAGGATCCTGAGGAGAGATAATCACTGCTGTGAGGTCAGTCTGGGTCTGCAGTTAGAGCCTGTTGTTGGAACCTGCAGTCACAGTCTATCTAGGTAAAAGCCTGCATTCAGAGGCTGAAAACTAATACCTGCAGTCATGGTTTAGCAGGAAATAGCCAGCAGTCAGAGGCTGCAAGGGAAACCTAGAGCAGGAGCTTGCTGCAGCCAGAGTCAATGAGTAGTTGGAGTCAGGGTGGCTGAGCTGTAGAGAGGAATAAACCAGGTCCCTTTTCATGCTGTGATAAACAAGAAGTCTGTGTCTTGGCTCATTTCTACCTCTAACAAGAGTTCTGCTGCAACAGTTTTCCTTCAGTGTGGGCATTGAAGGGGTGAGCAGTGCTGGTGCTACCAGGCTTGACCCTGCCCAACAGCCACCACTCCTGGGTGCTGGGGAGAACTTGGCTCCACTGAACTGTTTCTTGTAGGCAGCAAGCTCTGAGGAGCCCTTGAAGCCCTGTGAGGGTACAGCGGAAGCCCTGTCAATAATTTCAAGGTCAAGGTATTGTGCTCAGAGACCTGCTGGTGCAGAGGAAGGACACAGAGAGTGATAAGCTAGCTTGTGCTAAGTAGCTTGAAATTAGAAGGAGGTGCCTGGTGAGCACAAGCTGTGTCTTAGGGCAGGGAGAGGAGCAGGTGTGGTGCCCAGCTGATCTCACTGCTGCACTTGCATGTGACTGAGGTTCATCAGCTGGTATGGACCCCAAAGCTTTGCTGAATGGAACAATGCTGTGGGGCTCCTCGAGTGCCTCCCCAGCTCTCCATGTCCTCTGTCAGGCCATGCTGCTGCTCTCATGTTTGCGGGCTCCTGGAGCAGCAGCCCAAGGAGCAGGCAGTGATTGTTGGCACAAGCGTTTTACCAAGGGTAGTACAACCCAGGGTGCCTGGCAGGAATATGTGTGACTTAGGCATCCCTTAAAATGTGCAGTTTGCCCTTTCTCAGGGCTAGGCAATGGAAGGAAATAGGTGAAATTGCCTCTTCAGCCTTGCTTGCTCAGCAGGAACAAGGCAGTTAAACCGTGCAATTGTTTTTGCTCTTGAATTTGTGTGACTGCCAACACCTTTTCCCTTTTCTTTTAGGTTTTTTTGCTGTGCCCTTCCATCCTATGGTAGATTCCCTTATTTTAAACTGCTGCTGTAACTCCAGCTACAAAGCTAAAATATAGCACCAGGAATTCATTTGCAAGAAGGTTCCCCTCTTTGTGCCAGTAGGGCAATGCTTACTTCCAAGGACCTGGCCTGTATTTGGGTCCCCCTGGGTGTTCAGCAGGGGCATGAGATGACAGCCAGAGAGCACAGTGTCTCCTATTCATGTTCTATTTCAAGCGAAGAATACTTATTGCTGCAGGCTTCTTTGTGGCACCCCACATGTGCACCCTGGTTTGGTGAACAGAAATTCAGAAAGGTTTGATGAGGCAATTGAAACCCTTAGATTGAATGCCCCATGCCCTTTTGTACTCAGAGGGAATGGGAAGGCTTTAGGAACTGGCTTTGTCACTAGGATTAATAACTGGAAAATCAATTTGTCATTTTCCTGTCATAAATTAAAAGCTTATAGGCCTTATAACATGAGTAAAATAGAGGTTAGTGGGTATTGATGGAGGTCTCAAAGCTCACTCAGCAGAGCAGATCTCTACTACACAATTTAAATTATGTCTCCTCCACGAGGAATATCTGTTAATATTTGTATTGAAAAAAGACATCCTGTGCAAGAATATTTTATCTGTTTCTACACTGCTGCTGTGATTGTTGCTGCTGAAAGAGTTCTTGAAGGAGATTGTGATCCTGACTTGATCGGTGTGAGTGACCTTTACATTGTGCATTTGTCTGTAGATGTAGTATAAATTAGTCATATGCAAGCTGATGAGGTGCCAGTGAAGCTGGTTCTGCTGAGAACAGAGAACCTCTCTCTGCTCCCTTGGCTGTGGCAGTGCTGTGAGGAAGCAACCACGCCATTTCAAAGATGAGAGTAATTGAGCAGGAGTTGTTTGTAGGAGTCCACAGACCAGGAGGGAAAAGGACCTTTTAAAGTCAGACACATGTAGAACCAGAAAGGAAAAGTCTAAGAGGAAACCACCTGCCAGTAAGATTTTTGTGGTTGAAAGGAGAGGTGGTTTAGACCAAATAAACCTAATCTCTTGTTGGGCAGCTGAAGAAAGGATAATCAGAGTAGTTTCTTAGCAAGAGCAAGGTTTTTTTACTTATCTCTCAATATTAGGTTATTTTTGGTCTAAATAAGGTATTTTTCTGTGATGTGTGGCTATGCAAATGATCGAAGTTGACCCAAAAGTGAATCATCCATAATTTGACCTGTTGCAATGTAAAAGAATACTAATTCCCACTGATTACTATGTTTTGGTGTATTACTTATGCTACTATTTTAAGGCATTTGTTTATTAGAAAACTCGAATCAGCTTAATTGAAACAGATGTGGTTGCCAGATACTTTAGTTATCTGTGCACAAATTATTGTTGTTAGGTATGTTGATATAAAAAAAAAAATAAATTGAAACGCTCACAAGACTCTAACATAATCAGACGTACACAGATTCCAGTGTCTTTTTAATTGAATAGTAGCTTAATTGGCTTTTCAATCTGTGTTTAATGTGTTGTATCTTTTTACATACTAAAAGCTGAACTGATTTATGTCTACAGCCTTTCTTAAACAGATTTTTTTCTTATTTTGATTAAGAGCCTCACTTTTGTTTCTTCTTTAAAGGTGTAATGATGATGAAATAGACTTCTAATAAATTATCTGTTTTGCCTCATGCCCAGCAGTTGCAGATAAGAGATTGTTGGACAAAAAGTTGTTTGTTCTGTTTGGGGGTTTTTCTAATTTGTTATTCAAGAAGAGACTTTGCTATTTTTTTTTCTATATGGAACTTAATCTCCTATAGAGCATTTACGATCTGTAGTGTCAATATAGCTCTACCATAAATCCCTGTACTTGCTTTAAATCTGTGACATCACTTCTAGAAAATCATCAGAAATCACAAAAAATCACCCCACTTTAGTGACTAGGCACAGTATTCAAGTCCAAAAGCTCTGTATCTAGTCAATTTATATTGATAATGGGTTTTAAAAAATAACCACTAGAAGTTGTGTTAGTTTTAATTGCCTTTCCTGCAGTGTTTAGTTTTTCACTTAAAAAAAGGCAGAATGGTCTTTATAAACTTCCAAAGGCACACAACTACTGCTTTTTGTGCTTAACTGGGCAAGAAAGCAATAAACTTGGTGTAGCCTTTAAAGACAAAAGTGAAAAAGGAAAGAGAAACCCTATTTTTTTATGCAGAGGTCTGAAAAATGGCAGGTGATTTGTGGCAGCAATTCAAGTATTATGTGGGTTTTGTATTTGGAAGTGTGGCTTGTGTGGTCTTGTAATAGCTAACACAAGACCAGCTTCTCAGTGAAAAAAAATGTATATAATTCCTTTTTTATGAGGTATATTACATTGTCAATAGTGAAGGACATTGTGAAAGAAGGAAAGCCTGAGGGTAGGAAGTTAATGTTAGCCTTGGAAGACTGGATGCTGTTTGCATAGATTTTTCTGTGTTGCATCAGATAGCATTTCTTTGTCGCCATTTCTTTGTACTGAATAGGATAATAGCACTGAAATTTGTGTCTGATACAGACTAATTTAAATAATAGCTTATAAAAAGTACCAATATTCTGGTGATGTGAGGCCACTATTGAATCATGTAAAAGTTGCAAGTGTGTTTCCACCAAATCACAGACACTGAGGGATGTGTGAGCCAAATAGTCTCCCTCTCTTCCAAGGAACAACCTGTTGTGAAGGTTGACCACAGCAAGCATGCTAGATCATGCAACTCTCTGTAGGCCATTCATTGCAAGTAAAAGAAATAACATTGCTGCTTGCCTTTTCTTCCTTTACTTTCCCTGCTTCAGGCAGAGGCTTTAGTTGTGTGCAGGGGTCATAACACTGGTTATGACCAGAGACTGGTATTTAATCACATACCCCAATTAAGTTGTACCAGTTGTAGGTCAGAGGCCTGCTGTGTTAAGGGCTCCACAGCCAATTGATAGCTCTCTTTTGCAATGGGGATTCTGGAAAGTGAGACCAAATGGGGAGCAGACCTGGCTATTGAATGCTTCTCATGCTACAATCAGACAGGGAGAATGAGAGTGCCTTGTGGATATCCATGGAGGGCCTCTCTGCTTGGGTCAAGAGGGTTAGAGAGCACAAAGGCTTCTGTTCCTAGCAGCTGGGCAGGAGAGGAGGGGAAGTAGGCAGCAACTGCTGGAAAGCTGAAGAAAATATGAGATTGATCAGGAAGAGAAGTGTACAGAGAATGAAATAGTTGATTTGACATGATTGTTCTTGCTTTGCGTGGTCCTTGGCCTGGGCTTTCCCACTTGTCATCCAGTGAGTTCCATCAAAAAAATCCTTGTATGAGCTGTGTTTCTCCCCTCCATATTTTTTTCGACAGCCTTAAAACACATACTGCTCAAGGTGTTCCCTGTGACTAGTAAAGATAATAAATGTTCTGTAACCTATAGTTGTTTGGTTGCTCTGTTGTCCATTTGGGCTTAGGTATAAAGTTTAACAGACTCCTAAGACTTCATAGAGTGTAAGAAAATATTTGCTTTGGTTTGTTTCTTGCTTTTTTGGGTTTTGTTTGGTTGGTGCTTTTTTTTAATTTTAAAGACCATCTAGGGGACTAGAACTATGTGGTCTGAGGTTTGGATATGATATTGCAGTAGTAAACTGCATGAATATATCTACAGTTCCCTGCTGCCTAAATTTAAGTGTGCTTCATGTATCATGAAATTTATATTGATTACTTAGAGACCTGAAGAGAGATGGGGCTTGTGAATTTGGATTTAAGGAAATGTGTGTAATCCTTGTTACTGCTGCTTGTGGTGTAAATGGACTCCTTATGTTATATGATTTCCTTGATGTTGTGAAGTATTTAAAATGCTGAGTGAATGATAAAGCACTTGCTTAAGAAAATCAAATATAAACTGGAAAAAAGACTCTGTTCCTTCCAGCTTGCTGTTAAAAAGGGAAATTAGCTGGGAAAAGTATAGCAAGAGGGTGACAGTATTAACCTTCAGATTAGAAAATATTTTGTCACCAGGAGAAAAGGATGAACTACATAAATCTGTGCCCACAAAGAAGAAATTAGATGTTTAACAGAACGTAATTGAAATTTAAAAAATATCAGTTAATTTCACTAATGTCAGTTCAGATTATTTGTTTCACCTGCATAGTGTGGCAAGACAGAAAGACAGTGCAGAATACTCCAAGGAGCAGCTGTGAAATATATATATTCCCTCTAGCCAGCCCCAAGGCTTTAGCTAGCTCAGTTTCTCAGGGCTTTTAGGGAAATATATTTCATAGAGACAGAATAAAGATATCAAAAAGTGTGGCTCTCACCCCTCACCTTCAGTCCATGCTTTATTTTCCCATGTGGTGTTCCAGGAGCAAGGGGGGAGAGAGAGAGAGCGGAAGAGATGGGGGCTTTTTCTAGTTTAGGGCCAAGGAAAGATATTGGCCCTCAGCCAATAGGGTCAGAAGTAGATAAGATAGGGAGGAAGAGTCAAACTACATGACACAGGCTTCAGGGGGACTCTGAGGGGAAAATCCATTTCTCAGAGGAATACAACACAGCTGTATTTTTTTCCTTGGGCTTTTTCAAATGGATCTAGCCTGTTCAGAAACACTGAGTTTGTTCTAAAATCATTTCTTTCTCTTGCTGAATATTGTGTTGAGTGCTGACTGTGGTGACAAAAGGAAATGTATACTGTGCATTCCAAAAATTTAATGATCTTGGCAATTAAAAGTAAAATCCTTGCAGGTTGTCACTGTATGTTCTGTTAAGCAAATTGAACTATGGTATGATGGTAAACTGGATACTGGGAAGTGAATCATAGTTGTACCAGCAGTGTAGTGGGTTTCTCTAGAGAAACAGCTCAAAAAGAGAAATCTCTGTGGGAGGCAGTTTCTGGCTGTGCTACCTGGAGGCTGAAGTTCTGCAGCAGCAAGTCAGGTTGCTGCTCCTATCTCAGCAAAGAGTTTCAAACCCCGGGGGGGTCAGAATGTCACCTCCTGGGGTACAGTCCCTATGGCTTCCAGCACATTCCATATGCCCAGGATAGATGGCTCTCTTTGTATAGTCCTGTGCTCACTGAGATGGAACATGGGTGTGAATTGTGTTAGGAGTTGTTGCACTCTAATGGTCCTGGTTGAATTTGAAGCAGCATCCCTGAAGAGATTTGCTTTCTGCCCCATTTCATCAATTGACTAAGCTGTTTTCCTTTCAATCCAGATGATGCCTTTCTCCACTTTAGCCTGAGCTGCCCTTTGACCTGTCCTAGAGGGGAATTACTGACTCTTTGGCATTCCTTTTGATTTGCTGCTGCCTGCCTAGCGAACCTCCCTGTGTGGCCCATTTCAGGCCAATTTTTGCCTGTTTATGGAATTCTCTATTTCTTTCTACCTCATTATGGAAAAAATCAACCCCTAACTTATTGAAGTATAAAATGAATGTGCATGCACATGTATGTATACCTACTACCTTTGAGCACAGAAGACACTGGATTTAATTAACCTGGTGTGTTTCATGTCCATTTTCTTTTTCCAGTATTTGACTGCAACTTTGAATCTCCTTGTGAGCTGGAATATTCCTTTACCTCAAAAGATCAAGAAACCCCCAAGAATGCCTGGGTCAGACTGAATGCAGAGGAAATCTCACAGCTAAACCTCCCAGATGGGCCGGAGAGAGATCATTCTGAGAGCACACCCAAAGGTAAGACGAATGCAGCTGTGTAATGCCATCAGTAGTGGTTAGTTTTAAAACAAAAACACCCTTGTTTCCATCCCCTAAAATAATCATAACAGAAAACCCCAAAACTCTGCCCAAACATGTCATCCTGAAGTGCTAAAGACAGCCCTTTAATAATCCCATTGCTTCAGCAGACAATGAGTGAAAACAAAATGACAAACAAAAGGGGGCTGTTCTGCACAGGAGAGACCTGTTTTCACCTAATTGCAAGCTCCATCATATATCTAGGAAGCAAAGTATCAGATACAGTCTTACGTAATATCTGAATTGGGCTGGCCCATGCCATGGATGATATTTGGATGAAAACTGTAATACGGTGCCCGTGTTTAAGGTCATCCATTATTTGGAAGACTTTGGCCTTACCTTTGCTCTAGGTCCTGCTTAACACTTGTGTGTTTGCAAACCATTTTACACAATATCCTTTTGTCCAGGGCTTAGGTTCTCAATTTGGTAAAAAAACAGGGATGGGCTTTGTCCTTAGTATAAGAAAAAAGATCCTGTCTCTAAGGAGAGTTCAAAAGATCAGAATGCAACAGACATGTTCCTTTCATGGGAAAAAATGTAGTTTGTAGGAATTACTTTTCCTGCCTATGGTCACATCTGTGAACAGTAGCGTATTTCATTAAGACTGTAAGTTCTGAAAAGATTTTTAGATATATTTGTGCTCTTATAATCCTAGGAAAGCAGAAGAATTCTGCTTTCAACTGTTAGTGACATCTGCTTGGAACTTCTCTCTGAAAGGTGGTGTTGATGAGAATGGACCTACAAAAATGAAAATGGGGGGGAGTTAGAGCTACAAACTTGTGGGAGGACAGATAGAGGTAGTGCTGAAGGCAATCTTGCCCCGATATATTGCAGCTGTGTTAATTACCAAAGAGTGGGAACAGCCTTGCCCTCCCAGCTAGGGGTGTGATAAAGAGTGAGTTTGCTGGCAGGGAGTCAGTTGGGGTCTGCTGGCCGTGCTGTGAGGGGGAAGGGACAGGAGGTTACGCAAGGGACAGAAAGGATAAGATCATACAAGGGACAGACAGGGTTAGGTGGCTGTGCCAGGGATAGGAAGGAGCCAGCTGGAACTGCAGAAGGAAGAGAGAAGAGCCAGAGCTGTGTGGAGCTGCCGGTGGGAGGCTACATAGAAAAGGTATGAGAGAGGTTGAGATAACAAAGTGCTGGTGTTTGAAGCCTTCTTCTGTGTCAGTCGTATCTCCTCCGTCACAAATGTTATCCAGGGAAACAAAGAGGTGTCAGGAAGGACAAAAATTTCAAGGGCTATGGAGCAGTTTCCATAGTAGGAAAAACTAAACAAAGATTCTCTATTTAATCTTGGATGGCAGGGGTTAGAGGTCTTTTAAAAGCAGACTGAAGAGCATTGGAAAGCAGCTGTGAAGTTGGTGGGTTTAGAACAAGCAAGCTGAGACATTTTTCATGTAGTACCTGAATAAACGGTGCTAATAAAATACATGAATTAATGTTGTGGGGCCAGAAGTGTGTGTAAGTTTAAAGAAAGATCAGATGAATTCTTGCAGAATGCATTAATCACTGGATATTTAATTCAATAGTCTGTTTAGAGTCAAGAAGCCTCTTACACAAAAGGCTGCAAGTGAAAGGATTCTTTTCTTAAAAGCCAGCATTGGAGGCAGAATTTGACTTTCCAGAGCTGCAGTCTGACTGCTCGTGACAGTTCTCATGTTCAGGCAAACATTGAGGAAATTTTCTGTGCTGCTTTCATTCATATTCTGTTTTCTCATCCATATATCCAATAGTATAGTACTTTTCCCCAGATAGCCATTATAAATTAACTTTTAAGGCTCATTGATTCATCGGCAGACCAAGTCATTTTGGTGTGATCTGTATTGTGTGTAAAGCAGATGGACCCCATTTGTGCTGCATGCATATCTTCTAATTTCTGCATCAGTGAACATCCACACCCACACCCACACTGAATTTCTTCCTATGAAGGTACAGTTCAGGGGAAGTTTCAGGTAAATCAGAATTTGTTTTGCTCTTTTTCTTATATTCTAGCAAGCTGGATGCCCCTGAAATTTAGGAGTTAAAACCTTGCTTTGAATTGAGAATAGCAGCTGTCATTTCCCTGCAGTGGAGGAAAAATGGGGAACACCCTTAAGGAAGTAAATGTATTATTCCAGGTAAAGAGCCTGGCCAGGAGCCCGTGGTGCTATGTGTTGTCAATGTATCCTTTTCAGCAAAGTTATACCTTTGTCTAACTCAGTTTTATATATCTATCAAAGCAGAAGAAAGGGAGACTAAACCAAAGGTGCTACTAGTTGATGATTTCCAATTGTGTATTGGGTTAAAATTCTATTTCTAAGCCTAAAGATTGGGTGTTCTCATCTGGAATAAAGGAAATTTAGGTTCAAACTTGTGTTCTGCTGATTTCATGTATTCTGAGGGGCAGGTAACCAGTGCCAACTTGATTGAGTGGATTTAGATTTGTGGGGCATTAGGGTGGATTATTTTGTGTGGTTTATTTGCTTGTGTATGCGTGGGATTGTTTTTTAAAATTACCAGGCATGTTGGATATAGTGGTAATTTTTTCTCCATAGAGCTGTAGGTCTGCAACTCATCAATGACTGTAACTCTTGCATGTATAAAGACTCATTTGGAAATCAACACTTGGAGCTAGCATCTCTCTATTTTAAATCACTTTAATTACAGCTGTTTGGCACAGATAGTTGTGTGGTCTGTTTCAATCTGAAATAATTAAGCACAGTAGTTCCAACCCCCACTGTTTCCTGCAAATTGTACTTGCAATTATCTCAATCTCATTTCATCTCCTTTGCAGACAGTAATGCACAGAGATAAACAGATAGCTTAACTAGATTTTGGGAGGTTTAGCTCATCTTTGTCACTTGGTTATCAAGTCATGGCGAGACATTGATAGAGACAAATGCCTCTGGTATGATTCATTAGGCTTCACATGAGTTTCTGTAAAATGTTCAGTAGAAAATCATTGGTAGATCTCCCAAAGAGACACATTGGAAGAATTTCTGTATTTTTGCGCCTGTCCCAGCAGCATGATACAGCTCAGTGTCAAGAAATCAGAAGTTGTCAGCATGGATTAAGCCTCCTAGAGGGAGAGCTAACTCCTGATGTCTCAGCATCTGGTTGCAGTCACAGCTGAGCAATCCACTCACTTGACATGTTCAGCATGTAGTGTCACACAAATCATTGATCTTCTGGATAGGAATAGATGGTGAGGTGGCAGAGTTTGATATTAAATTATTCAGGATAAAAGGTTGAAGGTCTGGTTTCTGAGGAATTGAAAAGGGATGCTTAACCAGCTAGTAGTGGCAGGTGAAATTTAGTGCAGGTTATTTGAATTGAGGTGGTGGGAAAAACAATCAGAGCTTGGCAAATATGCAGACAGCTTCTGAGCTGGTTACTGTCACTTGAGCTGATTTAAGGGTAAGAATAGAGCTGTGAAAGCATCACCTCAGTAGTAGTCACAAAAAATGTGGTTTGGGGGCTTACTGGGAAGGGAGTGGAAAATAGGAACAGTATAGTATAAATGCGTGGGGCAGCTATATTTAGAACTCAGTCTTCTGTTCTAGATCCCATGCATGAATAACCTTTTATTACAGCAGGGAAAGTTTTTAAAAGAATAGAAATAAAGATGATAAAGCATGTAATGGCTGTCTTCTAGGAACACTTAAATTGACTAGGGTTACTCTGCTTGCAAGAGCAGAAGGAATACATGCAGGGCTGTACAGAAATCAGAAATTTATAAAATCTTTATAAAATATGTATAAAGGTTTATAAACTTCCAAGGGTTTCTAAAGTACTGAAAGGATGAGTACAGAAGGAATATCTGATATTTCTTATGCAGTATTGGAATAGCATCAAGCAAAATTATTAGATGTCAGGTGAAACAAAGGGAGATCCCTCAGTATTTAGCAGAGTGAAACTGGAACTTTCTTCCCAGGGTATTGTTGTTGCTGGAACCTTCTGTGGGTATGCAAATTGACAGGATATGTGCAGGGAAGAGAAATAGTTACAGCTACTAAATTCTCTATAGAACATTTTCTGGCTCAGAAAGTCTTCGTGGGACCAGTCCCTGATGGCCAGTGGTGGTGAGTGACAACTGTTTGCTCTCCCTGTTCATATATTCTTTTTAATTTTTGTATTTCCAGCTGTCTGTTCTCAGAGCCAAAAGTTTAAAGTTATTAGTCTGACAGGGTTGGTGTGGTAGTGTGTTCCTTGCTTACCTCCCAGCCCAGGCTTAGGTTCCCTTTGAAAAAGGATAGAAATGCATTAACAGTTTTAGACTGATTTAGAGAGTCAGGGATAAGTTGCTATTTAAACATTTATTATTATTTACTCTTCTGTTAAAGCCTTGGGAATGCTATCAAATCATGCAAAAATATTGAGTATTTGGTAGGAAGAACTGCAGGGCTGTTTGCCTATAGAAATGTAGATTAGGGAGGCTATTGAGGTTTTGTTCTTTTAAATTTGTGCTAAAATGCTTCACTCTTCTCTGTTCCCCCCATCTTGTAAGTGGAGCAGTGAGTGTGAGAGTCATTAGTGTATCTGCCAGCTAGGCCCCTGAAGATCTGCTGGAGTTATTCACATTTCCAAGACTAACTTACATAATTTTCTGCAGGGTCAGAGATTTAAGGTTAAAGTTCCACTGATGTGCTAAAGACTGACAGGAAAACCTCCACTGTTGGGATCTGAATTGGGCCTGTACATGCTGTAATGAGTAGGCAATCCATTGTGGATTACTAGACTACTTTTAATTCATGAATAAGCAAAAAGATGCTATAAAAAATTCAAGCATCCTGCATCACTGACTGCATTTATTTATTTTGACAAGTGTGATTAATTTTTAATTATTTATGACCCTCCATAATATATTATACCAGAAAATGCACTGCAGTCTATTGCAATGAAACATGAGGAACTGGAGATCTTGCAAATGTGGCAGTATTTCCTAAGGAGGCAGGTGAGACAACCCAGTCTGTGGTTAGAAGGAAGGAGTTTGTAGACCAAGGAAATTGCACTTTGTGTTGTGTGACTGTATGTTTTTGTCATGCTCAAGGTAAAGAGTCTTTTGCCTCTCTGATAAACCTGAGATGGATCAAACCAGCTATAAATTCTATGCCTCTCAACTCTTGAGTCAAAACCCGAGTTTTCTGTACTGTGGGGATCTCTAGGATACAGCTCTGAGTTTGACATCCATCAGGGATGGTTAAACAGCCATCAGCAAGCAGGACTTCTCAGAATTCAGCTCTCCTGTTACCTTATCACAGTGCTGGTGTTTTCCTTCCTCCAGAGAAGTAGTGGCTCAGCTTCCTGCAATGCTGTGTTGTCCAGGCACTTTGGCTGGCAGTATTTGTGGTCCCTGATCTGAGACTGGAGTTGGGGTTTGATTCTGAGCCAAATCTTACAAGGAAGAGAGAACCACTACTACGAAGTTAATCCTTTGTATTTAAAGAGGCAGGACCAATAGCAGCTGGACCCAAAAGCACTGCATGCGAACTGAGTCCAGGTGTGGTCAAGTGTCAGTGATCTGTTTCTAACTGTAAATGCAGTTTTAAATGGGAAGGATTTGAGTCATAACTGCTCTGGTTATGCAAGCAGGTTGCCTGTTCCTCTTTTAAATCTTGTGATTCTAGATCAAGTAAGTGAATTTCTGCTTCTGTGATTTGAAGATTTTGGGACCAGGAAAATATGCAGCTGCTTGATAAAAATTTCAGATGAAGAGGAAAGTTGTGTATGATCACCATTCCAAATGAAAATCAAAAAAGTAGTAAGCCACCCTGCAAATGTGAACACCAGTTGAGACAACTTCTTAACGGAAAATGTAGATTAAACTTTCATGAAGATGGGCAGGGAAGTGGAAAACAAATGAGGACAGTGCCTTAACCAGCCACTGATTAGTTGAAAAGCTCTTATGTAAGTTCTAAAACAAGAAGTATTTCTATATTGTGTTAATGTGGTTTTAATTTTTGTAATTATTACTAAAGAAATGGAGCAAGGCTAAGGCACTGAGCATATTAGCAAATGGGAGATAATGAACTGCAGGGTTATAAAATGGCTGAGTTTAATTTATGATTCCTCAGACAAAGAAGAATGAAGTGGATAATAAAAGATAATAAATAATATTTTGTTTCAGAGTATCACTTTATTAACAAAACAGTAGAGTATAAATCAACATGGGCTTACAAGAAATAAGTAGGTGGTAATTTATTTTTCATGTAAAACTCAAGCAGAAAAAATACTTGTATCATTTAAAAATCCACAAAAACAACAACAAAAAACTCTTAGAGAAAGATAGCTATTTACCAGGGGAAAGAATAAAGAGTAAGGAGAGTAGCTGTGCTCACACTAGACAGACAAAAGTTTTCCCTTTACATTAATTCTTATACTGGTTTGAGGATATGCCTTGATCTCATAGAATTGATCCAGCTTATGTGTCTTTTGAAAAAGATATCAGAGGTATTTCTTATTTAGTAAATCATTATGTGGAGCTTGAGATCTTGACACCTTAGGCCTGGAGAAAGAAACAACAAACAAAGAATTGTTTTCTCAGGAGAATTTCTATTTGGAGGAAAAATGTTAAACTAGTCACAATTTTTGACAAAAAAAAAACTTGCAGACCTGAATGTTTATTGCATCCCTCTCTCTAATGCTGGAGAAGAATGTGGATCATCCTGGTTCAATCCAGATGGCTGAATGTCCTTAAAAAGATACTGCTATGATATGATGCAACCCTAGTTTTATTATTTATATGCTTTCAGATAAACTGCAGGTATCCCATGAAGATTTGTGAACTTTTGTACTTTCCTTTAGTTCAAGTGGGATTCACTTTCCTATTAGTTGTTTTCCTCTTTAAGATTTAGACAGTGTCTCAGTGGAAGTAATTGTTGTGTGTGAGTTGGAGGATCAGCTACATACCAGAAGTGAAACAGTAGAAGAATTAAGTGAGGTCTGGAAATAACACAGACTAAAAATTATTCATCAATCCTACTGCAAGTTAGAGATTTATGGGTTTGTAGGGATGACGATCAAGTTATTTGTATACAAAGGGAGGGTTTAGAATTAAAAATATTATTTACAGTGAATAGTTCTGGCTGTTCTAGATGAGATTTAGATTTTGAGACTCAATTTGGCAATATAGACATATCAAGTGTTACAACACATACCCGTAGGAATTTATGCATCATTAAGACACTAAATGCAAACCAAACTTGCTTCCAGAGTCCACTGGGCCATGGAGAAGGAAAAATACAGCCTTTTCATAAGGATCAGATTCCAGTTCATGCTCTGTCAGTACAAAAAATGGACCAGGTGTTCCTAGCATTTTGCAGCTTGCTCTTCTCAGTAGGACTGTACTTGTGCTTTGCTATTGCAAAATTATTTCCCTTTAATGAGCCTGCTCTAAAGAAGCAAATTATTGTCTCACTGTAGGACAGTGTGTTTGTTTATAGAGTAGGTATGTATTTATACTGACTATGGAGAAACACGTGAGTTTGTTGATTTTAGAAATCTTCTTTGTTCATTCCTTAATTCAGTGAAGACTTGCATGCAACATCCAGCAGTCTATTCCCCAAGCTGAAGAAGAAAAATTAATTTCAGTGTGCATGAGATATTAGTATGCTCTAATGGCTTGCTGCATACCTGTGAGTAATGTACTCCAACAAGTACATCCAGAAAAGGCAGAGACAATGAAGAATAAATGGGTTGTAAAATGGTCTCTTTCTCACTTCTAATGACAGTTTCTCCTTGGCAAGAGAGGCATATTAAAAGGACAGCTGGAGGGAAGTATGTCCTGCTCTTGGCTGTGTTTGACCTTTTTATAGGAAAAGACTACTGGATTAACACACATGTAATTTTTTTCCCTATGTGGTGTAGGGACAATGTCCTTTATCATGAAATGCTTATGTATGTCCAAGCACATGTTGTGTTCAAAGGGTTTTTTAAAATGAAGTTTTTAAGCATGGAAAACTTACATTTGCACTAAAAAATCTGCAAGGGGTTAAAAGGGTAGTTTTGATTTGTTTCTAGCCTACTTGCTGCTCCTATTTTCTGTGTGTTTGTGGGGTTTTGTTTTGTTTTTTTTTTTACCATGCCAATGACAGCTCACACACAGCTCTGTACACAAAAATACAATGTAAAGAAGTATAAGCAAGACCCTGTAAGCCTGGCAGCCCCTTGGCTGCATTTTGCCATTTACACGGCCTAACTATATCCGTTGCCAAATACTACAATAACTGGTGCTTCTCCAGCACTTCACCTAGGAGGTTCTGAGGATGCTCTACTAAATAAGGCACTTTGTACAGTTTTGAGGAGTTGGGAGAAGACATTTCTTCCTGTTAGAGAGAAACTAAAGCCCAGTGGGGTTAAATCAGTAGCCCAAGGTGACTTGTGTTCCCTGCTGTGCCAAACTTGTGTCCTTTTCACCTTAACCACTGCTAGCAATTGTGGGGCCTATTGGTCCCCAGTGTTTTCTTTATGAGGTTGGCTTGCTCCACTCGTAATGAATAGATGTTATCATGTGGGATTTTCTACACAACTCTTCTGTGAGATTGTTAAAAACATCATCAAATTAACAACAACTGAAGTATTTTTGCTGTTATTATTCTCTTAAATGATAGTCTGTTGTATTACAATTCATATCTTACAAACCTATGCTTGAGTGAATACATTAGAAGAGTCACAGAACTTAAAGCTAAGAGGTTTTAATGCTGTGACTCTTGCCAAGAACAATGTTTAGCTAATTAATCAGAGATAAGAAATTGTTAATTTAGAACTGTGGTAGAGAAAATATCATGATTCAGTCAGGATCTTGGTGTGGATGAAGATAAATCCAAGTATAGTTTAACCATTTTGGTAAGTTTGGGTAAAAGGAGGATTGATTTTTAATATTTCTGTCCTTGGTTTTCTGACTATTTTTAAATTGTTTAGATGTAATTTTGTAAAGGATGTGTTGATACCAATGTTTTTGTAATCTCATTTTTCTCACAATTACATGTACTAATTGAGAGGTGTTGCAAGAAATATTCCCCTAGCTGTGCCTTCAGAGATTAAATCTTACAGAAATTGTTAATATTAAGGCTCACTGAAGTAGTTTTGTTTACCTTTACCTTGAAGGGAGTGGGACCTCTGAACCTAGTTGTTTTCTCATATAGTAGCTTAAACTTGGCATGCTTATTCTATCCCACTCAAAATAACCAAAGAAGGTTGCAGAGTTAAAGACAAGATATTGAATGAGGGTTCTGTTTTCTATTTTAAAAAATAAATTTCATAATAACATGCAATGCCTATTTTGGCGGCCCCAAGCAACTTGCCTAGATTCTAATGAATAATCATCCTTTCAATTATGAGCTAGAAGCTATCCCTGAAGTTTCATCTGTTTTCTTTGTTTGCTTGTTTTGAGAGCACAGTGATTAAACAGATGGTTTAATGCATGAAGATGAGAATGGCCATACTGGGAGAGCAGGAGAGGGAAGAAAACTGGTGGCTGGACTTCTGCAGATGTTCTCTCACTCTTTAGACAGGCTGTGCCAGAGACTGTGAGCTGAGGGGAGATATAGAACATGACCCTCCATGTTCAGTTGTAACTCTGATGGGGAACATACCACAGCGTCTCCTTGTTGATTTGGGACCTCCAGTCCTGGACCCCGTTCTTGTGTTGAGCAACACTTCCTTTCTGTGCAATAGATTGAATTGTGTGTCCTGCTTGTGGTAAGGAAATTGCTTTCTCCGAGTCCCTGTGAGTCCCTTTAATCTCAACAGCTCAGGCTTTCTCATCTATCAAATGCAAGCAATTTAGAAATGTTTGGCCTTCATCTTTCACCCTCCCCAACTAAACAGGATTTTATAAAAGTTAAATACAAGTCACTATCTTTTGTTAAAATGAAAATACTGTGTTTTAAAAAAAACATTTATTATTCACATTAATGGTTCCTATCAGTTGTAAAGTCAAATGAAAGACAGCCTTGCTAGCTGAATGCTTCAGTGTCACAACATAGATGAGAGATGGACCACTTACTTCTAAATGGCATTTCCTTAAGAATTTAAGAAATATAATAGTGGGGTTTTAGCCATTGTTCTGCATTTTTTGCTTTTTCTATTCTGTGTCTGTCAGCAGATCTAACCACTCTTCTGGGAGATATGTCTTTCTAAATTATCTCATGTAAACACAAGTAAAAAAGGTGATGAGTAGATTTCTCCACATTTGAAAAGATGTTCAAACAGGAGATGCAGAAGATTTGTTACTTGCCATTGCCTGTGTTAAAAGGATAAACCTGATGAAGGACTGAACTACAATAATTCACCTTGAGTGTTGCTTTTAGTGGAGGACATGCTGCTGCTTTCCTCTGCTTCCAGTGGGGAAGTGGAAAGGTCAGGCACTGAAGGGGAAGCATTTTGCTGTGTACCACAGAAAGGCATCTCTGGCAGCAGTTTAGAACTTTGCAAGGCACTTAAACAGCATAATAAAGGTTAGATCACAACTCCTTTTTACTTGTTGCAGTAGGTTTGTTTATCAGAGAAAAACCCAAGCTGCAGAGTGCCAGTATTGATTTTGAGCAGAAGGTTCAAGGATATTTTGTTCTCAAGGTGTTTATTCAGAGCATGGAAAAAACAAAAAGCCCATGTTAAAACAACATTAGGATGCAGGTTTAATTCCACTCTCTGTGTTTTTCCTTAAGGTGTGGAAATATTTGAGGAGGAGACAGAGGTTGTTTTGTATTTGACTGCTCTAAAAAATTACAGCTTTTCAGACTACCAGGTATTGATAGGGCAGGCTCTGCCTGCCTGAGTTGATACTACATGTCAACAAGGTCACTTCATTAGAGGTGAAAGTTTGCTGTGACACACAACTTGGAATTTTGTATACTGAACTTTTTTAGGTTGGGGGAAGAGATCATTTTGATGGCCTCAGTGCCCCATGGCACAGTAAGGAAAGCTATTTTATTTCTGCAGTCATTGGTTTACCTATCCAGTTGTCTCAGGGCAATATATTCAGTGTTGTCATGTTATTAATAAATCAAGATTTCTGAGGAACTAATAGCTTGCATAGTTAATCTTTGTTTTATCATTAAGGGTAAAAATAAGAATATGAGAAGGTATTACAAAACATTGTATAACTTAATTCAGAAGCTGTGGCTTACACCCATAATAATGACCTTCTCAATGACTAACCAAGGCAAAGGGCTATCTGTTAAACAAGAATGGGTTCTGAAATCAACTACTTAGTAAAGATGCAAGGCCATTTGCAATTGGTAGCAACAGCTGAGTGAACAGTAACAATTAACATTTTTAATAGCAAGTCTCTTTAAGGATGTTTATTTAGAGTATGACTACCAGCTTAGCATATGTAGCCAGTTGTCTTATCTGTCAATGGAGAAGGGTGAATAAGGTGTAGGAGTTTTTATCTTTGAAGGATTTGATCACCTAATTAGAGAACAGAAAATCTGGATCCTGGTTACACTGAGAAATCCAGTGATAATTGTAATGGCTTTAAGGAAGGGATGATTAAAATGTACTCCAGGTCTTTTCAGGGTTGGTGCTTGACTTGCTGCAGGCAGTTCTCTCTTTGGTCACCTTGCAAAATGGGTGGTTAATGGCAGGTGTTTGCTGTGCAAGTAATGTTTGTTATATGTCAGGCTGAACTGAACATGGAGATTTCTGGAATATTTGGTATGCTTGGGTTCAGCAGTGTTATTCCCAATTGCCTTAAAATTAAATACTCAAGAACTAGAAGTTAAAATGACTTTTTAGAAACTGAATGTTAGTTTCCATTAACACTATGCCTCCTGTTCTGTTGTACAGTGGGCTTTTGCCATGACTAAGGGATGTTTCACTGCAGGTGAAGTGTTGGGGATCAGCGTTCCTGTTTTCCTTGCAGTGAGGAGAAACACCCTTGCAAAATCACGTAAGAGCTAAGACGCTTCCAGTAATATTGGTATTGTGCATTTGCTTATGTGCTTAGATGAATGTTTGTGTAATAGATGAGTGCTGTGTGAAGCTGAGCGCTTCCATTTCTTTCCACTGATTTACAGGGGAAGGTGTTTGTCTGGACAGGTAAGGGCAGCCATAAGAATATGCTGGAGCAGGGTCAGTGCTTGAGTGATTGTTGAGCTGTACTGTCATTACAGAGTGACAAAGTGTAATTGAAATAACTGAGCTCCAAACAGCTGAGGGACCTCACCTGGGTGTAAAGCACTGCTTAGCTTGGGGAGAGAACTTTTTTGCATGGAGGAGTTCAGCTGGGATGTCCCTGGATTAAGACAGGAGTTGGCTGTATGGAAAAGAGGCGCATTAGAGACAATGCCTTTAACCCCTTTCTACTACTTTTAGGTTTTTTTTTTTTTTATTTTGTGTGAATGAAATTATACATTTCAGAGTGCTTTGTGGGTGGGCAGGTGAAATGTACTTCATTACAGCAACAATTTGATCGCCCTGGGCCTCAATGTTATATCCATTAACTTTTCCAGAGGGTAGGGCACCAAAACTGACCCTGAGTATGAAGCTGGTAATGGATATTTCATCAGGAATGACCTAAACAACTTTAAAAATTTTACAGGTTTATTGGTTACTTGATTGGTTACTTAGTACACTACTTTTACCAGCAAGCTAAACTTCTTAAAAATGAGACTGAGTTACGAAACAATTCCTTGTTGGTAAAGTTATTGGTAAGGCAGACTGCAGAAACTTGACTGAACTGCAGATCAGCCTCTTTCACTTCCAAATGTAATCAAAGCCCCTTGTTTGTGTGTGGGTTGTGTTTTGCTGGGGGATTTTTTTTTCTGATTTTTCTTAAAAAATGTTTTCTAAAAGGCACCTTTCTGCTCTGTTCCCCTCCTCTGATTGTTATCAGGTATTATCCTTTGAAAGTATCATTGGGATTGCTGGATGAAGGGCAGGAAGTGGCATTTTGCTAGCCCACGTTTTTAATAAGCCTGTTTGTGAAATTGCTGAAGATGCTCCCAGTTTCTTATTGTTGGGCTAAAGTCTGGGATGGTTTTTAAAGCCTGACACTGTCCCAAGGTGATACAAATTTGCATTGTGTCACTGAAAGCCTTGCTGCAGGTGTGAGAGCAAGCATAGCAGCAGCGGTTTCAGCTTGTTTTTTTTATTTTCTGGTGGTTTTTGCTGCAATAAAACATGCAAAGAACTTCTATTTCTTATGACTGCCCAAATACTTAGAGAATTTGCTTGAAGTCTTGGTTAGATTGAAATGCAAGGCTTGTCTCTGCAGGATTGGGTCTATGTGACCCCACACAAGGCTGTTTGTTCTCCTTTTCAAGACAAGACCATAAGAATTTCTCTTCTGCACTACATTTCGTCTACAAAGTGCTAGCACTGAGAAAAGGAGATAATTTATCACCTTTTCCATATTACCAGATGTCTCTTTAATTGATGGGAATCTTTTTACAACCACTTTAAAGAAAAATTGCTTTTGAGGAATTTTTCCCTCAATTGACAGCAACTTAATGAGGGGTTGTGACTTTGTAATCAATTTTAATTATTGTGTAGTTAATACTGCTAAAAATAACAACATTAGCTTTGATACTGAATGATTGATTTGTGAAGCAACTTGTAAATAATTGATCTCTTGTTCCCTAATGGTTTTTCTGTTAAAGTTTTTTAAAGTAAAAAGGAAAGAAAAAATCAGGCAAACATTTCAGTAGCTACAGCAGAGATAATGTAATGTCATAGTAACCACTGCAACCATAGCTGGAGTTTTATACATTGAGATCTGTGTGTTTTAATGGTTAAAACATGAAACAGAAAATTACTATTTCTAGGTGGTTTTCCCATTCAGTCATTGACTCCGTAGGAATGTGATCACACACAGCGGCTATTTTGTCTTTCAGTTTGCCAACTTTAAAATAGTAAGCAGACTGTCACATGTTGTAGTGCTAATTAGGATCAGTTCTGGTAAAACTATTCTATAAAAGACTGCAAAACCCTGCATCATCCTGTTATTTTCAGAATACCTGTGCTCAGTTTAGAGACGACAAGATGGCCCTTTTTCTCCACTGGTAGCTGTCCAAATGACCAGTTTCTTATGTGTTTTTCCATGCTGTCAGTACTAGATGGTCTCTGACTAGGCCTTATGGCAGCCTTCTTCTGTTACTATTGAGAATTTTAATATTTGAAGTGAAGGAACACCATTCTTAATTTCTAGCAGTTGTCAGCCTTGTGGCATCGGAGATTTAACTGACCTGTTAGAACAAGACTGTTTGCATGCATGTATTTTACAAGAGTTGAGACACACCAACCTATTTGGGTCCTTGTTTAGACTAGGACCATGTTCTGCATGTTTGCAAAGTACTCAAGAGTTCCTTCAGATGGAAGATGCTATCAGTGAATATTGCTGTTCTGTGTGTGACTGTGGGCTGTTGGCAGTAATGGGACAGTGAAAATGGATTATCATTAATGTCAGCAAATACAGTTTTAATCATGTTAAAACCATATCTTTGTGAAACTAAATGAGATTTCTCATAACATAGCTACTTGTTTGTATTCACCGTGCATTGCACAGACTACCTCATTATTCTTAAAGCAACTACCAATCATCATGAGGAGTCAAGCAGACGCTGCCTTCTCCATAATTACAAGCAATTTTCCAATTGAGTTATCCCATGATTTAATTCCTTACCTTGCATCTGGAGAGCATCAGCAATGTGCAGCTGTTTTGGCTTTGAGAATTAATTGTCGCTAAATGTATTAAGAGTGGTCTTGCTGCAATGATTTCAGAAAAGAGTTAAATCCAAACTCATTTCTGGATTAAACTTCTATTTCTTATTTCCTGTTCTCTTGACTCAAGATTATGATACAGGTTTACTAGTATTTGCCTTGGCTACTTGTGAATCTTAATTCAAAATAAATATGTTTAGTCACTGAATTGAAATCATATTACAATGAGACACAAAGTTTAATAGAACATGCCAGAGTCAGTAAAGACTGGAGGGCTGGGGATTAATGATAAATTATGTTAGTATATCCCGCTGGTATGACTTCTTAGCTATAGCAAAAAAAGAAGAGATTGTAACTTTGCAAAGTACAAAATACCCAGTGAAAGAGGTACAATTTTTCACACCATAGGGGATTTTAGGCAGGTATTGGGTGTTAGACTTGTTTATTTTTTCTACCTATAGAATTTTTCCCCTAAGTTGCTAGGAAACTAACTACCAAGTACTTATAGATACTCAACCAGAACAAGGGACCAAAGGATAGGAACCTGGAGCACTTGGCTACACTTCTTTTGTCGCTGGGATTTTGTCTCAGAGAGGGGAGATAACATGAGTTTTGGGGTTGGCAAAGGACAGGGCTGGGGGCAGCTTTGCTCTCTTGCTCTTGCATCAGAGAGGATGGCCAGGCTGCTGTTTGTGTGGGCAGAGTTCACTGTCCCACCAGGTGTGGGCCTGAGAAATTTACCATCATCTCTCTGCTCATGTGCCCTGGAACTCTGAGCTTGCCTCCTCCTGCCCTGCGGGGCCGGCCCTGTCCTGCCACCATTTCTTCAGCACTGCTTTGAGGCTTTTTCTTCAGCGCTTGAGGCTACGCAGTATCCCTGTGCTGCCTACCCTGCCAGGAGATCCCTGCCCTTCCAGCTACCACCAACAGAGCTTCTGATACATCTCACCCACCAGTCCAGGATTTTCCAGCATTCCAGCTTGGTGCTCTTGGAGTCCCAAGAGATCAGACTGCCCTGGGCTTTGTGAAACAAAGCCCCTTGAGGTTCCTGGTTCTGTTTATTATTAATGCTGTAGTTGTTGTTGTTTGCCTTGTTGTACATACTAGTAAAGAACTGTTATTCCTATCCCCATACCGCTGCCTGAAAGCCCCTTTAATTCTCTAAATTATAATAATTCAGAAAGAGAGGATTTGCATTCTCCATTTCCAAGGGAGGTTTCTGCTTTCCCTGGCAGACACCTGTCTTTCAAACCAAGACAGCAGGCCAAGTACTTCAAATATAGGAAAAGTCTCTTAGACATTTGTCCTTGAGGGAAGAATGGAAAGGCACCTAGACTGAGAGTAGCCTGTGGTTTATTTCTGAAAGTAAGAAAAAAATTGGAAGAAATATTGAATTTTGTGAGGTGAGATTATCATCAGGGATTTCCAGAGTCTATTAGATTCCAGTAAGATTAGAATTTTTTAATCTGGAGTGGTTTGTTTTTTTTTTTTCATTAAGTACAAAGACTGTAGCTAAGGGTCTTAGGAATCTTTAAACACAGAGGTGTATTTTCATAACTCTTTCAAGTTAATGAGAACATTCTTGAACTGCACTTAGTTAAATAATGATTTTACTGCTCAGTTTCCTTGACTGCAGCAAAGTGTTGAATCAAATCTACAAAGAAATGGAGAGTCTAGGATTTTCTTTTGTGCCTTGCAATAGAAAAAGGGAAGTGCTAAGCCTCCTGCTATAAACACTTTGCTTTTCAAACACCTTACAATGATAAGAACAAGTAGGTTCTGATTATATCTGAATGATATAAACATTGAGTTTGCCTAATAATTGTCTGGCTCATGATTACTCCCTCCAGTGAGAATCATATTGTGCAGGTTTAACATAACCAGGGCACTAAGGCAAAAAGCATTTGAATTAGCTGCTTCTTGCAAAACTTTCCTTTGTTCTCACCCAGAAAGCAGCTTTCCTGAAGGGCTTGTCTGCTTAAGAGTTTCACACTGTTATTTTTATTCCTTTAAGAAAGGTTTAATTTAGGAACATGAACAAGTAGCAAATGCCCTGAATTAGCTTCCTTCTTTCAAAAACCAAATAATTTTTCTGTTCTATTCTGTGGCTGGCGCTGTCTTGTCTTGTTCCTATACAAACAATTTGTGGTTGCCTTTGGAAAGACTGTGTGGGAAACTGTGGATTTCTCACAAGCTGAAGAGAGAAACTCCTGAAGGAAGAGCAGTGAGAAAGGCATAGAATTGTTGGACAAACTGATACAATAATTTGAGTCATTGCCTCTAGACAGTGAAGGAAACACAGAAACAGTGGAATACATGTGACCACATGAGTTTGAAAGGCATTGCTAATATAATAGTGGAAAAAAGTAAAGAAGAATGTGATGCCTTTTAGGACTGAAATCCTGGAGGCAATAACTGTAGCAGAAAATGAAAAATCTTGTATGTGGAGCAGAGTAAGAATTTGTGTTCCAAGCAGGGATTATTGGCTGGAAGTGGAAGCTGTAAGAGCGTTGAGTATGTCTGTTAATTGCCACAGCAGTCAGCTATGAGGCTGGTGAGGATTTTTCTGGAAGAGAGAAGAATATTCTATTGCCATTGCATAAAACAGTAACAGAGCCTAATACAGAGTACTGCATACTAGTCTGCCTTGCTCTGTGTGAGAAAAAGGAAATGTAAAATGGGAATAGGTGTTGAAAAGAACTCCTAGAATGGGTCTTGTCACAGCAGGTGAGATTACAAGATTTTCAGTCTACTGACATGAGAAATAGATGCTGATGTTTATAAATATATTTGAATAAAGAAAGGCAAGTGTTGGAAGTCTAGCTGAAGGAGAATGAAGTGCTGACCAATGAACACATGAACAAATACAGGCCACAAATGCTTTTAGCATGGAAATAAGGCAAAGATAACGAAATACCAGAGCTGTGAATTAGCCTTCCAGTGAAGGGTGCTGGTAATCTAGGTAGTTGTAATGTAGCACTTCACATTGTCCATCAACAAATGGAAGAACTGGCTTACTGTTGTGTACCCCTTGCTGTAATGTGCCAACAGTGGTAACTTATGAATTATCCATAACACAGATATTGGGGCAGGCTGCTGCTGCACTTATCCATTTATACTATAATATGCTGAAAATCTGAGACCATACAGATCCTGCTCTGAGCTCCCAGCCTGCAGCAGCAGCCTGTGCCACACCAGAGAGCTGTCAGTTTGGGCAGCGGTGCTGCTTCATACTAGTGTATGGGCTCTGATTTGCCATTGTTGACAGGACGCTGGGTTTCCTTCGCCTTTCAAAAGTCCTGGGTTTATGGTTTTGTTTTCAAGTAGACTTGGGGGTCCTGAAATGGAGTGTCTTTGCTGAATTTCATTTTTACACCTCAGAAGGAAAAGCCTTCCCAAACCCCACAGGAGAACAGGGGCTCAGTAAGCCATCCGTGCTGTTTGCTGTGCTCTGCTGTGGAAGGAGGAAAAGCTGGCACTTGGCAGCTGCCTTGGTTCCCCCAAGTCCCCCGCCAGTCAAGCACTAGGAGCTGCACCGTTTACATTTGGTAACTGAGCAATTAAGGATTTTGTATTCTAATTACCTGGCCAATTATGTGCAGTGCAAAATTCCCTGCTAGTACTGCTGTGATAGCCTGAACTGCAGACAGTCTTGTGATTAAACTGTCCCTCGATGATGAAGTCGATAATTAACAAGAAGACATTTTGCTGAGTAGTGAACAAAGTCAAAGAAAGAACAGAATTGAGTTTTCAATGCTTTAAAATGGTTTTAATGGTGCACTTCTGAGGGACAAGAACTTCTCTGACCTCCCCTGAAATTAGAAATGCATACCCATGTGCAAAAATGTAGACCTGATTTCTTTACAAAGAGTATAATATTGATGATTGTAAAGGGCTAGAGAACTTACCCTATGAGGGAAGACTGAAGAAGTTAAGTCTTTCCTCCCAGGAGAGGAGAAGGTTCAGGGGAAACCTCACGGTGGTATTCCAGTACTTACAGGGCATCTACAAAGAGAACACACTCTTCACAAGGAGGCACAGAAAAAGGGACAACAGAAACAAGTTGCACTGGGAGAGATTTCGTAAAGATGCGAGAAAAGTGATTTTTTTTAATGGTAGTAGTCATTGGCTGGAAGAACTTCCCCAGTGTTGGGTGTTTTCAAGATGAGACTGGACAGGGCGTTAGATAATCTCCTGTAGGCTCATGTTTCCATGACAGGTTGGACTAGATGATCTTCTGAGGCCTCTTCCACTTTAGGCTATTCTATGATTTGAATAAACTGGGTAAAGTACCTTAGCAACATCTTTTCTGTGATACTTTCATCACAGTAAAAACCTGTGCAGCCCATGCCAGCTTTAATGCTGTTTGTAGATGAATGTCCTGTGTGGGCTTCTGTGTTTTCAGCCCAGAAAGTTTGAGTGTCACTTTCAAGTGACAACAGAAGATTAAGTTTTTATTGTTCATTCTTCCTACAGTCCTAAAATAATTAGATATTTACTCCTCACAGTGTTAAGTGATGTATGAACATGCAGTAAACAGGACAGAAAGCCACACTGCTCATCAGTGTCAGCCTGGCATGAGCTACAAGACAGGCAGACAGAAAAAACTATTCCACGTTATAGCATTTTACTTGAGCTGGTTTTTCTTTGAATGTCTGCTTGAACAGAAACTCATCCAAATTCTGTTTGGAATGTATTAGCTTTCATTGAAGGCTATCCACTTAAAAAAATTAATCCCTGTGAAGATGCCAGCTGAGAAAAATTGAAATACTCTAGCAAATGTATTTTTGTCCCTTAAAAAATTCAAAATGTTGACAGAAGTAATTATCCTGAGTGAGGAAATCTTACAATTACAAGTTATTCCTAATATTATGGACATAATTAAATTATGGTAACTGATTTATATAAAATAAACCTGGTTTTTTTATATTTTTGTTAAATGTTGTATCCAGACAACTGAAAAAAATGTAAAGGGGCTTGTATAAACATCCTTAGGTCTGATAAAATTAATTTTGTACATGGAAGAAGATATTTTCCTATAAAGAAACTTCTAAAAAGGACCTTTTGAAGACAAGAACAAGTAAAATCAAGGGCTCTGCTCCTGCTAATATAGTTCATATACCCAGCAATCATTGTTTGGTAAATTAGTGCCTGAAAATGAGTGACAAACATAGGAACCTGGTACCCGTAGAGCTCATTACCATAGAGCAATTACTCCATTATACTTTCCATGTCATACAGACTTTCAACTAAATCAAATATGAGTAGTTTTGTTTCGTTGTTGGGGTTTTTTTGTTGTTTTCTTTTTTAATTTTGTGCTTAGATTCTGAAAGAGCTCCTCATGGTTAAACATGATACTATCTTCTGTAAAAGAGGAATGTGTCTTCCTCTGATGTGTTTTGAGCAGTACTTGTCCTTAGAGGAAGTAGTTTGTGAGTTCTTGTGGGCAGAAGCTTCTACTTCACTGGTTTTAATGGTGTAAAAGGTGCAGAAACGTGCATGGGATCCCTCTGAGGCAAGTCTTATTATATCGTTCATCACCTTAACAAGATTAATGGAAATAGCAAAGCTAAAGAGAACTTCATCTGTTACAGCCAAAATCCTGACAAGCTCAACTTTCCGTTAACCAAGCAAAAATAGCAGTAACTTCCTTTAAAATCTTTGGTGTTTGTTCATGTCAACCAACGATACTGTATGTGACATCATAACTGAGCTGGACTTCCAATAATACGAATCATGCAGTTTTCACTGTCAAACCCAGCTGCAAGTCCTGAAATGCGCTAACACAGTCCTATTAAGTTTAATTTTCCTTTCCTGTCTTTAATTTGGGACAAGAACATGCAAATATGAAATATATTAGCTTTATTTGATAGGAATTCATGCTTTTCTCTAGAAGTGTTATGAAAATTTGGGGATCAGCACTTCTTAAGTCCTAGGAAATTTCTCTTATCTTGATAATTCCATCAAAGCATGAAAAAATCTAAATTTGATTTTAGATTTTGGTAGTGATAAGAATATGTTTAGGTCTCTGATAGAGAAGCTTTGTAAAATGACTTAATTGCCCCTGTAAATTGTTAGGAATCAAACCAGGATTCCCTACTGGTGCTAATTTTTAAGAGGTTGTAGTTAATGATGACCTCCAGTGAACTAACCCTTGGGGAGGACCTAATTTGGGAATGGCAATGATAACATTTTTAATTTTTTTTTGAGACTGAAGGTGAGAGCTCCCATGCCATGAAGGCAGAATTTCAGCATGTCTGAGATATTTTTGCAGACACTGGTACCATATCATACCCTTTGAGGGACTGGTGCAAGGAGTACTCTAATGTTTCGGTATGGAATAAGCACTTAAACCAATTTCCAGCCTTGTCCATGTTTGATCTCTATAAAAAGATGAATCTTTCAGTTTTTAATTTTCTTTTTTTTTAATACCAGCTTTAATTGCCTTCAATAGTTTATTGCAATGAGTACCAGAAGCTAAGAGTTTGTTCTGTTAAAGGTTTCTCTTTTATCAGTTTTCAAAATGATACATTTAAATCGCTACACTTCACTTCATCCTAGTGTTAGTACTGATCAATTTAACATACAGAAAGTTATCTTCTTGGTTAAAAAAAAAAAAAAAGCAATACTGGATTTATTGAATTATTTTTTCAGAAGTTTTCAGAAGCTGACTTTCCTTTATCTCCATGGGATTGAGATACCTGGGCACTGTTATGTACTTAACAGCCTGTAGAAAATCTGTCTATAGCAGATTAATAAATAGCAGTGCTATTTATGGGTTTTCCTTAAACTTTGCCAGACTATAATTAGAATGTTTGATACAAATGGGACTTTTTAATCTAGACAAGTCATTTCACTGATTTCATGGTCTTCTTCCATAGTTTGCAAAGCAGTTTGTGCTTCCCTTTTGAATGAGACCTGGCAAATCTCCTGAAAGTTGTTATCATAATAATTTAATGTGTATGAATACACTTCAAATTTGTGGTTCTTGAGAAGCTTATTATTGAAGTAGTGTGGCTTAATTCACCTCTTGGGTAAAATACTGTATTACTCCTAGATCATCTTTATTCAGCAGGTTTCAAAGGATGCTGATAAAGACCATTAATTACTTTTTATCAACAATGTGGGTTTAGCAGGTTATGCTGATTATGCAGCTGGTATATAATTTTATAACTGACTGTGTGTTTCTGACTGTTACATGAAACTTGTTTGTAATTGGGGAAAAATCAGAGACAAGTGTAAAGTTTTCAAGCTGCAAAACTGCCTTGGGGAGCTGAGCTCTTAGAAAGCTAAACAAATATCTTCCCATTATCCTGAACAAAATGCACTTGGAAGGCAGTGATGAGAGGGGAGGGACAAGAAACTCTATGGCAAGGCTGCTTCTACATAGCTGTAGACAGGCGCCCACTGGTGCAGTAATTCTGGCTTCACAACTTAAGGGTTTCCTCCATGGCTTTACAAAATGGCTGACAAGTAGTTACTTTGTTCTGATTATCTTATTTTCATCTTAGTGATTGAAAGAAAATGCAAAAATTCTGAGGGATGATTCTAAAGCAGAAACCTATAGCTCTGGTGACATTAAGGTAAAACCAAGTCCTGTGCCCACCGCTTGGGTATATTCTTTTCAGAATGTCAGGGCTCACAAAACTTGGCATTCAATTGCTATAATTTTACACTGGGACCATAGAGAGGAATGAATCAACAATGAGCCCTGTAAGAGACAAGTAACTAAGTTGCTGGGGAAACTGGGAATTGTTCCTAGTATTCTTGTTTACTAGTAAATGCTGGAGACTGTAAAAGCAAAAACATTTTCCACTGCCAATTCAAATTCATTAGTTTGCAATTTACAGTCTAAGTTGATAGAAAGCCAAATTCTACAAGAGCAAAGTTTTATCTACAAAGAAAATGTGCTGTTGGTATAGTAGTCAATTGACTGGAAAATGTATTCTCGCTTTCCTTGAAATTTAGTTTAAAAACATAAATGCATGTGGATTTGTCTAAATAATAAGTTTCATAAATGATAAAAACCAGAAAAAGTGGCAACAGATTTCCTCACTCTAATGTGAGACCAAACTGTATTTCTCTAGAGCTGCTCAAGGAAAGGAGGAAGCTTGGAGAGTCAGAGAATGAGGTTGATTGGAATCACAACCTGTGGACTGTTGTATCTGCTGCTGCAGCATTGAGGAACATTGTCAGGGGGCTGAGCAGCTGTGGTGACAGGGAGATTTGTTGCAGGGGAAATGGCCTTTATCATAAGAGCTGTGGATTTGCAAAGATCAGGGCAGTGAAAATGGAAAATGGGGCAAATCCTCTCCCTTCAGTGGCACAAAATGAGGGGAATGACTGCAAATGAACTCTTATCACAGGAACCTGTGCTGGTGTGCTTTAGGATATATACAAAGATGCACGCGTTTAGGAACACAACCTTGGACCATTGTCCTTTTGTACTTTAAATGTCTTAGAAAGTATGTTGTTTTTTCAATAAAACAATATGCTAGGGTTTGGAGTTAGGATGAAGAGGCCCAGAGAACCTCAGATTCTGAAATCTGAAGTAAAAAATGGCTGGGTTTGAAGCATTGTCTTTTCAGAAAATCAGCATAAAAAACAATTGGTATGAATGATTAAAAGGGCTTAGAGTCTCTACAGAACAGAAACTGTTCTGCTTATAAGTATTCTTACCTTCCATGTCCTTAGTTGTCTCCTAAAAAAAACACCATGTAACTTCTGTGTATGATGAGTAAACCTAAATGCTACAGCAAGAGAAGGTTTCCAAATTATTTTATACGGAAGCAATATAAAATGGCAGAAACTTAAATTCTTTGTTGGAGATTCAAGGGAAGCTGTCAGTCACATTGAATTACTTTTGATGGAGGTGAAACTTGTTTAGGCAGTGCAATCTACATGCTGCAGACCAAATGGTTGGGGTTTTGTTTGCTTGTTAAATTCCACAAAGCATTCTTGTATTTTCCTTGCAGAGATATCACTCACAGATAAACCTTTTTCAAGGCATGGGGTTTCATAGCAATCACTGATAGAAATGCCATTGACTGGTACCTTTCACAGGGCTTGGATTGACTTGCAGTCTTTCTTCATTAAAGAGATGTGTATGATTAAACTAATCCCTAAAGCAGAGGGGGGAAAAAACATTGCTCCCTTTTTTTTTTTGGACTACCAATCCCATCCCTGCTAGAGAGGCCTTCTCAGTGAAACATTTAAGCACGGAAAGCATCCCGGTTTTCAAAAGATTGCATGTCCCAGTTGGCTTGAATAATTTCATTGAAGGATCAGTCCTACTTTGGACTGTCCTGGGGCATTGTGGGCGCTTCCAAGCAGTCTCCTTTTTTTCTGTAATGCATTCAGCATTGCCCCTTTTTTTATGTTTATAATGGCAATTACCTCTTCTTGAATAGAACTGTATTTGCAACTGAATAAAAATTTACAATAGTCTTCAATAGTTTAGTAAACTGGATAGTTTGTGGAAGAAATGACATTAAAATACTTTAAAAATATATCCATTTTCAAAAGAGAACTGGTCTTTTCTTAAAGGATTCCATATACTTTACTGAGGGAGTGCTATTAAAGGGAATGATTAGACATGTTTTTGTTAATAATTCAGAAGGATACAATCCCACTTCTATTTGTAGTCCTGCCAGTAAATCAGTGTCACATTTGTAACTCTGTATTTCAGCTCACTGTCCTCAAAGTAAGAATGTGAGTGCTGGCGTGGTAGGGATATTACAAGACTAAACTTGGAAAAACAGCAAAAATCTTCTAATCAGCATTGCTTTAAGAAGTAGAGAGCTCATGCAATATTAAATTTTGGGGGTGAAATAATTGCATTGTTCCTTTGTTTTCTCCATATTTTCTAATGGTTTCTGTTCCTTCTGAAAGTAGCACACTACTGACTTGCATTCTTATAAATCTGGGCAGTATTGGTTCTGAGTGTTCTTTTCCCAGATGTGGGGATTTTTTGGTAAGCTGTTGGCAGTCACCACCCAGCCAGGCTTTACAGGGTTGGTGGGACTGTACAGAGTTTTAAATAAGACTGAGCTGTGAGACTTCACTCCCATACTGTGCTGCTACAGATATGATCAGATGAAGAAATCAAGCCAATGCTGTGGTTTAAAATCTTTTGGGATGATTGTTAGGGTTTTCCTAATGAGGAGGACATTCTTCAAAGTTCCTTTTAGGAATGCATGCTATTTGTTGGGTTTCTGTGGTGGTGGTGGGTGTGTTGTTTTGTTGGTTTTGTTTATTAGTTTTTATTTCCTTTCCCACAATACAGATTTAAAAGTCACTTGCCTTTGTAGTCTCTCGGTCCTGCCTCCTTAGGCTGGGAGGTCCATAAAGCCTGAGAGTTGAAGTAGGAGTCTTACTCGTTGCTGGAGGAGCACTTACAATATTTTCAGGTTAGCCCCCAGAGAGATTGCATTTGCAGGCTGTTATTTTAAGCTTGACAACAGCTTTTGAGTGACATGACTATCTTGACATTTGATTTAATGCATGAGGTTCTTAAAAATGTTACAAGTAGTTAAAGATGGTGGATAGGATAAAACTAAATTAATCCCATCATGTGCAGCAGCAGGGAAGCGCTTCCCTACTAAAGTGGCTTTCCCTGCCCTTTCCTTGTGGCAGGTGGTAGACTATGAAAACTGTTCATCGTGGAGTCATGTTTGGTCATCTGTGGAAAACAAATTAGTTAATAGATTTTAAGGCCAAAGGAGATCATTAGATCATCTGACCTAGTAGTGGATAGAAATTGATCTAGAAATCTTTATATTGATTCCAGTAAGTTATTTATTAAAAATACACCTTGATGAGAGATGGCTACCATTTACTGTGTTGAGTGGCGATGTGTAAGGCACACTAAACTTTGTCAAAGTTTTTCAATGTTTCAATTGTTTGAAGAGAGAGGATGAAAAAATCAAGTTTCTGATAAAGGCAGTAGATTGTACTTGTAATTATATGGGAATCTCAAGAGACTGAAATATAGAAAAGGGATTTTGAGGGTAGAAAGGTCATGTTCAGTTTATCCTTTATACAGTAGTTATCCTGAAAATTAATTCATTACTTGGCTAAAAATGTTTATTATTTACCATATGAAAGAACTGCTTTAAAAGATGCCAAGGTCAAGACTCTGTATGTAGTCAAACATAGACTCTGTCTACTCTGTTTGTAGTCAAACTTCTTCCAGGCTCTGCTTCCTTTCAGAGCCTGACCCAAAGCCAGGTCACTGGTATTGAGAGCTGTAGCCAGGTGTCAGCTCCCTGAAATTTCTGCCTGTGCTGGAAGTCCAGTTCAGTTGTTATGTCAGAGCAGCACAGGCTGGGCCTCCCACCACAGTTGGTGGCATTGTCTGACTGCAGTCCCAAGTGCAGCTCACTATCTGATGTTATGACTACAACCTTTTCTGTGTCACTGCCAAAACAAGTGTCTTCATACAGCCACTATTACTGTGATTTTCTTCCCTCATGTTGTTTGATGCTGAGCTTTGTTTTGGTACAGGTTGTTTGTACTATCCTTTCTATTTATCAATGATTTGACCTTTTATTTATGGTTACCCTACCTTTATGTTAGTTGAAGTCTATGTTGCCTATTGTATTCTTCTCAGTGTATATTATATAGCAAAGCTCACTCTCCTCTCTCTTGTGAAAATGTTTCCTTAGTACTCAGCTCCTCTCTATCATGTTGTAAGACCTGTTTCTCAGTTCTGAAGCTATTTAACTTGTCCCATGTTGATTCTCTGGTGTTCAGAATGTCAGGATCAGCTCTTTAATCCTTTAAAAATACTGGTTTCATGCTGAGTTTCTTTTTGAAATTCTGTTATTGTAAGAGTTATTAAACATAAAACCTCTAATATTTGAGATAATTCCTTCAGCCATGTCTTTCAGAATATGCCAGTGTTAGCCCAGAATAGGTCACTTGTGTTTGAAAGAACCCAAAAGGGACAAAAAAGGCAAGTATTCAATGAACAGTGATTTGCTCAAAGCTGCGCAAAGTCACAAGTGTGGTCTGAATGTACAAATACAATATCCATGAATAATAAGCAGCCACTGGTGAAACGTTGAAGCAGTTGGAAACAATTAGCAAGCACCTTTTTTGTACCCCTTATATCTGTTTTGTCACCTTAAAAAGTGCCTATGATTGCAGCTGCTACAGTTGTCTCCTGAATCAGCACTGAGTATGTTGGTTTTCCAGTGGCCAAGAATCCAAAGGATGGGGTGTGTCTGAACTGGGCTTTTGGCCACCATTTGAGTCAGTTGGCTGAACACTGTCTAGGCAAGAGGTTTCCATTTTCAAAGTAGTCAAGACTATGATCAAGCAGTCCAGCTGCAACCAGATGAAATGTGATCTGAGCCTCTCCTCTGACTGCTGTTTTGAACCAGAAATAGCTCAGCTCCTCATTTGAGTTGAATTTGTTTTAATAATGAATACATTGTGCTTTTAAAATGCATGACTGCAGTGGGTCAGTCTGAACAGGAAAGGTGTTTCTTCAGTGCTCAGCAGAATCTTAGTTGCTCTCACAATGGAGTGTCTTCTGATAGTAGAAACTCAGTTTTCAATGACTGCCGAATACTTGGATAGATATCAAGTGAGTCTGCTCTTTAATTTCAGTTTGAGAGCATGAACAATTTATATACAATTTTAGAGTAAGTGGTGAGCATGGAGTTTGGTTGGCCTGTTGGGGTTTTTTAAACATATTGTGATTGTATGAGATTCATGTATTCCCCTAAAAGTAAATTATATCTGTTTATACATCATTGAAGTCTAAGAGCAGAATTTTTGTATTTTCAGTTATTTTATATTATTTCTGGCTTTAAGAAAACATCTGCTTTATAAAATATTAGTGTTAAATTCTTGTAGTATTTGTCTAGGGGTTTCACACAGCATACTTTAAAGGTATGTTGCTAAACCAACAGATCTTCTTGTATTAATTATGATACAGTTCTTCCTTCTTGCTTTATTCTACTTCTTCCAGATCCATGGTGAAGAGTATGATACTTCACTGTTTCATGTGATGGAGTGAAATAAATGCTTTCTGAAAGCTTTCAGCATTTTAATTAAATATGCAGATAGCTGAGGAGCAGTATAGATTACATTTTTTTATTAAAAACGTGGATAAGGTACAACATTAATCAATGAAAAAGATCTTGCCCTTGCTTTTCTTAATGGAATATATTAGTCATTAGATCATTAGAATGAGCTCAAAGCGCTCCCTCTTCGTCTCATACTGTCACTTTGCTAATACCACTCTCTTGTGAGTCACCTTCCCTTTTAGGTAGTAATAAATTTTACCTCTCCTCCTCTCTTTGCTTCCCAGCACCCACTTATTTGATTTGTTGTGTAACTTTCAAGGAAAGGCCATGTTACCTAGCTGAGGAGATTGAGAAAGATGCAGCTGAAATGAAACAGTGAGGCAGTGAATTAGCTCTGCTGGTTCATATTCTGCCTTGATTTATATTCTTTCAAATGCTTTTGAAGCACAAACCATGTGCTGGTCTCTGGAAATGAACACTTCATCTCCTTCCTCCCCTCCCCCCAAGGCTGACATTAGCTACTTAGGCAAAACCTGATTTATGCACAGGGCCAAGTCTTCTGTTTGATCCCTCCATCACTTCCCAAGTGGGGAATTCAAAACCAAACTAAGTGCTTGGAGAGGTGCTCTTTGCCCCGCCTCCAGCACAGGTGAGCTTGGGAACAGCAGCTGGTAGGAACATGTCTCTCTTCACAGCAATCAACAGTACCGGTGAGACAGAAGATCGGTAATGGGTGTGGGACCTTTTCAGAATTGGCTCAAATTTAGCCAGTCACCAGGTGCTGGAGGTCATTGCTGTCTGCAGGGTGCTTGATGGTCAGCAGGAAATATCTTGGAAAACTGGTTTTTTCCATCAAAGCACTGTCCACAGGAGCTGGCACTAATTGGCCACTTCTGTTGGTGGTTCCAGCACTGAAACCAAAGATTCTGAGCTACCCTGTCAGTCAGTCCTTAGAGTGGGTTCAAGGTAATATGTTGGGACACATTCTAAAATTTTGGCCCTATATACTTGTTCTAATAAAATCACTGATTTTTCATACTTTGAGCTGGGAAATTGGCTGCGTTTATTCCAATCTCTTCCCCAAAAACATAGGACAGCAGCTTCCAAAAACTTTGTCTTTTCCTTTGATGCAAGAGAAAAATGCACTGACACCCACTCACCTTGCTACCATGCCCAAGGAACTGAGAGTAACAATAACTTGTAGCTCATAGCTGACTCATGGGACCAAGTCCGTAGCAGATCATGGAGAGCTTTGTATGAGAGGATCCTGGTAAGGAGGAATTTTAAGGAAAACCTGTTGTGCAGGATCAGATTAGTGTTTTGCACCCTGAATCTGGTAAAGAATAAGTCTCCAGTAATAAGATGGCCATGATGTAATGAGAAGTGTCTTACCTGAAGAATGTAGGTTTGAATGCTTTTAGAAACTCTATCTTGAGCATGTTGCTTGCTCATCTGAATAGTTCTAGTTGAAATAGCTTATTTGTATTATAGCTTAATTGTCTCCTATTTGACTTTTTTTAGGTGTGAGCTGCATCTTTTATATTTTCTTGGTTAGCATAGAAGTGCTGCAGTAAGTCAGTCCTAGGAAGGAGTGCTCTCTCTCAAGAGTTAATGCTCATCCAGTCAGAGAGTGTGTTTGCATTTCAGTGCAAACATAAAAGTTCAAACAGAGAACTAAGAATGACTTCTCTAAAATACATACTTCCTAAGCAGTTGAAGAGCAATCTATATTCCACACAAAGAACACTTGAAATAATTTCATGGGGAAAAAAGTGTTTGTAGAACTTTCCATCTGTTTGCAGATTATTCATGGCTGAATTAATAGAATATTCCTAAATTATTTGATTATGGCAATGTGCACCTTAGAAATGCCTTGATAAGGTGTGCTACAAAAACCATCTGTATTTAAAATAGAACAGAACAAGACTCGCCTGATCTGGTGGTACATCAGAGGGATATTTCATGATTGATATTTGTAGTGTAGTGGTTTCCAGGATCTGCATTTCTGGTAAAGGTAAGGTCATTTACAAAAACCCCTCTGTTGTAGAAGATTAAATGAAAAAGGTTGTCTCAAAATTTCCTGAAGCTAATGAGAAGACTACAAACACCAGATGCTGAAATGGAAAATTTCAGTGCCCTTTGGATGAGGCCAAGTATTTATTTATTTTATTACAGGACTGCATTTATTTATCAGGAAATACTTCTGATTGCCTTTCACTGTTTTCTTGTCTTATAAAGTTTTAAAGAAAGCCTAGTTCTGATTTTTACAAATAAAATATGGGGCAAAAAGAAGTTTCACCAAAGACCAAAGGGAGGGCTGGATGCAGAGACCTGAACTGTATAGTAGCTGTACTTCCTCAAAGGTTGTGTTTGCTGCTGAGTTTCCTGTGCTGGTAGCTAGATCTTGTTTGAGTTATGGCCTTGGCTTCAACACACTTTATTATGCATTTATTAGGTTTGTAGCATAGCTTGTTCCCAGGGATAAATTTGGGCAGTTGTCTGATATTTCGTGATGTTTTCTCTTTTTTTCCCCCTTCAGTTTCCCTCATTACAAGCAATGTAACATGCAGCTGTGATAAATTTTATCTGATGACAATGTGCATGTCTGGTATCTGATTCATCTTTGATTTCATGGCTGAATCCCAAAGAAGGGAGAGAGGGAAGAAACCGGGGGATCATGGTGGCAAGCAGGATTTAGATAGCTGGTAGAGATGATGAGTATCAGCAAGAATTGCTCAAGCAGAGAAGTAAGTAGCTAAAGAGAAACCAGTGTGTACAGGTGGAAAAATACTAAAACTGGAGATAAGAAAAATGCAAATTAAATATCAGTCATTTAAGAATGTGTGTAAAGCCATCAAGAAAGCTGCTGGGTGCTTGTCACTGGAGCAAAGACAGCTACATACAGGAACTGACATTGATTGCAGGAATTTACCCATCCAGTGCCATCAGCAAAGTTCATTCAGTCATCCCCTTTACCTCTCCTAGACCACTTCACAGAATACAAATACCTTCTCTGTTGCCACTGCTGAATGCAAAATAAATAAGTTAATCCTATTAAATAAGTTAATAAAATTTAGGCATGAAATTAATAGGTCAATCCATTTATTCTCTAACGAGGGTTCAGAAGGATAATGAGGTTTGAC
Organism: Acrocephalus scirpaceus scirpaceus; assembly: GCA_910950805.1. Taxonomy (NCBI): domain Eukaryota; kingdom Metazoa; phylum Chordata; class Aves; order Passeriformes; family Sylviidae; genus Acrocephalus; species Acrocephalus scirpaceus. Next base: position 15,554,076 of record OU383775.1, on the reverse strand, counting down.
TGGAGGCAGCACAGTGCCCTGGAAGCATATTACTGTTTAGCCTGCCAATGATTGTGGTATGCTTAATCCTAATTCATTTTAAGGCATTCTTTTGTTTAGGCTTTTAAAAATTTAGCTGAACAAAACACCAAGAAACAATATTTTGAAGAACAAGCCCAACAAACAAAACTTTAGTGTCTCATGCTTCTGCTTAGAATAAGTGTACATTTTTGTGATTTTGGTCCTGTCTTGTTCTGTAGGTACTTTTCTTGCATCCTCTCCCTGCTGCTTTACTACCCCTGTAATTCAGCTGTGCAAAGTCCTCAGAGAGGTTACATGTTCATGTCTGTGTGCCAGACACTTCCATGTCTGTTCAGCTGCTCCATTGATTTTGTAGGTGGTTACATTTCTGAAGAAATCTCTGAGCAGCCACAGTAGTACTTTCTGAATGATCAGTGCAGTAACATTTTATTTCATTTCCATCTTTCTCCCCAGAGCAAAATATATCAGTCTGCAAGCTAGTGTATGAGGTATTTGCCATAATGAGGACATGATTCAATGAGGTGCAAGGGTATTCCCCCTTTCTGAGGGTTTGTAATCTAGCCTAATTTTTATGAGAGTGCAAAAGAGTCTTGTTTCTTCTTTTGCCTAAGCAGCAGACATATTCGGATAAAAGATGGTTGTGGATACCAGCTGAGGTCTTGAAATGGGGCTGTGTTGCTCTCTTTAGATGTGACTTGGTTGGATAAGAGCTGCTTCATTTGTTATCCTATTTCACAGAGTTACCTGATACCATTAAAAGCTTGCTAGCCTTCTCTTAAAATGTGCTACCTTCCTGGGCAAGTAAATTCCTGTGTGAGATCTGCTTACATGAGAATTACTCTGTTACAAATTGCATTTTAAGGCTCAGATGAAAAGTGCTACAGAAATGCAAAATATTTATTATGTCTTTTATGAACAATTCTCCTGTTATGTATGCGTATTCACTGCAAATTCATATTGGCATTTATTATCTAAAAATGTTCTGCCTTTTTTGCTGTTACTGTTGTAGGATTGATTTCAGTACGGTCTAGTTTTTGAAAGGCTTTCTTTTTTGAACTGTAATATGCAAATCACAGCAGTAGCAGAATCTTCAACTTCTTCTCCCTTTAATTAAATTTAGCAATTACAGTGTCATGGCACCTATGTGAACCAGCATATGTTATTCATCTTTCTTATTGTTCTCAATTAGGATGTTGTCTGGTATAGGGGTTTTTGTCTGCTTCTTCTGCAGTGATTAATATAATAGAGTTATAATCTCACTTATAATCAAACTTTCAGGAAACGTTATTGGATTTGAGGTGACTTGTATGCAAGCAATATCCCAACAGCCAAACTGAATGCCTGCAATTTATGGGTTGTCAAACCTTTATCATTTCATGGCCAGATTATTACTACATCTAATAGACAGGTTTCTGGATTGTTGGGTTTTGTTTTTTTGGTTTTCTTTCCATTTTAGGGGCAGTATCTGTGCTTCATTAACTACAGTGTAATTTTATAGGAGGTCATATTTTTCAGATACTTTAATTGGCTTGTTATCAAGGCAGCACAAAGCAGTCGCCTGTCACTGAGTGTTGCATGCATGCTGAAGTTTAAGCACGGCTGACTGCAAAATACTATTTGCTTTCATGAACAAACACTGATCACTTCTTTCAAACTATACATAGTCTTATGTATTAGGAACATTAAATTTATATATATATATATTTAAAAACTATTTTTGCAAGGAACAGGAGAAGCACTCCAAACCAGTACACACACATTCTCTATATGGAATTTTGTTGTTCTCTGCTTGCAGTAAGTGCCATGTGCATACAAGGAGTGATGTAGTCAGTAGGCTTGGTACTTTGTGAATGCTAAAAGAGAGAAAGTGTGGAATAGTTCCTTTGCTTATAGAAGATAAAGATTGATTTTGTTCATGACTGAAGTAGCTAATTTTCTAGCCATGGGAGAATAAATGTTGGGCGAGAAGTGCCTTTGTTTTCTCTCTATATAAAGGTTTTAGTTTTAATTGGACCATCATACTAAGGAACTGTGACAGACATTAGAGAATTTTCCCCCAAAAATGACAGTTCTCTTATAATTGAGATCATCCTAAGTCTCACCTGATATGCTGAGTGCTAAGGCAGGACAGATCTTTCCAATCTATCTGAAATAATAACTGCAAAATTGAGGGAAGTGTCAGCACCCATGAGAGGGTACCTCATTGACAAAATGGAAAGGCAGCTATGATTTTATTTTTTTGAAGCAGCTGGCTAGACAAGAAGGGTAGTACATTAAAAGTATCTGAATTATAAAGGCCAACATTAACCAGCTCTGAAGGTTTTAGGGTGATCTTCATGAAATAAATGGCAGCTGCAACTCTGTTTCTGACTGGGTGGGTATCCATGTGCCAGAAAGCCTCTGTCATAAATTGATAGCCCTTCTGGAAGTCTAGAGGCCAAGGAACAAATTTTCACTATTATTTCTACAAAGCCAAGATTATTCTGTATTCTATAGTGTAGGTGGTGCTAGCTTTACCCAATATTTAACCCTCTCAGAAAATATTTTGGGTTTTTTGGGTGCTGTTATATTTCAAAATTGTTTATGTTCCAATTGTTCATGAACCATGATCCTTAATCAGCCTTCATCTTCTCCACACAAGGTGTCAAAGTCTGCAAATAGCAGGCTGTTATCAAACACTTGAACACACTTTAATATTTCAAGCAATAGCATCAAGTTGTGTTTTCTGTATTGCCCTTTTCAAGGATTGCAGACTGAACTGTATAGGACCATGGAGGTTGTTTTTTATGGCTTCATATATCATTTTTCATCACCCTATTTTGGGTGGTTTGGGTCCTGTACACTTAATTTACTACAAAGTAGATGCTTTTACCTTAATACAAGGTGGTATCTGATTTCCATCTAGCTGTACCAGGTTAGTATTTCCTCAAAAGAGCATTTTATTGGCTTTGCGAGCTGTGCAGTGGTATAAAATGGTTCCTGAGCTCTAGTTGTCTGACATTTCCAAATGAAGACAACCTTCATTTAGAAGTATTCTAAAATTTATATTTGAAACCTTCAGAAGTGGTAGAGCTTATACAGCATTTTAAAGGAGAAAAGCATACGTACAACATTATTCATGATTAGGCTCTGGGACCCATGACAGTTGGCCTCCCAGTTCTTAAAGGGGGCCTACAGAACATGGATGGACATGTTCTACATGTCTATCTGAAGGGGGCCTAGAGAACAGATGGAGAGGGACTTTCTCAGGTGAGGTAGTGGTAAGATGAGTGGAAATGGTTTTAAATTGACAGAGAGCAGATGAAGATTAGTAGGAAGAAATTCATCCCTGTGAGGCACTGGCACAGGTTGCCCAGAGAGGCTGCGAATGCCTCATTCCTGGAAGTGTTCAAGTCCAGGTTTATTGCGTTTTTTGCCCTCCGTGGATCACTGATCAGTGATCCTTTGCCGTGCCCGGCCCCTGGCTAGAAGCGTGCTCAGTTTTCGGTAGGGCCCACTGGACAGATCTGCAGAAACCCACGCGGTGGGCTTTCTGGCTTGCAAGCACTAGATGTAAATTAGCAGCTATGGCGATGGAAGAAAAAGGAAGGCTCTCTTCTGAGGTGTAACAGGAGATGTTTATTACCTGTCCTTCCTCATAGATGGTGGGTGAGAGAGAGAGAGACCCCGCCCGGATCCCCGCTTAAGAGGACAGGTACCAGGGGGCGTGTACATAAACTTTCCACCAATAGGGGGATACAAAGGGAGGAGTTGGGGGGTAGATTGACACACAAAAGGGCCAATCCCTGGAGGGGGGGGGGGGGGGGAAGGGGATTCCCAGAACCTGTTCCAATCAGAAGCCAGGTCTCCCCCGAGATTTCCAGAAGGGGGAGAGGCTTTTCCTGGATGACTGGCAGGCTCCAGGGGAAGGGACAAACATGGACAAATAGGGGGGTTTGGAATAAACCATTTTCCCAACATAAATAACATTAATTATATAAACCCAAAACTCGTGAGCACAGCCCACGCACCACTACACAGGTTGATTGGGATTTTGAACACCCTGGTCTAGTGGAAGATGTCTCTCTTGTGGCAGGCAGATTGACGCTGGATGATCTTGAAGGTCCCTTCCAACACAAACCACCCTATGATTCTATTATTTTGTTTCAGAGTCACCCTTAAAGCATTTGTGGATTTGCATTAGTTTCTTTGCAAAATCAGTCAAATGTACCATGTTATTTTTTCAAATAATGCTTCTCACACTCACTAGAAAAGCAGTAATGAAAACTTTATTTATCATTCAAACTTGACATCAGCAACCATCCTTGGAGTATTCACTGCATGTAAAAGCCTTTGTCTTAGACTGAATCTAAAAATGGATCTCAGGTAAGGGTCACTGCAAAAACAACTGGTAGGATTAGCAGGGCTTATTTTTAAACTTCTTAAGTATGAGATCCAGTGCTCATAACTGACTTAAGTTCTATTTTCTATGCAAATTGAAAAATTGTGTGAAAACACACTGAAATGTTTGTAGGTGTTCAGTTTGGAAGGGACCAGTGTATAAAGGATAGCAGGAGATGGTCACTGTAAGTCAGGCCTGTCATTTTTGGTTTTCATATCAGGGTGTTTAGCTCCTGACAGAGGCTTGAACATCAAGTATCTCAAATCACAAGGGAGATTCCACATCTTGTTTGTTTGTGCTTGAATGCTGAATTATAGCTTTGGAGAGAGGATGCCGGTTTCACGCACCTCACCAGCTTTTCTCTTGTCTCCATCTCCTTCTATTCAGTTCCAAATCAGTTAATTTTCCTACAAGAATGCCAAAAGTTGAAAGTGACTGTTGTACCTTTCTTCCCAATGTGAGGGTCATGTTTGTAGGTGTATGATTACATTTAATGGGGAAAAATTGAACAGTCAAATTCAGTAGTTGTTCAGTGTTGAAGGCCACCAAAAGAACACAGTTTTTGTTTCAGCAGTTTTGTTTGCTTCTTTTTATGCATTTCTCCTAAAGGAAGAAACCTATCAACTGTATCTAGAACAAGGGCTACAGCCATAGTGAGACTTAATTAAATTAAATACCCTGATAGCTCATCTTCAAAGATGACATGGTTTGAAAGCTTTCTCAGTCTACAAGTCTCTGCCATGTTCCCTTCAGGATCAGTTCCATGTTTGTAATGAACAGAAAAGACATGTTGTTTTCCCTTTTTTTTTTTAACCAACCAGTTTAATAGAAAATCTATTAAAACCTTGCCAGCTGGGATGAAAAATTCTGCCTGCAGGAACTGTGAGAGTGCATGCTGTCAGATATGACATGCACAAACACCTACGGGCTTATTAGAGCCCCTATAGTGATGTGCTCTCAGCAGTGTATTTCTGCTGCATATGACCTTGCAATATTTTCTTTATCTAAAAGGCAAAGAGGGAGGGAGCATTATTCAGTGAAGCTTGGGTATCTCCTGTAACCTTTATAGAGTCTCTGCCAACCACTTCATAACAGTCTATAGCACATTCACTCTGTATAGGACTTGGGTTATTGAAAAGCCATAGTGGTAAATCCTGTGTGGCTGGATGTCACTGGAAACAGGAGAATTCTCTGCTCTTCACTGTTGTATTACAGCTTACATGTCTGCTGCCTCCACTAGCTTATTCCTAGGGGAGTTTATTTTCCACCCTTAAAGAAGGCTGCCAGGCTGATTTAAGGCCAGAAGTGATGCTTTCAAAAAAACATGGGTCTGTTGAGCCTTGGATCATTTGACAGGTGGTCATAAGGTTCTATTTAAAGTCAAAGAAAGATGAATCTTGTCTGGTTTTAAATAATGTCCCTTGCCACAAGATTTGGCAGTCTTGTGCTAATGCCCCCAATTAGGAACGGAAGGAAGCACAATCATGAAAAGAAAAGTGACCTGCAGGTGAAATGCAAAATGTAGGCAAATTATGTGGATGGTGTAAAAGTGAAAGAACAGGTAAGATCTCACTTCTAATTAATATGGTGTTTCACAGTATGGGCTTTTAAAAGCAGCCTTATTAAAACTAAGGCCTAATCATCTTTCCTTGCTGTCCTGTAGAATGCCAGTGACCATTGTGAATTTAAGGACAACATGGGTGGTTTCCCAGAAGTACCTTAAATTCACTCAGCTTACTTTCAAATTCTATCTGTACCACATTGCATAAAATAGTGCACCAGCTACCATAATGCATCAGTTTGTGAAATGGATTGTTTCCACTCATTCTTCACTAGCAGGAAAATCATCTGTCACCAGAATGGGAAGTGGAGGGTGAGGATAGTTGTGTTAAGGCAAGCTGTCCCCACTCATATGCCAGATCTCTTTGGGCTCCTGAATCACTTCTGTATCTCATGCATGTGCTGTCCAGAAGTAACATTCAGTGGGGTTTTGCTCCTCACAGGAGTGTTCCTCACTTATTCAGAGCAGGAATAAGTGCTGAGAGGCACTTGGGGCTTAGTGCAGATAGAATGGGACGGCACTGAGGTCAAAATCCACTGTGCGTCTGCAGTACAGGAACCACAGAAGTTCATTTACACCAGCTTTCCACTGACATGTCTCACATGGTACTGGTAATGGCTTTGTGGTGGGGACTCACTGAAACCATCAACTGCAATCTCTCTGTCGGGCAGAGCCAGCTTCTTAACTTTGGAGTGTCATTCTGGCCTATGTAAAATCTATCTTATGAGCCACAATCCATTTCCAATTCACCCTGCCATCCATTCCTTGTTCAGTTATCTCCAGGCTAAAACTAGAGTACAGAGACAGTCTTTTAATAAGACAGTAGTTCTTTCATTCTGCAGCTAACAAAAACCAAATAAAAGGGATTTTTCATTTATGCTATATCTTATGGAAGTGAAAAGAGCATAGAATAATTGTAACGAAGATAAATACACAAGTCATAACCTTTCTAGCATAACTGTGCCTGTTTCTAGAAAATTAGAATGTCAATGAGCTAAAGGTAATTTGTTGAGGATGCCAACAGAATGATAAGTCTGACTACTTGATTTTTTTTCTCGTTAGATAGCTTCAGTAGGGCTGAAAAGTGAATGTAGTTGGTTGGAAGAGCGTTGTACATCTTTGTAGATACACCTTGACCTAACTTTCCCCTGACAATCTATATGGCAGTTTGGTTTTTGAGGCAGAAATGCTTAGTTAGGGCCGTGGTGACATTTCAGAGTCATTTAAATATTCTTTTTGGAAGAAAACTTATATTATGTATCATGGTTAATCCTGTTTAGCTGAATTTCATATAACATTCCTCCATTATAGTTAAGCTTTGTGCTGTCGAAATTTGTTGTTTTTTAAGATAAATATTTCCCTCTTGAGACAAAGAATTGATTTATAAGTCATGCTGAAGGTAGGATTGCAATGTGTGAAATGATTGGCATGCCCCATTCAGTGGGCAGGTCCCCTGTGGCCATGCTTTTTGTTTTTAGAGCAGAAGAACTGTACGGTCTTTCATCCATAATGTGCATCGAGAGCTTGAACTTCTACAATTTGTACTCATGTGAAACCCACATTGAAGCCCCATGAGTATTTGCTTGCATGAAGAGTGGAGTTTTTTCAGTTCTTTCACGGCTGGAAAAAGTAGTGTCCTTCTTATTTCAGTCAGTTCACAGTATTCAGAGCCCAAAAGTGATATAGGCAGTTTGCAGAACAAGTAAGGAAAAAATGGCTCTTCCTTAGCAGAAATGCAATTTTCAACTGAATCACAGTGTAATCACAATAAGAAAAGCCAACCGAGGAGACAAGGCACAGAAATTATGGTTTGGCATTGTAGCAAAAATATTTTGAGCTATGTGTGCTTCAATGGTCACTGTTGACATGATTGAAGCTCTTCTTTGTTTCCATGTGTGCTGCTGTCACTGTCTGTCACTTTGTAGCTGCCAGCTGTCTTTTCACTCATTCTCCTGGACTCTGGTGCAGTGACTCTCTAAGGTACTCCCCGTAAAGAAGTCTGGCCTTCAATGAGTTGCCTAGGCCCTGTGGGGGAATAAAGTGTTTTAAATAATCCATTAGTCTTCCTTGGTACATGTTAAAGCAATTTTATTGACAGATGATACCGGGAACGTGAATTTCTTTGCTTTTACAGGCCAAGGCAACCCCCGGACCTTGGCATGTAACAGCATGGGTTCAAGAAAAGGACAGCAAGGATTGAGAGAGTCAGAACCGGGACTGGTAATGCTCAGTATTCTCAGCCATGACCTAGAAAATGAGACACTGGTCAAATTTGTAGATGATCTACTACTGAAAGGAGAGAGGACTCTGCTGATGCTGTGAACAGCAAAACTTTGCTGTGGGGGTGGCCTTGGTAAACTTGAGGAATGGCTTAACAGGAACCTTGTGGAGCCATCAGAAGTAATAATCTCTGCTCTTGCACCAGGACTTGCTGGTGCAATATCTCATTCCCCATGCTGGGAAGTGGTGGCCTTGAGTAGTCTTGCTAAAGAGAACCTGAACATTGTGGAGGACCCAACCCATAACAAATAGGGTAGGCAGCCAACCAAAATAAGATAGGTGGAAGATATCCAGCTGTGACAAGTTACTTATTATGGGCCAGTCAGTGGTGATAAGGCCACACCTGGATTGCTGTGTCTTGCCTTGGTTTCCCTTTCCAGGTCAAAGGGGATGTGGGGAAACTGGCAGGGCCCAGTGGGGCTGCCGTGTGTGAAGGGGGCTGCAGGATGTACCCCCTCAGAGAGCTCGAGGGAGCTGAGCTTGCTTAGGCTGGGGAGACGTGAGCTGGAGGTGCCCACAACCACCCAGCAGAGAGATACAAAGAAGGCAAAGCCAAATACTTCTCCACCATAGCCCAGGATACAGTGGGTGGTGGCAACAGCTTCCTGTCTGGGAGGTCCAGGTTGGATTTCACAGATTCACCAGGAGCAGGATGCAGTGCTGGAACAGGTTTCCCAGAGGGGCTGTCAAATTTCCATGCCTGGAGGCTTTTGAGACTTGGCTGAACAAAGTTGTAACTGCCTTCATCTAGTGTTGGTGATGGTTCTGCTCAGGGCAGGACGTTGGATGGAGACCTACGGAAGGACCTTGCAGTTCCTGTGGTTCAGTGATCTCATTTTAAAACAGTGACAGCAGTGGACAGGCTGTTCGCTTTTTTGTGCTGGAAGATAGGTCTTTGAGAGGGCAGATCCAAGAACAGACAGCTGGAGTCCAGTCTACTGATATCTCATCCCACCAGGACATGTAGCCTTCATTTGAACCATAGTCCTTCCTTCACCTTTGCCACTGTCTCTAGAATAGAAAGAAGAATGTTTTATTTTAAAGGAAAGGAAGATTAGGTAGAGTTTAATTAAAGAGTTAACAGCAAGAAGCAGATGAAACTAGCTCTTTCAAATAAATGTTGCCATCATAAATAAGACTGTTGGCAATTGAGCAGTTTAGACTACTAATTCTGCCTGAGTTTACCACATTATGAGGCTAGTCTTATATTGTCTTTTCCAATTCCCTGACTTTCATATTGTCTTTTCCAATTTGGAACATGGATTTTTAACATATTGAGGTTTAATCATTAATGTTTTGAATTTATCACACACGGTCTAAGTGTGAAGTTTAACTGTGTTGTTGGAGAACACAAGTTATTGAAGGATCAGGGAACAGAAACTGTGTAAGCTGTGCAAGGGGTGGAATCCTCTTCTGTCATTGCCTCAGCATTTTTCGGCATGTCTATCAACATTCAGAGAAGCTCTTACTCAATGTCAGACCTATGGGAAAGGTCATTGTCCCCTCACTTGTCTGCTCATTGACAACTGGTACATTGGTGAAGCTTGCTTTTTTCTTACATGTGAATGTTAAGTGGGGTTTTTGAGTGAGCCGAAGGAAAATCATCCAGGACAGCTTTCACAGTAGAGCAGGGAGTTCACAAAAGGTTTCTGCCATCTGCATTGCCTTTCATCCTCTAACTGGTGTGCCAAGGCACTTTCCTCCCTTTTCATCCTTGCAGTGATGACTTAGGAAAGCACATAAAGTATGAGGAAGTTCTAGGGCTAAAAGATGGGTGAGGAGGCTGCCAAACAAAACTGGCATGCAGAGGTGATACCTGAGTTACTTACAGGCAGGTGGATGGAAGTGGTGTGGGCTAGAGATGGAGGAAGGATGGCTGAACTTAAGAACGGGCAGAGATTTGGTGACAGGTGCTTTATGCTATGAGGCATTTAACAAGCTCTGAATAGGATCATCACATTTCCCACTACTTACAGTGACAGCTGGCCATCTAATAGATTCCTGGCACTGTGTGCATGGATGTACATGTATGTATGTGGAGAAGACGATGACAACAACAAATTGAAATGTATGAGACCTTAAGATGATGCATCATCTGGTCTTGATTTATCTTATTTATGTTATCTGTGGACCAATGTCATGGCTCTCCAATGGTTTGAGTTATGACTCTAGTGCACTTAAAGCTGACATAATGGCAGCTTCTGTGTGATGAGTTTAATCCTGACAGAGAGTGCAAAAGGAGGAGCGCTACACTACAGAGATTTAATTAGGGGCTTTCTCTTGTGGCTTTCTAGTTCTTCAGAGGACTAAGTTGCAGCACTACTTGTTTAATGTGGTCTCTGACATTACTGAACTGTGAATAGCTGCAGTTCTGTTCCAGGCACATTTCTATTCAGGTACTTGTGCATCATAGTATTGCTGAACTTCTTAATTTTTATACTTCTGGCCTCCTGAGTGTAATTGAATAAGCACACTCGAGGGCAAAACAGCAACTAGAGGCACAGCACTAGGCCTCCTTTCACACCCTCCTGTTAACTACTGCACACACTGGGCTCCTGAACAGGCATTCTGCCTCTCTGGTTTTAGTGACACAACCAGCTTCCTCTTAGCTTTCCCTTTAGGTCTGTCTTGCTCACAATGACAGAAAATTCTCCCATCCTCTAGTCCCAGAACTGGCATCTCAAAAGCAACTTGCCATTCGCCTCTGTCAGCAACAAAAGAGAAGATGCATGCTGGTTAATCAGCTGTGCAAGGCTGAATTATTTAAAGACTGTTCTGTCATTCTGTAGGAAAGATTTTAATTTCAGCATTGAATCTTAAGTTTTTAATTAACTAACTACTTTTTTTCAGTTCAGTGCTTTTTAGCTGGGAGCAAATGTTGCTGAGTCATTTAGGAATTGGGCTGTTAACAGCATCTGGCTCTAGCTCCTGTTACAGAAGGCAATAGTTGAAGCTTTTAATTGTTTTCTTCCATCTGACTTTCCTTTTGAAAAGCTGGATCTAAGCTGCTTTGTGAGAAAAACATCTTTTATTGTTGTCTATCTAAAGAGTACTGTGATGAGATCCAGCTTTTCCATATGACCATGCTAGGGATTATTGGAATTTAAACTGATAAATAGTAATAAACCTTTAAAGGGTGTTCATTTGGACTTCAGCTCACACACTGCACCTGAGCATAGGGAAGTGACAGGGGAAATCTGTGAAAGAATTGTGTGAAGGTTACTGCTAGGAGACTCTTTCCTCTGTGTGTAAGGCTTCAAGGTTTGCCTCCACAAGAATAGTTAAAATAATAAAGAAAATGTCTGGGACTGGAGTGTGAGAAAATGAAGGACTCCTGTCTTTACTAACTTCAAGCCACATTTCTGTAATACTGCTGCAATTCCCAAGGGTGACAATGAACACTAGTAGTTTGAGGGATAAACTTTTATATGAGTAAGCCATTTAAGAGAAATCACATGGGGCAAATCAAATTTGCTTGATGCCTTAGTAACAGGACAAAATTTTACTTAATTTTGCTTTGATGGATTATTGGCCTTCCCTTTATACTTGGGAAATGAAAAATACTTGAAATAGAAGGTAATTTTTTAAGAGTTTTGACTTCCAGATCTCAGCTCCAATACCAATCTTGGCCGCCTGCTGTTTGCAATTGTTTAACGTCTGCCCTAACTTGTCCATTTGTAAAATGCATGACATGCCCACCAGAGTTAGTATGAATTCATTAGTGCTTCTGAATTGCTCTTGCATCATCCAGAGAAATGTGCTCACACTCCTGCTTGGTATTAGAAGTGAAATCCCTGTACTATTTCAGCTATTGGCAGGAACTCTGATCGACTCCCAGAGAGGTAGGATATCATTCAATTACCATAATTAGATTGTTAAGAATTGTTCAGCTGCAAATTTTGTAATAATTCAAAGGCTGTTACCTTCATGAATTTTAAGTCAGATGCAAGTATAGCGGTTGCAAATCTTCTGGTGCTTATGTAGTCACATTGCACTCAGCACTGGAGACCATTCACATTCTTCGCATTCAGCACATTTTGGAGCCTTGATGAGGCAATTAGAAAATCTGTGTATATAAGCTCAGAAAAAGTATAACAGAATATTTTCTTTAATGTTGTCACTCAGGTAGTGCCCAGTTCTTTCATGGCTTTGCCAACTATTGAGCTCCTGTTGCAAGAGTTTTGCTTGAATAGTTAATTTGAAAGTCAAGTGTGAAATGAGGAATGCAAAGACCAGCTCTGTGGGGTGTTTTGCAATACTAGTGGAAATGTTCTCTCCAGTCAGCATCTCCAAAGACTATAAAACTTGATTTAAATAATTTTTTTCTACTGTATAGTCCCCAACAGACGTTGGCTGTTAATAGTTTTTACAGCTCTAATTTAATCTGGTAGAGTATTGAACTTGTACGTGAAAGGTAATAAAATCCTTTTAGTAGGAAGATGGAGTTTATGTTCAGAATAACTATCTATCAGTTTTGCAAAGGTTGTTAAATTGCTGCTTTATAAGTGTGATCAGATTAAGTCAGCCTAGCTGTATTTTGAGTCTTGCTTTTCACAGAATCACAGAATTGTTAGGGTGGGAAGAGACCTCAGGAGAGCATACATTCCAACCCCTCTGCCAAGGTAGGGTCACCTGGAGCAGGTGACACAGGAGCGTGTTCAGGTGGGGCCTGAATGTCACCAGGGAGAAAGACTCCAAAACCTCCCTGGGCAGCTGTGCCAGTGCTCTGCCACCCTCGATGTAAAATTCTTCCTCATGCTGAGGTGGAATTTCTTGTGTTTTAGTTTACAGATATTGCTCCTCATCCTGTCATTGGACACCATTGGAAAGAGTTTGGCACCATCCTCTTGGCACTTTGAGATATTTGCATGCATTGATAAGACCCCTCTCAATATTCTATTCTCCACGCTAAACAGGCCCAGATCCTGCAGTGTCTTCTAATGAGAGAGAAACCCCTCATCATCTTTGTGGCTTCTTTTGGAGCTCTCCAGCAGCTCCATGTCTGCCTTGTACTAAGGAGCCCAGAACTGGACACAGAATTCCAGATGTAGCCTTACTAGGGGCAAGTAGAGAGGTAGGATCAGCTCCATCACCCTGCTGGCCACACTCTAGCCGATGTGTTCCAGAATGCCATTGTCCCTCCTGGCTGCAAGGAAACACTGCTGTCTCACAGTCAACTCGTTACCCACCAAGACTCCCTAGTCCTTCTCGACAGAGCTGCTCTTTAGTACGTCAGCCCCATCATATGCTGGAAATCCTAGATCTCAGCTGCAAGCTGAGGAATTGCCTCAATGTATTTGTCCCACAAGAGCTGTTTGCTGCTTTCTGCAGTGAAAACTTTGCTAAGGACCCCTGTTTCTCAATGTGACTTCTCAGGCTGCTGTCTTTTTGGGCTGCACCCATCTTTCCTGGGCTGCTGGCTCAGAAAGGTCCAAGGATGCAATGGGGTTGCACTGACCTCACTGAGCATCACGAGGTTGTTGAGCAGAAGAACCTGACCTGGCTCTGTCCATGCATTTCCCCCAAGACTGACCAGGAAGGATTTAGGATATGAGCACTTAGCAGAGTGCATTCAAAGCTATTGGGTAGCTGTCAGATAACAAGCTTTTCAAAGGGCTTGTAATAGGATTCCAAGTTTACCTAGTTCTTAGGGCCAAAGGAATGGCTCTGTGTTGAGAGCATGTCAGGATTGCCTCCGCATTCACTGGCATGAGTTTCAGTTGGTTTGGGTATTCATACCAGATAAGGATGTTGGGCCAGAGATTGTGGGAATGGGCTTCGTTGCTGATGTGGGTTTAAGTTGTAGGCTTACCAGTTTGTATTTCTTTATTTGAAAACTTTTTTGGAAAGGTGCTTTGTTCATATTGTGTCTGGACATGCATAGTACTTAAACATCAGTTTTCTTGTTTATAAATCATCTGTTACCTCATTAGTCCTGAACATCAGAACTTGAAGCTATCTTCATCACCTCAAGAACATCTTGCTACTAAGCTGATAAACCATCCTTTCCTTTGCATGACATGAATGTTTAAATGTTGTAAACAAGTTTCCAAAGGATCAACAGCAATTTTTCATGCAGGATATATTAATTTGTCTTGTAATATTCCTTTTATGTCAACTGCAATAACCTACTGTGCTTAAAGCATAAATATCTTTTCATGGTTTTTTGTCTGAAATGACAGCAAGTTGCCAGAGATGTTATCAGACACAACATATGAGGATGAGTAACACTATTGCCATATGACTGCAGCTATTTAAAAGAGAGGGAAAAAATTTCATTAGAAGCTGAATATTATTGGTAGGTTTGTCACACAGTGAGTGTTTAGAGGGAATATGAAAAATAAAGTATTTGCATTTAGACCAGCACTTTTTGAAACACCACAGAGTAGTATCAGCTAGTAGGTTTTCTGTCATTTAATGCAAACATGGATGTATTGGGGGAAAAATACTGAGTGCTGTTCCCTCTCCAAACTTTGGGCTCTGTGTAATGATGATGATGAAGATGAATGAGCTCAGGACCCCAGAAGTGCTAAATGCCTGGGTCTGTGGGTGTATATCTACTTATAATTTCATTATTCTAACTGCATCTCTTCGATATCAGCATTGCATTGTGCAGCCAGGGTCCAATTAAAAACCTGTAGCAAAAGACTCCTGCAATGACTCATTGGTGAAGACCTTTGAGATAAATAACAGACCCTCCAGAGTCCTGAGCAGCAGAATGTGACACTGACAGCATGAACCATGATGGGGTCTTTCATCTCAGCTTACATCCCCTGGTATTTAAATAGCAGCAAAAGTTTGATGGAAGCTACAGTGCCTTTTCTAGCCATTCACCCAGGGGGATCCCAGGAGTCTTATAAGAGCTGCAAACCAATAGGAGAAAATATGTTCAAGGAAGTTCTAGCTGGAACCTTAGAGTCTTACAGTCTACAGAATGATCTCAAAGCATGCCACATGGATTCCTACTGTGAGGAAATACAGGTGAACAGGTAGCTTCTGGTTTTGCTGAGAAAGTCTCTTTCTAAGAAATAAAATATTCTTGTATGCCTTGGCATGGATGTGTAATCGATCTCCAGGTAATCCCTTAACTCTAAGGAGCAGTCTCTAGGCTGATCCTGGAAATGGTGGTCATACTGATCCTGTGGGGAGGCATAGCAGGAAATAGTGTCAAGCAGTGCCTGAGAGATTGTGCTTTTGAAGGAAGGGAGAAGCATAGGGATTTGTGTTCAAAATGTATGATTTCTCACATCAGATACATTATTTATTCTTTTGTGGATGCCATGGCTTAATCCCAGAATCTTCAAATTTGCTGTATAAGAAAATGTCTGTGGTGCTAAAGCAAGTGCCCCATTTCAACTTTGGAAACTGTTCCATAACACCAGAGCCAGGTGATGCTCTGATAGTTCCTTGCTTGGCACTTACAAACTAAAAGAGCAGTAAGAGCAAAAAGAGAACACTGCTGCAGACAAGGAAGTCACTCATGAGGTAGCTGAGCTTTCAAAAACAACAACAAAGTTGTGTTTATTCTCTCCTCTTTTAAAATAAAATAAACATGTATATATATAAAAAATACAACCTCTCATAGCTCTAGTATTTGCCCAGATAGGTGGGCTGGATGCACTAGGAGGACATTTCTGACAAGACTGTGTTGGTGGTGAGGCCAACCCAGTGTAATCCATTATGGAGCAGAGTTCTCTGTAATGATTTCCTGGGCACTGCTTCACAGCAGCTGGTGTGGGGCTGCTCCTCCTAGGAACAGCATCCCGGGAGAGTGTGCTGGGGTAACCATGGCAAAATTGTATTCTTTTCAGCAATATAAATCAGTAGGTACAACTGGCCATGTGATGAGTAATAAGCTGCAACTGCACAGTGTGAGCCCTGCAGACAAAGTAAAAATAAAAAAGTCAGAACAAAGGAGATTAGTGGCTGTCTCACAAATTTGCTGTAGCAGCTACCCTGGTCTACTACTGGACTTCACTGATGTTTCAAACCTGACCTCAAGTCAGGGCATAAGAGGAACTATCCTTGGCAGCTCCCTTGATTTAGAACCACTGCAAGAAAAGAAGGAATGAGAGCTGCCTTTGTTATTTTTAAAATCTGACTCCCTGTTGCAAGGCAGTAAGATGTGCAAATGGCTCTTGCACCTGGCAAGTTACCATCAGCAATTATTGCAACACTTAGTGTCTTTCTGCCACCAGCAGAAATCTCCTTGCTCCCTTTCATGTCAGACATTTCATTGTTCTTATGGGGATGGTAAAATTAAAGCCACAAGATTTACTGCTCTAATTCTCTTTTGTTTGCAACAAAAGGGAGATAGGGAAGGATGATACATGTAGCTGGATTTGGTTTTGTTGGGGATTTTTCTCTTTTACTGACCAACTAAAATAACTGACAAAAACTGTTTGTTTAAACTCATCAAACAATTCCATTAGCAACTGTATTAAAAACTATTATTTAGATATAGGAATCTCATTATGAAGAAAAAAATGCTGTGACTACATTTCATTCTGTTTGAAAAACCTTGACAGCTGAGCAGGCTGTACTTTATGTATTTCTTCATATTTCTTTCAGTACAGATTTTTTTCTAGTTTTAGATATGTCATTAATGTGATGTAAATGCCAAGAACACTGTTCTTGATAAATTTGTCAAAAATGCTGTTTATGATAAATGTATATATGTGAGGGAAATGGTATTTGATAAGAATCCAGTTTTCATTTGTAGCTCTTCCATTCTTGCCCTGAGAGGATTTGCCAAATCATCTTTGTGACCTGAGATGATTTGCCAAATCAGACTTTTTCAAAGGGGACATCTGTGAACACAAGTGCAATTTTCGTGTTCTAAACCAGCATCTGACAGTCAGCTATTAAAATCCAAGCTCTTGACTCTGAGTTCAGTGGAGAGAAATTAGAACAATCAAATAAGGACAATTCACCAGATGCCTCGTGGAAGCAGGTGAACTGCTGCAGGAGCTCAATGGGTACTTTGCACCTCCTGGTCCAGAGCTTACACACTGAGGTGAAAATGAGAAGGATTCATGTGTAGCTCCTCAATAGTATTTCTTAGACACCCTGGATATCTTATGAGCTGTGCTCAGTGATGTAGGAGATGATTTCTCTGAAGCTGCAACCTTGACATTTTCAAAAACAAGCTTCTGCTCTGGCTAAAATTCATGAACTTTAAAAAATAAGTTTCAATTACAACCCTGTTGAACCTTAATTTCTTTCTCATTGAAATTAAACTCTTCATCAGACTTGCATGTTTTCAGTATTAATGGACAGGCTGTATTAATGGATGCTCCAGGTAATCAAGACAATGAAATTTCATTACCTGACCAGTCTTGCTAGAATTTGTGGAATATCATACTTTTTCTTGCTTTAAGGGTTGGTCCCTTTCATTTGCCAACTACAGGCCCCAGCGTGCTTGTTCTGTGGACAAATTGATAAATTAGTCAGCTGCCGCAAGGGAGTAATTTAACTCACCTGAAATGAGCAGCAATGGGATGAAAATACATTACCTCTGTCCCACTGGATAAGCCTCAGATTGTATTGAAATAGAATTAGGCTGAGGGAGTCAATGTAGTGGATAATAATGAAACGTTTAATGTGGATTAGCTGCATATAAAATTAATACATTAGAATGAATTGCTGAAGAAATGAAACTGTGTCAGACCTTTATCCTGTTTCTAATATTAGACTTAAAACCACTGCAGACTTCTGTTTATAGAAGAGCATAAGAAAAGCTATTGAATTTGTGTTCTTTATTTGGGTGAGAGGACTAGATACAGTATAAAGTATTATAAATAAATATGCATATGCCAGAGCTGTCAAATCAGGATCCAGCTGAACCAATGCTAATATATTTGGGTCTGAACCAGACCTGAGAGGTTACAGACAAGAATCAAAAGCTAAAACTCCTTAATCACCTTTATGGGTTTTTTTTCTTCTGGGAGTTAAATCTAAATGTAATGTTTGTTTTGGACCACTCAGAGGTGAGTTGAAGTGTTGCTTTAATTTTAATAGGTTTAATACAAAAAGGGGAAACTTTCCAAACTAATTGGCAAATATAATCTTTGACTGTGAGCTATGGAAGGGCTGCAGAATGAGCTGAGACATAAAACTTGAAAGTATTAATCTGTAATCTAGGAGGCCTTGGCATTTTTCTAATTTTTAAAGCTTTCTTGTTGCATCCTCACTTCTAGGTTCTTTTCTGTTTCTCAATGCATCAGAGAGGACAAGCCCCACCATCCTGAGCCCTTGGCTGAGGAGCAACAGTGATCAATGTGTAGTTCAAGTGGCTGTGTACAAGTTTCACCAGAAGAGTGGAGAATATATTGCTCGTGTCCATCTCATTGATGAGAGCAGCAGTGAAATCCTATCAGAGGAGAGTCCAGAGAAACATGGGTAAGTCTCATTCATCCCCCTGTTTGATTCACAGCTTGAATTGAGAAAAATCACTTGATTGTGAAGCAATATAGCCAAAAAATGCATGCTGCACATCTGAGGGGAGCAGGACATCCCACTGGGGAGATGCTTGTCTTGCATGAGTCTAAAATACATAGAAGGTGAAGATTGGTGCTTATTTTATTATACAAAGCATTAGCAAACTTCTGCATCCATGTAATTGAGTATCTAAGTCAACATCACATTTATTCTCAGTGCTTGCAGGTACATATAAAGCATGGATACTCATCCTCAGGTTAAAGCTTTTCTGCCTAATTCTCTGTGTGATTGCTTTTTACTACTTCTTAACCCACGTATACCATTGGGCTTAGAATATCTACTGAGACTTTGCAGGTTCATGTGCCTGCATACATTTTCAGTTTTGTCTTTGCTTCTGCTTTTTTTGCTCATAAAGCTGTTCAGAACTACTGGCGGGGAAGAAAGCTTTTGATCTTTCAAGGGTGCAACTGTCTGAAATGTTTTATCCTCTTTGTGCAATTAATCTTGATGATGTTTTAATTTGTCAGACTTCCCGTGTATTCTTTTAAATTTTTGTTAGCAGCAAAACAGCAGGACATGAACACAGTAAATATTTCAAGATGCTCTAGGAGTAGAGTAACCCGGAATTTAATTTGGATGTATGTGAGGCTAATGTTCTACCTAGTCTATATACTGACTATTTAAAATTTTTATTTCTTACCTTTGTTGTGAAATGTGTTAAGAAGCATAATTTTTACCAAACATCTCAAATGTTCTTTGTTTTTATGTGAAAGATTAGAGAGTTTCTAATAGCAAATCCTGCTGGCTTGTGCTCGTAACAAGATGTGATTATCTCATTACTGTCTACAGCAAATTCTGTATCTTCCAGTAGCAAAAGGAGAATGTGCAATAAAAAGCCTTGCAGGAGATAACCTAACTCATAGAAACAGTTTGATTAGTTGTAATTCTCATATAACACATGGCCTATAAAAGTGAGGAGGAGAGCTTGTGTGTGGATCTAGATCATACTTAGTTCCAGCAACATCATCCAAATTGTAAATTGCTGTTGATATCTGGGGAGAGGTAATTAGAGGAGCCACAGCAGCTGTTTTCTTCCTTAGCTCTTTGCAAGTGCTGTGTTCTGTGTCACAGCTAATAAACATGCTTTGTGCAAAGTGCCTCCTGCGTTGGCACTGCCACTGCTCCTTGGCACTCACAGGGAATATTGCTGTGTGTAAAACGCTCTGGTCTGCTGCATGGAGGAGCTGCAGCTCCAATCTGTGGGTGGGCAAAACTCACCAGGAGCACAGGCAAGTGCCAAATGTAAGGAGCCTTGAAGGGAAGGGAAAAATTGCTTTAAGTACAGTAACAAATTCTTACCTTTGCCATCTGCTAGCGATAACATGGATGACTCAGCTGTGTGTTGCAGATGGAGATCATCACCACAGAAAAGAGGGTTTGTGCTTTTACAGACGGTGGCTTTGGTTATAGCTTGACTGTCCCATATGCTTGCCAGAAGTGCAGCTTGCTCCCCAACAGCATCTCTGTGGTGTGTGGAGGGGTAAGGATGTGCCTGTGGCTTTCATGGCTTTGTATGTCTGACTTTTTGGTACTCCATGTGCTGGAAAATTCCAGTTGGAGCAACCAGCTGGTTCATTTTCCACTCCTCCTATGGTCCTGTCCCTTCACTGCAAGAGGCAGTAACTCTCAACTCAGCAATGCAGAAAAACTCTGCTACTGTGCCCACATAAATGTCACATGTGGATGGTTAAATAGCTTCTCACAGCCACAGATGAGAAGGTAGATATTTGTCACCATTTGTCCTGAATCTTCATTGCAGAATTTGAGTTCCCCTTTTTTTGTTTGGAGGAATAATATTAGCTATTCCAGCTCTGATTAAAAAAATGTAAATCTCACTTTTTAAAGCATCATTTTCCTTTAAATAGGAATCCAGTACAACTGATCCAAAGTCAATAATAATTCAATGGAGTTCTTAAATGAAGTAGCAGTCATACAGTGGAAATCTGTTCTGTTCAATATTTTATTTTGTCTTGGAAATTGCAAACAATTGTGTTCTTTTATAATGAGTTCTTTGACCATGCTATAACCAAATAATTTCTAAAATTTTATAAGGATTTTAGCTCTAGGCACAAAGTAATTGAATTCTTCAATGATGAGTCTGTGCTAGAAATAAAAACACTTTAAAGTTTCACAGCTGCCACTACTTTGATTCTATATGCTTTATATATTGCTTTGCAAACAAGAGGTGTAAAGTGTGTGTAGCTGCCAGCAACTTTGTATGTGCAGTGGTGAGTTCATGCCATTGCTTGAAATCAAGCTCAGAGCAGGAAGAATGTGTTTTATTGAAAAAATGCATCTGATGGTGCATTTTTGGTGATAAAGCAGTAAGGTAATTCCAGGGTGGATTTTCTCAGATCTTGAGCTATACACAGCACTGATATCATCTTTACTTTTTTTTTTCTTTTTAAATTGTATAACCTGAATTATGTATATTAAGGTCTTACAAGGTCTTCACAGTTCACCTACATTTACAAGAGGAAAAAGCAGATGCTGTCAGGTATTACTATTTCATTCAAGGTGTAGCCAGGCAAGCCAGGGTTTTGCCTGACAGCACTTGAGGCTGATTTTAAGTGGAATATATGTAAAGTTATGGAAGTGTATTAGGTGAAGGCAGCATGGCACCCAAATATTTTTTTGTTACCAGAGCTCACCTGTGTTGTCTTTGTGTGTAAATTACCAGGTGTGATGATGCATAAAGACTCAAAGCAGAACTATGGGTGTTCTGTTTGCTCCTCTGGTATCATCCTTTAGAAAAAAAACAGCTGCAGCCTGTGGACTAAAGCTGTACGAGTTCCATAATGAGCCAGAGGGGATAGAGAAATCGTTGTGTGGAAGGCACCTGTTTGTTTTATTTTCTTCCTGACATATTTCACTGCAGCTGATGTATTGCATGCAGGAAGAAAGGTGGCTAAGCTAAGTTGCATCACACTGCAGTAGGGTGGGGCAGATGAAACATACACCAGGAACAGAATGGCAGAAGTGATGGCTGGGAAAGGTTCCTGAGTGATGAATACCAGAGGCTGGCAAAGGGATACCACCTGTTTTGTGGTACACAGAAACTCTGTCAAATACAGCCATAACGTTTATATATAATATTTAGAAGAATGCTTGCTACTCAGAAGGTAACTATGTCCTTGTTTATCAGTTCAGCAGAATTGTATACTTTTAAAAACTATTATTATTTTTTAAGAAGAGAAAGGTCTTACTCCAATTTAACTTGTGGGTTTTAGAACACCTTTGGTTAGACCTTCCTAACTTAACTCCTGAACAATCCGTAGGACTCCTTTATGGGGAACAGAACATCGCTGTGTTCTATTAGAGTTAGATTCATTTCATGGAAGTGTTTCTAGCTGCTCTGAGTCTGTGGATATTTTTGATGTTGTTAGTCTATTCTGACATCTCTTGCAATTCTGTTGGGTTTTACAAGCACCTGCAGATAAAACAGGGAGAGAACCAGAGCAATGCTATTGATCCTTTGTAATGGCAAAAGAGCTGATATAATTCCTGCTATGGAACAGAGCACCACCTGATTTATCTCAAATGACACCAGATGTGGGTACTGTCTTTTGCAGTTTTTCTGTTCCCATGGTACTGTATACAATCCTTTCTTGCTATTTAATGGGGTTCCCATTTTCTGTTTCTGTAGGTGAGGAGACATCAAGTATGTTTATGTTGCATATTGGTAATTTAGCAAAGCAGAATTGCTGCCACAGTTTGAATGTTGACTTCTGGGTGCTTGTCAGACTGTCACTGTGGTCACTGATTTAATTTCACCTCTCATCTTTTTTTCTCATGTATTAAATTTATAATTATAAAGCAAGTAAGATTATAAGTGTGCTTAGTAGAGTGGAGAAAACACGAGGGAAATCAAGGAAATCTTGTCAGCAAGGCTAGAGTTTGTAATAAAGGATTGATTTTCATTTCTTTAGACCTGTGTATTTCGGAGAAATTATAATTGGGCAAGGACAAAATTATCATGGTTCATTTTAATTACCATTATTACTTTATACCTCTACTTGCACTATTAATGGTGAGCTGCAGTATTACATACTATACATCAAACCAAACTTCTTATAAGAACATAGGAAGTGACACCTAATTTCAATGTGGTCTTTTATTGTAGACCTCCCTCATCACCAAGCTTGAGATTAATCTGAAGACTTTTGCGTAAATATGTGAAGTTGAAGGTGTTTCTTAAATAAAACATGAAATGTGAATATGCATCCATGAGAAAGGAAGTCATAAAACACAAATACTTCATATAGAGCCAATACTTCAGTAGTTATATGAATACAGGTGCACAGAGCACTTCCAACAGAAAGTTCACCTGGTTCTGAAGGTTACTGCAAATCATGATAGGCTATTCCCTTTCTGACATCTACAACTTCACTTAAGATTGATTACATTGATAGATGTCAAGGAAAATATATGAAGGAATCAGTAGCATCTGTCACATTTGACCTTGGGGCTTGAAATCTGAAGGTTATTTCTTGTACTAGTTTTGTGCCTTTTCTGTCTTTCTTACCAGCAGCTTCAGTAGCCTGTCGCAGAGACCAGAAGGATTTTTTTGTTTGTTTGTTTGTTACAGTATTTTTGGGAGGATGGGGGAATGTGTGTTTGTTTCCCCTTCTCCTTGAAAAACTTCACTAAATTCAGGCCTTTGTTTTACAAATGCCTGGGCTAAGACATAAAGAGTGAAGACCAAAGTCTTAGTGTGTATTTGGGGCATTTAACTTATTTTTAAGCATCAAAATATGTCTCAAAATTTACAGGACATTTTTACACTTGGAGAAGTCTATATCGGGGGTTTAAGTGATTCAGTTCAAACTATGCATTTGAGAAATTCAAGTAATCCAGGAAAATAATTTGGATTATGGATTCGTTAGAAACTAAGATCTCTCACCCTGATAGCCAGGCAACACTAATCCTTAATTTTAGTGAGATAACTTGAATTGTTCTAGACAGAAAATTAGCACTTAAATTTTTTCTGTGCCAACTTTTAGGCCCTTTCAGTCTGTGAAATTAAGTGCAAAGGAAGGAAAAAAACGGGGAAAGAAAAGTAAAGACAAAGTAGGTGATGCTTTTCTATCCTTCCCTTTTCAAAGGATACTGTACTCAATGCCTAGGAAGAATCTGTTTGATATCTTTGATAGCAAATGCTTGCATGTGGAAAAAAGATTTTCTTCTCCACCTAATAAACCTGTGGTTCTTCCAGTACCTCAACTCTAGACCTGAGGGAACCTTTAACTCTGTTGGCCATGGCACCTTGAGGAGTTTGTTGCTATTTAGCTTTCAGTTTGTGCAGCATCACAGAATCAATTAGGCTGGAAAAGACCTCTGAGATCATGGAGTCCAACCTTTGTCCAAACACCACCATATGTGTCAACCAGACCATGTCACCAAGTACCATGTCCAGTGTTTTCTTAAACACCTCCAGAGATGGTGACTCCACCACCTCCCTGGGCAGCCCATTCCAATGTCTAGTCATCCTTTCTATGAAGTAATTCCTCATAATGTCCAACCTTAGCCTCTCCTGGTGCAGCTTGAGATTGTGTCCTCTCATCCCATCACTGATTACCTGGGAGAAGAGACTGATCCCCACCTGGGCACACCTTCCTGTCAGGGAGTTGTAGAGAGTGATAAGGTCTCCCCTGAGCCTCTTTTTCTCTAGGCTGTACACCCCCAGCTCCCTCAGCTGCTCCTCATTGTCCTTCTCTGGACACACTCCAGCACGTCAATGTCTTTCTTGTAGTGAGGGGCCCAGAGCTGGACACAGGATTTGAGGTGTGGCCTCACCAGTGCAAACTACAGGAGCACGATACCGCCCTGGTCCTGCTGGCCATACCCTTGCTGATCCAGGCCAGGATGCCCCTGGCCACCTGGGCACACTCTGGCTTGTGTTCAGTGCTGCCAACCGAGGTCCTCTTTGGCTGGGCTGTTTTCCAGCCACTCTGCCCTCAGCCTGCAGCAATGAAGGTCATTGTTGTGGTCAAAGTGTAGGCTCCAGCGCTTGGTCTTGTTGAACCTCATACTGCTGAGGAGATTTAAATTAAAATAATTCAGGATCTGTAAGGTAAAATACAGCACTGCAAAATTTTAGGCAGTAGTATTAATCTGGTATACAAATGTGTGCACATTTGAAGACTATTTTTCCTTTCTACTTGGGCACAAGATTATGTGGCTGAAGTCACTTTCACACTAGGGTGAAGTAAATGTCTGTATACTTCTCTTTTAAAAGTCTTGGTGGTTTTGCTGCTGCTGAAATGCTCTATTATTACTTGAGATAAACATGGGTCCTTTTTGGACTTTGGGTTTTTTTTTGCTTTAGAGCATGCATTATTTTTCCATGTAGCCATAAGACAATAAAACAGTGTCTTTAAAGGGCACCCAAAAGGTTTGCTGTGTTATCAGTTGAGTTTGGGCTGTAGCACCTTATTTCTTCTTACATCTATATGGAAGTGAAAATTAATGATATATTAATATATTACCAGAAATTTAATTTTGAGTGCCATTCACTATTGTGGCAGATCATATTGTGAAGGACTGATATCCTATGACCTCTTGGACCAACCAAAGCCAATCAATTTAATTCAGTAGTGAGTAATTGCAATTACTTTTTTTTAGCAGTCAATCACAGTCCCAATCAAACTGATAGAAAATCAGTTTGGGGCAATGTGGGGGGAAAGTACTCTTTCTTTTCTTGTAGTATATATCAGACAATTATTAGCTGGCAGTGCTGCCTTTTATTGATGCTTGCTAGATTCATGCAAATGGGATGACCAAGTTGTGCAATATACCTCCAATTACAATGGTGAAACAGGACGGGGGACATAATTTTCAAGTTGAAATAAAGTAAAAAATGAGAAGTGTGTGTCAAACAAAAATTTTGCTACTACTGCAGCACATTACTTACTATGTAGAGAATGAAAAAAAAAAGAAAAGAGAAATGCATCGTTCAGTGTAAGGGCTCACTTTTTACCAAGTGGATCAGCCTTTTTCTGCTGCTTTGAACATAGTGCTGAATACATTGTAGTGTAGGAGAACTAGGGTGGGGAGCTGGATTCCCAATATGCCTTGGCATAAGTATCCTTGTAATTTCCCGCATAATCACAGGACCTGTTGGTGACCTTCAACGCTGGGGAACTACTTCTGTGCAAGAAACCTCAGTGTGGTCAGTTTGGCATCATTTCTACTGAGTCAGATATGCCAGACTCTCTTAGAGTTCAGCCACCCTTTGTTCGCCTGGTTTGGGTATTTGTTCTTTGAAACCAAAGATTCCTTAATATAAATCATTTCTTACAGGGCTAAAAAAATTTCTTCAGACCACTCTGAGCAACCTAATCCAACTTTTGTACTGTCCAAATCCTGGGCACAGAGATTTGTCATCTTAAACTTTTGCAGGTTGTATCCTTCAGAATTATTTTCAGGTTCCTCTTCTCTGGCTGTTATGCTATTCTCACTCTCCAAAGTATGGGTTGGCCTTTTCCCCCCATTCTCTCATTCTTGTTTCCTTGTTTTATAGATCTTGTGTTTTCTTCTCTACACAAAAGCTTCTACTTCAATTTTTAAGAGTAATCCTAAACTAATCTTCACAACCTCATGTTGATGTTAGTCCACGCAGCACTTCCTATCAGTTTGGACATGTCAGGATGAATTCAGTTTTGATAAAACCTAAACAAGAAAACCACCTGCCACACATGCACACACCACCCAGCCTCATCTTCCCAAGCCTGCGCAAACACTTCAGTTTGTCATCTTTTTCTTTGTTTAGGTGTTCTTTCTGCTGTATGAAATTGCAACAGACTTTTGGGAGCCTTTGCCGTATCCAAGTATCTTTGCCCATATCCAAATGCTTCTGACGTGTTTCCAGACACAAGGCAATTAATATTGCCAGCCTTGTTTCTAGTTATTTTTCACTCCCCTCCAGCCAAGCTCTGTCATTCTGCTGTTGGCCAAGTTTTATATCAAGCCTGCAGTATAATTGCTTTCTGTATCTCCTACTTACTTTTGACCTTAAAATCCTTCTGAGTTCTGTGCAACCTCCTCTGCGGCTGTCCCATTTTGGAGCATGGCTTTGTCATTGTGTGCAATTTCCTTGGGGTTTTCCCTGCTAATGCCTCAGAATCTCCTTCCTTATCCAAGGCAAATCTACCCTGCTGTAGGAAGTACTGTAGAAGATTTGCAAGGTAATATTCCTGCTTTCAATTTCAGAGAGAAATTAACTAGGTGCTGATAACTTTGCAAGACTTTAAAATCGTGTCCTTGACCCATCCACCTGCTAAAAGCATTCCTGTAGTGGGAATGCACTTGATTCTGCATTCTGTGTCAGGTTCTTGGCTATCCCCCTGAAATCCTCAGTGGTGTTCCATGACTTGCAGCACAGGGTTCAAGTTTTATGGGGCAGCTTTGCATCCTCACTTTAAAGAGCACTGTCTGTATTGTTACTCACCAAAAATGTTGCCTATTATTCTCAAGTGCTGTTAAATTGTGTGTTTTCCACACAAGAAAAAAGAGAGCTCTGATAAACTTGACCTCTAACTTACAATTTGCTTCTGCATATTAAAAAAATCAAAGGCTTACTCAACAGGAATTAAGAAGCTAATTCTCAATAAATTCCCACATGGGAAATTGAATGAAGACTTAGAAATTATTTAGATTCTGATGTGTGCTGCAGTGGCAGAGGCAGCAGCTTGAAATTCTTTTCAGTGATTGAGGAAAGCACTGCGTGACTTCTCACAGGGATACAGTGAGGACTGAGCTGTATGACACCAGTGTGAAGCACTTTGGAGAGCTTTTAATTTAAAACTCATGTACTGTATTTGTTAAATAGTATTGCTCCTGCCTGAAAGAATTTTTCTGTCAAATAGTTACCTTTGTTTTGTTTTGAATTTTATTGCTTTCTATAGCACATATCTAGGACAGTAGAAATTATATTCCTTTAATAAAATACATTTTCAAGAGCTCTTTTTTGTACTAGCAGTGCAAACCATTACTATCAGCAGCTACTCTAGTAAAAACATGGGGTTTGGGGTTGACACCAATGGCACAGGTTTCAGACAGCCTTGTCAGATCTATTTTAAATTGTGCTTGAATCAGGTTATTTCTTCATTTGTGCACTTTTGTAGAAGGCTTTCCCTGCGCTGTTCTGATTGTTCTTCAGTATCAGGAAGCCACAAACAGTCATGGCTTGCACAGGAGCATTTTGGTATCTTGTCTGGAGAAATGAACAGTGCTCCCCACCACATTTGGAAGTGCTGGACTTTTCCTTTTTTTCCTCTCAAAGGTTGTGTTCACTTGTTTTACTTCACAGACATTGAATTCTCTGAGTCATCAAGAACAGTTGCCAGCTTTTTATAAGCATCAATCCATAACCTTATGGTATTTGTTGTGTCTTAGATCAGACTGACTAAATACAATTTTCAGTTGGGTGTAGCAGCAATGACGTTTGTCTGCTAAATGTAATTGGAGCTTTTCCTGATCATCCCTGGCTTGGTGTGCCATTTGTGCTGATGGATTGAGGCCACAAAAATGCATAATAAAGTTTCTTCAGACAAGGCAAAGATACTCCTAGCTGAGACTTGAACCAGTAGAACATCTGTCATTCTTGGTGAACTTCACATGAGGATAAGATTGCAGAAGACTGGCACAAGTCTAAATTTTTCACAAGGCAATGAAGTTTTTATGACTGCTTTATCTAGCAAGGAATACAAGCAGTAGAATAAATGAGACAAAGTCTACAGCCTCTCATATTCAGATCAGTTTATTATGATGCCTTTATAACAGAACAAAGTTATACCAAGGGGGAGATCTTATCAAAATATTTGCATTGAAATACTTTTTAATAAGGAACCAGATAATCTGATTTTCTTCAGTAGAAGAAAATTCCAAAGTGTAAAAGCTTCTCTGTGCAGTGTACTTGCTCAGAGTTGCTAAGATAATTTTAGTTAGATAATTGTTGTCAGTACACTAAGCACAATGGACAACCTGATTATTTTTAGGATGTTAAAACATCCTAAGACTGCCTAACTAAATTTGCTGCCACACCAGAAAATAAAACCATGAGATGATCTGTCTGGATATTGTCTTAATTTAAATGTGTTCTCAAATCTAGCAACTGGAGTTTTTTGCATCTCTGTCCCTTTCTTCTCTAAATGGCTGTCTTTCAGGAGGCTGTGGTTTGGGAAGTGTGGGCTAATGCTTTTGACATCGCAGATCCATATCAAAACTATGATGATTGCAATTTGTTATTACTCCATGCCAGATGAGCTGTTTAGAGACTCATTTCTTGGTGGTCTCTAAATTACTTCTGACACAAGTTGATTTCCCTTTTTCATAAAGTCTGTTGCCTGGGAACTTGGGTTCCTTTCATTCCTTTAGGCAATTTCTCCAGGTCAAGGCTGGGACATGTATGTGGTCTCTTTGAAAGGGCATTGACTGTTCTTAGTTTCTGTTTTAGATGGGACATTTTGATTGCTGGTATCAAGGCAGTTACAGCTGTCAGCAAAACAGCTGCTCTCAGACAA
This sequence comes from Acrocephalus scirpaceus scirpaceus, assembly GCA_910950805.1. NCBI lineage: Eukaryota > Metazoa > Chordata > Aves > Passeriformes > Sylviidae > Acrocephalus > Acrocephalus scirpaceus. The sequence goes on along the minus strand of OU383775.1, from coordinate 15,524,810 downwards.
TGAGAGAGACCACGAACTTCAATGTTTATCAACAAGAGTATCTTGCTTTCTTTTTACTTATTGCTTTCCACAGCTGTTCTATTACAAAAGGGGGAAAAATATCCTATAGTTTTTTACTGACTTCTTTTCTTAATAATTAAAAAATTGAGAGATTTTGGTATTGGATGACAGAATTGGTCTTCCTGTCAGCTCTTCTATCTGTTCTCAATATTCCCAGGGATCACTTCTCCCCTATTCCCTCTATCTCAGCACTCTTCCCTTCTAGTTTTGTATTCTAGGTTTTTCTTCTAAACAGTCTTTCCAAACCCTCAACAGGTCTTGTTTTCTTTCTCATTTCATCTTCACTCCCTCTCTCTTGCTCCTGTCCTGCTTGTCTTTGACTTGGATATATTTCTTCATCACAAATTCTGGGTCCAAAAGCTGGAGGAGTATCATGGTTTAACTGTGAAGAAAGCTAACTCTATCTCTGCTAAGAGGCACAAATATCAGCTTCTTAGAGCTTGCAAACTGGCCTCAGTGAGGTGAATTTTCACAGCAATGGTCATATAAATAAACAAGTGATTCTATAGCTCTCCAGCAATGCTTTCATCAAGGGGTCTGAAGGACTCTTAATAACACTAAGACCCAGCTGAAGGAGGTGGCACTATACAGTGGACACAGTGAAGCATTAAAGAGTTGTTCCAGCAGATCATTAGTGAGCTTGGTATTCAATAGGTGTGTGAGTAAGTGGCAGTGCATTTATGGTATTTTTAGTAGAAGAGTGCAGGTTTTGATGGAGAGTGATAATGTTGATGTCTGGGTTTTCAGAGTCAAAGGAATTGATTCCAGTGGAGGTTTTAACATGTATCTCCTCTGTCTCATCTGAACGGCCCAACACTGTTTGCAGAATGGAGAATGCTGAATTTCAGCATGAGCACAAAAGCTAGATTTTGCATTTATTGCAACACAAACATTTTCAGGGGCAAAGTTAAGAGAAATAAATAATTGTTCATAGGCAAGGATTATTCTAGCTCTGCGTCTGTCCCCAAGTCCTCATCATGAGCAGCACTTGGCAGGTAGATTTCTACCCTCCATGGGACAGGCACTGCAAGTATTCTTTCCATCTTCTCTTCCCTGTGCTCCTCTCAGCTCTCCGCAGTGCATTAATTGCATTCCTGAGATATGGATGCCTGATTTGTGTCCATCTAACTAAATTGTGAACGTTTCTTTCCACAAATTAATCACTACCCTATCCTAATTTCATGTGCCTTTGATGCCTGGTTTTAATTGCCTGAAAGTAGAAAGCTTCAATGAGCAGAAAAATTAAAATTGCAAAATCCTGATGGCTTTTTGTAGTTGAGTTATTTGCCTCCAACATCAACCTGAAGAGTATGGTTTTTGCTTGGGTTTTTTTCTTTTTTTTTCCTTAAGTGAGTGAATGTCTTATTAGTTTTCCATTCTGACAGAGCCATAGGCTTAACTGCAATGGATAGACAACATTTTAGCTCCAGAACATGAAAAAATTCTGCGTTCCTAGGTTCTGAAAGAGATCTAGCAAGTCAGTGAAACAAGCTCTCCCCTTCTTTGAAGTAGGACTTGACTTAGGAACAAAACTGCTATTTCAAAAGATTGAAACCTGTAGTATATAGCAGAGTTTCAGGGATTTCATGAAGGGGATGAAAGTGGGAATGAAGCACATTTTGCTCAGCTGAAAAACCAGAAATATTTTAGGACAATTGCATGATTCCTTTTATTCAGAAAATGTGTCTTCCATGAAATCAGGACTTTTCCCATGAAAAGTGTTGGTGCTTTTCCCATAGCGGTTTCTTAGACTGACCCCAAATGCCTGCTTGGCTCTCTGTTCAGGATTACTAGCTGTCATTTTGCTGCCTGAGTTCACACACAGCAAAGTTTGTCCTTTTTCACAGGGATTGTTCTTTATTCCTGTGAGATAGCTTGTCCTTTCCAGCCACTCTGTGGCATGTCATGGAAGTGACATGACTTGCAGAGCATCATCAGAATGCTGCTGGGAAAACTCTTTACACAAGGAATCATAGCACTGGAGTGTCTTTCTGTCAGTGCTGTACAGCAGGATGGCTTTGTAAGAGAGTGCAGTTGAATGATGAATCTACTCAGACAAATATGGCAGGTCAAGTATGTAAAGCATGCTGATAAGTAAATATCTTTATTTTTGCTTTAAAGATGACAAAAATGTGCTCCTACTTTACAAATTGCTTGGGCTTATAGAACTTAATGAAGTGTAATAGTAGAGCCAAAGGGTCCCATGTTTTCTCAGACTGAAGAGTAAAGTTACTTTGTGAAGAAAAATCCCCCTGGTGTAGAACAAGTTAATTATTAATTGAGTGGAAAACAAGCTGTACGTCACACTGCTAGATTTCAAACCTGAAATTTGTTGCCTTTTATCCACTTGGGGTTTTTTTCTAGAACTAATATAACTGCTTCTCCTAGTATTGACTTTTTCTTAATCACTTCTGCATGTAGTCTTCTGTAATAATTTACTCCATGATCATGCTCAGCTATTATCTGCTGACTGATAATAGTTTGTTTTACAAACAGCATTCATTGTAATGTAACTGTTCAGTACTGGCACAGTAAGCCATGGTAATAAATTCTGCAGGTTAATGTCATCCTTTACTCAGTTCCTCAGTTATCCATCAGAAAGTATTTTATTTTCTGTTCCTTGCCTCTGACAAGCCCTAGTGAGAGTTGTTTGGGTTAGTGAGTTTTTTCAGCATTTAAGTGTAAAACTGATTTTGATGCCTTTTACCTCATAAATGTATTTTGAACAACCTATTGGAAAGTTCAGGATGTTCTTGAGGGGCAAAGACATAGCCTATATAGACTGTCCTTTTTATACAGTTACCCTTTTTGACCGTAATATTTATTTAGAGTTGGAGATCCACAGGTTACCTTTGGAAGGAAGAAAAGTTGGCAGTGATACCAAAGGTTTGGATCATCCTGTTGATTTGAAAGTCTCATGTTTCTGAAAATGAGAGATATGAAACCCCACAAAAAACTGTGTTCACAGCTCTGTGTGGCCCAGAAGCCTCTTGGCCTTGTTTCTGGGCCACTCAGTTCTTACTGAGCTCTGTCTGATGTTTGCTCTTTTCTGCATATGGTATTCCTTGGTTTCTTCTTTCTTGTCTCTCCCTCATATATGCATTATACCATATACAGGAATTAGCCTTTTCTCTCCCACTCCCTAAAAAATTACTTTTCTCTCTTTTTACTTGACATTATGAAAAATTGAGGGGGTTTTGTTTTATGTGCTGGGCATTGCTTGTGTAGGTTGTGTGTGTGAGAGAGAGACATTTGCCGAGTGTGATACAGTATATTCCTAATCCTTCATCCTGGGATAACTGCTGAAGGGTGGCTCTGTGGATCCTTATTCCCTCTTGGAAAAGCCATCATTGTTATGCCAATCTCATCCATCTTTTAAGAAATGCAAGTATAAAATTATTTGATGCATAAGCTCAATATGTTTTCTGCCACAGAAGGAGAAGGAAGGGAGGGAGTGTTCCTCCAGCTCATTAATCAGAATGAGAATGAGAAATTGTAACAACTTCCCAGTCATTTACTATTTGTTCCAAAGTAAATCTGTCTAAATATTAGTGCACTGGTGATAGTAAAAAAAAAAAAAAGGCAGAGGAGGGGGATGTGGGCAGGAAAAGAACCTCGTCCTTAGCTTGTCACCTGCTGTATATGGTAGACCAAAGATTTATGTGCTGTGGCATCTCTGTAATGAAAACTTGAACAATAAAAATAGTTTCTGCCATGTTCTGGAACAGGAACTCTCTGAGGAAACACATTAACAGTATTTCACATTACAAATTATTATTGCATATTCAGCTTTTGTTTCATATGAGAATTGTGTGTATTATAGGGCAAGGAAAGGAAGAGAGAGTTAGTGTTTCTTCTGTAAGCATAATTAAGATTTTATGCATCTGGCTATGTCAGTTCTGGCCTATAAATTTAAGTTAATACTTTAACAGAATAGTGAGTTTCTTGTACCTAGGATGCTTGATGGACTTAACATGTAGTTCAGGATACATGGATAGTGGCTGAATATGTGAATCTCTTCACTTTTACTGTGCCTAGACAGAAGCAGTGTAGTATGAAAATGAGATTAGATACTTGCTGTATCTAGTAAGGAGTCACCACCCATGTTGAATGTAAAGACATCATGTTGCAGAGGTTGAATATTACCAAATAACAGTATTTTGTGCAGATAGTGGATTTTCTGCCATGCCTAAAATTTTTGAATCAATTTAATGTTTTTTTTTCATGCACTCCCCTCTCTCCACTCAGGAGGGTGTGTGTTTGGAAAGCTGTTCATCTTCATTACCTGCTTACTTTCTAATTAATTGTATGACCTTGCACAGGAGGTCACTGTTGTCTTCACAACAATTTGGAAGAAATTTTAAAACATTACTGAGGGTTTCTATATTAACATATTGCCAGCAGAAAGCTAGTGTTAGAATGCTGATTTTTCTCTTCCTCCAGCCTCCTTTCTAGAGGAAGAATGTTCCTACCTCTTCTACCCTTTATGGTGCCAGGAAACGGCCTCCAGCCCTTCTCTGAGTTGTCTTTTTGGCTCTGACTGTATAGTTCAGCTTCCATTTTCTGATTTGTGAATGAAGTGATGATTGATACATAGTTGCACTTTGAAATTTAACTTCAAGTATGCATAGAAGTGAGAGAGAGAAAAAATATTTTTATTGGTACATTAATTTCTGGGTATGTAAATTGAAAAGTGTAGGTGACAACAGTTGCTCTAGACATAGTTCTTTGTTTGCGCTATTAAGCATCAGAAAACTGAATCCAGGGGAACTGGGTCCTATTTCAAATTTCATTGCATTAGCTTATGTGAAAGGCAGTAGAAAGATGTGGTGTTTCATTTTATGGTCCTTCAGTTGCTGTGAAGCTGGCCTGAGATTAAACAGGGTGAAAGTAGCACCTGTACACTTTGACAAATCACTCCAAACTTAGAGAAGAGCCAGGCTGGTGTCAGCAGAAACCAAGAGAAGCAAATCAAAGTATGCAGAAAACATTGATTTCATTCTGCTGTTACAATTACTGCTTTCTGGATATACAGCAGTGTCTTACCCTGCTCCCCTTCGTTGTGGCCTGGCAGGGTGGAATGCTGGACGTAGCTGCCTTGGAGAAGGTCCCAAAGGAGGAATGCATAAAGCTTACACTTTTAATCTCATGTACTGCTCATATTTGTGCCTTAATGATGCTGCATCAAAACAGTAGGATGTCTAATCCATATCAGCAATGCATTTATATTTACATTAAACTCAAGCTAACAATATCATTAACTTCTTAGTGATATTATAGCATAGACTTATGAGTGTATTTTCAAAATGCTTCTTGTTGAAAGAGATTTGTGAAGTACTTTATTGCTAGCCAGAAATGGTTCTAGGAAACCAGTGAAAGGCTTTCTAATTAAATTAAAGCAGTTAATTTTCCTTTTCCTTCCACTGAGATTGCAAGCCACAATGGCACCCACAGATATCCTGCCTCTGTTCTCAAAATGACAATGAGCTGCTTTCCTCTTTATAAGTGCCTGGCAGAGGAGCTGAGCCACTTGATTGACTTGCAGTCCCACATGCTGTCATGATACAAGCCTGAAGAGTTCTGGGAGATGGGTGTGAGGCACTTTTACAGAATGAGTAACTGAAGTGTTGATTTGCCATGAAGTTGCCCATCTGAGGCAGGTTAATCTTGCAGCTCAGGTGTGGATGTAGGCATCTTAATTAACACTGCACTGAAGACATTCTGTGATAAAACTATGTCGTTTTGTAGAGGAAATATGACTGGCCAATACGTAATTTACAGTATGTTACACAGGTGCTTATCACTGTTCAGCTGACTAGAAATAAAGCAGCTTGACTCAGAAGATAATATAAAAGGTTTTTGTATTTCCTTCTTTATTTTTGTCTCTATTTCTAGTGTTTACAAGTTATGTTTTTCCTGTGGTGTTCATAATTCCTAAGAAACAAGAGAGATGAAAGTGGGCTTGTTATGAACTCTATGTTGTATCTTAATATTTCTCTTCCATGACCATTTCTGGTAGTAAATGTGTCTATAATGATATTTACAGGAAACACACACGGAGCAGGACAGTCTGAATCAAACTGAACTGACTTTAAAAGAACAAATGCCTGTAGAAAACATCCTTGTTTCTTTCTTACATAAATGAATATCTGTCAAGTATGGGTGCCATAATGCTGGATTCAGCCATGTGTAAAACAGAGCTGCCAACTGGAAGAGTGTCATCAGGTGGGCATAGCAGCAATTAAGTGAAGCATGAGGGTCTTAATGTTTAGAAAAATTGGTATCTTATGGTGTGTGTCTTCAACACAGTAACAACAAGATTTTTCAGAGCCCATTTCAAGCCCACTTGATCAGGAATCTTTCCACAGAGTTTACTGGTCTTTCAGACACATCTTAAATCAGCAGCCAGGAGTACAGCCATGTTTTAGATGTGATTTGTGTTTCTAATATGCTTTGAAATATTTCTAATCAGGGGCTGCATCTATGGAGTATTTTTACATCTTTCTGTTTTAATATATGCAATGTGTTGCACATAAGTTTGGTGAAAGAAATATGTGGAAGTATCTCAGCAAGTAAATGTCACTCCCCATCCTCTTTTTTTTTTTTTTAATTAAAAAAGGGAAATAGTGCCCAGATCTCCCTTGCAATTTGTATCTTCTGACTGAAATTTCAGAAAGTAAATTTCAACACATCAGTTTCAAGCAGCAACAGTCAGACAAGTAAATTGTGGCTATAAATGTTGATTTTAAGTACTCTGAATGCTGACTGCTAACAGGCTTTATCTTGGATATTGGGGTAGAGAGTGTGAGCAGTTCCCCAAGGCAGAAAGACAAACTGCTAGAGGAGCAAAGAAGTTATGCTAATAATACATTACATGGTTTAGCCATATATAATTTAATGCTTTGCCCTTCAGCAACACCTTTCAAGTAAAAATCTGCTAGACTTTATCAAATAATAAGTTTTTTATTGCGTCTTTTCGCTTGTCCCACAGATAGCTGATTGGAAGAAATGTTAAGAGACTCATCACAGCTCTGTATTCAGAGCCCTGTAGTCTTGTGTCACAGTTGTGTGTGGTGTTGTTAGAATTCCTAATTTTTGAGCCTATGTCCTACTGAATGCTTGCTCTGAACCTTGAAGAATTTTTGTCATCATACTGGTTATACTGATCCCTTTTTTTTGGGTTGGCTTTTTTGTTGTTCTCTGAGCCCTGTTTCTCTATCACATAATTGGGTCATAATTGGGATCTCACCCCTCAGCTGTCTAAGTGCTAAAAGCAAAATTTTAGCAAGAGATTTTCATGGCTTTAGCCTGATAAAATAGAGTAATAGATGGAATCAGTTCAGTGTTCAGGTTAGACTGTTGCCTAGAGCAGGTAAGATACCTTAAAATGCCTCCCAAAGTTCACTGAATGTAGTAACAGAGACATTTTTCTGTGTGAAATTAAACCTGCTCTAAATGGTACATATTGGGCAAAGCTTGACACTTGGAGAGATTGCAAAATTTTCTATTCCTACAGGAGTGTAGTACTCCATACCATCACGGAGGCTGGAGGTGTTTTCTGCCTTCATACAGGCTAGAGGAGGCTGGAAGACACACCTGTGACAATTTCGTATTTCATTATTATCATCATTTATCTCTCTAGCTACAGTGAGTGTTATCCTGTAAACCAACTAACAGTAGTGGTGAAAGTGGTGGGCTCTTGCCAAGCCTAGCACTAGTTGCCAGCACCAGTTAGTATGTAATCTGGATAGAATATTTTCCTGTTAGTTGGAAAAGTTCAGTTGACCTGCTGGGTGGAATGTGCCAGGCCTTGCACTGTTGCCTTGTATCAGAAGAAGGTAATTGTCAGATATTAATACCTGACAATTTTACAGCATAGGGAGGGTTAGGTCAGACTGGAGACTACTGCCCAGCCCTGTGTCCCTGTTGTTCCATTTTGTACTCCACCTTCTCTTATCACAGGGAGTCTTTTCTTTTTCCCTGTTCAGAAAATAAGTTAGCATTTAAATTTAAGGGCCCAATTCCAAACATTCTGAGAGTAGAGTCTCGTACTATAAAGATGCCAAGATTAACCCACATCTCTACTTATTACATCTATCAACATTAATCTCTCACAGAAATGGTTAATGTAAGTGTGAGATCAAACCAGGTTTCCTTGAGTAGGACAAGTGTCAGGAAGGCCCTGTTCTGGAAAGATAAGCAGTACCAGTGGTGCAGAGGCACAGTTGTAAAGAATGAAATTTTGGAATCTGCTGAGCTCTCTTTTTGTTCTTTAGCTCTTCACACACCATTATCCACTATCTAGTTCAGTGTGATACTTCAGCATTAGTTCAATCTTCACAGAGCAAGGTGCTGGTGTTGAAAACTTTTGTGTCCTTAAGTTACATACAGTTTCATCAGATGTCAACAGGTCTTTGAAAATTCATTCGTTCCTTACTCCTGACTGAATCATTGGAGATATGTTCACGTGGAATCTACTAAATTAGATATCCTTCCTTTTTGCCATTTCCTTTGTCATTTCTAGAGTACTGTTTACAGATCTCCCCCATGGCATTCTATCAGAAATGCACACAGCAGCTTGCAGGGCATTCAGCCTTTTGTTTCACACTCTGCAGGCTGCTAACATCTTGTGATGGATCCAAGCACACAGGTGGAGGGATTGTGTTCATGTGTAATATGGCTTGCCCTGTTTTTCCATGTGGACTCGGAGAGTTGGCCAAACATGATAGGTTGACCTTTGATTTTGAGAATTATTAAGAACACAGGTTAGATCAGACCCTTCTTGGGCTAATACTCAGATTCCAGGAATGGAATAGGGTTTTCAAAAAACTTTATGTTAATGCTGAATTATCTGCTTTTCTACATCTTAGATTTTATTTTTTTATTTAGTATTTTTTCTATAGCTGCTTTAGGCTTTGAAAGAATAGGTTAATAAAAGAACATTAGGAAGTTTTTTTGTCATTAGGGGTTTTTTTAATTTTAATTGTTTTATGTTGAAAGAAAGCCAACGCTTTTTCAAAGGGTGGATGGGTGTTTCCTTTTCAGGCCCCTTTCTTCTGATCCTGTGGAACAGCCTGGAATATATCCTGCTGCACATGGTGGACCCGCAGCTTGGACCACTCATTCTCCTATGAGTATCATCATTGTTCTGTCTGGGTTCTTGCTGGTATTTTTCCCTTCTAGTGATGCTTTGGGTGAGGTGATTATTGATCCCTCTTTCTGGGGAAACAGAATTTCCAGATGAAACAGCAATTCCACTGTGAAATGAAAACTTTTTTGAGATAGAAGTATAACTAAGGTTGGTATATTTCTATCCAATTCTTTTTCCATTACTTTTTCATTTTCAGATGGAAATACCTTTAGTCAGAAATCGTCAAAGAATCATAGTGTCACAGCACAGTTTGTGTTGGAAAGGACCTCAAAGACCATTTAGTTCTAACCCCACTACCATGGGCAGGGACACCTCCCACTAGACCAGGTTGCTCAGAGCCCCATCCAACCTGGCCTTGAACACTTCCAGGGGTGGGGCACCCACAGCTTCTGTGGGCAACTTGTGCCCAGGCCTCACCACTCTCACAGTAAAGAATTTCTCCCAAATATCTAATCTTAATCTACCCTCTGTCAGTCTAAAACCATTCCCCTTGTCCTTTCACTCCATACCTTTGTAAGTTTTCTTGTAGTCCCCTCCAGGTACTGGAAGGTGCTATTAGGGTCTCCCCATAGCCTTCTCCTCCAGGCTGAACACTTCCAATTCTCTCTGCCTTTACACACAGGAGAGGTGCTCCAGCCCTTTGATCATCTTAGTGACCTCCTCAGGACTCATTTCAGCAGGTCCATGTCCTTTTCATGTTGGGGCCCCAGAGCTGGGCACAGCACTCCAGGTGGGTTTCACAAGGACAGAGTAGAGGGGCAGGATGCCCTCCCTTGCCCAGCTGGCCATGCTGCTTTTGGTGCAGCCCAGGATACAGGTGGATTCTGGGCTGCCAGTGCACATTGCCAGGTCACATCAAGTTGCTTACAAGATTCCCAATAGGGTCTTGTTAACAAATCCTTCTTAATAATTTTAACATTAGATGCTATTACAAAGATCTAATCCTTTTCTGACCAGGTAGTTTGAATGCTATATGTTATAACTGACAGCTTCCTCATTAGCATTACTTGCCTTGCAGCTTCTAGTGTTTGGAAGTATGAATAATCAGCATTACTGTGGAAGAACACTTTGACAACTATTATAGCTGTGTGCTGATTTTGTGAGGCGTGAGTGTCTGCAAATGAGTTAACAGCTTAATCTGCTCCCTTTCTCCCAACATGACTCACTAGAGCATTTCTGTATGCACTGCTGCCACCTCTCTCCCCAGTTGTTGCTTGACTGACAATTATCTGATCCTTCCATACATGTTACCCTCTCTGTGCCATACAACTTTTGTCACAGTGCTGATGCCACCAACTTTCAGATCATCATGTGAGATTCCCCTGCAAGAGGCTCTGACTCATAGGCCCCTCTTGAGATCCATTTAACACACTGAATTAAATTCAAATAGCTCTTGCTGCTTGTTAGCATACTCTGACTGACTGGGACTTTACTCCTTAGTCTTGAAATTGTTTGTAATACTAGATGTGCACATGCTATATCACAAATTTATGTCTCTCCAGGGTCCCAATTGCTTTTTATTTTGGGGTTGTTTTTGCTGACTGTCTCCATGAAGAGCTACAGAACACGTGGTCTCATTTTACAGCATGTCCTTAGTGTGCAAATATTTCTCCACTTATTTTCTTAGCAATTCCTCTTTTTGTAATAATATATTGTGCCCTCCACTGCACATACAAACAATGAATTCCAGTGTCTTTAACTAAGCAACAAAGAGAACAAAAGGCTGTGTCTAGCTCAGCAGTTGAGCTACTTCATGATCCTAAGCAAGGCTTTGTCTTGATTTCCTTAGCCTGGAGATCCATCAGGGCCTTGTTAAAGAGGATTTGAATGTTGGACCATCCAAAGTATAAACATTTGGCTGCTGTGTCTTTTGGAAATGATCAAGCACTCATGTAGTTTTGAAATAAGGCCTTAGTTAGGAGTTTCTTTGTTTCACAGAAATCATTCTCTTGTGGTGCTTTAAGCCATGTCTTTTTATCTGCTAAGTCTGCCTGAGTTTTTGGTTGGCCAGCTAGCAGTGGCACAGGGCATTTTCACATCACTTCCACAGGCTCCAACCCCACTATCCATTGCCTGTTCCAAGGGTTTAAGTTCCTCACAAAGATCCCCCAAGTTATAGCCTAAGCTTGTGTCAATTCTTACCTTCAGGTCAAGTTATAAACCCAAAATAGTGGGCATTTGTGAAAATGCTGAACTAAGTAATTCTTGCTAAATCATATCAAAGCCCAACTGGAGATGAATGAGGAGCAAACATCAAGGCTAATAAGAGGATATTCCACTAGTACAAGAAAATTCAGCAGAAATGTTTGTCCATTATGAATAGGAAAAGCCAAAAGTAAAGGATATTCTTTCCAACTTGAGTCTTCATGAGAAAAGCCTGATCTGAGATCTGTTTGCATATACTTATAGCTTGCAAAGGAGAAGTGTAGCCAACATCAGTGCAGCAACAAGTCAGGGACACTTTACAGAGGTGAATGTGATCAAATCCATGTCCTGAATGTGCCCAAGGGGCCTGAAAAGGTAGGCTGATGTGTTTGTGGGTTTGGTATACAAAGTTTCTGACAAAATATGGTGACCGGGAAGGAGGCTGGCAAATTTCTGATGACTAAAAATAGCAAGTGTAGTATCAGTTTTTTGAAAAGGCAAGAAAATGGGGTCTTTTGGATCTCATCAACCCCATTCCCATTCCTGGAAAGGTCCTGGTGCAGATCAGCTTAGAGTCAGTTGGACTTAATGACTTCTGACCAACATTTTTATGATTCTGTGTTCTGAAAATGAAACCCTGATCTCTGATTTTCATATCTTTATTTCAGCTAAAGCTCTGTTTCTCATCCCCAGCTGTGTTCTACTAAATGTCATATACTCCTGATGGGCATTGATGTTTTTCACAATCAGAAATTCCTGTGAACTTTCAGAAAAGTTAAGGTCTGAAGCTACACATTGCAGCTTAGGCAGCTTCTATTTGGTCTTTATTATCCTTAGCAAATCAGTATTCAAAAGTTAATTTCTCCTTTTCTTTGAGATCCTTGAATTTGGGTTCATCTAATACCTGGGAAGAGAAGAACTGCAGGGAATTTCATGTCTTGAAGAGGTCAGGAAAGATTGATCTCTTTTCAGTTAATCGTGCTGTAACAATTATTTACTGTATTTAAGCATTGATGGTTTTTTCTGTCTTTCTCAAGTATTGTGCAGTGGCTGTGTGATAGAGGCAGAGCTGGGGGGATCAATATTCTGGCACGCCTAATGCTCAGGTGATACGCAAGTAAAAAAACACACACTGCACTTCCAGAGTGCAGTGCAAGCTTATGCAGGCTTATTTATTACTGCTTTAGGTATAAAAATATTAAGTTTCATTTTTCCAATTACATGGTACAATTCTATCTTGTTAAAATATTTCAAAATAGACTTAAGCATTAGTAGCTCTGAAATGAGGAGAGGCTTCTCAGTCTAATGAGAAGGACATTTTTATTGCTGTTTGTACACTTTGATTAAATAGAAGATGCAGAAATTTAGGTCTGATTATATTTTCAGGATAACATAATTAACAATAATATGCTCTTTTCCTAATCCACTGAATGCATTTGAGGGATGGTATTTGTGAAATGTCAGCATTCTCAAGGAAATGAGGAGAGTGTAATCATGCCCAAAAGTGAACCTCCCTTTCCAGACCTGTTTGCATTGACACAGACTGCTGCCCCAGCACTCTGCTGCTGCACTTGCTGAGCCCCCTGTCTCTTACACGTTTTACTGTCACGTGGAACATCAGGGCACACAGCAAGGTTGGGGCTCCTGCCAGCAATGTCAGAGCGGTCCAGCCCCAGACAAATCAACCTGCATGTGAAAGAAAGCAATTAGTACTGGAAGGTAGAAATTAGCTGGCCAAGTTGGTGCCAATGCTGACTTTCATTCTTATGCTTCCTACTCCTCCTATGCCCTTCCAAGTGTTTTCCTGGTGCTGTGCATTAGTGAAGACCTCGGTGTCCTCGGAGCAGACAAGACAGATGGTCTGGGTCCTGCCCTGGCCATGCTAGGGCTGCCACTGCTCTAGGGCTGGATGCCATGTGTGGCACAGCACCAGTCTCCCAAGGACACCCAGCTGAGGGAGCAAAACTCTGCATAAGGAGGGCTGGTGGCACCAAGGAGAAGTTTGCACATGATGTGGCTGTGGCCCAGAGCAGATGAAGCCACACGTCCTGTGACAAGCCACTCTGAATTGTAGATGTGCTTGTTCCCTGAGAGCACAGCTGGGACAGGGCTCTGCCGGGAGTTGTTGCACTGGGTTTGTGCCACATCTTCACTGGAGTTACCCAGACTATCCAATTCCAGAAACAAACCTGCTGCAGGAGAGGAAAGATACTGTTTCCCTGCCTTCTGTGCAACTTCAGTGAGAGAGTGACTTTATTTTTTGAAAATAAAACCCCCAAGAAACCAAAACAGAAATGCCAGAAGCTCTGTGCTCTTATTGATCAGCTTCAGTGTGATACCAGTGCTGCTGGCTCTGTATTTATGTTCCCTCCTACCCCATGTATTGCGATTCTATCAGCAAGAGTGATCTGTGAGGATGGAGACAGGGAGAAAATACCCATAGGGTCAGTATGTCATTGTGAAGGAGAAGGAATCATTGTGTTTTATCAAATCCTCAACAGCTTGATCTGCTGGGGATAAATGTTTTTTCCTTACTGTTCTTTGGAATCCTGATATTCTTCATCCAGCATGATCCCATTGTGTGCAATTGAACTGAGATTCGTACGGTGTGGATTGCCATCACAAAAGCATATTTGAGGAGAATTGCCTGAACAACTTGCCATCTGAAGGGAGATGTTTACAGTATAAATGCTTTCTCCAGCGTCCATTATCTTCAAAAGTAAGTCAAAGGTTGCAATATTGAATATACCAAACTCTGCTGGGTAAATGCCAGAGTATCAGTGATCTCCTTGTCCCCACAGGCAGGACTGGCAGCACCAGCCATGACTCAGAGAGGCCCTGCCTTGATTTTGTTGTGCTTTTTCCTAAAGAGCCTTGGTGAAATGCTTTAACTACAGGTACTCTAGGGCTGTAAATCAGTGTCCTTTGCACTGATTTCTGCCAACATCTTTTAAAGGGTGGTGGCAGAGTTTTGTTTTTCTGTCTCGTGTCATTACAGAAGTGATCAGATTTGGAATATTAAATGAAAGCAGAGTGAATTCTCACACTGGCTTTTTAGGAAGTATATTATCTTTCACATGCTTCACTAGCACATTTCAGTTTGCAGCTCTGGAATAAGGATGGGCAGGAATTACCCCATTTGTAACTAATGCCTTCTTGTGTTGGAGGTTAATAATCAGGTTGCCTTAAAATATCTGCTAGTTTGTAATTGTTAATGGGAGAGTAAAGCTCTGGTTTGGGTTCTTGTGTATGATTATCTGCTCAAATTCTTTATTTTGTGTACCTAGTAGCCTTAAGTAGACCATGAGCTTTATAAAGCATACCTTTGGTATAAAATTTTATTTTTATTAGTCATATTTCCAGTCCTTCATATTCATAAATCATGCATCTGGCTTTAAATGAATGCTACTGGCAAGTGCTGTTAATTTACCTCAAGCTTTTAAAACCTTACCTCACATTTTTAAATGTTTTTTCCCCAAAGCAATGATGACCAGAAACTTTTAAAGATAACTAGTTATTTGACATTGAGAAAGACATCAAACACGGGGAGACTTGTAATGAATTCATGATAAGGCAGAGCACTTTGGAGACGTAGATGACTACACACCTATTACATTCGCTTTTCTAAATTATTAGTAAGTAGCTGTGTACAGAAAGTGTCACTCAGTAGTTACTTATTTTCACATTCAAGCATCTGTCTTGTTCAAAGCCCAAGGGGTGCGTTTTGGGTACAAATGAGCCTGGCTGAAATGGATTGTGGGATCAAGCACAGTATTTCCTCCCTGTAGCAGAAACCACTTGTACTCTGTGCCCACTCTGTTGCTGGTGCTGTTCTGCTGGAAAACCAAACACATTAAAATGACGAGCAAAGCAGTGTTGGTACCCCCTCACTGCTGGGCTGGCCGTTCCTCTTGGAGTGCACACACCGTGGTGGTCACACCCTGTGCCGCATGTCACTGCCACAGCGCAACCCAGCGCTTCATCCCTGCTGCTGCTGACACATGGCCACATCTGCAGAGACCTAATCTGACATTTTAACAGAGCTGTGCTAGTGCATAAGGCAGGTACACGCAGATAAACCTGATGAAAGTGGTGATCCGTCTCCATCTTGATCCCAGAAGTCTGGGATAATGGGGGAGTGGAGTAGTGTCTTAATACAGTTCTGTTTCATGAAGGTGCTGTGGCAATAGAAATACTACCAATTCAAATGTTTCAGTGATTAGGCTGAGGTTTACAGTTGTTTTGTGGGCTGTGTAAGGACTTAAAAATTAAAGGAAAACTTACATTTTGTTTTCCAGCTATCTATTCATTTACATGGTTCAAAGTTCAAGGAAATGTTGAAAAGCAATTAGCCTCTCAATGAGATGCAGCCTTTTTTGATGCTCTGGTTTTTGGTGGGTTTTTTGATTGGGTTTTTTTTAACAAAGGCATGATAAATATCTTTATTCTTTGATCATGACTGAGTTTAACTTGTTTTCTGTTAACAGCAAAGGAAAGCAAAGTCAGGCTTGTTCTCTTATTTTCTGCACTTTGCAGCACTTACACTGCTTATAGTTTCTAACTACAGTTTTTTTACACTTTCTGTATGTAATTTTAACTTTTAAAATAACTGAACATCTAATTCTCAGGAGAAAGAAAATTCTGTGTAAACATCAACAATCAAGGAGATGTGGTGCTAAATGCGATACATGAAATACATCGTTCTGATTTAAAAGTATTCTTTGCTTAGTGGCTTTAATATGGTATTAGGCTATGATGTCAGCAAAACCTTTGCTTTTTCATTTAGTGTAGTATCTCCTGTCTCACAATGCAGCCTTGGTTCAGGCTGTAATGCCTGAGCAAGCTATCTAAAAATCTGCTGACCCTGGCTATAAACAAAAATGGGGTGTGATTTAAAACTAACAGGAAGTGCTGGGCTTTCCATCCCTCCAAATATCCATAAATGGTTACGTTTGTGTCTAAGCACCGCAACAGTGTAGGTCTTAGAACCATCTTAACCTTCTGCAGACACCAGAAACCAAGGCACGAAGAGCAGAGGCAATTTCCTAAGCCTGTACATGCCTGAATGACAACATCAGATCTGACTGTATTTTTTTAAGCTGGTTCTCCTTTCATAAGTCTCTGCTAGTCTTTACCTAAGTTTTTTACTTAGTTGTCTCTTCAATAGCAATTTTTTCTTCTTCAGAAATTGCTAGAGGTAGTGATCAGGTTTCAAAATCTTGAATCCAGCCACTTGAGCACATCAGTATCAAGATATTGAATGGCTCTGAATTCCCCTTTAGTGGGTCAAATCTGCAGGATCGATGTGAACATCTCACATTCTTTGACTGTATTTTAATTTGCATTCTGATCAGATGGCTGGCCATTTGAATCCATCTACAGTTAGAGCTGATTTGAAAGAAACATCAAGTACACGTGTCCAATTAAACTGAAGGTATCGTGCAGCATATAAATTACAATCTATCATTCTTTTCAGCCTTCCTAAAATTCACTGGCTGTATTTAATTCAGAGCAGCTATCTTTGTGTACAAGGGAATGTACAGCAGTAGGGCAGAGGAGGAATGAGCACAGCTCTCTGAGATGCTTAGCCTTGGTGGTCTCAAATGGGTCTCAACATATTTATGGTCAGCCTAGCAGTGGAATGGGCAGCATATAATTTCTCTGTCCAGCTTTCCTGCTGTAACCATGCCCTGTCAGCCTAGGACTGCTTCCCTGGGCTCTGATGAACATGCCTGTCCTTACTTGCACTACATTCTGCTACTTTTATAGGTAATGTTTTGTATACATCCCAGGACATAAAGCCAAATTGGTACCTAATTTAAAATGTCATTTCAACAGCTTCTTTGCACTGCTTGCTCATGGTGGGGAGTCCCAAGTGGCTTCTCTGATAAGCATTCCAAAAATAGACTTTGATTCTGGTTTTTAATAGATGTTTTCTATAAAAAGAGGATGAAGGGGAAGTGATGTGAATTAAGCCACGTTAATGTGAACAGAGTACTTAGCTTGGAGGGGAGGGCTATGAACTGCTCTGGTCTGTGCTCACCTGTGAGGGTGAGGGAGGAAGTTGATCCCACAGCACTTTCATATTCCATTTTTTATATGCATACCCCAGATATCTTTACCTTCCTATTTTTAATATTACTATAGCCCATTAATAATGCAGAAACATAAAGATTTTAAAAAAGATCCATCCAATCCAAATTGTTGGGTAGCGTAATTATGATAGAGTTCCCCATGGTCACCTGTTGAGAGGGAGCTTAATCAGAACTGTTATAAACGACAGTTCTCCAATATTCCGTTTTAGAGGTTTATTGGAAAATGACAAAATGAGATCGAAAAGAGACAAGTCCCACAAACAAAGGGCAGCTCTGAACCCGGGATTTGAGCTGCCGGGTGAACCAGACCCAGCCTCTATCGCACTGGGTCCCCCATAGTTCACACCAACCATCTCTCGAAGGTTAGTTTTATAAGGTTTTTAGGCCCCGAGGCTAGTTTTCTGTCCAGTCTGAATATGCAGATAGGATTTCCGTCCACCTGGAGTGAGAGTAGAATAGAATTCCGGGAAATCTGGTCACATCTCCAGATCTGTCCATGAATTATTCCTGAAGTCTTCACTAAACATGTCTATGAATTATTCTTGAAGCTCCTTGCCAGACGAACACATCTTGGTTTGGGTTTGGTCTCAGCGGGTGTCAGCATTCCAGGAGTGATGGGACTTTCTGAGAGCTGAATCAGTTCTGATGGGTCTTAGTGATCGTTTTCTGGCACCCTTTTGGCATGGGCCACCTCTCATTGATATGGAGAATACAGGGCTATTGTTCTATGGCAGGCCAGTTACCTACCCCCCACCCCTCCCCCCCGGTTGGTTTCTGTGCAAGGGGGGACCTTTTAGCATACTTTAATCAAACTATATAATTATAACAGTAAAAACTCAAATTAAACTACATATTTATAACAAGAACAAAAAGCTAATTTTTTTCCTCCTGTCCTATTGCTATTGTATCCTTGGCACACAGTGACTGAGTAGTTAGTGTGCAAAATCCTCTAAAACACAAGGATTAGAGGACTTGCTTTGAAGAGAAGTCTAAGTAGAAACTACTCCCCAGTCTGTAAGTGAGAAGGTCTGGCTCCAGTGTCCTGATTCATTGTAATGTTTAAAAATAATGCCTTAAGCAAAGTAAAAAATAGTAATTTTAGCCATCCTAACATTCTTCACCAGCATGTTTCAGACAACAAACTGGTGCTAAGAAATATGTAAAATGCTTTCTAATTAAAGTAGCTCAATATACTAAAGCTTCCTGGTGCTGTTACTTTAAGGTACAATATGCATTTAATTATCCCCAAGGCAAAAATTACTTTCAAAGTGGTGTAGTTCTCCCCATACACAGAATAATATGGTTTACTGAACTGGACCAGGTTTTAGCAGGGCCTGCAACAGCAGTGATTTTTAGTGGCTCCTTGGAGATTACAGAGTAAACATTTTAAAATCTCATTTATAGGAAATGCTTTATTATGGTTTTGGTCAAGCCTAATTTATTGTTAACTGGATTATAAGTGATATAAATTGAGGGTTGTTCCTGCTGGGTATTACGCACCTTCTGCTCCCAGTAAGGTTGACCAAAATTTAGCATCGTCATTTCACTACCTTATGAAGATGCATAATAGTCTCACAAAAATTACATTTATCTAGCTCTCCCACAAATGAAATATTTTACCCCAAGCTAGGCCACCTCTTGTTTGCTAGATTTTATTATTATTATTATTTTGCCTTGAATTAGAACGACACAAGGTGTAGAACGTGTAAAACTGTCTAATAGCAGCCATTGTTTGGTTTACTGTGACAACTGCCCTTTAAAAGTCAATTGAATTTTTTTCTCCATCAGCATTTAATAATCAAACATCTTAAGTTTTTTCAGAAGGAGGGCCAGAGTTTCTTCATAAACATCAGAGCAAATTTTAGCTTTATTTTTTTAACTTATTGCCAAAACCTAGGCACAATATTTGTTATTTCAAATTCAGTTTGTACTGTTGAATCATGTGGGGTTTTTTAGACAAATAATCTGAATCTGGTTAAAAGTTGGACTCCTGCTGTATATTTCTGGCCTTTGTCCTTGTGTAAAGTGACCTACAAAACCGTATTGACTGAAGATGTGCAGAGCCTGGAGCAAAGACATTGATTTAAAATATCTTACTACTGCCTTAATATGACCAATAGATTCATTGAGGGACGTCAAAATGTTCTGTGCGCTGTATTTCTTATTTACACTTTGCAATTTAATTAAGGAAGAGGGAAGAAGCAGGGGGAAAGATTTCTGAAGATGTGGTTCCCCAGAGCTGTGGGAAGTGGGGATGTACATTGGCTGCTGCTGTCACTGTCAGATTGAAGTGTTGGAATCCTGTCTGTTCAGAGGTCCTTTATGCTCCTGAACCCTCCTAGGATTGGATTTGTTCTTGCCAGCTGATAATGAGAGATGATCAGTAACTTACACAGTTACTTCTACTAGGGCAATATTCATGTCTGGTAATGTACCTCGTGGTACATTGATTGTAACTGTGACCTGCCATGGCTGAAGGGGGCCAGACAGGGTCGGGTCAGAAGTAAGGAACTCCAGTGCAAACTCAAATTTTGCAGAAATTCAGGGTTTGTAGCTGACCTCTTTTTAGAGCAAGTAAAGTTTTACTTTGGCGTTTCTGTGACCAGGAATTGAAGAACTCTGAGCTAGGATTTGGAAGAATTTCTCCAGAAATTTCCATCTCCATTCTACAAGCAGAAATACTTGCACACATTTACACACTTCTCAGAAGTCTTTGCTTTAAACCTTGAAGCTATGCTGTATTTTAAGTTACTGGTGTTATGGGAAATGTTTTGGAGATCAAGCCAAACTGTAGCAAGTGCTGAGCTGTGTGAATTGTTTTATCAAAGATGTTCTCTCAAAATGTTGCGCAGTTTGGCCATGAGTTCCTCTCTGACCATCCTTTGGAAATTATCAGTAAGGAACAGGTTACACTGGGTAGTGGTAGTTCCTGTTTTGTCTTGACTTCCTTCTGAAAGTTTGTGTAGCTTTAGACACTACCTGTTGTTTAAAAGGAAAAATAGTAGGAATTGAAGTTAATCAAGCAATTTGCTACTTCTCTCTTCATTTGCACAAGCTATTATTTTATTACTTTTCCACATCAATAGAGTTAGCTTAGTTGAAGGAATTAGGGGTTTGCTTGTGATACTTTGGAATAGAAGTTCTTGGAAATAAGAGTTTCTTTCTTCAGGATTTGTCACTTGAATTCATCAGATGTTCAGATAACCTGCAAAGGTCCCACCTGAGAGCTTGGTCACCCCTCCATTTCTTCACTGTTACTTATAGAGAAGATGCTCAGGAATTAAACTTTGCTTGAATTCTAGTCAGCTGTGGTATGTAAAAAGCTGTCTTTTTTTCCCTGGCAGGAGGAAAGGAAAACAGCAACAAAACTCACTTGTGCTTATCCTGGCATAAAATAGATTATAAAATCCTGATACGAAACTGATGATTATTTCCAAATCTGTAGAACAGCTTAGTAAAGTACTTTCTCTTGTTTATATTCATATTATAAATTTGAAAAATATTAATTTTCCAACTCACGGTTTCTTAAATCAACTAATCATCAACTATGGAAAATTGTGCAGAGCTCTTTGACTGTGCCACTGATACTGCTTTGTGTGGAAAGTTCATCGCCTTTTCTCTTGCATCAGGATGAGCCCCTGGGCACACAAATACATACAAGTAAAAGTAAGAAGCGATTGTGACTTTTTTTTTTGCTGTGAAATGTTCAGAATTTCACGCAGTGTCAGTATATCAAGGGAGAAAAAAAGGCATATGACATCTTTTGTTCCCAAGTTCACTGGGTACAAATATACAAATCATGTATGCGATTAACTGAAGTCTCCCTGGGTTTGCATTGATGAACACAAGTTCTGCATATCTCAGATTAATTCTCTTGGTTTACACAATGATTATTAGAACCTCAATGCAGTTGGTGATGTTGCAGGTCTAATGAAAATGGATAAATGGTAACCTTGAGAATGCAACAAAAGAACAGGTCAGACAAAAAGCAGATCTCCAGTTCCTCATTTCGTTTATGCGGTGACATTTAATTTGAAGCATGTCTTATGCATTTTGTTCTCTATCTGTACCAGGTATTTACCTCTCTCTAAATTTGTCTCTTAATTAACTGCAAATGTATCTCAGGTTCTCTCTTTTGAGTGCTCCTTAGCCTGTTATGAAGGAATGCAAAAGTCTCTGGTATGCCAGTTTTAGGCTCTTGGTGCCTGCAGACCTGTATGGAGAACTCCATGAGCAGCTCATTGCATCTGATGCTCTCCTGAATTGAGGGCATTCTGTAGCCAAATGGCCAACCTTTGCCATTTCTTCAAACTTCTCAAAGAATGGACATAATCCTCAGCACACTAGTGAAGGTTTGGTCACTTGTGGCTTGCCCATTCCTAGAGAAAGCAATAGGGAGTACCCAATGCACACAGAAATAGCCTGTGAGCAGGGTTTGTGAATGTGCTCAGCCTTTAAGAAGCTGAGGAGGATTTTGCCAGGGTGGAAGCAAGACTGTGAACGTGATAGAGCTTAGTCGAGCGCATGGGAGACAGTGCATGGCTCAGCTCTGCTGGGCAGGGTGCTGCCCTGACCACTGCAGCAGCATTTCCCACAGCTGTCAGTCCTGAAAATGAGGGCAGAGCTATCACTTCTTTGTCTTCCAGTGGTTCAAGGCCCTCCCTGTGTGAGACTGGCCTGCCTTTGTGAGTTGTGCCGTGGTTAAGCTGTATCCTATTGGTGGGTCAGTTCTGTTTCAGAGGTGACAGGCTTTGGCTCGCAAGATCTGAAGGCAACCTCTGCCTCATACTGCTAGTACCTGAATGATCAGAAGAACAGAACATCCTCTTAAACTTTGTCTGCTGAAAGAAAGGGATCACTGTGGAGGTTTCATCTTAGTGCACTGCTTCCAGAGGAAGACACAAACATTCTAGAGCTAAAAGTTGTAGTTTTTATTAGAGCTGCTCAGGAAATTTGATACTCTGAGGTTTTGTGAAATACTAGATTTTGACAGAAAAATAAAAAAGTTTGCGGAAGCTTTCAAAAAACCTGGATACCTTTTTTTGACTACCTGTATTTTGTGTTTAGACTAATACAGTGCATCTTCTTGGCCTCTTTTTGTAGCCCAAAGCATTTAGAGGCATTTGAAAAGAAAATTTTAGAAGCTTACTTAGCAGAAAGGAGTGTATTTAAATTCTTGTTTGAGCAAATGTAGATAAGTATGAGGTATGGCTGTATGAAAAAATAATTAACCTGTGAATATTTTGTGTGTGGGGGCTTGGCTTGTGACAGCTACTCATCATGGAATAAACTGAGATTAGAGGAGAATTTATCCCCAAAATTCCAAAATACTGAAATTTAGGAAATTTTTGGAAAGTAGTATCTATACTCATGGTTATTGTAAGATTATTATTAATAGATTCTGGTGAATACAGGCATTGCAGAAATGCCATGTCTTATCCAGTGACTGTCATTCCACAGTTTCATTTTACTATGTCTTTGGTTTGGTTTGGTTTTGGGGGTTTTTTGGGGGGGGTTGTTTTGTTTTGGGGGGTGTGAGAGAAAGGGAATTGCTTCTTCAGAATAGATTCTGCTGGAATTTAAATTTTCCACCTGAACAATAATGTTTGTAGGAAAAACTCTTGCTTAAACAGAACATCATTTCTTGAAAATAAATTATTTCTTATGAAGATCTTGGCTGGCTGTATTGTAGACTTCATTTGAGCAGCACTTTGGTAGACAGGACTTGAGGGCGCATCAGGGACACCTCTTATACCTCTTTTATTTTCCTTTTATTTTTTTAATTGACTGATTGAGGTCTCATCTGTGCACTGTTCTACTCTAGTTTCGGCATTGTAACTCATGATTTGATTTCATGAAAATGATTACTTACCTTTTCCTTCACATGAAACTGACTGCTGGTATGGTGAGTAGTTAATTCTTTGTCCTTATGAAATAATGCACTGATTGTGATCATTCTGCTTTAAACGTAAGTGTGAAAGTCATTAAATATCTTGAAAGACAAAATATTCAGAACTACGTGAGATTTTTCTCTGAGGTGATTACTGATTTTCCTAGAGTTGTGTGGAAGGAGTTTCTGTTTATATGCTAAATGCTACAGTTTCTGCATAGGCAAGACACCCACCTAAACTACTTGGTATAAACCCTTTTTATTTCTAAGATCTTACCTTAGCTTTCTTAAATGTGGAAAAACAAGTCTCTTTTTAAATGTCAGGGAGAACAAATCATGCTAATAATCTTTTATTCTGTTTCCACAGTGTGATTTTTCAGTTTGAGGGTGCTATATTTTCTAAATACAGCTGTTTTGTCATTGCTCTGTATGTTGTTTAACAGCTCTAAACTCAGACTGAAATTGTTATGGTTGTTGGCCTTTTTTTTTAATATTAGCATGATTGAAAGCAGAATCTGACATGTTTAATGCATAGTAAGGCCAAACTAGAAGCCTTTATTCAATGTTTAAGATTTCAACAATAGAAACAGAAGATATGTTAGATTTAGATTAGATTTGTTTAGTTTCGAGATTAGATTAAATCTCTCCCTATACATTTAGGACTGTAGAATTGAGTCATTTTGGAGGTGCATGTAATTTTTCTCAAGTTTTAAATTCTGTGCTGCTACTATTCACTTGTGTATTTCCAAAGCAGGATTTCCCAGCATTCTGGCCCTAAAATCCCAAACCCTGGTTTGTCTAAGGGCTGCTGAGGAAATTTGCATATCCTTTTTCACCGCAGATGCATACATGCTGATCCTGTATTACTGTGAGCTGATTTGCACTGCTGGAAGTTCTGCTTTATCTGTGTTCTCTCATCTAGATTTTTTTTAGACCAACAAAGAAATGGAGAGTTTTAAAAAGTTTGAAATAGATCAGCATTAACAAATCCTTCTTTGGTTTTCAGAAATGAGTGATAATTCTGACCACCCAAATGCTGATCCAAATCTTATCCTGTGGTGTCTATGTCCTGATTCTTTCAGAACTCTTGGTGGGGTGAAACAACTCTCAGCACCTTCCCAGAATTCTGGTGCTCTGAGCAAGATCAAATGACTTTTAACAGCAGGAAAAGGCTGGTATCAGAGATGGTACAGTCCACCTCAGGGGAGTCCCTCAACATGTATAACTGGGGATGAATTTGTTGTTTATGTGTGCAAATAGGAATTGATGAAGGTGTCATTTGTGGCAGAGGACAGATTACTCTGACGTATAAATAGAGCAATCCGCTAGCCTATATTCTTTTTATTCCTTTTTTTGTCTGAACTTCTGTTATCAGTTGGTAATGTTTGCTTCATGGGCAATTTCATAATGATACCAAAGAATCCGAGGGTGTTAAAGTAGAACACTCCACATGGGAGAAACCAGCAATTTAAATTTTGCTAACATGTTCAAGGGAGAAAGTCAAGTGGTGGTATAAATCGCACTGGTTTTGACAGCCTCTGAGCTCTCTTTGTCTTTAGGTCTTTCCTGAATTTCCCTGTGCTGCCCGTGGAAACTATTCTTTCCTGGTACTCAAGTCTGTCATGCAAAAGGAGTTAATGATGTCCTAAGAAAGACTGATCTATACCTTTTCTAAGCCCATGTTTCCCAGACAATATGGTGCTGTAATCAAAGCAGCTGAAACATTTCACTTCTGTTTAGGCTGGATGCAGAATCATTTTCTCAGGAGTTGAAAAGTTCAGGAGAATGAATAAGATCATTTTCCCCTTTATATTTTACAAAATCCTACAAAGTAGGCTAGACCTCCTTGCTCTCACATCATTACATGTAGAGAAACATTAAGGCTTTCATTGCAGACTTGCTCAAGGCACATTGTGTGAACTCCAGAAGAGCACATGCTTGAAATTGTCCAGCACAATTTTCAGGAGAGAAAGGCAAGAACAGCAAGAAAGTAATACAAACTTGAGCAAATGCTGAAATAGTGAGTGTTGCTCTGTGTTATAAAAGCTCAGAAGGAGATTGAAATCATGACTCTCTGCTTCATAGCCTCCATCCTTAATGGCTCCTCATTTCACCTGCATCTGCACAGTGATCTGTGGAACTTGAGGAAAGGACATGAGCAGAGAATGAATAACTCTGACAAACTACATGGGGTGTACTCTTAGGCTGGTCCTCTTCAGAGCTACTGAACTTGATCTGATTCCAAAAAGTGAGGAGACCAAGCACTGGGTATCATCTATGTCCCATGCAAATTTGGAGATGCTACAGGGATAAGTGGTGTGAAGAGAATCTGAAGCTCTCCTGAGAGCTTCTCTTCCTTCTCAAGGCTCCCCTGTGCCTACACCTCATGTTGCTGCTGGAGACTCCCTTCCAGTGACCAGTTTGGCACAGGCTTTTTGTCACTGCCATGTTGACCACAACTCCCTCCTGGTCTCTTGGAACTTCTCTGCCTTCATTGCATCACCTCAACAGCACCCAGGGATCATGGGAGGAGTAGAATTAGCTCAGCTTTTCAAAGGTGAGGAGTGCAAAAGTGTGTTGCCTATTTCATTTGCCCACTCTTCCTTCCTGACATCTTATAAAGGAAGGGGTTTCTCATAAAACCAAATTTTTCTTTATCTTTTGGTCTGGAGGAGTCTCCTTATCATAGTTCCCACAGCTACAGCTTCTTCAGCCTCCAGATGAATAGCAAGACCATTTTTGCAAAGTGATTCTTTTCTAAACCTTGTTTCTCAGGAATTAACAGGGCTCAGGAATTCTCAGGGCTGCTTGTACAGAAAGGTTATGGCTTTTGTGGAGTGATAAGCTACCATCTAATGAGTCTTCCAGGGCAAGGAAAGGCCTGATCTTCTTGTAATGAAAGACAGGCATGAGAGAAGAAACAAAGCAAAATCCTTGAATAAAAACCTCCTGTATTTTCTCTGTTCCTCACAGAGAGAGGAGTTAGTGACCAAACTTTTGCTTTCAAGCTATTGGCTGTTGGACAAAGAGCATGAAGAAGGCAAAGTCATGGTTACTTTTTATTAAAATATAATTAAGTTGGAGGACAATTTTATTTCCTGACTGTTCCAAAGTGTTGATCCACTCCTCTTCTTCATCACACCATCAGCAACTGGGGAAAGAGAAGAGCAGGAAAATGCTGAAGAAGAGAGGGACAGAAATAAGAGATTTGCTTCTGACAGCCAGCAGCATTTTCATGAGTTACAATCTGTGTGGTTTGATGGGGCAAAACTCAGCTTGCATTTTAGAGCTCTCACAGCCAATGCTGTGTGTGTCTTGAAACCAGCTCTGAATAACCAATACTGAATGCTGGCTGAGCCAGGGATTGGGGAATTCCAGGTGAATTTCCCAATCAACAGGGTCTGTCTCACCCTCTTGCTTGCTTTGTCCTTGCACATATTTTACATTATATAGAAGCACGTACCACAGACAGGTGCATTTTGGAGTGACATCATGCTGATGGTTGAGGTGGGATTTTAATCTGATCTTCTAAACAGAAAAAAAAAGGGGCTTCAACTCAAGAGCACATCTATTTAGCCAGACTGCTCTTGGCATTTACCAGCAGAGTTTTGGGCAAGAGAAATTTTTCAAAAACCCTTACTACCAGCACCTTTGGGATCTCAGGCAGCCTGGGTGTAGTTATATGGAATAGATTCATTTTGGACCAAAAATTAGCATAATTTCAGATCTGTGTTGAAGAGGATATGGACAAAACAGTACCCAACTTCCCCCTCCTCAGTAAGAGCACTGATTCATATTCACAGTCACTCAAAAAGCAGAATGATGAATTAGAGCTATCTGTAATTGTCTTTATTTCCAGTTCTCCCTAACACTGAGCTATTACATTCACAAACAGTAAGTCAAAATGCATCTGTTAGCATGACTACTTTAAGATTTACTATAAACTAAGATCTTCTCTTCTAGGGTAACCTCCCTTAGCTATTTAATTAGTACAGCATATTTCTTCAGCCTTCTTCTTAGAACATAAAATACCAGTTGAGCATTTGGTTTTATGGCTGCTGGCAGAATTGGGAAAAGAAGGTAGGCATTCAGGCCCATCCTCTTGCTCCAAAGATCTAAATATCTAGTCACAACTACTTTTGTTTTACTGTGTTATGTTCTTGCTGTACAGTGAGAGATCTTGCCCTTAAAACCACATCTTCTACATGGAAATTTTCAGTACTTTATTTTTCCTGTTTCACAATGAAACTGAAGGTAACAATATATTTTTACTGGAGGAAAAACTGTTTCCCTTGAAGGAAAGATTATTTTTAAGAATTCTTCAACATGTGCTGTTTATTCTGAGGGAAGAAAAGATGTAAAAATTTCATGAAGTAATCAAAATTTGAAAAGAGCAGAGAGGCATTGCCTGATCAATGGCTTCAAGGGCTGTGTTTGCCATCACATTCACTCACTAACTGAGTTTGACACTGAAAGCGTCACATTTCTGGTTTTAGTTCACTGCCCTGAGGTTTTAAGCAAGATGTGTTACAAAAAGACATGTTCTAATGCTCTGTAAAGTGACCAAATTTGCCTCAATTCTGTCAAATTATAATACTGTGAGCATTAACTAACTGTTGTGGTATTGGGGTGTGCATCAGACAACAGGATTACGAGAGGTCATGCCCTCTACTGAAATTTTGTATGACTCCCAGAGCTGTGATTTGTAGCATGAAACAGCAATTACTGCCAGAGAGATTGGTAATCAGTGCTGATTAACAGCAGAAGGCTTTTTGAACACAGAACTGTATGGAGGGAAACATGCCCAGCAGGTGCTCTCTCTCTCTGGTACTTAGTTATGAGAGAACCTGGTGGAGAGAGATGTTTACAGGACTGGCTCTGGATTACCTGCAAGGGCTTTCTTGCAGAAAGGTTTAAAAGAGAGTGCACAGTGGTATCAGGCACAGATTGGGACACCAGCTCAATTAGAGCTAATTAATGTCCTGTGAGCACTTTGCTGTTTCAGCCATGTTGCATAACATTATGTGTGGTGCTTCAGTGCACAAGAGCTTTTTGCTATGAGCTGGAAAAGTCTGATTCTTAAATGTCTTCGAGAGCTCTGAGATGCTGCTACTGGAAGTCATAGTTTGCAAACTATGGGGGACTTATGTGTCAAGGTTATGACCAATGTTGATTTTTTTTTGATGTGTGGGTGGATACTAAAGTGCCATATAGATATATGAGGTACTGCAATTAATGGGTTGACTTGGTTGATTGTAGGTGTTTTGGTGAAGTTCAGGATCAGCTGGAGTGCTGTGCCCTGAAAAACTAGGTTAGAGTAAGCAGAAGTTGAATAGAAAATTGAAATAATATATTCTTTGTGTGAAGAAAAGCAAAATATTTTGAACACTTGGTCATTTGTTGCACAGATCAAAAATTATTTTTGATCAAAGTCTCTTCAGTTTATTTTGAAATGAGTTGAACTTTGCATCGCTCTTAATGGACCCAAGTGGTAGGAATGTTTGTCTGACTGTTGTCCCAGTGAAGCAGGTGTGCGTTCATCCCTGATTTTGCCTGGAGTGAAGTTCAATCACGTCTCAATGCTTGCTTTTAAGAAGCCTGTGTTTGGTGCCCAGATCTCAGCAAGCTCCCTCACACCTGACAGTACTTAGTGCTTTTGTTTACAGTGCTGGTGGATAGGCCAAGGAATAAAGAGATGCTGAATAACAGCCTTGATTTCTGCTTCTTAATAAACAGTTGCTGTAAAGGTGGTGGGTAGGTCAAGCTGATGGGCAGTGAGCTAACACTTGCAGTTCTGCCTCTAGTCCACAAGTGCTCTGAAGACAGCAGAGCAAGGCTTATGTCAGTCCAACATAGCAAAGGTAAAGGTGACCATGGTGGGCAGAGAATATTGTACTGGAGCTTACACATAAAGCTTCCTCAAAGTGAGACTTTGCAAATTTTTTTCTTCTTTCAAAAAGAAAAACCAACCAAACAAAAACCCAACCAAAGCCTAGGGAAATAGGAGCATCAGTTTGAATAGGTTTTCAAACTGGAACAGACTGGCTGGTGAAAATGTGAGAAGTAGCAGTGCCAGTAACCTGCTTTCTGGCAGTAATGGATTGTGAGAGAATAGAGGCCTGCAGCCTTTGCTCAGCTCCTCCAAATATTTCAAATACTTTGGGGCAGGTGTATCCTCACAGTGTCTCTACCAAGGCTTCCACACAGGAGCCTCTGACTTGGTTAGAGCATTGAGGTATTACCATGTCTTAATAGAAATTAATTCTTTTTACCCTCTTTTTCTGTCTCCTCATTTGAAGATCCTTTAAGATGTCTTTTGATGTAACTGTGAAATCAGTATCATTTGCTTGTTGCATGCATTTGACTGGAGACAAAAAATGCACTCTTCTAATCTTCAAAAAAGTGTTGTGATAAATACAGATTTAATATTTTTCAATTTTTTGTACTGTCGCTTTTTGCAATCTTTAACACTTTAAACAATTTAACATTTCTATTATTCACTGAGTGAGTCACCCAGAAGAACAGAACGCATACATTTAGTCTTGAATTACTGAAATATTTTTGTGTGTGTATGCAGTGGTCTCAAGACTTGCACATTCTAAGTAAAATGAGTACAATCTTGGCAAGTTAGCATATGATACTGAGGCTTTCCACATTAGTTTTTTGTTAAAGGAGAAATCGGTGATCTGAAGCCTAAATTTATGCTCAGAAAATTGCTTTTTATCCTACAGCATGGGTTCTTGAGCAGAGGCAGGCTGAAACAATATGTTGAAAATTATCTTTTCACAGAACTTTGATCAAAGTACAAATGTCCTTGCCTCAGGAAGCAGTTTGTTTTCCCTTGAGAAGTGGTGCTGGAAAAATTAAAGAGAGCAAAGTCTGCTTGCTGGCCAAAATTCATCTATGAATAAATTGCATCACAAAGCTACCAGCAACACAGCATTTTCAAAGACCATATCATGGTGTTGCTATAAGAAATGTGATTTGTAAAACACAACATTGGATGGGAACTCTTGCCATAACAATATTATTAGAAACTATTATTGTTGTTTATAATGCAACAGAGTATACTCTAATGATATTTCTGATTTAGTGGAAACCAGATGTAAACCAGTTTTTGTCAGTTTCATGATTTCCCTGTTAGGAGGTTTTTTCTCTGGGAAATTATTTTGCAGCTTTTTGTAGGAACATACCTATATTAGTCATCTGTTGTTTCCAGTACAAAAAAAAAAAAAAAAATTAATTACTAGACTCCTAAAGGATCCAAAGGAACTATCTAAATAATGCTAAATGTCCACTGATGTATCATTTTACTTATTTTAATTTTGCTTGTTTGTTCCAAAGCTGAGATTCAGAGCTTCTTGTTTGCTCCTTAATATAAGTTTTTGGAACCCAGGGAATCCTCATGTGTCAGGAGTCTCTGAATAACTGCTTGTGACATGCAATTTTGCTTTTCATTTAGATTTTCCCTTTTACTGATTATACCTGCTTCTCATTCTCTTATATGCAGTGACAGAGTTCTAAATAGAGAAATTCTGGTGAAAATTTATTCTGTTTACTACATCTCTTTTTGGTGTCCCAATATTATTTTCATGTGTTTTCACATGCTTTGGAAGATAAGAATTCCTTTTCCACCCAGATTCTGTCTTTAAAGAGACATTTGTACTGCCAGAAGAGTTTCAGCTCAACTTTCCTTTGTCATCCCCTGAAAGGAAAATGTATCTGCAGCTGAGACTTTTAATGTGATTGCTTGAAAGATAGAATTTGTTTGGTAATGGTGAATTCATCTCTAATTTCACACCAGACTGTGAGGTTGAGTAACACTGTTGGAATCCTTTCCCCAGTAATTGGTCAGTGGAATCCCTAGGGGGTCAGGGGTGGGCTTGTTAAAGGAAAATTTTTCAGATGTGTGTTAAGTTTTGCTACTGGTAATCTTTGCTGAAAGTTTCGAGTTGTAGTGTCTAGCCCAGGCTGGACACAGCTGCTGTACAATGTCAGCTTGTGCACACTTTTTTAGCAGCCTTGGCTGAAAGAACATCTCAAATGCTGTTCAGGCCACCTGTTGCTTTCATGGATTATTCCCACACCTCTGTGGAATATAAACGATTCAGCTCCAGACCTCTGTTCTATGCAAGTGAAGAGAGATGAAGAAAATGTGCATAGGAAAAACAACTTAAGAGAAGACTATGTCATGGCACTCAAAGGCCCCGTCAAGAAAATGTCTTTGCATGAGAGCTAAGGGTAGGTTAATCTATTCAGATGAAAAAGAATAATTTAGATAGGAATCTGAACCTTGATGGAAAACTTGTTGTCCTAGGTTACAATGTAAAATTGTGCCCAAGGTTTGTATTCTATCCCCATGAGCCGTTGGAGCCAAGGTGGGGCAGTGTTTTCCTTATCTTCTGTTAACGAGCCTAACAATGCCTTGCCACATGACTCATAGATAACTTCCTCCGGGAGTTATCTCTGGTTAATGGGCCATCAAGGACCCACTGCATGACTCATAGAATGAGATCATCCCATTGTGAGATGCTCCGCCCAGCAGGAGGAGCCAAGCATTCCCACCTGGATAAATCCGGGGTTTGGGACAGCACAGGCAGCTTGTATCCACTGGACTTCCAGAGGAGAAAAGAGCTGCCAGACGTTTCTACAGGAATCACTGCTTTGACAAGACCATCTCATTTGGTCTGCCACTACCACCCTAACTAACAGGGTGTCAGGTTGTATTCTGACTCTGTCAGGGTTTTTTTTGTACTATTACTTTTATTTTATTTTACTTTCCTTTATTTTTTTTTCCTCTTATTAAATTGTGTTTCTGACTTGGAGTCCTTCACTGGTTTTGCTTTCAAACCAGCACACTTGTACAAATACTTGCTCAGTTTCTCATTACTCCACTCATGGTGGCTGGTGCAATAGAGTATAGCTGGTGGTAACCCTAGATCTGATCAGGAGTGGAGTCCTGCCCATTTTCATTACTTCCCAGGCATGATTCCAAAGGCTGCAGATATTTAGTATCCTTCTGGTATTTTTTTAGCTAGTTTAAATGCATTAAGTGGAACTTGCCTAGTCCCATTTATTCAGAGATGTCTTCTTGCACTGTCTTCCTGCCAGTATGTTTAAACCACAAACTACAGGAAGAATTTTACTAGCAAGAAAAGGATTTAGACTTCACAGTCTGCACAGACTCCCAGTGGAATGTTCAAGATAGCCTCACCCTGAAATGGGGAAGGAATAGCTAAAGGGTGAAAATATGAATCATCACTTTTATACTTCAAGAGGCATCATGTAAATATGAATCCTTGTCTATTGCAATTAGGTCTGTGTCTGTCTCATGTTCCTGCCCCTAGAACTTTTCCTTGTCTCTGTGCCTCAGCTGACTTCTTTTCACTCCAGCTGCCCTGGCCCCTGTATACCCTTCTGTTGACACCTTGGCTTCATTGTTGATGCATAATCCTCATATTGACATAATTTTTTCTTTAGGATAAGTTTAGAGACGAGTGATTATTGAACTTAAATTTTGTAGTGATTTACATGAAAATAGAGGGATTTTTTTAGATTTATCAGATTTTTTCAGTAGAATTTAGAGGTGCTACTGAAGCAATAGTCCAATATTAAGTTTCAGTTTGTCCTCAGAGGTGATAACCTCTGAGATATCAGGGATGGTAGTCCAGAGACTTGACAATTTCAGAAAAAAAGAAGAAAGAAAAAGAAGAGGGGGGCATAAGGCTTTGACCCTGCTGAACTCTTTGAACCTAAAAGGCTGTTTACTTCTAATAGCTTTTGATCACCATCAGCTTTTGCCTGAGTAACACATATGACTTGAAGTTAGGAACATAAGATGGAAAAATCAGTTAGATTGTAAGAGCTGGGGCATTAGTCTGTGCCTTTCTCGTCTCTCTGCTGTAATGGAATTTTTTTTTTTTTTCCTCTCTGAAAAGGTACTAAAGTTCACTAGTCTCACTCATTTGTACAGAGATTGCTTATTTCAAGAGGCTGTGCCCTGTCCTTAATCTGCTGTCTTCACCCTGTCCCCATTCTTTCTTCTTTTCCTTTCTCATGAGTCCTCATCTCCTCATTTCCCAGTAAATTATGTTGAAACTCACTATTAAAGGTCTTTTATAGTATCTTTTTCTCAGGCATTTTTAGATAGGCTTTCTGATTCACACCTTTAAGTTTCAGTTATATGTTCTTTCTAATATTACCAGATACCTCTGTGAGGTTTGTAAGTACACAATTATTCATAAAGATTATACTGGGAAAAGAACAACAGCTGAGGTCTCCTCTGGACTGTAATTTGTACGGCTCAGTTTACTCCCCTGGAAAAATCACTCTTTTTTCAGCGGCTTTCTTCCTGAAACATTTCACGGATTGCATGGTGTCCTTTAGAGAATGTCGAATAGCACACAGAGTGTTTCTTTGCTTTTGGCTCATGGCTGTACCCTGACATCGCAAGGGCTGAAGGAAAAGGAAAACAAAAGAAGGCTGAGGCAGGAGTTTACCCAATGAAAGAGTCAATCCATGCTGGCATTTAAGTATTTAAATACACTGGTTCGTTTGCCTTGCACTAGGCTGTTGTTTTGGACAGTTGAACAAGAGGGTTCAAAGTGTACCTGATTTCCCATCTCATGTAAAGCACAAACTACAACTCAGTAAGAATGTGGTCACACTCCTGGCTGCCTCTGGGGCATTGTGCCAGTTGGCCAAGGAAGGGAATTGTCCTGTTCTGCGTTGATGTGGCCTCACTTTGAGACCTGTGAGCAGTTTTGAGCACCACAATATAAAAAAGACATTAGACTATTACAGAGTGTCCATGAAGATGAAGTGACTTGAGGAGAAGCTGTATGAGGTCACTTGGTCTGTTCAGCATGGAGGAGATGAGCGGAGACCTCATTGCAGTTACAATTTCCTTGTGAAAGGAAGAGGAGGGCCAGACACTGATCTCTTCTCTTTGGTGACCAGTGACAGGACCCTCAAGGGAATGGCCTGAAGTTGTGTCAGGAGAAATTTACATTGGGTATTAGGAAAAGGTTCTTCACCCAGAGGGTGGCTGGGCACTGGAACAGGCTCCCTAGGGCAGCACCACAGCTGACAGAATCCAAGAAGCATCTGGACAATGCTCTCAGGCACATGGAGTGTTCTGTGCAGTGCCAGGAGTTGGACTCAATGAACTTGTTGGGTCCCTTCCAACTCAGAGTATTCTCTAATTCTGTGTCAGAGATAGCTAGTCCTGTTGCATATATTTTGACTGACTTTCTCTTATCCACATGCTGTCTGTACTGTGCCTCATTCCTTGCTTGGTAGTGCTGTTCTTTTCCATCTCCCTCTCTACCTTTTTCCTGGCTCCTGCTCTTTGACTCTCTCACCAAGAAATGAGTTTTCTGGACTGGATATGAACTGCCCGTGTTCTCTTGTGCCCTGTTTACAAAGACACGTATACATTTCAGAGTTTTGAATGTTGCCCTTTGCTAGCACGAAGTAACAAGAAGAAATAACCTTTTCTCCTTTCTTCCTTCCTGTTCTGTTTATAGAGAATTGTGACCAGAAAAAAAAAATACCAACAAAGATAAACCAAGTACACAGCAGGATGTCTAATGGGGTCTGAAGGGCTTCCTTCCTGGGAGCAGCTGCTTGAAACTTACTAACTTTTTGCACATTTTACAGGAAAATTTTTATTTCACTCTGAAATTGGTTTCAGAGGGGAAAAAGATCTGAAACATTTGACAGAGGCTTCATTAATAGCTCTTGATGTTCTTCTAGCTCTTTGCATTTTCAAGCCATCCATCAACAGGAACAAAGCACAGATTACTTCAATAACCTGATAATAATATGCATTTGCTTATTCACGTATCCTGTTTCAGTGCACGTTAAGTACATTCAAGTGAAGCTCTGAGTCTATAGTCTAGAGTCTATAGAAAAGGGAAAATTGAAGATGTGGCCACTATTGACCCTCCAACAGCATTGATCCAGGAGCACCAGTAATTCAGCATGCTTTGTTAAAGAAATCAATAGCGAAGACAAGGATCTTTAGCCAGTGGAACATCTTATACCTGTGCAGGATCACAGAATGACTGAGGTTGAAGGGCACCTCTGGAAATCATTTAGTCCATCCCCTTTGCTCAAGGCAAAGGGGATGGACTAAATCCATCCTGGCACAGCCAAGCCAGGGTATTAGTACATAATGATAAGAGCCTTCTCCAGGCTAAACAATCCCAACTGTCCCAGCCTCTCCTTGTATGTCAGTTGCTCCAGTCCATACTGGCCATTATCTATGCTATTCATCTAACACCCACTTATCAAAGTATCTGGAAGTCTTCCTCCTGTAGGGTTGAGAAATTTCTCTTCTACAGGCACAATTTATGTCTGAGTTGCCTAAAGTGGGATGTTTATGGAAACAGAGTTCAGGGCTTCTGGCAGAGGGGGGCCTTGCCCCGTCCATCCTTCCTGGAAAGACTGCTCCTGCTCTCAGCAGGTTGCCACATTCACTGCTTTGACCTCAGGCTGCAGTTTCTGGGCACCTTTAACAGTCTTGTGATGTACTCCTGTGTGTTGAATCTTTGCTTCACCTCTTTTATAATAAGTGGACTTCTTGGAGCTTTGTTTAGTGGCATATTGAAGGTTTCAGAATGTCTTTCCCTGACATTTTGAATTCAAGCTCAGGAGATTAGCGTATGCAATAGTAACATAGGCAGGTCTTGCTCCAGAAGCAACTATGTTATGATCATATGTATCAATATGGTCAGAGGAATAAACCTAATTATTTTGTTTAGTCAGAGTTTAATACAATTTAATTCATTTTGTTTGTCCACTCAGTAGTGTATGGTTGACCAGAAATTCCTCAGGGAAGAATCTCTGTGTGTGCTTTTGAGTCAATTCCATTATTTTCTGTATAATCTCTGTCTGAGAGGTTAGTTATCTAACTAAAAAAAGTTATAAAGCAAGTTCTTGAATTTACACAGTTTGCATAAGCAGGCGTGAAATTTAAAATATAGATTCACCATTTCTTTTATTGCAGTGGGGTGATGATTTACATAGGACATTATCTGCTTGGAAATGAATATTTTGCAGCCACTAAACGCCTCAGGATATAAACTTGTCTATGTGAAAGTAGAAGGGGAAAGGAGATGCCTGATTTTTTTTTCCCATGCAGTAGAAACTGCAAAACATATAAACAGCAGGATGGGATTGTTGGAATTACTTGTACTTGGCATACTCTGAAAGGGGTTTGTTCACATTTGCAAAGCAAAAACAAAAATCTGGAGAGCTGAAACAGAAAATGACCAACTGCAACCAAAGCATTTGCTGCCTATTTGTTCTGAATGTGCAATTGGCCTTGGTCTTTTAATTATAATCTGTAGAGATGGCTCTGTTCCCTACTCACCCTTGGGCTTCCAGGAGTGCTGAGTGCTTAGGGCTTGGGCTGCTAATGCTATAATTGAAACAGCTGCTCTGCTTTCCAAGTACTTTATTCATTCATCTTTTAAAATACTGATGGATCTGTGGCATGTTCCAGGCTTTTTCTGTAGGTATGAATCTCAAACACAGACACTTGCAGAGCATTTGCCACAGCTTTTAGTGTGCTGTCTTCATTTCAAAGAGGGAAGAAAATGGGAGAAGGTGACAAGAAGGCCGCTCTGAGGCCATAGTGGTCTTTGGACTAAATTTGCTTCACCTATAGGAGCAGACATCCTAATTCTCTAATATTCTCAATTACTTAAACTGAAAGTGAATGTAAAATATTATCAGGCCGAAAGGTCATTATTTCTACATTATGCACTGATCTTTAAATTAGCTCACACAGACAAATGCCTCTTGGAATTGTGCTGTAAATGAGCAGAGCATGGTGAGGGCCTGGCACTAATTCACCCTAGGCCAGGGGTTGCTCTGCAGCCCCTCCTTTCTCTCTTGCCTTGGGACAGCAGTGACCGGGCTAAGTTGCTGCTGAAGTCCTTGATAAAGTTTGAAAGCTTCATGCAGCCAGTAGAAGCTGAAGTATACCCATGGTCTTTATGCATTTTCCTTTACCCACTGTTTTTCCTTATCCTTGCATTCAGCTCAGTTCAATATCCTTGCAATTAGCTCAATTGTTGTCTAGAAGAGGTGAGTTTAGTCATCACGTCAAATGAATTCCACTTAGTGGAAAGTCATTCCAATGTGGGCTAATAGCAAAGCTGCTATGAGGCTGACAGTGGCTAACGTGGATATATTCAGTAGGGCTGTGGTGAAAGTGGAGTTACTGACTAAAACACAATCACTTGACTGCTCTGATGGAGCTTTAGCATAATTTCATCTTCCTTCGGCCCACTGCTCAGCACATCCTATGGACTGAGGCAACTCTAATTTCCTTGTGACCAGAATTTGGTATATCCTGAGGCAATTTGCTCAAAAAAAAAGGGTGCAGGAGCATTTGGATTTGAACTCTTCAATTCCTCAGGAGCTGGTTCACCCAAGAACAAGCTGAAACTGCATAAAATCTTTGAGCTAGGCAAAGGTAGGGGCTGCTGTGGTTCATAAGCTTGGTTTTTATTGAACAGTATTGATTATTCTTGGCAGATATGGAGCCTGAGAGCTTTGTGGTTATGCCTGTTAGGGAAAATTAGAGGTCATTGTGGTACTTTGAGAGTCAATAAAACTAAATTTTGATGAAAAAGACAAAATCCTACTTTGAAGTAGGCAACCCATGTAGAAAAGCAGTGAGAGAGGAAAGAAAGTGGGAAATTTACTGTATTTCGTATCAGCCTACAGAACTTGGATTATGGTTGTATTCTGCTCAGGAGAGGAAGAACCCCAAGGAAATAGTTCTAGAAAAGAATACATTGAAAAAATCCTCTTGATGTGGCATGAAACAGATACTTAATGTTAAGAAATGCAGTCTTGGTGTTGCTCCCTACTTTTGCTATCTGTAGGTGACCTGACAATATCTACCCTTGCATGTGGATATTTGGCGTACCTGCAGCCTTATTTGTCTGAAGTGCTCAAAGTTGCAGGTTCATATAGAAACTCATGCTAGTTTAATTTACATGTTATATTGAAAAAACAGAGTTTAAGTCAGAGGGTAGGAATAGTTCCTGAATTTGTTTGGCCTTTTGTACTGAGCTGGGTATTAACTTAATCAAGCCTTACAATACCCTCAAGCACCAAGTATACCTTTTAATACTGATCTTCATAGAAATGTCACAGTGTTTCTAAAGTCACACTGAAATATCATGGCAAGGACCTTTTTCCTCATTTTTTCCTTGTGAAGGAATTGTGGAGTAGTTTTCTTTCCAGCCTTTGCCCAATACAAGTGAGCTTGTGAGACTTGCTCTTTGAGGCTAAGCTCATATTTCTGTGCTTCTGAGCTTTCCAGGATGCTGCAGTGCATGATCTTCCGAGAAGAGTGTCTAAAGGCTAGAGCTATCCCAGAAAATATTATTGAATTGCAGTTTCTGATGTTGTTAGAAAAAAGGACTACTTGAATTTGAAAAACAACCTAATGTAATACTGAGATGAATGGCATTGTCAGGACTGCTATTTTGGGAATGCATGAAAAAGCCTAGGTATTTTCTTTATCACTAAATTCTAAAGACAATCATCGTGTTTTCATGTGCTTTTAAAGTCACTGTTCAAAAGCACCTTCAATTTCATAATGAGCTTTTTGGTTTAGGAACCTTTCTATTTGATTGTTGAGGAGCCAGTATGTTACACTGGAACATCTTGTGGAGTCTGTTTTCTATGCATATTTCTTGTCAAGACTTTTCCTATTTATGCTCAAAGGAAGTGTGTTTGTCAAATGTTGAGACTTACAGGCAAATGTATGCTGAGCTAAATAAAACATCTCCCTGCTTCAGGTTCTGGGAAGCTGAGAAACCAGACAGTGTCTTAAACTCGTATCTGCAGGCAGTGACAGATGCAGTTGGCTACTCCTGACTTCCCTTCTGGATGTTCAGCGTGGCTTGCTCCAGTTCTCTTTTAAAAATACCTAATAATAAATGTAGGAGATTTAGGTCAGTGGGACAGAAACATGTGTGGAAAAACTAGTCTCAACATGTGTGGAAAAATTAGACTTGACTGTTTGTAGCGTTTTTGGACCTATCCAGCAGATGTTACTGGTGTATATGTTGCAAATACGGTAAGATGGGGCAGACATTGCTGTCAGCGCCGGATGTTGCTGTGACTGCACAGCTTTCAACATGGCAACAAACCTCACTGTGGTGGCATTTGTCTCTTTAAAGTTGACATTTCAATTGTTAAGTGGTATGATCTGTCTGACTTCTGAAGTGTCATTTGCTCTGAAGAGCAGACACTGGCCTCCCAAGTTCCTTGTCTTTTAAGGACACTGACAAAGTGACTGTTTTAGTCACTCTCTTTTTTATTTTAACTTCCTTCTCCATTCAAAATTGAGTCATACAATTCAAAGGCCTCTTCCCCAACAGGGTAACTCTTATAATACCTGCTACATAAACAGTAATGGACAAAACTTTTCTGCATTCTGAGCTTCGTATTTCTCAAATCACATCCTTCCTAATGAAGCATTTCTTTCAAATGACTGTGTTTGAAGGAAGTAAATTAAATTGGAAGAGGAAGTTTTTCATCAAGAAATGCATCTTTTATTTTCCTACCTGCAATTTCCTTTCATGTTACCCCTCACATTGCTTGTGCATAGATATCCTCTGTATTGTACAGTTATGTGGGAAGCATTTCACTTATCTTTGTTCTGCACCATATTTTATTCTTATTTACTTATCTACTTTGCATCTCATACGGCACACGCTCTGCCCAATGCAATCATATGCTAACTGTGTGCTGCAGACAGATACTGGCAACAGCTGAAATTATGGAAAAGGTGGTATTTGCTGAGGATTATCTACCAGCCTTTTTGTTTCTGGGAATCTCTAATACCTAGTAAGGCTATTTTTTCTTTTTAACCAGACAGCTTTTTTTGGCGTTTGACCTGATAAAATGGGTTTTAGGAGCCTCTTAGAGTGTCTTGTAGTGGGCAGGAATGCCTGAAGAAGATGGTCTGTAAACCCTTCTAAACCTAATGATTCAAACATTTCTTCATCTAGTCTTTAATCTTTCTTTAGCTCTATTGATGTCTGATTTTCATGTCTAGGTTATTACAGCTGCTAGATAATTGCAACATATTCATAAAGGATACACAGTTAAGCACAGCTGTTCTGTTAAGTGAAATCTCTCACTCCCTCTTTGAACCTAGCTTTGAACCTAAAATCTTTCATGGCTTTATTTCCACCAGATAGGTCGTGAGCAGATACAATATTCCTACTTCCCTCTACCTGTGCCATGAAAAGCTACTGCTGAGTGTGGAGGTAAAAATGCTGGTTTAATTGGTCTCCCAGACACAGCTGTTGAGAACTAAATCATTTCAAAGTATTTTGCCACTACTTTTTCTTTTGAAAAGACATTCTGTCTTTCTGAAGCCTTGACAGTATTTGGCTATAATTAGGATTAGATTGTTTTACTTTCAATATTTAAATAAAAAAATGAAAACTACTCTCAGCACACCTGAGCAGTGTTGTACATTGTGTTGAAAGGATGGAGTTTCCTTCTGATCCTCAAAGGCAATTAAGTTACTCCCTAAAGCATTAAATTTAATTACCTTCATCATAAGCAGCAAGATGCAGTGGATTAGGACATAGGAATAAGAATGAGAAACTTTTATCTCTGATCTTAGTTCTATTTAGCTACTGACTAAAGTAATCACATAACCTTGCTGTGCCTCCTTTTCACCCACCTGGAAAATGAGGTGTTTGATTTCTTTGCTAAGGTGCTGTGAGGTCTGTAAAACCACCTAAAGTTTCATGGTTTGTGTGAATGCTCAGTGTTCCTGGGATTGCCTGGGCTTACATGTTGCCAACAGTTATAGCAACATTGTTTCATACAATGAAATTTCACTTTTTGGTATTGTTAGTTTTGTTAAAGTAGGTGTAATCAAGCTGATATGCAAATAGGGAGAGGGCAACAAGAGGAGGTGACACTAAAGAGCCATCGTGCCCCAGAAAAATCTGCTGAGCTATTCTTTTCGCATCAGTTTGGGTGCTACATTTTGTATGTGATAACTAATTTTAGCATACCAGGAGTGCCTCCAACTATGTACTGCTCAAGAGGCAGAAGAAATTTCCATTGTGTGTGGTTTAACTGGAGAATGCAAAGGAAATTTCAGGGCCAGATGAACACATTCCTCTGAACAAGCTGTTGAGTTCTATTGTACTTGCAATTGCAGAAGTCTCTTACTGGAGTGATTAGCCGTGTCGTGTCCATGGGGAGCTCACACAAAAAACATCAGAACTGTTTATTTGCTATGATGAAGTAGCTAATTAAAATAATTGGTTCTGTCATTTAAAAAAACAAAAATGCTTTCTCACATCTCAACCGCTCTTGTCTGATAGTTTTTATTTGATGAGTTTCTTAGCATGTCTGGAGCACTAAGTTTACATTTTGGAATGGTCAGTAACAAAAACTGTCAGATAAAAATCTGTATTACTCATTTGACCGACTTTTTGAAAGAATTAGCTGAATTAATAATAACCCTGCCATTTATTTGGTGGGTTACCTTGCAGGGAAAAGTTGATTACTGTCTTGGAAAGAGATTTGCCCTCCACTGCACAGCATAAGTTCATCATGTG
Source organism: Acrocephalus scirpaceus scirpaceus (assembly GCA_910950805.1). NCBI lineage: Eukaryota > Metazoa > Chordata > Aves > Passeriformes > Sylviidae > Acrocephalus > Acrocephalus scirpaceus. Next base: position 15,482,846 of record OU383775.1, on the reverse strand, counting down.
ACTTTGAATCCCTCTGCAGTTCCTCTGCTCTTTATTTCAGGGCTGAGTCAGTATTAAATCCCATTAAAAGTTTCTCATTTTTAATCACAAAAATAAGATTTAATTGTCAGCGTGCAGTTCTTCAGTCAGTTCCTTTTCAGTTCTTCACAGCACTCAAATGTAAGTTATTTTCAGAGCAGGGAATTTTCTTTAAACAGGTTAGGAGGGCAAAATTTTTGTAACAGTGATTTTTCTAAGAGACATTCAGGAAAGCAATTGAAAAATATTTTAACTCTGTGGAAGTTAACAAGGACAGATTTTTTTTTCTTAGGTTTTATCTTCTGCCATTTTAATAACTTTTCCCCATGTAGAGTGTTTTCCCATTTGTTGTGGTTGTGTAGTATGCTCTCTGTACAGGAGAAGAGTCTACTACCAAAGAAACTGTAGTGGCTTAATTGCAAACTTCCATTGTTGGCCAGGAATAAGTAGAACATAAAAAAATATCCTTCATGGGCAACTTGTGTTTCACTGAAGCCTAAAGCAGTTTCTTCCATATTTCAATATCTTCTCAGCTGTACAGTTCTCAGTAGAGCAGATCTACAAAGGAGCTCAGCATCGCAGTTCTAGAAAGAGGATAGATTTAACCTCCTTCCCAGCACTCATTAGGTCATATAATTGCATTTTGGAGTCAAAATCTTGTTGGTCTCCTGTTGTAGGCAAGGTAATTACTCAATGCCTGACTTACTGGTCAAACCAAGCACAATTACAGCACATTTTCTTGGGAGAAGGTAGCAGTGGTTTTAGTTTCATCTTAAAAGCACTAAAAGAGTAACAGGAAAGAAAATAATAGAAATTTTTTTTTTTTAAGTTTTGTTTTTTTACTAACAAAACTTTTATGAAAGCATCTTCTAAAGGCATTTTGAGGAAAGGGCAGGGAAGCATTCTTGGAACCACTCAAAGGGATGTTAAAGGTCTGATCCAATGACACTAATAAAGGTCTCAACTGTATTTAACCTACCAGTTACAGTTATGTCTTGGTTATGCAAAAGGCCAAAGAAAAGGGTAGAAAGACAATTGGCATTAAATCAATAGAGGAAAAGGGATACCATTTTTCTTTCTCCTAAAAAGTAAAGTTTTCCTATTTTTCTTGCTCTTATAAAGTAAAATTATCAATGAGAAGAGGAATTAACATTGCAAACTTTGTGTTGCACATCAAGAATCTCCTCCTTTAATCTAAAATAATCTCTTGCATTATTTTACAGTATTTCTATTTGTTGCCATTTTTCGAGACTGTCATCATGCTTCAAACTCTGGACCTGGTGTCATTTAAATAATTTTAAGATCGGTAAACTGAAATTACATTAAAGTTGATAGTTAAAAAGAATTACAAGACAATATATTGTATTGTTTGAATTAATAAAAAAAAGCATTTACGCAGACTTTTATAGGTTATTTTGGTTTTAATCTTCTGTCTCTATGAATTTTATTGACATACTCTTGAAAACATTTTTAGTTTTCTGTTGGCTGGAGCTTGAAAAGGTCTAATCTGGTTCTTCCTTTTTGCGGTGCCCATTAATTATTGAAGCAAAGGAAAGTCTGAAGCAGTATGGAGGCAAGATTAAAACATATTATAAACTTCTGCATAATTATACAAGGGCATGCAGGATGAAAAAGGTTATATTCTTTCCCCTATTTATCCATTTAAAAGAAAAAATTCTCTTTTGGACTCCTAGTGCAAATTTTAATGCCATCCTTAACAAGGTTTCATTCTCAAAAATCAGCTTCTAATATTTTCACTCCTGCAGGTGGATTTTGATGTGAAATACTCTGACACAGCTGCTGTTATTTTTATTTAATTTTGTAATTCCCAAAAGTTTGCAGAACCTTTTACCAAAGAGATGAAATCTAAGCCCTTGCCAAGATACTGCATTTCCCTCACAGTCATACCATGATAAGTTCTGGTAGCAACAGGAGTATTTTAGTTGAGAGCCTGGACTTGAAGAAATAAAATCACACTGTCACTCAATTCAGCTGTGAGGAGTCTGTTAAATTCCACAATTTTGGTTCTGGGAAAGTGGAGGTGAACCTCCAGAGAGAGCAGAATACAGCTGGAATTCACAGAACATTTTCCCCAGGGAGGGAGAGGAGATAGTTGGAAGTTGTTGTGTTCCCTTAACACGCTATTAATTGTTGCTGGGAGCACATGAGCTGATTCATGACCTTGGAGGGCCCATGCAGCTCATCATTCCCCCCAACACAGTTCAAGTGCAGTTAGGCCTGATTTACTAGGATTTGAGTATTGGTTCTTTGGGGCTTTTTGCTAATAATTTCCTTATTTTTCTTGTAAGTTGAAGACTTGCTTTCAAATTTTCTCTAAAAGTGAGAAAGCAGTGGGTCTGTCAACGCTAGGACAGTATTTTGGCTGAAACTTAACTTCTGCCTTTGGGCCAATGCAAACTGCACTCCACTGAAGACATAGGTGGTGACACAGGTGGCAGCACAGGTGTCAGGCTGGCTGACAGCACAGAAATTATTTCTAGATTAGAATTAGTTGGAAGTCTGGGGAATGATCACAAAGATGATTGCTCTACATGGCTTGTCAAAACCAGAATCCCAAAGCTTATTGCGATCAAGCATTTTGAAACCCCTTTTTACCAGGATGAAAGAGTATGCGAATGTTAATTGGATTCAAAATCATTAGCCATGAAGGCAGACAAATGCAGGATTTCAAGTATTCTGCTTGAGACTTTACTTGAGAGTTCTAGTACTTCTCTTTTTTTAATGCACTACCTCTAAGAGATCATCCTGACTTGCACTTGCAATTAATCAGTGCTGGCATTACCCAGAGGAGCATGCAAAACGACATCCAAAGCATTAGTGTATTGATTAGCATTAATCAGGAAAGCATTCCTTCTGAAGCTACATGCTGTATGAACAACCAGAGTGTCTAAACTACCACTCCTAAGTTTCCATGACAACTGGATTGTGGCTTCTGAAACCTAGAGCCTGGTCAATTTCCTCATGGATGGGAGGCTTAAGAAAAGTTAGGTTGCAGAGAAGTTCTTTGGCTGGTTCAGGATCTAGCACCTCACCCTCGCAAGGGCTGGGAGAGGCCAAAGGTTGTCTCCATCACACCTTCACATTAAGGACTGAGTATGAAGAAGCCATTTGAAAATTTAGCCCTTGCTCTCCTGTGTAAACCTGGGCTCAGGTTCTGTCAGCAGCATTTTCTGTTTTGGAGGAGAGCCTTCTGATAGAAACTCTAGGTGTTGCCCAGCCTTTCTTCAAGCAACTAACTCTTTATAGGTGACATATCCAGGTCTGAACTTCTCTAAAGTCTGAAAATATTTGTATCAAGGATTTTGGGTTACTCTGCCACTGAAGACCACAGTGTTATTAGCTTCTGTCTAAACTGATGTATATTGCAGATTCTAGATATCTGAGCCAATTTCTTTCTTACTGCAGCTTCAGCGAAAGACCTGATGGATCTGACTTGTAACAAGACACTGAGCAGTGCCTAAACAATACAACATAGTGTGTTGCTTTGCAGCATAAAAGTTTGAATTAAAATGTTAAACTGCAGCATTTTTTATTACTTGAGGCAATATCCAGAGAGATCATCATGGCTATTATGGCCACTGTTGTGGTAGGCCATGATGCTGAAGGCTATGTGATGATAACTCTGGGTACAATAAGTGATGCCTTTGTCCTTGCAGTTGTCAGCTTACTGGGCTAATTCATCACTCTGTAGAGTACTTGGAGGTCATGCAGAGGATAACAGGAATAATCTGTTACCTGCTATTGTTTGCTTTTGGGTCCTATGTTTCACAAATGTGGAATGGTTGAGATTGGAAGGAACCCTTAAGATTGAGTAGTCCAACTTCCCTTCTTGATGCGGGGTGAGCTAAAGCAGGTTACCCAGAGCTATAGCCACTCCCATTTTAAATATCTTGAAATAAAGACTCCATAAGATTTCTGGGAAACTTGTTCCAGTGTTCAGTCACCCTTAAAGGAAGTAAGCTGTCTCTTGTGTTTTAATGGAATTTCTGGTCTTTCAGTCCAAGTGACTTGTGCTTGCCTGTTGTCCTTTTACTGGATACCCCTGTCCAAATCTCTCTCCTTTTCATTCACCCATAACATATCAACACTGATAAAATCCTTCCTGAGCCTCCTCTTCTCCAGGCTAAGCAATCCCAATTGTCTCAGCCTCCTCTTGTATGTCAGAAGCTCTAGTCCCTAAATCTTCTCTGTGGCTGTTTGCTGGACTCATTTCTGCAACTCATGTCTGTCTTGTGCTGGAAAGAACTGCACTGGACCCAGTTCTCCAGAAGCATCTCTCCAGTGCTGAATAGTGAGGAAGAATTGCCCCTTTGATCTGTGGTTCCCAGTGCAGCCCAGGAAACTATTGGCCTTTCTTGTCGCTGGGGGCACATTTCTAGCTTAGGCTCAGTATTTTGTACACCAGGACCCACAGGCTGTCTTCTGCAAAGCCACTTTCTGGCCTGTGCTGAAGCATAAGATTGTTCCTCCACAAAGGCAGGGCTTTGCATTTCTTTTTTCTCGAACTTCATGAGGTTCCTGTCGACCCAAATTTCCAGCCTGTCAAGACCTCTCAGTGGCAACCCAATTGTCCTGTGTATCGATTGCTTCTCTCTGTCTTGCTGGAAGCTTGTTGATAGTGCATCTTGTCCCATGGTCCAGGTCATTAATGAAGACAGAAAACACTATAAAAGCAGAGGTGTACCCCTAGTAACTGGCTTCCAGCTGGACTTGGTACACTGATGATGACTCTCAAAGCCAGTTCACCTCACTGCCCACTCACAGTCTGTGCTTCCATCAGTCAGTGACGATGGCATGGGAGACAGTACTGGAAACCTTATCAAACTCAAGATAAGCAACATCCACAGCTCTCCTCCCTCCTCAAGCAAGTCTATCAGTGCAGAAACCTGTCAGGCTGGTGAAGTGTGACTCCGACATGAGGAGGTTCAATACATGGTGGTCCCCCATTTATCCCAAAAGATGACTCAAGTAGCTTTCTGTTACCTTGCTAAAATGCATCTAAAATTAGATTCATAACATGTAAGCCACTGATAGAAATTTAATAAAGCTACTAATAATCATCATCTAATACATATTGGTTATGCTGAAGTAGATCTTGCTGATGCTGCTGCCAGACAGCCTATATATAGTACAGGATGTGCAAATGAGTATGGGTCTGGGTAATACAGTGTGTTGTATAGGAGGTCTGGAGATCAGAGTCCCAAATCTGTCACAAAATGATGGCAGAACTGATTCCTATCTGAATTTGCCCACAGGTGTCTCTGCTGATCCTGGAGCTATTTTTAGTATCCTGGATAAACCCAGCAGTTAACCTCATCTTTGTCTCCAATGTAAGAGGCTGATAGTTTGTAGTTCTTTTCACACGAATCTCTGAATCTCAGGCAACCTATTGTAGGAATTTGTACCACGAAGTATGAATATATTTTGTAATGAATCTGGGCTTGAGTGAGTCTGCCTTTTCCAGTCTTGCATTGTGGTGATATAAGACACCTGCTTGGCAGCAGCTCTGGGAGTTAATAAAGTTTCTGTGGTAAACTATGAGAGGCCTGAGAATCTCAAACTAAACTTATTGCACCAGTAACTCAAAAAAGCAATTCCTAAAACTCCTGGCACATTTATCCAAAGGGTTAGCAGTAGCACAGAAATGGAAATCATTATTGAGAGCCACTGTGTACTTGGAATTAAAATCCATCAGTCTTCTGAAGCTGAGAAAAACAATTTTCATGACAGATGCTTTTGTATTTCATAATCAAAATTAATCTAGGGTTGGTTTTGGCTCTATTTGTAGGGAAATTCGTATCCTCTAATCCTTATAATATACCTAAGTTGAGATGACATCAGAAGAAATAACTCACACAGAAGCTAAGTATTTAAAATACTCTCAATGCTTTATTCTATTTAATTTCAGCCAAAGTAGATTTATCTTTTGGGGTAGTGGGACAGAAAAAGAGTGAGGACACCAACATCCTCCTCTCAAGTGGGAGCCTAGAGCACAGAAGGTGGAAGATGAGATGTGGAAATGAAAATAACTGTAAACAAAAAAATGAAATTTAGCAGTCTATTTTCACTCCTCTCAATGGAGAAAGAGGGAGGAGGACACCTAGTAAATCATTAAAAAGCTGCATTTGCTTTTCTGAGTTGCATGTTGAACTGCAATAGCTGCCAGCAGGGTCCTTCTGCAGCCCTTGCTTAGGACTTTTCTTTAGGTCCTTCACATACCTATCGGCAGCTTCCTTGCCTGCTGGGAATTTCGTTTAGTTCAGTGGAGCATAATGACCCCACTGTGTCCCTGCCTCTGGAACCAAGAAAAGTCTCCTAGCTTTTGTCACAGTGTAGGATCTGCAATTTGGGATTGATCCATGCTCATAGCAAGCACAAATGGTGGCCAGTTGGTGCAAATGTCATACACACATGTTGTTATGTTTCCTTTCAGAAGGGTATCTTAACTTCACAACATCCAAATTTTGGCATGCTTCTGGAGAAAGAGATGCCAGATAAACTGTGTACCTTCTTCTGCTCAGAAGATCTGAGGGGTTTAAGAGGGTTCCCTTCCCCCACCAAAAAGTGTTTTCACAGCTCATGGATGAGCACATATACAGAGAGGCAATGGGGGTACTTGAAATATTTTTGTAAGAGCAATAAAAAAAATATGGGGTTTTGTCAAAGGGCAATGAAAAATTTCTGACAACTAGAAATGGATATAGTCTTCCCCTAAAATGCTTAATATTGGTGTTTAAAAACAGCTTAAGGAAACACAGTAAGATTTTGTTGCAAAAGTTGCAGCTGGAGCTGCACTTCCTAATAGGCTTTGTTAGGCCCTGTTGGTTTGTTAGTCTGCAGCTGACCACTTACAGTATGCTACAGAGGCTTTTTCCCTGGTGCTGAATTCTTCCTGTAACAGAAATGTGAAAAAATGAATTAGTAGTGGCTGAGTGACTTTACAGAATGTCTTGTCTCTGATCATGTTTATGGTTAGTGAGCAGGCCCTGATAAACTGGAGTGAAACAGGGGATGGGATTCATATCACTGCTGAGGTAATGCATGCCTCTTGGGAAGCAGCCCTTCACAAACAGTGTCAAGTGGTTTTACTGGCAGCCTGTGCCCAAGGATGAAAAGGGAGATGGGCTGGACCACTTTATTGTACAAGTATTTGATTCCTTAACGTTTTCCTTGCAGAATTCCAGTATATTTGCAAAAAGACAGATAGTTGTATTTTTACTGTCTACTTTTGCAGGATACAGAGGTAGAATCAGGGGTCTAGGAATAGTTCTTGTGCTTTCTGGCTGGAAGTTATTTCAGGTAAACCAGCAGACCTAGCTGATCAGAGGGGAGGAATTGGACATTAAAGACAGCCAGGCATTGATATCTTCTAGCATCTCTGGGAATAAATAAGTTCATACAGGCTTTTTGTTCTCCTTTACTCTTTGCTTCAACTTAGTTTGCTTGTTGCCCTCTTGGAGCGTGGATGTTAATCTCCAGGGCTACTAATTCACTTCCTTGATTTACTTGCTGGGAATTTTTGTCATTTGGGAGGGAGATAAGTAGGAAAAGAGGGACAGGAAGTGGAGGAGCAGAAATGGCATGTTTTAGATGTGGTGCTTCGTGCATCACATGGGTAGATGTTCCTGCTAACTGCTTTAGAAGCAAAGCGTGTTACCTCAACTAGTAATGCTGTGCTGGGAAATACAGCAATTGTACAGCCCTGGAGACTGCTTATTTCCTGAGTGACTAAGAGACTTCTTGGTGAGACTCAGGAATGATATTTAAAGGGGGTGTGCATGTGTGCTACAGATTTCACAGCTCGCCTTGCAGAGAGTTAAGCTTCCTTTAAACAGCAGGCAGACATCTGGGGGCACAGAAGTGTCACAGAAGAGAGCAATAAACTACTGTTTAGTCGGGTTTCCATGTCTTAGCTTGGGTGCTTAGAATCTTGCTTTTGCAAAATCCATGGGAGGGAAAGTCCCTGATCATGGGGCACTATGAAGACTGTGGTAGGAGGCACAGTGTGACCAGTCATAAGTACAGCTGCTCCTTTGAGGTATTTGGTATTGGTAAAGTAGCCTTTCTTACAGCTCTTCTCCTTTGTTCTTTCCTCTTGCTTTATGATGAGACCAGATGGGTGTTGCTTCAAAGGAGAGTTGGACACCTGGAGAAACCATTTCAGATCTCTCTGGAGTATATTCCTAATGGGAACAAGAGCATGGCAGCCGTGGATTCCTTCGCCATGAAGAACTGCACTTCAGGTAACAGATTTTTTTTTGTTTCTACTCATAGCACTTTAATGCCTTTTTGGAGAGAAGCATGATTTCTGACTGCTGCAGACACCACAGAAGGAAAAGGTTTCGTCAAGTAAATAATTTAAATGTAAAAAAAATAAAATAGGGTCCCTCTCAGGGAAGGATTTTTTTCAATGTTGCCTTAAAACTTTCCTTTAAGAAGTTAAAAACAAGTTGGTTGGGTTGGGGGTTTTCTTTCCCCATTTGGAAAGAATAGCTGTGAAAATTTAATTCTGGGAGAAAAGCAGCCATATTCATCCTGGCTTGCCAGATGCATATCCTGACAACTTCACTTTTCTGCAGCAGAAAGTAGAACAGGTGAGGGGTTCCTAGACAGACATCTTGCAAGCCATCTTTTTTTTTTTATGTTCGTGGTTACAAATTTCAGGGTTGCTTTTTAAACAACTGTGGAAAACTTGATTCTAATAAAGTATGCCTTTCTTTGGCAATGTTCCAAGGTGGTTATTGCTGAGCAGCCCCTAATAGCTCCATGTAATGTGTGGAATTTTAATAATGGGCAATCTAAATGGGGGTTACTTTTTTAAATACAAGCTATGTAATCAATCCAAGTATGTAAATTCAGTGCTCTATGCCAGAAGCAGCTGCATATTAGTTCTACCAGTTTTATGGACTCTGTGAATCATACTGAAATCTTTAGGTGGCATGTCAGTGAGGAATATTACTACTTATAGCTCTTAACCCATTACTTTTTGTCCATTTTATTTATTTGGAGTAGTGCTGAGTTGAGCTGCATGTCCTTCTTTTCAACCTCTCTAGGACAGGAAAATGTGCTGCAGAACATACATTATTTTGGTCATTTACCTTGCTCTCCACAAAGGCCAGTTCTATTAAAGGATTTATTGCATTGTTTGTACATAAAGGTACTCTCTACGCTCCAAGAAGGAGCAGTCTGACATTGTGCTGGAAGCAAAGGCATGTTCAGACAGAAGGTGTGTGTTCTGCTGCTGGTGTAAGGACACAAGTCATCCACAGTGCTTTGGGAATGCAGGGCAACAGACTGTGGGCACAGGAACTCCTCTCTTGGGAGCACTCAAGGGTGAGCCAGAGGTGCTAGACTGTGAGGTCTTACCAGTACCAAGCACTGTTGTGCAGATGATGGATGTCAATGCTAAGGCCATTAAGATACATTCTGAACAAAAGAAGGAACAAATCTCCCATTTTGCCTGCAGATTTGTAGCAAACAGCTACTCCTCTGCCCTGCTTATAGGACAGTGTAAGGACAATATCACCAGAGAACAAAACCACTTGTTCTCTTATTTTCATTTGGTTTAGGTTGCTAAGCTTTTTGTGCACAGCTGAAGATGTGGTGGTGTACTTTTTTGAGGAAAGAGGTGATGATGAGCACTGAGGAAGACACCTTAAGCTTGGAGAAAATAGGGAAAGCAATGAGAAAAGATTAATCTAAATCTAATTTTTCTGCAGCTGTTAGAAGCCTTTGGGCAGCTTAGCTACATAGATAACTTAATGCCACTGAAACACATAAAACATGGGTGAATTTGAGAAAGAAACATCTGAGAAATAAAAACATGCCTTCAGCCTAATTTTTCTAAGCTTTTTGAAGACCATAAACACAATTTAAAAATAAATCAAGGTGTACATACGATCTTAGGAAGTTAGGCTACTATTTTCAGCGGTGCAGGTATAGAAAAAATCACAGAATCTGCTGAGTTGGAAGGGGCCCGTCAAGATTATTGAGTTCAAATCCCAGCCCTGCACAGGACACCATAAGAGTCACCCCATGTGCCCAAGAGTATTGTCCAAACCCTTTGTTAACTCTGTCATGCTTGATGCTGTAACCCCTTCCCTGGGGAGCCTGTTACAGTGCCTAACCACCCTCTGAGTGGAAAACAACAAAAGCTTGAAGAAGGTCAAAATTTGAGGTTGGAATTTTCTTTTGCATATTGAACATTTCATTTATTTCAGTTCCTTAATCATGGAAAAGATTTTGCATAGAAAAAAAAATGCATCTGATCTGAAAAAATAACAGTTTATATGGGATTGAATGAGAAATTAAAATTAAAAACTTAAATAGATTCTGATGCTAATAAAATTCTGCATTTTTAAAAAATTAAAAATTAAAAAATTCTTGTTAATTTTCACTTGAATATCTTCACATTTCCCAATTCCTGTAAGAGAAGGAAAAATCTTACAATGTTTTCTCAACCTGAGGATTTGATTCTGATCAGAGAGCCCCTACAGTAAGTGCAAAGACTGCTTGTACTTCCATAGGTTTTGTCTCAGGACAACTAACAGGTAGCATTGCCTGGACTGCTACAACCAATTGATTTTCAATTACTGACTTAAATGTGAAGCAAATTGTGTTTGTCAGTGTGTAAAACCTAAGCTATTGATTGCCTAATTCTCTTTCTTACAACTTACTATTTAAAAAGTGCAGTAGCCAAAGCAGAAAAAAAAAATCTACAAATTGCCGAGAAGTAATATATTAATTTAATAACATCAGTTAAGAAATTTGTTACTTATACAAGTAAAGTAATTGTGCATAATTGCTTATACAGTGGCATTTTATAATTAAGGGTAATTTCTAGTAATAAAAATAGAGTTCATTTCCTAAGTAATGTATTGACTTATTTATGATATTTAATGGGTTTCTTACTGATTTTTATTGCAGTTGTAAATTAATTAATTTGCTAACTTATTTCCAAAAGTCTTAATTAAAGTATTTATTATTAGGCACAAGTAAATGACAAGACATTGTTTTACTTAGCAATATTCTATTTACCAATTCTAAGTAAATTTTTACCTAAGGGATGTGGAGACCAAATGCTTCTGAAATGTCTTAAAGGTTTAATGATGCCTCAGGGCTGTTAAAAGCAGTTATTTCAGACACTCAGCCTGTCCGAGAGGAAGCACTTAGCTTTCAAGTTTTCAAGCTCAGTAAGCAACATAAAAACTATTTATTTTGGAGGGGGGAGAGACTGTGTGTTGTTGATTAAGTTAATGCTTCTGTCCACTCAGCAACAGCCTTTTATCAGTAGATACTGAAAGCACACAGAAACACACATTACCTTCAGAGCTGGTAGGCAGTTAGTTCTGTAATGATCTGATGGCTGTAATATGTATGCAAATTTCTGAAAGTTGGAATAAAGGTTGTACTAAAGGCAAAATCTTTGATCTAAAGCACAGGACCTCTCAGGAAAGGAAAAATTTTGAAGGTCAGGAGGTGATTTTACTGAAAGAAGAGATAGCAAAGGATGAGTAAAAATAGAGACTTAAAGCATGTCTGAAGAAATATGACCAACTGCCAGATAGAATTTTTCATGATTCCACTTGATAAATATTCTAGCAACAGATTTATGAATCAGCTGCAGGAGATCAATAAGGGCTTTCTCCAGACAGGATTGATTATGCATCTGAATCATCACTAAAATGATGTTTCTGTGCATTTGGACAAAACCTGGATATGTATCATTTCAGTTTTCCCACATGCTTTCTTTTTGCAGTTTGTCTTATAAATAAATTCGATGACAGGATGTTGTGAACTTAATGAAATACCAGTGAGCTCCTTTTCAAAAAGAGTTCTTGATGCTTCCTATTGTAAAATTGCCATGAAAATTTAACCTCTTCCCAACAGAAAACTGAGATTATATCAGTGTATGAGAGAGAATCACAGAACAGGCCAGGTTGGAAGGAATCTCAAAAGCCCATCTGGCATAACCTTTTGTATGAAAGGGAGTCTAGGTGAGATTATCTAGAACCCTGACCAGCTGCATCTTGAAAACCTCCAGTGATGGGGATTCTACTACATCCTTGGGGATTTGCTCCAGGCACTGCATCTTCTCATTGTAAAAATAATTAAACATACATTTCAAATTGTAGTCCCACATGACACACAGCTCATTTAGATGTTAATAATTAATTGGAAAAAAAATTGTATAACATTTGAGTAATTCTCATTTAGGTAGAATTGCAAGATTTTTACAGAAGTTTTATTAAACCAGTAGATTGTGACAATTGTTTGTGTTTCATTATTTGCTTGGTTGTATTTATGGGATGGAGGAGAGAAGGTATGAACCTTTAGTAGAAGCAACCATGTCATCTTATATGGTCTGGAGATCCACCTCTGTCCAGAAATTCGGGGGAACAGATGAACAGAACAATGAGCAGTCAGTATTTTGTCACTGTTACAAAACTGAAAAGTAAACATGATTAAAACAGTAATCATAATTTCAGAAGTAGCTGGCTCTATCTGAGGTTTAGGATTAACATTTACCGTAATATTACTTGGCATATCCAGATATTTTTTGTGTAAAAGAAGCTGGATAATTTCCTTTGGCATTAATGCCATGGTTACGAACCTTACCAAGCCAGAGAAAAGATCCAGAGCTAATTGAAACCAGCAGGATTATTCGGTATGTTGGTATTATGTTTCTTCATTAAAAAAAATAAAATTAGGCCGATTGGCTGCATTTTCCATCTAGCGGCCTATGCTACTTATACAGCTCAGCTGGTGTGGTTTTCCTGCAGGTCTAATTTCACTAAGTAGGCATTTGAAAAAGCCTTACTATTTTAAGAATATTTGCTTCCAAATGCTTTGGCGACCACCTTCTTCCTCATTCACCTCTGCTCCCTCATGAGCTATGACTGATTATCTTGACTTCAGCTTGTGTGCCAAAAACTGTCTCTAACCTGCTTGTGTTTTAATCCTGTAGGGATCTTGTGTTGGAGAAAATATTGCTTTGCAGATGAGGGTGGTGGCTGTAGTGAGGTTAAATCATTTTAAAGTCATTCTAAAGTGACAGTTATTTCACTTGTGGTTTGTGCCAATTTAAGTAAAATAAATTTAATGAACTTGTTATGGGGATTATCTTTGTTTTCACTTTCATCTTTTTAAAATGAAGCTATTGTAATGCTAGGAATAAAAAAATTAAGCAAATTTGGTTTTAATATTTCTTCCAGAAGATGCACAGTAACTCAATTAGTGGTAGAGTAGCTTCCTGCAGTAATGAATTAGTGATTATGCATTTCTGTTACTGGCTTGATTCTTGCAGATCCAGATTTAGACAGTAGTGTTTATGTTTAATAATTTAATCTATTTAGAGCCTTCATGTGCTCATCAAAGGGACAGCGGGGGGGGAAGCAAATCTGAATATCTAGAGAATTTGGTTTTTATAGGTCTGCCATGCCAGTTTGGTGATGAATGGGACAGAATGTCCTATTGTTTTATTTAGTAACCAACTGGCCATATATTTGGGGTTGTAAGATATGGAGGAGGGAGCTATAAAGAAATGTTTTAGGTAGTGTAATAATGCACTTAAACTCATCTTAAATAGCTGTTTTCATGCAGAGGGTGGAAAGGCTTGAATGTGCCACAGCAATTCCAAATAGGTATGCCTTACCAGAGTGAGCAGGTTCATCCTCTCAAACTCAGAAAAGGTTAGGTGATTTGGATTAAGAAACAGAATTGAGAAATCTTAGCCTTTAAAATCCAAAGCCTTAATAGTCTGAAGAGAAGGACCTGCTCATAAGAAGGACTAGGAACTGCTCAAGAGACTTTGCAAATGTTGGCACTTGTGGGTCTTAAGTACTTTTTAACACCTTGAAGAATTGGCCAATACATTATATTTTTAATGCTGTATATGATTTTTATCCTGACCTTCTCCTTTAATTAAGGCTTATTTCAACAGGGGAGCCATTGATTCAGTGAAAGAAAATGAACTCTGTAATCTGCTTTCCCCAAATTGAACTTATTTTTATTACTATTAATTGCTGCCACTTACTTCTTGTGATGTTTTAACTGCTTGGATTTATTGGAACAATCATAGGATTTTCTATTATCACTTGAGAAATGGGAAGGACAATGATGATTTACAGATGACCCAATAATTCTAAGCTGGTATTACTCCAGATTCAAAGATTTATGCAATCTGACTCCACTGCATAAGTAGATGACAGTCTCACTCTCCTTTTTCTCTCCATAATAAACCCCAAAAGACTGCTAGCCTGTAACAGCCCTGAGAACAAGGATCTCAAGGGAATTGAGATCCTTGATTTTGCAAAAGAAGGAGTCAGGGATAGTTTTGCTCTGAGTTTTGGTTTATATCCATGAAGTTCCCTATCAGCTGTAGGAAAGTTTTGTTAGTTCAAACAAGACTGATGTTTGGAGTTAAGAGCTGACCATGCAACTTGATTCATGTATGCGAACAACTGCAGTGGTCTTTGTGAAGAACTGAGAGACAGTGGGGAAGCTTTTAAAGAGTCAGAACAGAAGGAGGAGGTGATTGAGCAGAAAGGAAATGAGTTAGGCTGAGTCAGCAAAAGAAGAGAAACAGAATTCCAGAATGGTTTGGGTTGGAAGGGACCTTAAAGATCATCTAATTCCAACCCCCCTGCCATGGAGAGAGACTCTTCCCACTAGACCAGGTTACTCAAGGCTAACTTGGCCTTGAACACTTCCAGGGATAGGGCAACCACAGCTTCTATGGGCAACCTGTTCCAGTGCCTCACCACAGTGAAGAATTTCTTCCTAATATCTGATCTGAACATCTTCCCTCTCAGTTTGAAGCCATTCCCTCTTGTCCTGGCACTACATGGTCCTGTGAAAAGTGTCTGTCCACCTTTCTTGTAAGGATCTCCTCAGGTAATAGAGAGGGGGAGAAATGAGGAAAGGAGAGATGGTGATAAGCTGCTAACGCTGAAAGCAAACGGACAGGATATCGGGCAGGAGTAATTGGTCTAGATGGTGGAAATGATTAAAAAGTTTGACCAGTTAGAGACTGATTGGAAGAAACACTTACAATCCAATTAATTAACTGGAGCAATCAAGCTTAATCAGATAGTCACTCAATCAACCAAACTGAACTAACTAGGTGGATAATCTGTTGAACCGGCAAAGAAACCAAGTGAGGGAAAAGCAGTGAATTGTCAAAATTTAATGAAATGCACAAGAATTAATCCATTAACATTTAAAATTTTCAAAAGCAAAGATAAATATGTAAGATCTGTATGTTCAGATGGGAACTAGTCCCTTTTTGTGGCACATCTCGCCAGAGCCTCAGAGGCGTTAATGAGCAAAATAGGTTTAGGAAAATGAAGAACAAGAATGAGGAGAAGATGGCACAATAAGGAAAGAAGATATTCTGTGCTTGCTTGAAAATGAAATAATGCCAACAGCAAGAATCTTATTTTTTTTAAAGCCTGCTTAAGTGTCACACAAATACAGATGGTGGCTACTGAGGTGGTTACCACTTCTCTGTTGTAGTGCAATGCATACAAGATTGAAAAAAAGGTGTAATTCCTCCTCTTTCTTCATGGGGTAGAGTCCTCTAGATTTTGGCTCAGGGCACTTCTATACCTCAGGTCTTATCCTCTGAAATGTTCAAGTCCGAGTTGGTTTCTGTGTCTGAGAGGTCTCAATGTAAAATCTGCCCCAGTCGTGCTATAAGACCCTGTCCAGCTCTTCCCTCATTTTGTCCAAAGCCTTCCCCTTTCTGGCTTAGAAGCCCTGTTTGCTTTGTCCTGCTTTTCTGTTTCTGCTAGGTCTAATGCAGTCAGCTTTCCGAGCAAACCAATTGCTAAATCAACCCATGGGCATGTTTTTTACAATCCTGCACAGTATCCAGCATGGGAGAGGTGTGGCACCTTGGTGCCAACACTGATGGATGCAGTGACACTCTGCAGTAGAACAAATGAAACCAAAAACCCTCAAACTTGTAATTCCAAATTAAATCCATAAGCCCTAAATAGAAATGACAACCGAATAAAACTACTGCATTGGGGGGGTTGCCCCCTGAAAAGTTAAAGAATCTGTAAAGGGGGTCTGAAGTTTTCTGAAAAGCAGTGCATGCCCTTTCAAAAAATGAAAGTTCTTTATGCTATATTTGGAAACTCACAACCAGTGGCTGCCCATCAGAGTCACAGTCAGTATCATTAAGCCTGTATATTGCAATTCTTTTACTCTGAAGTTGTGAAAAATGTGAGGAGAGAATGTTTAAAAGCTACCAAGTGACTTAGGAGCACAAATTAATGGGACTCACTCCTCAGTCCCCTAGGAGTTCTCAAGAATGCCAGCATTACTGCCTGGCACTGAGGCATGCCTCCCATCATGAGGATGAGAAGGGAGGCAGCTTTATCAAGTGCCTGCATAAATGAGGTGTACAGGGCTTTTATGAATTGAGCCTTTGAAAGCCCTGCTTAGCAAGGCTTATTGATCCAGAAGTCACACCTGGATGGCAAGATCTTAAATTGCAGTCAGTTTTTATTACATGAAAGTAATTTTAAGAACATATCTTTTCACCTCCCTCCCTTTTTAAAATTACTGCCTGCTGAGGTTTTCTATAACTGGGAGGTTGCAAGCAATTAAATGAGTCAGCTGGATCCTGGGTCCAATTCCAGACTGAAGTGGAATTCCAGACAGCTCATGGAACATGATTGATGGACTATCAGTGAATTTGTAAGCATAGGAAGAGGTTTGGAAATGTTTTTCAGATCTACAAGGAAATATAATTTAGTCAACTCTGAGAGAAACATTTGTGATGTTCCAAAAATATCATAGTGGTACATCTTTCATTTGATGTGAATACAGATGAACAATGCAGCTATTGGGACATAAAAACTTTGAGAGGTGAGAAGCAATCTGTGTGGTTCTGTGAGATGGTGAGTTGTGCCATACTGGGATCTAAGCTATTTTGGTGGAATTGTGTGCACCATAACCCGGAGTACACCATTTCTTGGAGACTACAGAATATTCCCTGTACTTAAGCCCAAACGATGGACTGGATTTTTCAAATGCCATTTAGAGCTGTAAGCAACACTGCATAAATCCAGTATCAGGCTATGCAGTTTGAAAAAAAAAAAAAAGAAATTTCAATATTTCTGTAATATTATCAGGGTTGCTACTGTCTCTTTAAGCACCTCATGGAATAACTGTGTATGTAGACATGTTCATGAACACCATTTAATGAAACCATAACAAAAAGAAAGCAATTGCTGTAAGTGCAGAAACATTAAGTGCAAAGTTTTAGCAACAGTGTTAACTCAGCCCTCTTGTGTACACATCTTGTTGTACACATCAGTAACGAAACAGTAGAAAAATGACTCACCTGTCTGCAAATATTGCCAAATGGCTTAGATAGCCAAGTAAAGAAATTATTTCTTGCATGGGAGCTATTTTCCAAAGCAAAGGAAGTGAGTAACTATGCAGTTACTTGTGATTAGTTTCTGCCAGTGAAATTACTGAAGTACATTTCACATCATCCCAAGAATAGTTGGATCCTTAGCTGTTTGCATCAGCTGAAGATCTGCCCCTATATATTTATCAAAGCTTTTCAAAAAGTAGGAGCCTAACAAGAGGTTTGATAGCAACATTGCTGATTTGGGCTTCAGTTTCTTTGTCATTACTCACAAGCAAGAGAAGTGCTAGATTTAAGTTACAACTGCTCTTTCACTGCAGATGGAGGATGCTGAAGCTGACACAGGATTTGCAATTATACATATTGCTGTACTGTTATATCTTTTTTTTTAATTAACAACTGGTTAAGACAACTGAGAAATGCAGATAACCTTTTTTGTTCTATTTTAGAAAAGTTCTGCTCCAAGAGACGTTTGCACTGCTCATGTTTGCACAGAGTGCTTTGCCGTGGTCTTCCATGTTCATGTTGTTTATCTTCTGCTTTCTTCTAGCTTCATCTTTGGAGCACCTCAAGCTTTCTCTGTTCCCAAGTGAAATCAGAAAATTCCTCTCATTTGGACAAGCCTACTTTTCTTTCCCTTTAGTCATAAAATGTTCCTGCCTGTGTAATCTAATCATAAAACCTTTAGGGCAATTTTTATTCCATTATAAGTTTATATTGTAGCAAGTAGTCTTCATCTTAATTGTTGATTTGTAGAGTGTGGACTAATTTGTGGCTTCATGTAGCTCCCCTCAAATTATAATAAATGTGATTCTTCTTGCTGCTTCTGTTCCTAGCAGTACTAGGCACCAGCAGTAATGCATTACAGTTGTCTTTCTCAGAACATTTCTCCCTGGTTCATATTACTTGTTTTGATTTTCAAATAAACAGTGCCTGCCTTTCCTGGACAATTAGGGTAATTGCTGAAATGAAACGAAAGTGTCATGAAGAGGCAGATGCCATTAAATGCTAATCAATCATGCAAAATAGCTCTTCTACAGTGCAAGCCCACCATGATACTGTTCTGTAAAGACTGCAAGAGAAGTTTATTACAGTTTCCATTTATTCATGTTGCTATACCATCTCAAAACAGTAGTCTCAGATGAAATGACAACAGTTTCTTTTCCAGTTTACAGAGCCAAGCAATGGACTGTCCCTTTCTCCTTATTTCCTTATTTTAATAGCATATAGGTGACCTTATTTTCGCACCTGTGCATTCTGCTGATGTTGCCTGCTTTTTTCAGTGTTTGAACAAAGGCGAGAAAATATTTTCAGTGGATAGAAGAAAAAAAATCTTCCCATAAACTCCAACTTGCAAAGCTAATTCAGTTTGCAATTCTCAGTCTAGACCTCAACTGAACTGTCAGGGAATAAAATCTGTATAATAAACCAGTCATCTAATTCACAATATCACAAGATTCAATCTCCCTAGGCAAGATTTAGTTCAGACATTCAGGTGCTTTGTTGTATGAAGTTAGACAAGATGGTATTCATCTTTTGTGACTTCAGCTATCTGAAAGTTAGGCATCATGTCAAAGCTGGTCTCTAGGGTCCCTCTGTAGTCAACAGAGAGAAAAAGAGGCACTTCAAAGGGCAATTCATTCCACCTTTAACATCATCGCATCATCAGAGTGTCAGAAAGGGGACAATGCTTTGGTTGAGGAATTGTTGTCTAGGATTTCTAACAGCACAATCCTTTTAAAGCCAGTGGGTGCTTTAATACCTGTAATCTATAAAGTCTGCCCACCACTTCCTGACTTGTGAATGAATAGGGTCAGGCAAGGAATCTTTAACAAACACATTTTCTATTGAACATTCTCAACACTCACTGGATACCATGCCAGATCAATCATTTCAGAGTAATTATTTTGCAGGAGTTTATTCAGAGTCTGTTAGAATAAATTCTGAAAAAAAAAATAATGACTGTTGAGTGCAAGATTAATGGTGCTATCCAGTCATACTTTACAAAACCAGCATTACCAAAACAAGCTTCATTCATGTAGTTTTTACAGGGTGCTTCAAGTCAGACCTAGAAGCTTCTCTGCACTGGGAAGCCTGTATGAATTATAAACCAGAAGTCTGCCCTGTGTTTTTCAGTCTCTCCAGATATTTTATGAATGGGTCCAGAAAAGAAGGCATATTTCCAAAAAAAACAACAAACAGTTCTTTCACAGGGAAGAGCATTAAGATGCAGAAGTAGTTAGTGAACAGTAAAGTGGTTGTTGGTAGCAGCTACAACCCAGAGCCTTCTTATGGAGTCCTGTAGATCATATTTGAGGCCTCAATGAAGGCTTTTTGAAAAATCTACTTAAATTGAGTTGCAATTGGAGATTGGCTCCCATACTGCCTTCTAATGAGTGGTAATAGAAGATCCATATTAATTTTTCACTTACTTCCTGACCAGGAGATGCAATTCTTTCTATTGCATTATCTTGTTTATTTTTATTACCCTTGTGAATGACTCTGTCACTTCTGTTTAAGCAGAAGCAGTAACTCAATCCCTTAATACAGCCTTAAACAACATTGCTTCTAAATGAGGTTAAGATCTATATTATATGCAACATTTGTCTTGAACCTTAATTCAGCCTGATTCTGAAAGGATATCTTGTTACATTCAGGAGTAGGTAATTTCAGATCCAGTTCCTGGTAATCACTGAGTTCTAGACTAAATTTCAACTGACAAGACTTCTTAGGCATGACGCACTGTTAAGATGCATTTCAGGGAATTTTTGTTCCATTATATTAATGTAATCAATGTTTCTTCTTTACCAGAAAAATTTAAATCAAAGGGGTTTTTTTACTTAAGAGAAAATTGTACCAAGCATGGTGTTCTTTGGGGCTTTTTGTTACATGACCATTCCGTTCTAATATTAAATACTATTAAAAAAAAAGGTTTAATAATTTCCTGTACATAATCCAAGCCTTTTATTTCCATCTTTGATTAAAAGAGAGGTCCCTCCTGTGCACTTCTGAATTGAGACACAATTTCCTTTGAGCTTGATCATGCTTGCAGTTTCTTTTTTCCATTCCCAGTGGTTTAGAAGCAGACTTGATCTGAATATCTCAGATAAAAACCAAACTGTGTTTGAGTATTCCCAAAGCTGCAAAGGTAATGGGAGTTAGCAGTCTGATGTTCCATAGTATGCCCTCTTTAAAAAAGGGAAAGGGAAATACTCCCTCTTCCACAAGGTGCTTCTCATGTGCTAGTAAGAACATTGTGGTGTATCAGAATTATCTCACATATTAGTATGATGGTTTTTAAAAGGGACTAGAGAACAGCCTTTCAGTGGGTCACATGAGTCTGGGAGATGCTTCAACACAGCCCAGAGAGCAGCTGTCACTTGGAAATGAGAGAGAGTCACATAAAATCCTTGAGTAGGTAAGAATTGTTGTACTGGTGTCACCTGTCAGACTTTGCCTGAAATAAATTAGGGAGCACTTGCACATGTTGCTTGATCAGCGGATCAGGAGGGGAAAAAAGCGGTGGTGAACAGATGGAGGCAATAACCTCTCCTGCCAATGCAGCTGGGGAAGGATGCCTACCTGCAACCAGAGGGACTTACCTGTACCACAGCTACAAATAACTCCAGGATCTTACACAGTCAGCTTTAACTCATTAATGCTGACAGCTGCAAGCTGAAGTGTTGTTGCTAAGGCTGGAGCCTTGCACTGCCAGGGATTTGTGGAGGGGGATACCCTCACCTTGTGAATTTGCGACAGCGTAGTTGAAAGTACTTGGGGTCTGTTGACTCACAGTGACTAACATCCGTAGAAAAATATAAGAGACAGACTCTGCCTTGTTTGCAGTAGTTGGGCCAAATACTCAGATCTGAGGGCCCTTCATTGCTTGCTGCAATTTCTTCAAGAAGGAGCTCTGTATTTTACCAAGTATCTGTAAGACTCAGATGGGTGTTCCATGAAGCACCATTTTTGAAAAATAAATCATGTTTGTACAGCATCTCTCTACCTTCAAATATGTGTGTTCACTTAAAAGATGTTTGTGTCTACACTTGGTGCTGTTAGGTTTCTTTTGCTGTTTTCTACTACAATGAAAAGCAATTTCCACTTGAATTTTGGAAATCTGAGCAGTTCTAATAGTATCAAGTAACTTTGATCAGAAATTGAAAGTGTCTTTCCATAATCACATCCTAAAACTGTAACAGATATTCAGTGCTTCATCTACAGAAAATTTAATAACTTAGCCAGCATCAAAAATTGTTTGACATCAAATATGCACTGCTGAGTGAAGGTAGTGATTTATAACATTGCATGAGAGATGTTAGTATCTAATTTACTGCATTAATCAGTGAATGCCAAATTCAGTTTGCAGATTGCATGTAGATCAGTTTAATCTGTCATCTTAATTGTCAGTGAAATTTTTAATGTTGAGTTTACTTTAACTGTTTTCCATGCTGCTTCTCACTGAGATGGAAATAGCAGTATAATAATTCCACAGTGCCCACATGAGACTGTGCAGGTCTCATGGCTGGTTTTTTGCTGCTTTCCGTATCTAAGATTCCCTCAGCTAAACCTGAGTTTTGCTAATATTTGCACGGTTTGATGTGTGCCAAATGGAGAGAATGTTGTCAGCCCTGTCAGTGCAAAAATGATAAAAAGTTGTCTCTTTGGTGCTCTTAGTGAGGAGATTTCAGGGGGCAGGACCGAACTGAAATGACCCAGAGCTTTCTCAGACAGATGCTGCATTTGCACGTGGCAATGACTCCAGTGATTCTGTCACCCTCTGTGCTTGTGATTAGCATTTGGTGACACTCTCGGTATCACCTTCCACTTGAGAGCCTCCGTGGTGTCACACGGGGTAAGCAGCGTGTTCATTTTTATTCTAGCTTGCTTAAAAAGCAACCTGGTGGGACAAAGTGCAAAGCTAATATGTGTTTTGGCAAAACAAAACAAATTAATGGAAAAAGACAAGTTTTCACACCTTTTCCATGGACTTTAGGAGGGTTTTTTTTTTTTGGAAAATATGTTAAAAGGCATAAAGAAAGCAAGAAATATATGAACTGGAAAAAAAAATTTGAACAACAGCAAGTTTCCTGAAGCTAACCAATGTTTTATTTCAGGTCAAATAAAATCTTTTGAAGTACTGCTGAGCAAACATTTTCCTCTACAGGGGACATTTTCATTTTAGATAGCCCTTAAAAATGAGATTTTTTTTCTGTGAAAAAAATTATGCTATTGTACAAAGTTGTAAGGCCATATATTTCCCACAGAATGGTTTTTAATGGGTTTTTTTCTGTCACAGCAAAAGAGACTTATCCAAGGTCTTTGTCAAGCAAAGAGGCTCATCCAAGGTCACAGCAGAACCATTTTGGAAATCCTGACCATCAGATTCCTGATTTGATAAGGTAGCATTTCTGGAGGTGATTTGCTAGTAGTGCAAGGCCCCTGCACTCAGATGGAGTCTGGTTTGAAGGACCCCAAGAAATGATGCTGGGCTGCTGTGTTTGGGTTGTTTTGTGCTCAGTCCTTGATTATTTAATTCTTTCTTCATTTCATTGAGTACTGGGGAAAGGATACCAGGCTTTTTATTTCCAAAAATACTCTGGATGACCAATAACTCAGATTTGGCACCCTCTCTTTGCCAGGTCTCAGTTCCCTTAGCTGCCCTACTGCTCTGCTGAACAGAGAATGCAGCTTCTGCTGTGGGCTCAGCAGGCCTCTGAGCTTTCTGACTCTGTCACCACTCATGGGACCTTGGATCATTGATTTTATCCACATTAGATGCTAGGGCAAGGCACTTTTATCATCTTTGTGATACCTCATTGACAGACTGTTTAAAATTATATTGTTCACTAAAAAGCAGCAGTAATGACCTGTGGGATGGGAAGGAAGGGCATGGTCCAAGTGGAGCTTGAGAGCCTTTGCTGTAACTGCAGCTGTGGAAGAGTCCTACTGCCGTCTCTCAAGAGATCCTGGAAAAGGAGGCAAGGCATTTTTCCTGGTGTAAGGAGTAGGGCAGCTGATTTTTTTTGCTTGTATTTCAGTAAACTTTCTGTATGAAGATTCCCTGTGTCCTACGGGTTGCCTTCCTGGCTTTGAGATACTGCGGTGATGTAAGCCAGTGACACTCTTTATGGCTGGTGAACTGCATCCACATCCCATTAAGTTAAAGCCCTGGGAGAGCTGGAAGTCAGATATTTTAGCTATTCTCTTTGTAAAAAAAATATAGTGGACTTATAAAACCTTTGCACTCAGTATAACTTTACTATAGCTCAGAGAGGACCATGGACAGCTTAAGGTGAACGGAAGTAGAAATACAGTGACGAGTGGGGCAGAGTAAGAAACAAGAGTGTCTATCCCCTAAGATGGTTGCCCTTGTCCAGATAGCCACTGCCAGAGAGAATTCCTAATGAAATGTGTACAAAAAATAATGTTAATGGTTACTTGGTCTTTTAAATTGACACTACAAGATCAAATGAAGACATGTGTAAAGTAGTTTCTAGGTCTCCCCTAATCTAGTTTATGGCCAAAAGAAAGTTTGGTGGTTCTTTTTCTTTTCTTATTCAGTGTGTTTGTGCTCTTTGTACTGTCAAGAGAGTCTTGTCCAGTATAGTTTGCTTACTGTAATCCTCTCCTAAACTGGTGGAGTTTTTTGCCAATACCTTCTTTGAAACTGCACCATAATCCAGTAGATGCTTGGTGGAGTGTACACATAATTTAGTTGCTTCCTGTAGCCAGTAAATTTGTTTATATTTCTCTTTTCTTAGTTCCTGGACACCTAATTATTTTTTGATTGCTAGTCATTTGGAATACTGTGCATGTATGGCTGGGTATTGGAGGGTACTCCACTACCCTTGCCTGCCACAAGACCAGACTAACCCCATTTACTTTGCAGTGGGGCTACCATTTCATATTCTCTTTTTATCATTTGTTTTTTACCAAAATATTTGTTTGCTAGGACTTGATGAAGAGCTGCATGTCCTCCTAATTCTTTGTTTTATATAACGAATTGTTGAGCAGTTAGTAAAGATTTGTCTGCCAGGAAGAGGTACATTTGCATTTTATAAATAGATTTATCTAAAGTCAACATGGCGTTAAGCTTTGCTGAAACCTACCCAGCTGGGAGGAGCATTTTATATAATAACAGCAGTAACAAGTTTGTGAGAATGTAATACTACTACTGGCAGTAATTAAGTGATTAATTAATGGCCAACTGAATCAGTTAGTGATTCAGTAGGGGGGAAAACGAGTTGGAAAAATCTTGAAGGGGAGCTTGCACTCAACAGAAAACTTATTGACAAAGAGGATACAAAGGGATATTTTGGGTAAACGTATGCTTTATTGTGTCAAATTTAAAGATGAGAACTGCTAAGAAAATGACTGCTCATTCTGAGTAATTGTATAAAATCTCCTGAGAGTTGTTTGCACAATCTATTCATTGAAGGGTAAAGGTCTTAGAAAAAAACTGGAGTCAGAGAGAGGGAGAAGTCATGGTTTGTCTCCTTGATCTGTCTTTACTCATGGCAACAGTAAAATTCCTGTCACAGTATTTAAAATAAATTCAAAAGCCATTTTAATATTATTTAACTACTCCACTCCTAGTCTAACTGCTCTTCTGCAATTGGCATCCTACAGGCATCTCAATCTCAGGGCATGCTTATTCTCTGTACTGATATTGGTCAACTCTTGCAAACCTCTCTGCATCTCCTTATACTTTTGGAAAGTGATCTCACATGGAAAGTATTAATCAAGGAGTCTTTCAGCACACCACAAGAGAGTAGAGAGTCTGCCTGAAACCAGGGTTGTAATGCTGGAATTGTAACATTATCCCTTCTTCCATTTTTCCCCGATATCTTCAGTATGTACCTTGGTTTACACAAAGCTAATGACTTTGTTTTTCACTGACATCCATTTTTTTCCAGTAAGTGTTCCCAATTTTCTTAAGTTTCATGCACATTTAAACGTTAATAGAGGTCCTTGGGCAGAGATGTGGGCTCCATGAAGGAGTCCTTCTCCAGGCTCTTTTTTCATGTTGAGGGCTATTGACCTTCAGCAGCTTTGCTCCTGGGATAATGTCATTGAAGCGTAGCAAGGCCTTGAAGCACAGCCTGGGACACAAGCGCACAGAACTGCGCTGGCCCTCCATCCCTCTGGACTGGCGTCAGAGCACTGAGATGCTGGCAGTTGTTGGTGCATCCAGCTGGAAAATCACCCGTGAGTCACTGCATCCAGAACTTCCTGTTGTTCAGCGATGTGTGGAGGTAGGGTGACACCGAGAGTTTCCTTTTGCTTTCCCAGAACTAAAACCTGGAACATCCATGCACATTTAGTCCCTCCCCGTGGCAAACCTGTTGTGTGTAGCTACTGCTCTCCCTCACAGCAAGCGTTCAGGTGTAATTTCATTTTGCTTATTATTCGTGGGTTTGAGGTATCGTAGCTCACTTTTCAAACAAAGTGGAAATCGGCTGCTTGATGACAACTTGTTGCCTTCACACAACTGCAGAAGTTGGCACAGTGGAAAGGGGTACAACAGGAAACTTCCCCAAGCAAGCTTCTGCTTCTACCTGAAACAACAATTCCTTTTCCACTGTGGGGCCACTGCTTTGCACTGCAAGGGATTAGCTGTGGTGTGAGGATGAGTCCCTGCACACTGCTGAGAGGGACCACATGTGCATGCTCAGGGTTGTGCTGATTTGTGGTATTCCACCACCCCCAGCAACCCATCTGTAGGAAGGCAAAAAACCTTAATATTGCTAACAGAATTGCATTTTAGAAATGAAAAATCTCATTCCTATCTAAAATTCTGTTTGAATACAGTTAAGTCTCATACCTTTGTTTGTGTTTTTCATGACCAGGCATATGAATATACCTCTCTTGTTAACTGGATTGGCAATGCTAAAGGAGAGCTTGCTGAGATGTCGCTATTGCAGGGTTGAGAGAGAGGTTATATCTGACCTGTGTGGAATCAGCTCTTGATGAGCCATGAAAATATTCTCCAGTCTCTTCTCTTTCCTTGAATCTGGGCATCTTCAGCCCAACTGGTACAGGAAGCAGCAGGAGTCAGAGAGATAGTCTGGTTTGGGCAATTTACAGGCTTATTTATGTGATTGAAATTAATTGACAAGTACCTAAGTTTCCTCATCTTTAAAATGTTATTGATATTACTGGTTTTCTTGCTGGGCTGTTTTTAAGAACAAAGAATTTAAAAAATCTGCTGTGTATAGTGGTAGTGTTTGTTGTGCTTGGAACTGCAGAACTGGAAGAGGCAAAGATAACACTTACTTTAATAATTGAAAATGGATTTGAACTAAGCCTCCTAAGAAGCAAAAGGTGGAAAATTACATGTATTTCCTATCTAATCAGCTCTTACAGCTTCCCCAAGAAGCACACATGAGGTTTGGAAGTGCAATTTTCATATCTTTTCTCCAGCAGCCTTGTTTTATTTCACATTCAGTTCCGTGTCTGATGCTGAGGTAGGACCTGTGCTAAATCTGCTCCTGTTGTCTGTAAATATGCTTAGAGTTCTTAACCACCTCATGATTTTGTCAGTGCCTGCCACATGTGGCAAGCAGCATTTATCTTTCTGTGAGCCAGCAATCAGTCTGCTGGTGTTTCCCATGGAAAAGATTGTTCCCTGATAAGAGCTGGTCTCCAAGCCTATTCAGACCTAGAAAAGTCTGATGGGAATAGCAGAGCTAGTAATAGAAGTTGGACCTTTTTATTTTCCCTCTACAAAGTGTGAATTTTGAAAAATTCACAGGAAGTCACTGAGAAGAGGGTTTTGGCCTTTGTTTTTGTGGGGGTTTTTTCTTTTAACGAGTTGCTTACTGTTACAAATATAGAGTATTCACTTGTTTCAGGAGAAACATGAAACCTAGAAGAGAGGGAGTTTTGTTGATGTTTCTTTAATCTCACGAAGATGCCATGGTACCTAGAAAGATGCAGTTGTACCCAAGGGAAACAAACAGTAAATGCAGCCTGATATTGAAACAAGGGCAATGAAAAGCAACCAAGAGAAATGAGATTTGGGATTTTAATAAAATTACTCTATCCCACTGGATTATTCTAAGTCAGAACGTTTATATTTATGGATGAAAGCCTTAAAGATCTACTGTGTTAGATGAAATTTTTAAAAGGTGCAATTATGTATGCACAGTATTTCATACAATAAATATTCTCCATCTCTTTTGGCTCTTTTCAATTTAGTAGATGCCACAGAATATTCCATCACTGTTTGATGGAAAATCACACTTTCATTATAAAGTTCACTGCTGCTGTTTATTTGTTTATTGTTATTTTTTGGATGTGCAATTGTAGCTGCTGTTGATTGGTAAGTAACATGTGTTACCATGATTCCTAACAACAACAACAAAAAAACAAAACCAAAAAAACCAACCAAACAAAAACAGAAGCAGATAGATTTTTTGCAAGATTAATAGGGGAAAACATTATCATGTCATTTACTGCACTCAACGATTTTTTGTTGTCTCAGAAACGATGAAGACCTTCAGCCAAGTTTCCTAATTGAAAATTGAGAAAGTGTGAAATCCATCTAACTTTCTCTTTCCACATACTTACTTCATTATCGTTTTTTAAGGAAGCAATCTTTCTCTGTAAATTCAGGGAAGATACATCACACTAACCCTTTTGTTGGGAAGTCATTCAGTCAAAAGGTAGGAAAAGCAACAAGACCTGGTCAAAAACATTTCTGAGAGAACACAGAGGGCCTGGATAGTCTAAGGGCTGCACAAGTCTGGAGAGAGTTCTTGCTACTGAAATGTGGCAGTGAGCAAGTGCCAGCTCCTCAGGTGTGCTGAGAGCTCTCTTCTGTGTAAGCAATCCTGCTGGCATTAGGTAATGCTGAAAGAGCAGATGTCTAAAATTTGTATACTAAACACAGCATCCCTACTTTGAAGCAGCAGAGAGGGAAAGCATATTAGAACAGAGCTGGCTGAATTATTGGCATGAGTGTGTTCCAAAACAGTAAGTTCCATCTTGAGTTTCCTGCCCAACATTTTATTTTTGTCTTAATTCAAGTGTTTTCAAATTTCTGGGGTTTATGACGGTATTACTCATCTGTTGAAACCTCTAAAGTCAGTTTTCTAACCTAGAATTGATTTGAATCTTTTGTTCTGTAAGAACTTTGGGCATTTTTATTTTCTGGTTAGATATATTTTGAAATGTTGACATTGTCTTTGAGATGAAAATTCTGTCTCTACATTGCTCTAATGAGTAAGTTTTCTCTTCTTGAAGTAGCTCACTGTGGGAATGCTGCACCCTAAGTGTGTAGGGCAAGGGGTGCTCTCTCAATGGGAAGCTATTTGCTGCCCTCTGTCCTGCCTTCATCAAAGGTGTGTTCATTTTATACTGTAAATTATTCAAGTTGCACTGTGAAGACACAGTAAATAACTTCCTTACAGGTTTTTTCATGCCTGTTATCGTAGCATCTTATCTCCTTACAGATGTTAATGAAATGAACATCACAGACCTCTTGTGATGAGTTTATTCCCATTTATGTTTAGGAAGCGAAGTAAGAAGATTAAAGGCAGTTTATGTAACTGGAAAAATGAGTGAGCTTTGAGGCATTTACAAACACAGGCTGTTTTTTCTGCCTGTAGCAGGCAGTCTAATAAAAAAGAGAACACTTCCTCCTACAAATGCATCCTTAGGCAATGACAGTAACAATGCTGTTACAAATATTAAAGTCAGAAATTATGAAGTGTTGACCAATTTTGACCAGCCTTTTCTTCCAAAGCATTTTTTGAGGACCATGTGTTTTCCAAGTATTTCTCTCACTGGTATCATTTGCTGCTGCAACTACTTGGGTTCCTTGCTGATCTGCATACAAGTGCCCTGGGGTGGATGGCTGGAAAATGAGAGTGTGTAGCTTGCTATGCAAGTTCTAATTTATGTGATCTGCCCTGTATCAGGTGGAGTTCAGTGGGCATCTGCCAAGGATGGCTTCGCTCCCCTCAAACATGAACTTACCTTTCACTTCTCTCACTTTCTTCCTCCTTTATTTCATGCCTTCCAACTTCTCTAATGGTGAAGGCATGGGTATTGGTGACTTGTAAATAGCAAATTTACTTTATCCTGGAATATGGCTATCCTCAGCACAGAGTGAGCCAGCAGCCTTTGAATGTCTGTGCTGTTGGAGGACTGGAGATAAAGATTGACGAAATATGTAGCCATCAGAAATGGCAAGTCATGGAAAAATCAATAATCAGAAACTCCCCCAAATTCTCACTATCCTTTTATAGCTGGACAGCAGCTTTTCTGTTTTCACACAACCTTTTAATCCCCCAAGTAATGTTTTTGTAAATATCTGAGTCAAAGCTTTGACCTCAAGCCAGAGGAGGGGCAGGTGAAATTGAGAAGTTAATGACAAATATTTGTGGCATCATCAACAAGGTTGTGCAATCCCAGATTTTTAGTGACATTTAGTGGAGGCATATTAAGCCGCAGCAGTAGCCCACTGGAAAACATTTCTTAAGAGATGTAATCAAATAGGAGGAAACTTTCTCTTGAGAGGTAACACATATGGTTAGATAAACATGGTGGACTTCTATGGGTAGGTATTTTTTGCTACATGTATGCAATTAAAAATGGAAATTTTTCACATTGTAGGCATATAGGGTCTTGCCTTGAGAGGCACTGAAATAAACTCAACTCTGTACAATGGGGCTCCTCAAGGATAGCGCAGAGAGAAGCTGCTTGCTGGTAAAATGTGGCAAGGCTGTACATTTATCCCAGGTCTTTGGAATTTTTTCAGAGTACAAATGTGACAATTTTTAAACAGCAACCAGGTGCTGTCCTATTAAGCTCTTCTGTTTTAATGTGTGTTCAGCAGGAGTGCTTCAGTGCTTCACCTGACTGTGTTTGTCCCAAAAGCTTTTGGTAGAATTAAAAATTATGGTCTAAGAAGTTGAATGTAGCATGTGAAGGTATAATTATGTTCAGCTTGATTAAACCCTACATGATAATTAGCAGTGTAGCCAGTTTGCCGAATAAGAGATATTTTTGTGGATGCCTGCAAGGGTTTCTTCCATCCAACCTGGCCAAGTGTGGTAGTAGGAAGGAGAAGTTTCCCATTTTGCAGTGATCAAACACCACAATCTTTCTGGCCAGGTTCCTCAGGGACAGACTCACCAGAGCTTGTCAGCACACTGTGATTTCTCTGCTGGTCAAGGGACAGGGAATGAGAGTTGAGGAAACCCAAGTCAGAGAAAATCTGCTGAGAATTGAAATACATCCCCTTGGGTCTCACAGTGTGAGCAGTAGGTTGCTGATCCTGCATAAGCTAATCCACATGACTTTCCTTTTTTTCATTCTGATACATGGAAACCAAGCCCAAAAGCATGGGCAGTAAAGATCCCAGGCTGTCATTTGTGTCCAGGGTCTGGTACAGGATTTGAACAGTGCCAGGGCTGAACTGTGTTGAGAAGCAGGACCTGTGAGGTACAAAGTCAGCACATGTTCCCCAAGGACTTGTTTCTACTTTCAATTTAGAGCTTGAAATGCCATTTATTTAATGCTGCTGTTTAAATAATGATTTATAAGCCTCCGAGCCAGCCATGGTACAGCTTAATTACTGCTGTAATTTATGGATGCCACTGGCTACATAAACACTGCTGTAAATATAAAGAATGTCTCCCACAAATTTTACTCTGATACTTATTTGATACCATTCATTTTCCTTTCCTAACACATCTTCTGTGTGTGAGTTGAGACCACTCAATAATCCAGGTCGTTCCTGAAAAGATCAAAGGTCTGTTTTTCTTGCAAAATACTTTAATTAAAATTTGAGTTTCCTTGAGCTTGGATGCAAACATCTGCATTAAGTGCCCCATTAAAAGGATTATTTGTATTTGGGCTTTTTTTGGTTATCTATTTGTTTTACTAGTTAATCATCTCCTTTCTCCAATTCATTTTGCTTTTGTGCTCGCAGTAAGCAAGCATACAAGATGGGAATAAATCATGCATTGCAACAGACCCCAGCCATTCCCCAGGCTGCAGCTTTGCTATTTGTGTTCTTCTAACCTATACAAGGAGCACATATATATAGGTCTAATGCAAATCTGAGCTAATTCAAGCTCCGTCTCCACAGAGATGAATGAGCATGCAAATCTGCTGCTTTGTTTTGGAGGAATAGCTCCTGGAATTGCCTGATTCCCAGTTGCAACTGACATATTTCAAATACTACAGTCAGTTGGCTTCATGAGATTTGTGCCCCTAGGCTGCTGCAAAAAACACCTGGGAAGACAAGTAGGTTCTCTTGAATGCCTTGGTTCCATTATAATTAGTGTTAATGCAGTTGTGTGCTTGGAAAAGTGAGTGCCTTTAAAAACTTATAATGAACTGAGGAAACAGAACAACCCCATTGCCTACAATAACCACTTCTCTGAATCTCTGTGTATCTCTGCAGCTGCTGAAATAAAACATGGACATTACTGAAAAGATTGCAGATAAACTGAGCGGGACATGAAAGCTGGTACTAAACATGGGGTTCAAAACCATCTGTGGGGTATTCAGAGAGACAAGAGTACTTCTGAATTTCAGTGGGACTTCAGGATCTCTTAAGAGTGTCATGATGTTGCTAACTCCTGGAAGTGCTCTGGGACATGTCTTCTAACTTTTCTCCAGGTGGTACTTCCAACAGCAGGGTGCTATTCAGGCTCATTGCACACCCCTATGAGAGGGGATCACCTACTGAGTTACCAGAGTCCCTTCTTACAGTTTTGTAGTGCCCATTTGCACACTGACCTGAGCCCCATGTGTCTGGCTTGTGCCATGTGAAGAGCTTTGCACTTCGCATAGGGAAGGCTCTCGGCAGTGTCTCTGAGGGTGTATTTTTTGAAGGAAGTTCAGCCAACCCAAGGGAAAGACCATCTCACTGCCTTAAACCCTCAACAAGGAGCCCACAGAAATTGTCAGCAGCCAGCTCCAAGTTACCTGGTCTATTTTTCCTTCAAAGCTTCTCTTCTGTAGTTATGCCTTGACCTGGACTGGAATACAAGGGCATTATGCAGCCTATATGTGGCAAGCCAGAATTGCTCTAAGGAAGGGAAAAAACCGACCTGACAACAACAAAGAGCACCCTTTTCAGGATCCATCATCCTTTATTAATAAAATCTGGCACATATTCCCCCCACTCCTGAATGATTTGCACCATAAAATCAGCTGGAAGAGAAATAGTGGTTGTTTTCCTACATGCTTCATTAATTTTTAGTTTTGGCAGGCAATATAAATAAAAATATCAAGTGCACATCTAATTGGATCACCAGTGATTTCCAACTCCCTGTAGTACCAGAGAACATGATGTAGCTGCACTGTTTAGTGAGCATGGATGAGTTAGGCAAACAATGGCTCTCTCTGCCCAGGGGCTTTGGTTTAATCTGGAACATTTACCCATTTAATATGAGACAGGGCAGTTATTGCTGCAATAGGGAATTCACAGCACAGATCTCTTTGTTCTTCCAGGCTTATCTTCCAACAGTGACTGGAAGCATGTCTTGGCAGATTCAGGAAGGTGTCAGTGAACTGCATCCACACACAGATTTTTGTAGAAGGAACTGGCTTTTCTCAAGCTTGGACTCCTCCATACACAGTGACTTCACGATGTTACTAAACTGCTTCCTGCCTCTTTCAGGTGTCTGATCTAGAGCATGGGCCTCTTAAAAAAAAGAAAGATTAAAAAAAGAAGGCCCTGTCCTAAGTATAATCACAAAGAACTTGGGATGAGAGAATTCCTACAGTAAGGAAAATGATACCTGTCAGGCTACTTGGTATCTGACTTCTCAGCTGTCAAGGGAATCAAGTGCCTCCAGAAAAGGATGGTTCTTAGGGAAAATTACTCAGGATCACTTCTGAGTAGATGATACTGACCTCTACTTGTAATGTTTGGTGACCTCATTTTGTAAGAGATGTCTCCTTTGCACATTGCTGGATGTCTTTTGCTGCTTAGCACAGGTAAAACGAACTGGTGACTTCTGTCTCTTGGTAGATGTACCCAAAGCAAAGGTAATGCATGTTGCTAGGAGAGCATGATGAAAGCTTGTGCTCTTTCTAAATGCTGTAGCCATGTTACTCCTGAGCTAGACAGAGAGGATATCAGCCTTCAGGACTGTCAGTGCAACAGTAAATTCACACACAATTAAAAACCTATCCTGTGAATTGTGTTGTTCTTGAGAAGTACTAGAACAGGCTACAGGATTTAAGCCCTCCAGAGGTCAAAGCTGCCTTCCATATTATAGCACCAGAAAAATCTGGGGAAATTAAATTGTCTATTAGGTGACCATTAGACATTTGACAAGAATTAATAAGTTAAAAAAATAATTATCAAGTAAACATTGAATTGAGACAATTTCAGAAGATGTTCGTCCCCTCAGTCCCATCCTGCATCCCTTATGCAGGATGCTATGACTTGTTGGTTGAAAGGAAAGCAATTTGGTTATCTAAAGTGTTTTTGGTTTGTTCTTTTTCTCTAGGATCTGCTTCTCTCTCAAAAATGGCTCTGGAGGGTTCCTTCAGCTGCAGGAATGGAACAGTGATCAGGCTGGGGCAGGCGTGTGACTTCATCCAGGACTGCACTGAGGGAGAAGATGAGGGAGATATGTGCAGTGAGTAAATCCTAACCCCCAGGTTGTACCATCCTTTTCCAGAAGCATTGATTGGTTTGAACTTTAATGTCTAAGACTTTAGCACTAATAGACTCATTCAGTGCTATCAAAAGACCTGTATCTCCCATAACAGATGCCATTTCTCTGTGTGTGCCTGGAGTGCACTATTTGATATTTCTGGGCTCACCTACATCAGTTCTGCTGCAGCTTCTTAACATGCACTTGGTGCCTCATCACTTCCAGTGTCCTGATCAAAAATGCAAAGGAAGTCTGAATAGCTAGATGCCTTACAGAATTATGAAATGTGTAGCTGGTTAGAGCCTTTAATCAAAATGTAGTGCAGCATGTGGCGGAGGGGAGAGGAAGGAGATAACTTCTAAGATTAAAAAAGAATAGAGCCAGTAGCTTGTCTTTGACCAACTCCTGTGTCTTTGTAATTCCTCTGGTTTTCTACCCTCTCTTCAGAAGTAAATAGTCCAATAGCATATAGCAGAAGATAGATAGCAGCCTGAGTTTTCTAAGAACTTGGTGTGCCTGAGTACTTTCAAAAATGTGCTGTGGAACTCAGATGCTTTAGGACCTTCCTTTAACTGTCTTGAAGATACCTTATCACTTTTTCTATACCTCTGTACATTCTACCTCCAGCATCCTCCCATCTGCCAGCCTACAAATAGGAGTGGTGGGTGGTCTGCTCTATGGTTGTCCACAGGGCAAATATATCAAGAAAAATAAGTATTGAGAGTTCATTATTCAAAGCGTATGTGCCACAGCTGATCTAGTCTGGGGGCTGTTACAATAGAACTGTGTTGATCTGGTATGTAAAAAAAACTTTTGCTGTTTCTAGCAAAAACTTAGCATGAGTGATATACAACTTCTAGCAGATTTCACTTCTTTTCTGCTAATAAAGAAATAAAGTTACAGATGTTATTGGTGTAGAGAACATTGGTTTGACCTGGGATCATGTAGGAAACTAGTTAAAAGCTTGAAATAACATGCTTCTCCATCATTTTAGACATTGTTTAGACATATAATGAAATTATATTCTTTAATGATACACTCAGTGGACATTAAATTCACAGGAACAGTGTCAGCACTGTGGACTTGCAGCTTCTTAGAACCAATAATGCTTCATATTAGTAATACTGAAATCTTATTTCCATCTAAGACCTTTAAAATAGAACTCTAAAATCTCATAATGGCGTTTCTGTTGTGTTCTACTCTATAATTAAAAAGGGTTGAATGCATTTTCATTTCATTGGAAGTAGAGAAACATTATTTACCCTCAACTGTATGTTTATGGCACACAGACAGTCTTCGGTGCCTGTGTGCCATAAATGGCTCTGCCTTCTGGGAGTAATCCTGTCTGTAACAGGGGGAAGAGCGGAGTTCACAAGGTGGAGTTGTACCAATCATGGATGCAAGCTAAATTCCACCATAGGATAGGGCAGGCCTAGAGGAACATGCGTGCCTGTTATTTTCATACATTGGGTGCACTTGTGGTGGGTCTGTTGTTCACATTCACGGATCAGGAGGAGGGCTCTGCTTTTGCCCTTTGCTGCCACCCTTTACCCCATGGTAAGCCCAGTGGAAAAGCAGCCAATCCTGTCTGGCATATGTTATCCACAGGGCTTGGTTTGGTTGTCTTTTCTCCCTCCATTCATCTGTAGCTGATTCCACAAGGCAATATGGTACTTGCAGCTGTGTTGGCAAAGGAATATACTGAGAATGTCGGTGAGAAAATGTAAAAAGCAGAAAATATTTAGCCAGCTGTCTAGCACAGCATCACTCCCAGCTTGAGACCGCATGGCTTGCATTCACCCATAGGTACTGGAAATACGTGTTCTTACTTCCAGACAAAAGGTCCAAAAACACTATCTTCCACTCAAGGAACAAAAGAGCATGGCTTGCCTGAGTAAGAGCCCGGGCTGTGGATAAGCCTGCTTATCCATCTATAAGTCTGCTCAGTTCTGTGGCTGATCCTTCTGCATTTGCTTCTTTATGGTGCTGAATATTGTTGGCATAAGGTTTCTTACACAAAACAGAGAACTGATCTAATGTTTGAGGTGTCAGAAATATCTACAATAAATATTCTCCATCTCTTTTGGCTCTTTTCAATTTAGTAGATGCCTGGCAGTAGATGCCTAGGCTGCATGGCAACCTAACACAAAACATATGTCATCTTTCAGCATTTTAGTTGTCATTTCACTCCTGAGCAACATGGATATTTTCATCTGCTTTTCACAAGTGTGATAAAAAGTGATTCAGATTTATCAAGCAGAGAAAAGGGTTTCCCAAATGGTTGTGCTTACACAAAAGAGCTGTCAGAAAAAGATGAGCTATGCTCAAAACTGAAGCAAGAGGTTTTAAAAATGCCATTATCAAAGGCTTCTATCTTTGAGCTTCAAGGAGGTGTTGGAGTTCTTTGCCTTTCAAAGTCTTTTAGCTTTACAGGTACTAATTGGTTTTATTATGATTTTAATTTTTTTTCCTAATAATTTGAATTTTATTCCTGTTTTAGCTGAAAAAGGTCTCTCTACAACCTGGTGTTTGCTAACATCTCTTTATTAAAGGCCAATGAAAAGAGATGATGCTTGTTCTGCTTTGCAACCAATTAGCCTGTGTAGAAATTCTAAAATCAGAGAGGGATGACCCCTAGAGAAAATCGTGTTGCTGTTTTAGTCATAATCAGATATCCTTGCAGAAGTAAAAGCTTCAAAGAGGCAGACGTGGGATGAGATGCTGAGCTGTGTGTGTGTTTTGACTCGGGATCAGACATAGAAATTCACCAGCCTGATGGAAATGTCACGCGAAAAATTACTTTGCAGAGCGTATGTTGCAGACACCCATTAGTACTTCAGATAGCACCAGTAGCATGCCTCTGCTAGTAAAAGCATGCCTTTCCAGATACAGAAACTACACATGCCAGCCACCATGGCAGGCTTTGACTCTAGGTTTCTGCTGAATTCATAAATTGAAAGATAGATTCCTCTATGGAAGTTCTTTTTTAAAATGGTGTAATGGCTGAAGCTGGGTGCCTCCGAAGAGGGACCTTGAACAAAGAAGTCTCTGGTTGATCATACTCAAACAATCTGAATTCCCCAGCTTTCATGTGACTGTTTGAACCAGTTGACCCCCATATGAGGCTCTGGGAGCTCTTCCCATGCTTCATTGTGTCCCTTTCTTGCCTCTAGGTAGGATGTTTCTTATTTCTAAGGTTGCAGCTTCTGTTAATGAATTCCTTATCTTCTGTCTTGAACCAGCTTTAGGGTTTTCTCATATTTGACTGAGAGGAAAGTTCAGCACATCTGATGAAAGTTCACAGCTTGTGTCTTAGGCTTCAACAAATTTATCTATTAATGCTAAGCAACAAATTCTACTTACCAAATCACTCAACATATGGATAGAACTTACTGCAAAAAAAATCAAAAAAAAAATCAAAAAAAAAAATTTTCTCTTATTGTAGTAATCACATGTAATATACTTTGTGTGGTACAAGATAGACATGAAAACTGAAATTATTTACTAACACAGATGGGCAGGGCTCCATTTTACAGGAAGGGTGAATTTGTTTTAGCAATTTTGTTCTTCTCTTTTTAGTTAACAGTATCTGGCATTTTGGTTCAATAATCTTTCATTGCAGGGCAGCAAATCAGGGCAAAAGTTAAAACTTTACTGAAAAAGGATGCATATAATTCTGGCTAGTCCAAAACTATTTTACTCTCTGTGACAAATTCACAAAAAAAAAAAAACATCCTTGGAAAATATTGGTTAATCAGTCCAAGCATGTTTGGTAAGTAATGGATATATTTTAAAAACTGTAGCATTTTAAATAATGGAGGTCCCAGTAGTATATTTATTATCTAGAGACCCAGAATTTACAGGATTCACTCAGTATGCAATTAACCCAGGACTGGTTCTTCTGTGAATTTGAGCCCATATTTTCTGTTTCCATAAGCAGTTTCCAAGCTTGTGGTCTGGAGTTCTGGTCTAGTTCAGAAGAAAATGGTTACCCAAGTTTTTCCAGAGATTGCATTTCCAAATTTTATGAATTTTAGTTGGAACAGGAAGTAATTTCCTCTTTATCTTTGAAATAAATCTCATAATCACTGCGTTACAGGGTAATTTTCACTCTGCTTCATTGAATACTTAAGGATGTTAAGCACCTTAGTTGATGAGATAAGGAAGACAAGTGTCTGATTCCTGAGAGGAGGGACACAGGCTGTGCTATGTGCTTAGAGGACTGCATGCACACATCTGTCAAAAGACCTGATGGCAGCTAGAATAGAACCTATAAAGTCTGATTTTCTTATAAGGTGGATGAGTGACTGACCTATAGATCAGTTCTGTAGGGCCAGTTTTCTCTCCAGGCAAAAATGCGTGAAAAAGTCGTGGGATTAATTTTTATCCAGATACAGCCCAGCAGAGTCTTCCTGTGAGCAAAATGATGAAGTAGCAACCTGTTGCCATGCTATGCTCTTAAGGCTCCTGTCTTGCATACACTAATCCTTCTGCTTCTTTTTTTATCAAAACCTGTACTTATAGAAACAAACTCTAACCTCTGGCAGTTTTGAGTGCAGCGAAGCCATCTGCCATTAAAGGATAACTGCTGACTGTTGAAAAATATTTTCTCTTTTTTTGCTTCATTTCTGGTAGAATTTGGCTGGCCAACTTTGCTAGTGTAGAAGCAATCATTGAAACAAACTTATGTTTAAGATTCATGTGATTCTTTAAATTGAGTAGCTGATCTGTTTGGCTTCTGAGACTTCCTCCTAAACTTGGTAAAGGCCCGTACATACAGAGTAGTCTTTAATGCTTTCGTTCTTTATAATACCTGTTTGGAATTTCACCCAAAAGTTTAAGTTGTAGCATCTGGTTGATTTACACCTAGTTTTGAAGCAAGAGATGACTCCATCTGCTTCATAAATTATATCAGTTACTAATTCTCTTGCTATTAATGGACCAAAAATCTGAGTTAAAGAAAAAGAACTTATTTAGATTTTTCTTGAAAGGTATTTAATTGTGAAGGCTTGAAAATACTTAAGAACAAGTTCAACATCCGACAGCTTTTCCCTACTTCCTCACCCACATAAAAGGAGAGACAGACATTCCCAGACTGCTTCAGTTTCACTGGACTACTATGTTCTCCATCTCATACCCACAAGTTGTATCTTAATCTTACTAAGGCCTAAATCTTCTGAGGTTTCTGTCACTGGTATTTATACCCAAAATGGTAGGTTTCAGTAGAAGTAACCCCTGCCCCCTCCTTTCCTTGATTGTCCAATAAAGTCACACCAGCTTCCCCTCCTCAGTGCAGTGTCTGTGCTAATGTGAGTTGCAATCACAAACACATGAAATGGAGAAGTACTGGTTGGAGAGAAGTGGTAGCCAAAGAGGTCTCTGTGGAGTACCAACACATGGAATCACAGGTGCTGTACATATTCAAGGTAAGAAAGAGCAGCAAAGGAAATGCATCCAGGGCATGAGACATCTGAAAACTCATAAAATATTAATTTCGGAAAAGGGAATGAAATATTCTGTGAAAGTAATAGCTTCTTATTTATGCCTTTACTTGTTCATTGACAGTGAGCTTTTCCTGGCCTTCAGGCAGGGATTGCTACTTAGATGACTCCTCCTGCTGCTCTGACTTGTTTACATCATCCTGGATGGCAAATGGCAATGACATGAATTCAGTTGGACACCAAGCCAAGCTGTTCCAGTGGGAATTCGGGGCACATTATAATTTGTCATTTTCTTTGTATCCCAGCCTCAGGCTGCACAATGAAATATAATCAAGTTCTGCAGAGGGGTGAAACACAGAGAAGTAACTCTCTGCCTAACAGCTTCACATTTAAAAATCAGGCTGCATGAATTTATAGACTTTTAAAAAGAAAAACTTGAAAAAGCCCTAACTTCAGTACAGGTTATGATTTTTTCCTTACTGGTTTAGATGATTGCACAAAATACCACTAAAATGTGGCTCTTGCCTCAATGTCAGGTTCCAGGTCCAAAACTAGCCCTACTAAAAAGCTACAGATGGAGGATTTATTTCACTTTCCTCTGACAAGTGAGTTGTGATGCAGGGTCCCAGAAAATCAAATGTTTGTGGTCTAGATGCTGCAGTTGTGGTTTTCCACAGCTGTTTCCTCTGGGTACACCAAGGAACATGTGCATGTGCCAATGACAGTCTTTTGAGGTGTGTGAGTCAAAGCTGGGACCCTGTGAGCAGGTACTTTATTGATCTGAAATCTCAGCCAGGAGGATCTGCTGGTACTGAAATGTTTTGAATGATCTGGAGCTTGAATACTGGTGCCTCACTGTCTGACAGCTACTTTATAGATATATAATTTCAAGGGGAAAAGAAATTAATAATCACAACAAAATATATTTTCAAGAGCCTCCTCTTCTTGTAGAGGAGCTAATGAAATTACTGGTATCACTTGACCAGAAGATTCTCTTGCTTTAGAAGTTTGTGGTCTATCCTACTTCTTGTAAGTGAAGAAATTTTTATTCTGATTTTATCAAGCAGCTAAAAGTAAAAAAAAAAAAAAAAAATCCTGATTATGTGTTTGCACATGAAATTTCATTTTTATCTTGCAGTTTTAAACAGATTTCATGTATCATTCTTTCTTGGAGCAGAAGGAGCAATAGTTTGCATGCTTTGTAGGAAGAACTTGCAGTTGTAGGTAGAGAAGTACATGGAAGGCTTGAGATTATCTTCTGCTTTGAATGAAATGAGTGTTGCTTTAAAACTGGTAAATTTCAAGGCAAAAAGCAAATGGAGCTCTATTGTTTGGAGCTGAAAACTGAAATCCTAAGCTAATGACAGAATGAGCAGGTTTCAAAGCCTGAAAGTATGGATTAAAATAAACTATCTATTTCAGCCATTCATCTCATGGAAGAGACTCACAGGTGAAAAAACTGAGGCACAAAAGGATTCAGTACTTCACCTGAGGCCACATCAGTGCTCACAGAAAGAAGAGCTTGTTGTTGAGCTAGAATGAGTAGAAAACTGGACTGTAAGAAGGTAGGGAATCTTGTAGGGAATTTATCCCTCTCCAAGCCTTCCCTCTGTGGGGATGCAGAAGCAGTGCTTAGGAAAGTCATCTCCAAGACGAAACCTTGAGCAAGCTGATACCTGCAGAGTTGTGAGACTCCATGGTATGTAGGGAGATGTGTCCTCTCACTTGGGTTTGTCAAAGCGTGTGGGGAGTCACTTAGCCACAGTCTGGAGGTTGTTTCCCTCTGCTCCTCCTTCCCCATGGTCAGGCACATGCGCAATTCCACACAAGAGGACTGAGGAGCTGGGATTACCCACATGCCCTGGGCAAACTGGGTTGGAATAGTCGCTGCAGCTCCTGTGTGAGCCCAGGAGCTGCCTCCTCAGCTCACCTGGCTTCTGTCTGTGTGTCTTTCCCTCTTGCAGGAAAGCTTCCCTCTGGCTTTTACTGTTCGTTTGAAGCAGAGGATTGTGGCTGGATGCCAGGCTCCTCTGCATCCCATCCTTCTCCATGGCAGATTGGAAGCCCGGAGCACAACCGTTTCACTTCGATAGAAGGTGTGTGAGAGTAAACAGTAAGTGTAGAGTGTAAACAGAAGAAAGCAAAAATGATGCACACGGGGTGAGGAGAGGCAATGAAACACAAGGCAGGTTTTCCTGTGTACTTATATATTCAGCCTCCAGTGAAACAAATCCCAACTTTATATTCTCAAATGCCATCTTTCCACTCTGAGTGCTTTGAGCAAAAGACTGTCCTACTCCCTTTTTGCTTGAGGGTACATATTGGTACCTCAGTCTCCACCACTGATACCA
The DNA here is from genome assembly GCA_910950805.1 of Acrocephalus scirpaceus scirpaceus. Lineage (NCBI taxonomy): Eukaryota > Metazoa > Chordata > Aves > Passeriformes > Sylviidae > Acrocephalus > Acrocephalus scirpaceus. Next base: position 15,440,995 of record OU383775.1, on the reverse strand, counting down.
GATACAGATCTTGACCCCTTCTAAAAAACTTCCTACCAAATGTTCATCTGCCTGACCCTCTACCATACTGATTTTTTTTTTCTTTCTGATTTTCCTATTTATTTTTTGTCTATTTTTCTGTGCTGCTGCTTTTTCCCCCTGCTTGCATCCTAATTTTTCTTCTCTTTGCTTCATGATCCCTTGAGTTGCACTTTTATGTACAATTACATGTACTTGATTCTCCTACGTAAATGCCAGCCATTTCTAATCCTTCTCATACAAACAGTTGAAGTTTTCTTTTTCCAGTTCTCTTTTGAGAGAAAACCCACTTCTGCCCTTGTTGCTCTTGTTTACAGCAGATTATTCAAGTGGCAAAGAGCTATAGCTGTATTTTTATTTGGTTTTGGCCAAGATAAATTCTTTTCTTCCATGTTACCTTTTGTTCATAAAAAATACATTTTATTATTTGCCTTGCAAGGAGGATGAATTTAACAGCATGGACAGCAGAAGGTAGCAGTGGAGGGAAGGTAGACAGACTCCTTAAGTGTGGTTACTGAGTATGTTTGTTAGGTAGGTGAAGCTGCATCCCCAAGAAATGTAAAAAGCCTTCTGCTCTCTGAAATTCTGCCATGGTAGAATTCTAACCAGCTAACATAAGCTCGGGGCAGGTTTCACAAATCCTGAAACCCAAAGGTGAGTGCTGCAGTTTGATCTTCTTCCTTCTCTTTCATCCAGGTTCTGCACTCCTCCTTAACACCAGCAAGGCACCAGCAGTAACAAAGACTGTCATGACCAGCACAACATTTCCAGCTCCTTTGAGGAATTCCCCCTGCGAGGCAAGTCATAGTGTTTTCTTTTCTTGTGCAATTTACAGAGCTTTTTTTTGTGTGTTTGACTCAGGTTTTCAAATGTAGGTACTAGGTCAGTAGCAAGGCAACCACTATCTCTGATTTTATTTTTTATAAAATATACTTATTTATGCCTACTGTGCAGGGGAAAGATATGGTTATCTGCTTGAATGCCACAAAATGTGCTTTGAAAAACCTATCATATCCTGTCCTCATTGCACCATATGCTGTATTACAATCTTCATAATCAGGTGTGTATGCTGTAAGAGTAGGGCAGTCAGCACTACATAAACACAGAGTGGAAGAATCTTACTCCATGAACAAGCATTAACATCCAACATTTGCAACATCCAAGACAGAATAGGCTTCAGGACTGCCCCTGAGCCATTCAGAAAAGGCAGTACATACTTTCCCTAGCACAGCTGGGATTTGGGCTGGCAGCTCTTCATGCTGCTGCACTTCAAACCTACCAGTCCTTGTGTAGGCCTCATTCATAGGAGTGCTGAAGTTAGCCACAGCAGAGAGAAATTCATCCAGAATGGAGCCAGGTTCATATTCAAGCAGAAAAACTATTGACAGTCATAAGACATCGGCTTAAGCAAGTACATCAAGGCTTGGCAGACAACCTTGCTAATGGTTGTCATTTCTGAGTCATTTGTATTTAACCCTCAAAGTGCACCTTGAGAAAGATGACCTGTCTGCATCTTCTTATTCTCTAGCTTCACTAGAGATTGTAGAATCACTGATAAGACATTTATTTCTGGCTTATGACTTTGAACCATGCCTAGCAAGTTAAAGCATTTCACATCTTCATGGTCACTCAGCAATCTCACATAAGCTTCTGGATCCTGGAGCAGAGGAATTTAGGAAAACTGATACTAATGAAGTGCAGCTGTTTGTTTTTTGAGCACTGAACAGCCAAAAGAATCTGTTCCAGTGATCTTAAAATGCAGAAAGGACAAGAAGGGGTGTGTTAGAAAGTTCTCCAGAATGAAACTACACAGAAGAAGGTGTTTCTTTGCCCTTAAGTTTGTTTTGGTTCATTTCTGTTGGATATCTCAGTTCATACAGCAAAGCGCCTCTGGTTTTTCTCTCTTGATATATTCATGTTCTCCGTCTTTGAAATATATTCTACCTTGTTTTTCCTCCCATCTGTGACAAAGACGTATGCAGGTTCTGAATATTTTAAGACCTTGTTCTGCCATGGACCAGCAAGAACAAGTGTTTCTCATAATCCACCTGACACAGGAATCACAGTGAATCATTTCCCAATATCTGTGTATTTTTTTCTTGTGTATACAACACTGCAAATAATTAAACTTGCCATCGGGGGAGAAGCTGCCATGTATTTCATCTGCTCACATGCCATCCTACCTCTGTCACTCCCCTTGGCACTTCAAAGGCATCCGGACGCATCCAGCATTGCAGCTGTCGGTAATAAAGAGTGAAGGAGTTTTGGCAAGGGTTTTGTCTTTTGCCTTTTCATATAGTGTAAAAGCTTCTCTTCTCAGTGGGTCCCTGGTGGCTTCAAATTCTATTTTACTGGAACAATCTGTCTGTGCACAGAATAATTTAATTCCACTTCTCAACACAACAGAAGAGGAGAAAGGAGATATGCCTCCCTATGCACTTATTCTTCCAGTAGGTGCCAACAAACTTCCTAATAGTGAAATTATAGTCAGAAAAGAGGTTGTAAAAATACTATTATGCTGTCTTGTATTTATTCACCCTCAACAACTTCTTGATTGAACTGGCTCAAGTTCAGGAGCTAAAAGATGAGTTTTCTTTTACCTGTCACTGCAGACAGCTTTACTTGGCATGTCACAACTGGGGCAGATTCTCTGGCAACTGAAATTCCACAGAAATTACTCAAAATTCATGTTGCAAAGGGATCTCAGCAAGTGTGTGTGTGAATTAGACCCATTTATTCTTCCACCATCAGATCCAGCCATAAATCTGCCCTTGCTCTTGTATTTGATCCAGCTCTCATGATCCTTTAGATATCTGCTTGCTCTCCTGAGAGCAACAAGGAGGTCATCAAACATCCCCAGTCTGATAATTTTGACTCCCCTCTCTTCTTCCCTGCTACATGGGAGTTCTTGGGCACCTGCTGGTTATAACTTGGTCAACCAAGTTATTATTTTTTCCCCTTATCCCCTAATTTTCTTTTATCCAGTCATGTTAGACCAATCATACCCACCACAGCAAAAGCTGACACCCTAACTTTTTGCCTGAGGTGTCCATAGAAATGAATTCCTTTAGCCTCAGCATGAGGAACATTACCTGCCACAGTGCAGTTTACCAGGCTGGAGGATTCTGGGGTTTGGCCAGGATGTCCATGAAACCAGGACACAAAGCTGATAAGGAAATGGCCAAGCAGTCCACAGTGGGTGCCAGCCACAAAGAGTTTCTAATGCTTCAAGCTTAGAGTTTCTAATGCTTCAAGCTTGTTTTTCCTCCCTGAGCCTGGCTGTTTAATCTTACACTGTGGCAGACTGGAAAAGGAGGTGACTGACCAGCCTGGTCCAAAGACCTTCCCTGCTGAGGTTTTGGGCAGCTGTATGCAGTGGTATTGGTGTTAGCACTTGGAGACACCACAGCACGGATGAGCTTGGCGTATGAACTGTCGCTGAGTGCAGGATTGCTGTGACACTCCATCTTTGTGCTCTCTGCAGCCTGAGCCCAGTCACCAGGAGCATGCGGGGCTGCCTGCCCTTTCCATGGCCTGCGGGGGGCTCCTTGTTAACTCAGGAAGGGAAACGTCAGCCTTACCTACTCTGCACTGCCCCACATGCATCAAAAGATGGGAAAAGGATAAAAATGCACACAGGAGATACTGTAATAAACACAGCCTGTACTTTCCCACACTTTTGGGATTGGCCCTAATGTGCCTTGCACTTTGTGTATAGCTTTGTATTGCGCTTCACTCCCGTTTGTTTTGAGCAGTCTTATATTTTCATTTTCTTTGCTCTTCAGTGCTTTTGGCAGGTCAGAACAGTCGGTTTGTGATGCTGCCCTTTACTCTTGGTTCAGTTAGTTTTTCTCTTTCCTTTTGTTGTTTTATTAAATCTTGGCTGGAGTATCCTGGCTTCAAAGAATCTCTCTTGTTTGCAGTCCAGACAGCCTTTGCTATCTTTTTCACGTTGCACTTTCGGTAGAGCCCTTTGCTTCTTGACCCCTTTAAGTCTGTTTTTAAAACCCACTCTGTATGGAAGAGGGAAACTGTGGCACTTCCACTAAATCTTGTGTGAATGCAGGAAGGGGTTCACATAGTCCATGAAGTGCTCCATTACCCTGAAGTAGCCAGAGAGGAGAGATGCAACAAAAGGCTCAGGAAATGCTTCTGGAACCAAACAGTCACAATAATCAAGAGTGAAAACCTTTTAACCCACATGTAAAAGTTCACTGGAAGCAAAGCACGTATAATTGAGCATTTGCACATGAAGTGCAAAGAATTAAGCGAAACAGTGGCCTGATTTAAAGGCAGAGTTTTTAGAGCTCGAGCAGTAAAGCACAGCATTATTTGCCCTTTCTGTCACACTGAGACTCCCCTCCTCTGACTGGGAATCAGCTGGCATGTATAAGGCTGAAAGGGCAAAAAGGAGCATGGGATGGATAGGCATTTCCTCATTTTGAAGAAGAAATCCAAATGCATGTCATTAGAAGCTGTACTGGTGTTTGGGAACCTAGGAAACCACACTGCAATTAAATCCAAGGGAAGTGCTGTCATCTCAGACACCACCCACGGCAAAACTAATTGCTTTGCCACAGGTGACAGCCCAAAGGTGTGCAGAGTTTCCAAACTATCATGGCCACCTACTTCTCAGTACTTCACAAAGAAGTCAGAGAGCTGACAGAAATGTTGCAGCTGCCCAGGGATTACTCTCCTTTGTGTGGAAGGTGGAGACTCAGTTTTGGCCCACCATGTCTAGACAGCAAGGCAATCCCATCTCCCTCAGTCCAGCATTATTGCTGTAAGGTGCAGTCCCATGTGCTGATTTGCTTTTCCTCCCATTTTTTAGAAATGTTCCCTGATGTCTGCATCCTCAGGCCTTGAAGGATGTTGTGGTACCTGTAGATTGTGAGAAACATGCCTATTTCTTCCCAAAGTGTGTGGATTTCTCTCATAAAGACATGCAAGAGGCTGGTACAGTTGTACCTGCCTGGGCTGTAGTCTTGCATCTGTCCTGCAAGATTTCATTGTGTGGTGGGTTGTTACTACTCCTTCTGCTTGGAAGTCACTCCAGAAACATGAGAAGTCTGGAGAATGATTTTTAGAAAGGCTGTGCTTTGCTTAGCTCAAGGGAATCTGTGACAGAATCTCAGTACCACGCCTGATGAGTAAAAGCTAAGCCTGGAGCTTTGGTGTGGGCTGTCATAGAGAAGGAGAGTAACAGCAGAGCTGCTGTTGCCTGCATGGGGGTGAATTTGAATTAGCCTTAAATATTACTGCATGCACCTCCATAGAGTAAGGTGACTCTGCAAAAGGGACTGCTTTGTGATTAGGAACCAGATTATTTCATTTTCCTGGTAGGCCCTGAGTCAAACTTGTTAAAGGGTCTAGTTGTGCTGGAAAACAATGAAAATGGATTCCTGTGATAGTAAATGTGTTTTGTTGTTTTGGCTGTTTTTAAAATAATGAATATATTTTTCTGGTGCTATTTTGACATTTCAACTAGCTGTTTCTTGAAAGCCACCATTATGTTATGCAAGTTAGTACTAAACTGGGCCAGATTTCTTCATTACCTGAAATTATTTTTGAATGTAAATGTACTCTCTCGAAAATAAATATAACATGTTGATGTAGAACAGTACAGTTGGAGTTCTCCTTCTCAGTCAGGTTTACAGATATAAAGATGTTTTCATCCTTTCTGTTTATTAATTCAGTTCTCTTTTCTATGCAGAAGTGTTCCATTTTTTCAAGGCATGTAAGTCAATAATATAAATCATTCTTTGAGTGCATTCTGAGCCCCATGCTTACACCTGAAGAGTGTCTCCTTTTCTCCTCTACTCCTTGAGCTTTAAATAACTTAGAAGCATATATGGTAATAACATTGACTCTGAAATTCTACGAGCATGAAAAATGCAACATAGATATGCCTCTTGCTCAGCCTTTCATGTGCTTTACTTGGCAGAATATTCTTAACATACTTTTTATTTTAAAATGTTGTTTTTAAAATCTGTACAGCTTATTCACTGTCATCTGTCTTCTCTTTCTCATTCCCACCTGGCTTTTGTGTCATTGGATCAGAGGATCTATAGCATCTGAAATCTTTTGAATGCTGGTCATTCCACAGTACTCTGATATCAGAACTCTGAACACTTTCTCTTTTGTTGTTGCTTTTATTTTTCTCTTTGTCTGTTTTCTGAAATAAAGTAAGAAATAACGTGAGAATAAATAGTGAGAGAATCTGTTCATATAAAACATGAGCTTCTCTTGCCTGCCTGGGTATTTTAAAGCTACATAATTAGATCAGTTAATTATAATTCTGTCATTTACAAAAGGTTTTTTCTTGCACACCTGAGTCCTCATCTAAAGCAGAAGTGTCTGCAGACTACAAGGGAGTCTGATCGTGCATTGTTGTAGATCTGGCCAAAAACCAGGATCAAGACCTCTTGATCCTCTTTATTATTCATAAGAGTCCAAGTCTGAATTGCTGAACAGTAGTAATAGATGTCTTTGCTTGTACTGTTGAGTGCAAGCATTTCTCATTTCCAATAAGAAAAAAAATACCATCAGTATGATAAACTTTACATGTCAAAGGTAGCTCATATTCATGTACAAAGCTTACTGAGACTTATCTGCAGCTCTTGCCTAATTCTGTGCAAATCATATTCCAGCTTGCAACTTCAGTTTCTCCTCAACAATGAGATGTTTTCCAAGCTTCTTTAATACCTGAGTTGCATTTACTGGGTCGGTGCATTCATGGCTGAAAACAGTTTCTACTGTTTCCCTTCCACTGAAGAAGACCCAAGGAAGCAGTAATGTTTTTCGGGAGAATAAGAGTCTGTATTTCAAGAATCCACTGTTCCTTGTCAGGCAAATTTTGAGCAATTCCTTTGAGCAAGCATCATGGAGGGGGGGAGCAAGGACTTGGGGGCATCAGAACTAAATAATGTGCTGTCTCACAAGACAAAAACCTGTGGTCTAGAGTTGAGCCGTTGCTAGCCAGGGAGCCACCACTGAGACCCCACTCTCCATTTCCTTGGGACCAAAATGCCTGTAGACTCTTCTCTGTCTTCTTAAAAATACTTTACTCCAAGCCCTGTTTGAAGTATGTTTTTCTTTTCCAGTTTCTTTTTCACTTGTATTAAAGATGGCCAAGTATGTATTCCTGCCAGGTAGGACCATAATGCTAATTGTCAGCATCATTTCCATGCAGAAAGGGAGGAAAAAGAAACCACAGCTCTCTAGGGTGTCACTGCAGAATGTTTTATTTATGCTGCTGCAAGTGTGTGTCATTGGTCCTCGGTCAGACATCTCGGAGATAGTTTATGCTGGAATGTTTTTAGCCATTAAAGTAGATTCACAGGTGTCAGCAAGTTCAAACTTCACCCAGAAGGTTCTTGATATTTTATTTCTCTCTTTTTTGCATGAGGAGGTAAAATAGAAGTCCCAGTTCTCAAGTGGTCATGAAATTATGCAGCTTGTGCTGGAAAATCTACCTTCCTTGGTTTTCTTCACCTCCCAAGCCCTGCTGATATAGATAAGGATTAATTTTGGTGTATTTTTCTTTCTGGGGTGAATTGAGTCTCCTGTTTGTCAGTTCAGAAACTCCACCAACTCCAAGGCTAAGAGGATTCTCAGAAGGCATCCTTCTAGATGGTATTTGCAGTATAGTGCATGTAGCCATCTGACCTGAGTTTTGCCTCAATATGCTGTGTATTTACCATGGGCTCTCCCTCCTGTTAATTTTCCCCTGATCAGTTTAGACCATTTTATTTACTGAGTCAGTGGGTTTGCATATGAACAACTGATCACCAGCTCTGGTGGGTTCTAAAGCTGGAAAGCAAGGTGCCATTGAGCCACTGCCTACCTCCTATGCTTAATTAATTTCTCAGTGATGTTTCTAGCTTCTGAATATTTTGCTGCTGGTTTAACACAGAGGGAGATGTTTGATGCATAATGTTAGGGTATTCCACCAACAGCCCAGATTTAGATTTTTCCAAATGCGCCACTGCTCTGCTTGCAGGGCGCACTGTGTATATAGTGCCATCTGCCATCATTGAAGCTGTATTCTACAGAATGAATGCCAGCCCCATTCAGAAGTCTTTACTATGATATCCAGCTCATCATCTGCTCTGGTTCACTTCAGCAGGTGTGAAAAGACCTGGACTGCCCTGCTGTGAAGCTGAGAAACCATGGAAATCACAGCTAAAAATGCCCATTTGGACACAGTGCCAGTCGATTCACTCAGAGCCAGTTCATTAGAGTTTGCATATTGCCTTTTGCCAATGAGCTGATCTCCCACATCTATTGCCAGCTACTTCTTTCCTTCAAACAGCTGACATGTGTGCAAAGGCATTCATTCCAATTCATCAATTGCTTCAGCTTTTGCTCTAGTGTTACGTTAACAGCTATCCAAAGCTTGCTCTTCCCTCACTTCTGACTGTGTAGATGTTGCCTCTTACTTTCTGGTGGCTCTCCAAAAGAGACAGAGGTCTCAAAGCTTCTGTCTAGTGGGAGCTTTACCTCTCAAATTTTAAACTAACAAAATGGCACAGTGAAGTTGCTCCAACTCACCTGTATTAAAAATGTCACGTAATGTGTTGCACAGGGAGTTGGCACTTGGGTCCTAAAAGTGGACATGTGGACTCTTGGTAAGAGGTGTTGCTTTCCCTGGTATAAAAGGAGGGTTTTAAAGGCCCACTGACATTCCAAACATATTAAAACAAATAGTTAAGTCCTGATCAATTTTCTCAAGGGAAATTATTTGGTCTGAAAGGTATAAATTTTCACTTTAAATTCACACTAAAAAATGCCTCACTTTGTAGGCATTTGAAAATACAGCATACCCAAAAAGTTCTTTCATCTTGGTTGTCACCTGTTAGGAGTAGCCATGCAGACACCAAGTTTGAAGGCATTAGCCTCCTATACATTTGTCAGCAGCCTCTCTCACCAATGTTGGTTCTGGTTGCTGGGTATGAGCTCAGCCCTCCTCAGCTGCCTCCTTGGCCATCATGTTGTGAATCTGAAATAGTTCCTGGCCATTCCGCCCAACTCTGCTTTTCCTTGCTGATGTCTGGGAGGTGAAAATCCTCACACTTGATGCTGTGGTTCCCACTGTCTGACACTGTGGAAATAGCCATGGGACTCCATAAATCCTTTCCCAGAGCTGGGCTGGGAGTGAGCTAGAAGTTACACTTGACCAGTGTCCAGACTTGACCAGCTTATCCCCAGAAGTGCTGTGAGTGCCTGTGATGGTTTGCTGAACCACTCAAAATCTTACACATCAATTTTGGATGTATGGCCAAAATAATGTTACAAAATGGTTTCAAAGAGACACAAACTGGCATATCTCTTTGTACATTTATCAATCGTTGGGTCATACAGCACAATGCATTCCAGGCAAGTCCAGTGATTTTTGGACTGGAGAGAGAGAAGAGCCCCATCTATATTATTCAGTCTCTGTCACAGTTCTGCAGTATAAAGTCACTTCTTTCTTCGTAGCTTTGGAGACAAGCAGATGAACTGAAGTGTTTACCCAAATTCAGTACTGATTTTTAATCAGTTCTGATAATTGATACAATGGATGTCCAGAATTTTGTTCCACTGACTCCAAAATTGTGATCATAAACTAGGAATAATAGCAACACTTCTGTCATTTTGCTGCCTACATCTGATTTGGCTGCCAGAACAAACTTACACCATGCCATAGGAGCAGCAAGTAAAATTTAGCAGTTTTGTTTTGTGCTGAGAAATGGATATGGATGTTCTATGCTATCAAAGCAAGGAAGTAATGTTATCAGATGTTCCTTTGTAAAATACAAACTTAATTCCAAGCCTCTTGACTTTGGTGGTGTCTTTGAAGTGCTAAAAAATAGTGCTTTATTTAATATATATGGATACTAGATACTGTGCTGAACATTTTCTTCTGTCCAAAACATCCATTGTTAACGTAGCTTTAATGTAGCTTTAATAAACTGATTCCTTCAGCATTCTCACCTCTACTGGTTATTGAGATGAAACCTAGCTCCTGAACACAATATATATGGGTATTTTAATTATGCTCTTTATCAACAGAGGGCTAGATCCTCTTCTTTTTTGCAAGAAAATAAGAAGACTATGTTCATATACTGTGGATTGTGGAACTAGCCTGATGTAGAAGGAATTGCTTTTCTTTTTATAAAATGAGAAAACTACATGAAATAATTTCACATACAGGGATAAATGCACAGAAATGGATTCAATTACATTATCATAACAAAAATGTTAGAAAAATGGTTCCCCAAAGTATTTTAATTAATAAAAAACCCACCAAATTATTACTGAACTTTAATTGAAAAATCTGTAGAAACTTGGATGGAAAGTAAAAACTGATTTTTGAAAAGAGTATCTGGGGGATGAGGATGTGATTACTAGTGAAGCCTGCTTATTGCAGTCTTCTCCCTGTGTTTTTTGCTGCTGCTGCTGGAATATAAAAGTTTATTACTGAATAAGTTGTTAGTCTTAACTTGAATCTCTTAGGTGGCATCTTACAGGAGTGTAATCTTTGTACTGCTAAAAACATAGGTATAATCTTATCCCTGTAAAATTAGCCACCTATGTGAAAGCTAAAACAGACTGTTTAGGCTCAACTTTACAAATAAAATAATTTTTAAAAGGCCAGTAGTTTCAATGTTTAATAGCATATACTAAGCATTACAGGCTTCCACATCTGTGGAGTTTCCTAAAGGGATGACATGAGTATAAATATGGGAGAATCAACCTTTTGATGATTGGAAAGCAAGGAAAGAAGAATTGAGAACTTTGTGTAGCGGTGCATGAGCGGTGCTCACAAGTTTTGGGTTTATGTTATTTATGTTGGGAAAAAGGTCTTTTCTAAACCCCTCTGTTTATCCATGTTTATCCCCTCCCCTGGAGCCTGCCAGTCATCCAGGGAAGCCTCTCCCCCTTCTGGAAATCTCGGGGAGACCGGGCTTCTGATTGGAACAGGTTCTGGGAATCCCCTCCCCCCCTCCTCTCCAGAGATTGGCCCTTTTGTGTGTCAATCTACCCCCCAACTCCTCCCTTTCTATCCCCCCGTTGGTGGAAAGTTTATGTACACGCCCCCTGGTACCTGTCTACTTAAGGGGGGCGTGGGCGGGGCTTCGGTCTCTCTCTCACACACCACCTATGAGGAATAAACATCTGTGAAACCTCAGAAGAGAGCCTTCCTTTCCTCCGCCATTAGCCACTAATTTACATCTAGTGCTAGCCAGCCAGAAAGCCCACCGCGTGGGTATTGCTGCAGAACTGTCCAGTGGCTCTACCGACTGCTGCCAGAAGCCGGGCAAGGCAAGGGATCACTGATAAAGTGACCCACGAGGGGCAGAGAAACGCCATACTTTGTTAACTTTTGAATGTTTGTGATGTTTAATCTTTTATGTTCTATTTCTTCTAGCTACGAATGTTATGGCTCATCCATGGTGTCCTGCTGGGAAATGTATCCCTGGTGTTGGTTGAGAACAAGACAGCAAAAGAGCAGAGCTGGACGTTCTGGCATTCCGAAAACAGCGAAGGTTTGGGGATATGGCAGTGGATGATCTTGCCTCTCCCAGAGATACTGGATAGGTATGAGTCTTCTCCTCGTTCTCCTGCATGATGATCAATCCTGTCAGTACTAGCTACCTGGCAATGAAAATGGCCAGCATTGCTCCTGGAAGCTGCTCCCTTGGGTAGAAGTGCTTTGTCCTCCATGAGGCATCTTCTGTTAGAAGCAGACAGTAAGGATAATTGAGTATTTTGGGCAAAGCACACAATTTTGCAACTCCCAAGTCAAAGTTTTAGTTCAAAAACTGATTCCATGGGTAGTCCACAGAAAGGTGCTTAAATTTCTGTGTCTCCATTTCATTGACTGGGAACCACTCTGTCTGCACACTGTTCTACGTTGCATGTTTGGTGCTCTCTCATGGTTTGGGTGCGAGCTCCATAGCTGATATTTTTTCTGGGTATCAAAGCCCCTGGTCTTCAATGTGTCTAGATCTGAGGATGAAGAGGTGGGAAAAGAAGCTGCTGCAAAATCAGACAAGGATCCATCCAAACAACTTCGTGTCAGCTGTAGCAGAAGCTCATCTTGCTATGAAGGGCTGTGCCAGTCATGGCTCTCTTCTGGCTTTAAGAATAGGAAGTTTATCTGGTAGCTTATGCTTATTTAGAGTGTTGTTTTAGCTGTCTCTTGCCAGTTATCTGTAAGGGAATACTATTGTTGATTGTTTACTTTTAACATGTGATGTTTCTAGAGAAGGCACAGACATACTTCACCTCCTGTTACCCTGGCCCTTAGGCTGCAAGATGCATCTACCATCTCTGTCATGAGCACTGGTGTCCCTAGTCTTTTTGGAAACCTGTGCCCTAGAAATAATGGATTTCATTAAGGGATAGTTCGTCTTCTAAGAACTTCGAACAAACATTATATGAATATGTCTTTTATCTTCTTGGCACTTGGGGATGCATGGAGGCTGCAAATACAGCAAGCAGACTGCCTGTGCTTTGGTCCTGAATGTATAATTAATATGTGTGCGTCAAAGATTTTAAAAATGTCAGCATTAAGCTTGTTGTGCAGTCAGTGGTGAAGCACCGTTTGTAAAAATACCTGGTTGCCTCATTCCCTTCAGCTGTGTTTCCTTTGAAGAATGGTATATTTTGCCATTATTATTTGTGATTTATTTCCTAATGTTGCCAGGGGAATGTTTTGTATCTGAATTATTCCGTACTCTTGTACTATTGCTTTCCTTTAAATTCTCTCTGGTTGCACAGTCAGGCAGAGAACGCTTTGATCTTGAGAGTCAGGCTAGCAGTGGTTCATGAGAAATCATGGATTCAGCTGATAACACCGTGCTGACTATTATGTCGCAGGTGCTGACATGCTTACTTCCCCATTGCTTAGGAGAAAGACAGATGAGTGCCCTGAAGGAAGGGAGTTTGTTGAAGGATAAGACATAAGCAAGGAAAACTTTGAAGTTTTGGTATCTCTTGAAAAGTTTTTGTCCTTATTTATTCACAGAAACCATACTATGTTAATGAATTTTTCTTCTAAGATTGATTTCATTGAAGCCAATCCTTTATGGGAAGAAGGAAGTCTCCTGTGAGATTTGGAAATGCTGCAAACATCTTTCTTATTACCTCAAGACCTGTTTCTTAGGGAATCTGGACTTCTGTACAGATTAGGAAGGAATTCTATGGAAGTATACACTGAAATGGTACTGGTGAGACTCCAGTATATAAATGGAGATAAATGACCCTTTTATTGAACTGTAAGAAGTAGTTAGTTGGTGTGAACACAGTGCTGGTGCTGCTAAAAGCTTACTGTGTTTGTCTTTTTCTAACTGGTTCCTGTGTCAGAAGCTGCAAGGGCCTGTGTCAGAACCACGATATTACAGATATTCCTACATGAGGAAGTGAAAGTTTAAATCACCTCACAGAAGTAAAGCTCTCAAGTAAAGCACACCAGTGTACCAGTTTCACACAAAATTAAAGTACATTCCATTGTGACCGGGAAACTGAATGGAAAGTGTTATTAATAACAAGATAATACGCTCTAAAACTGCTCGAAAGCGTGCTTGTTTAAAACCTGCTTAGCCATAATTTCCATGTTTGGCTTACAGCACTTCAAAGAATCATTAGGAAGACTTCCAAGGAATTAGATCAGCTCTATCTTTAGAAACAGACATTTCTTAAATGTTTGATATCCCTCAGGCTGTTGGGAGAAATTATACTTTGGCAGAAAATCACAGCTAGAATATTTCAGGTGAATTGGCAATAAAGAAAAGAGGGAGGAGTAAGACAAAAAAGTTAAATTGTGACTGAGGGATGGTAGATTTCTAGTTCTGTGTTAGCCTGGGCAACCTTGGACATGTGGAATCACAATTTCACCATGTGTGAGGTCTTAACCTCTTCTGCATGGACTTGAAAGAAGCTGAAGTGCTGGCACTTTACATCTTCCCAAAGTTATCTACCCGCTCTTGTTCTGGAAGATGTTAGTAGAACAATCCTGAGAGCTCATGTGCTGTGTTGATAAGAGTCGATAAACGGAGTTGTAACCCAATTCCAAATGCTTGGTATCCTCTGTGCATGGGGGAGGAAGGGCCGAGGGCCTGGTCAAGGATGTGTCATCAAAGCAGCTACAATTAAAGAAGCCAGTTGTGGGCAAGAGCTCCTTAAATTGTTGGATGAACAGATTGTGCCTACCAGAGGCAAAAGGCAGCACCTCCGAAGGTGCTGCATTTTAAGCTGCCAGTGAGATATACTCAACATGAACAAACAGTCCTTGCTGTGATTTGTTATCCCCTGTAGAGCCACTTACCATTCTCTAAAGGATGCATTATCTGCAAATCAAATAATCTGCACAGATTAGTGAAAACTAGAGAAATGGTTATTTTTACTTACTGGAATGTACACATTAGTTCAACACTACAACATTTGTATTGAGAGTAGAGTAGAGAACCACCTTATTGTAAGATTGTTTTACTTGATGGAAAATTACTATTTGTTTCCCAGTGAAAAGTGATGAGCCTGTCAAGGATTGTTCTTTTTTAACTTCACAGAAATGCAAGTAGGAAACAGTCTTGAAGACTATGTTGTAGCTGGCTGATTGGGCTTGCCTTTTTATATATTTGCTTTTAGTTAGTACATTAGAATTTAAATTTTAGTAATGATAATGTTGTGGGAATGTGACAGCAAGAGCAAACAGAAGCCTGATGGAATTGAAAATGAGTGATTTGTGTAGCTAATAATTAGAAATTCTGTTAATTAAACAGTGTGGTCAAGGTACAACACATAGATAAAATACAATCACATGTAAGTAAGTGATTCTCTGGAGCTTGCTGTAGGCTGACGCTCATTATCATGAACACTTAGCAACTGTTTGCTACGCAGTGTGAGAGGTGGAAAAGGATTAACTCTAATAGGCTGGAGCCTGACTGGAAAATTAATGCTTTAAGAAACAAATTCTAAATCTCTTAATTCTTGCTCCCTTGATGAAGTTGAGGCCAGCCGTGTAGAGTAGCACGTAGACTATAAGTTCTTTGAGTCTCTCTACCACTGAAGAAGTTCTCTACTGGCTGAAGTTGTCTGAAGTGGATTCCATGTGAACCAGCCCAGCTTAGCTCTGGATTTTTAAAGCCTATATTCTCTATTAACCCTGTCCTTTTCTTTTAAAAGATTTCACTATAATCTCTGTAAGGGGAGTTGGGTAAAAATGGCTAATATCAATAGTAATCTATAAGTTCCACCTCAGTATAGTCTCATGACAGAAGACGACTGTGTAGAAACATTAAAGGATTTTAAATGTGTTTACTGGTTAGAAAGGTTTCTTTAGTTTCCTTTCTTCTTAAGTTCAATTTTCTGGCATTACAACATGCCAAAATTTTTAGCCAGTCTTTATTAGTAGTGGCCAGATGGAGGAAGGAATGAAAGGAGTTTACTTGAGGTCCCTAGAAATTAAATTTTCAGTCATGAATAGCAGCACCATGTGCCTTGTCACTGATAGCAAGGCCAGGCCATGTCCTTCTAGCAGGGAAGCATGTTAAGAAAATGAAAAACCAATTTTCTTTTGGTCCCATAGTGCTCAGAGAGCTTCAAAATTATTTTCTTGCTGGTGACCTTCTCCTGAACACAGACTGAGAATTTTATTATGTTGGAAGGGATCAGTAAGGTGACTTACCAGGAAGGCTGGGTAAGGATGAGAGCTTCCTGAGGAAGAAAACAGAAAGGCCTGGAGGCAGCAGTTACCTCAGAGGGTGATATTCTGTTGCAACAAGCCAGAATTCATGTCCCAACGACTGCACTTTCTATTTTGTTTTAACTGGCTTCATTACCTATTCTGATTTTGCTGCCTTGCTGGGTTTTACAAACTACACTGACTCTCATAAGGTTTTGGGTTCCATATCCATGTGGAATTCCCTTGCAGTCTGTGGGAGTGAGATTGTCTGTTCCATCTGGCTCCTTCAGCAGCTCTGGTCTCAATGGCAGCCACAGCACCTGGGGACCCTCTCACTCATTGCAGCACTAAAAAGAAATTGTTTCATGTCATATCCCTATATCTCCACCAGCTGTGGATAAGCACTCTTCTTGTCCAGTAATTTTTCTTACATTGCTCTGTCTTTCCATCTCACTCCTTTCAGAATTTATTTATAATTTTTATTATAAAATTATATAAATTATATAAAATTATTTTATAATTTTCTGAGTGTCAGGTTTCCCATTTGGAAAGAAAAGGAAAGTTCTTGGCAACATTTTTGACCCAGGGGCCTGTTTAACTCATGTTATTCCTAAATTTTCTTCCCATTCTCTAAGAAGAAATGGAGACCCTCCATACAAGCTAGTCATATGTCTGCCTACACATTACCACGTGTATATTAATTGGTCACATCTGCACTGAGATCTCTTCAGTCTGTCTTACATCCACCCAACAAGCCTAGGCTGTGCTGCCCTGAGGTGGCCACACATTACTTTGTTAAAAGCAGTGAGACCTTAGCAACCAGATCACTGCTCTTCTGCTCTCTAGTATTATGTCTGTCTGCGACTGTCCTCCTTCTGAAAGAGTTGTTCTGAAAATGTTGTTTTGTGCATCTGAAAAGGGGGCTTTGGTGACAGTGTGTGCAGAGTACCTGTGACAGATTTTGTACATGCATACTTGTCTTTAATAGCACCTTTGAATCTCAATCTTTATTGCTAGCTATTAAGTAACTTCCTGCATGGCAATTCTGTCACTGTAACTAGTTTGGTTAACATGCTTATATTTCTCCAAATAATCTTATTTCATCTAAATGTATCTTTTATCCCAAATAGTAAGTATTCCTTTGTGAAGTGAGCTAACAATGCATCATTTGTAATAGAGAAGTTGATGGGAACCAGAATGTAATAAGGGTTAGTGACCTGAAATTTCTCCATTCTGTGAATACCTTGGTCTCAAGCAGCTCCAGCCACAATTATTTTAGCTAGGTAGAGAGAGAAATCAGTTCCATCAGAGGCAAAACATTACCAGTTATGAAATGAGATCTGTACATACAGACACGCTGTTCATGTCACTGCATGGGGGATTGAGTACCAAGGAGAACAATGTTCAATCTTGGTTAATAATCCCTGTCTTTTATGATAAAAAGAAAAAAATAATGATTACGAGGCTTTCTAAAATAATGGCATGAAGGCAGCTGCCTGAATCTGGATAATGAAAACCTGAACAGTCTGTATGATCCAGGGACAATATTTAGGTGAAGTTCAGAGTAATTGCTGAAGGGAGAGAGCTGCAGAATTTGCACAAAATTAGCTTGCAGAGGTCTTCAATGCAATGAGAATGGGTTTTTTTAATTTCCTTTTCATCTGAAGAAGATAGAATACATGCAAAAACAAACATTTCTGTGCAATGAAGATCTAGGGGTAGATGACATGAGCAAAAGGGTTTGTCCTCATGGAGACTATACCAACATAGCTATAAATATATCTTCACACTTTTAGTTCTGCATTTCCTTCTCTAATAAGCCCCAAATATTTTGGGGAGAACCAGTCTTCTACTAGAATCAAGAAAAAAATAAGTAATCAAAAAGAACAAGCTGAACAGAACACCCATGGTGATGTGACAAAGCCTAAATACTGACCACACTGAAATAAAACCCAAGATTCAGAAAACCTGAGGAATGGGAAAGGTTACAAATCAGAAGCTTTGATGTTGTCCTGTTTTGGTCAGATTTAACCGAGTCAAAATACACTTTCAAAGAACTGTTCATCTGGATTGATATTTCACAGATGGGGCCAAAGATACAAACCAAAAATACTCATTTTGTGCCATTTCTTATCTGTGACAGAAATATTTGAGCAGTGGTCACCCTTGAGTGGTTTTTGAATTTATGTAAAATTTGTATCCTTCAAAGAGAGGAGCATGTTCCCCATGTTCTGATGTTCCCCAGAGAGGAGACTGAAACAAAGGGGGGAGGGTGTCCCCCAATACAGCATTTCCTATTTGCCTCAAACAGAATTTCTTTTAGAAAGGCCTTTGTGTGCATTTGCTTTCACATCTCAGCTATCACTCAGCTCTACAGGGTGTAACTTGTAATTCCTAATTGTCATTCATTTAAGGAATCCTCTTTCTAGCTGTTCTCCAGGTTGAGTAGCGCAAAAGGAGACAGTTAAGAAGTAATTTCCACCAGTCCTCAAGTCATAATTTTCTAATATCCAAGTCATTAAAGTGTTTCATAGCTGCCATACTTTCATTCCTATGAAGAAATCTAGCTTACAAAGGCAGACTTATCTGATGAGGATCTGGCTTCCACATGAAGTTGCTGGGATTTAGTAAGCAACAAAGTCATGACAAACTTGCCAGCCATTATTTGGGTGCTCCTGTATAATTGCCTTCAGGAATATTCTTTCCGGGCCATTCACTGCAGCATCTGAGTGTGTGCATGGCTGTGGACCAGTATCTGTTCTGGGGCCAGTGGATATGCTGGGTGTGCAGTCAGCATTACTCCTCTTTGATCTGTGCACAAACACCAGTGAGACATTGTCACCTCCAGCATTGTTCTGAGTCACTGCAGTAACGTGCTGCTGCTGCTGCTTCTGTATCAGCTCCCACCAAAGTCAGAGGGAGTTATTTCATTGATTTCAAGGATCAAACAGAAAGGGGAAAAAAAAAAAAAAAAGAGAGAGAGAGGGAGCAAGGGAATGAGATTGTCTGTGGGGTTTTTTCCATCTCACTGATGTATGACATTTCCATCTTCGGTTTTGATTAAATTTCCCTTAATTAGCCCATTAAGCTAAAGCCACCAAAACTAATGATTGAACTGTTGGCTAACTGATGATCTTGTTTCAATGGAATTTGAAAGACATCATATTTCTAAATTAATAGTGGCATTAAACTAGAGAAGATAAAATGGTGAACTATTTGTTGCAGAAATGCTGGTCTCAATAGAAGGTTTGTACTGAAACTGCTTTCGTGTTAGCAAAAAATAAGATTAATAGGCAACCAAAGTAGCACTGATGGTCCTGATAGTGCTTAGCAGTCACAGAATTTTGGAGGCATTTCTGTCATTTATTTTCATCCCTGGTGAACCTGTGGAAATTTCTCAAGAGTTCTGATCCCAGTGTTCCTGCAGGTGAAATCACCAAGGCTGTCTCTTAACTAAATGAACTGTAAATAAAAGTAAAAAGCAACCTATTGCATTCTGATATGGGCATGTTACATGGCACTCCCTTCAACAACAGAAATACTGGTTTGTATCATGCCTTCAAGGTCTTAAGAGCTGAACATTTGATAATTCTCATAAGAACAAGCCTTTATTGACTGAAGAGGCACGACATGAAAAGAGCATCAAAGCGTAACACCTTGGGGCATGAACCATAGGAAATTGCCTGAAGATATTTTTAGAAGTGCTTCATTGCCTGGAGGCAGAAAGAAGGTGCATCGTAGTCTTTGCAGAAGTATCTGTCTCTTATGCTCCCTTGGCTAAAGTCTGCAGCCCTGGGGGGAAAAGCTGGCAGAGAGGAATTGCTTATTTGTCTTTGTAATTAATTTTGCAGCCTCATTTTAACACCTTACAAACATAAACTCACATCAAAGTGTCCCTGTCTCCAAGTGGCATTTAGTGAGCACCCTGAGGAAATAGGCTGAGATTCAAATGCACCAGACTTGGTCCCTTCAGTGCAGCACCAATGGTCACTGTGTGCAGGGCACTGATTTTCACACAGAGCCATCTGAAAGACGTGCAGCTGAACCAGGTTCTACCCTACCTCTTCCTGGGCATTTCAGCAGCACACAACAGGGAAGGAGAAGCTTCTGCTGAGCTATAGTCTGTATTTTACAGCCTGAGGTAGGTGTTGGTTCTCCATAATATACCAGAATATGACCTGTGGTGCTTTAAGACCTATTTCATGCACAGTTCAATCAACTCTGTTGCTGGCACTGTGACTTGCAGGAAAAAGTAGATCAGAGCCCACTGTGTCTGTCCAACAGCTTTTGTTTAAGTCTTGTACAGCATGTCTCAAACTGAACAGCTTATGTTTATGCTAGAGCTTGTAATTTCATTTGAAGTGTTGTGAGATGTCAGCTGTAGAGCAAATGAGGGAGGGAGGCAGGGGGAGGGCAGCCAATTCAGTCAGAAGCCAATTTAATACCCAAGGATTTTATGTTCCCTTCTGTTCTCCTCCTAGACATACCCACAAGGGGTTTCAGGTATCCCAGCTAAGAACTGTGAGACTGCTGGCAGCATCAGACTGCAGTTGCACTTTTTATGGATTTGGAAGGCTAAAAATATGCTTTTGTGATATTCAGACTTGTATGGATCTGCCTTTTGAGCTGATAAAGATGGAAAGGAAAGCAAGGGAAATGGTGTCTTGCAATTCGGAGTTTCCTTTGATGCTAGGGATACTCTTTCTTCACCATATCCACTATTATTTGTGTCAGTCACCTGCTCTTCCATGGCAGCTGCTCATGTCTTTAGAACATAAAGTCAGTTTTAGAGAAGTCTTTCCGTATGTACAATGCATATCTCCAAGGAGAAATTTCAGTGTTGGAACATCGTTGCTTTTCTTTACCAGAAATAAAGAAGGAGGAACATAGTAACTATATAAATCTTTTCTGTTATGAATGGATTGTGGTCTGTTCTAAACCCTTTGCACCTTTTGGAGGCTGACGGGAGTTTTTTTCTGGTTTGAGTTTTTGCTTTGTTTGAGTCAGCTTTTCTGACTGTCCCCAGCTTTAGCTTAGCAAGAACACCAGTTGCAGGAGACAATGACACTCCATTCTGCATATCCTCAAAGTCACAAATATCCCTGGGGTATGTTTTAGCTTTTGCCAAACCTAACTGTTCCCTCTGGAAAGCTGCCCTGTGTTTGATAACAGCGTGGAAGTTGGTTACATTTGTGGACAGAGTCAGGAGGCTCAGTCAAAACCCACATGCAAAACACCAGAATATGCTGCCCCACAGTAAATATGCACATGACTAGGGCAACTTCACTGGAATTTTGGTTTTGAGGTTGACTTGCTGGTAAAGGAGAGGTAGTATTTAAAAACAGTGGGAATCGCCAAGACTAATATAAGAATGCTAAATACATACACAAAGCTGAGAGAAAATATTTTAGACTCAGTGCCATGCAGAAAGGACTAGAGTCTGTGAGAAGAAAAAGAATCTGCCGGTGTTTAGATCCTTGCTGCAAGGAAGAGATAGGATTTCTAAAGCCTTTCGAAATAAATAGGGCTCCTCCTCAAAAATAACTTGTTCAGTCATCATTTTCTTGTCTAAACTGAAACACCTGCAAGAATTCACATTCTGACTGAACATTTATCTTTAAAATATAGAGCAGGAAGCACCAGCATTAGATCTATATTAAAGAGACCCACGAATGGTTTAACTTCTGCTGGGGTAAAACATCAAGATACAACAGAAAATTAGGTTTAAATAATGTTTCATATTTGCTTGCAGCTTTTTCTACATCATGTGATAGTTTCATGTTTTTATAGTCTTGATGCAGCCTCTGAGCATTGTATCTGACTGCTGAGCTATGGTTGGCTGCTTTCAGAAATTGTTCTCTTTCCTAAGCAGAGTATTATGATTTTATGTGGCAGATATGCATTGAGAGCACATGAACTTGCTCAGCTAGAGAAAACCTAAATCCATGAGTACACAAAAATAATGCAATAAAAATAAATAAAAAATATAATAAATAAAAAAATAATGTCAATATACTGTCAGATTTGAAGTGTTTGGTTGTGGGTAATTTTTGCTCTTCCTGTTGACTTGTAATATCACTGAGGGTGAATTTACAGTGATCTTTCTTCTGGACATGTAGAAGTGGCATAGCTTCCTGGCAAAAGCCAGCTTTCCTTAAATCAGGAAGTGATTTAAGGCAAACCTCCTCTGCTTCTATAAGGAGATAATGAGTTCTGCTCTTCCTGTGGACTACCCAGTGTAAGTTCCTCTTTTTTGTGACTGCCAGGGCTGTTAGATATCCTTTGCTTTGTATAGAGCGTATCAACACCAAATACTTTCTAAAATGGTTTCAGCCTTTGATTGCCAGTTCCTTTTAGGTACTCCAAATTACTTTGTGAGCCCTGCCTACTTACTTTTCTTAACACTTTAGAGTGTAAATCACTTGTGAGAATAAAATCACCTAGGGTTATGTTTGGTTGGTTGGTTTTTCGTTTGTGCCAGAATCCAGGGGACTTTTTTTTCTGCCCACATGCATACAAACACTTCTGCTTCCTTCAGGTTGTTTGTCTGGAGGGAAGAGGGACAATATTCTCTTATTCTGTCCACTTGTATTACTATATAGCTCCTCTCCTCAGATCATCTTTCCTTTTTAGGAATGAGGATACTTTCACTATCAATTTAATATTTTTATATGTGAAAAGTTTTTCTCCACCATTCAAAAACTGCTTTAATTGTGAAGAGCTCTGAATTTCATGTTCTTTAGCAGAATTTAATCCATTTTTTCCAATCTGTGCAGGTTTTGGTTTCAGATCACTGCTTCATGGGAAGAAGGCTCTGATGCCATTATTGCTTTTGACAATGTCTCCCTTAGTCTGGACTGTTATTTATCAAGTAAGTTTTCCTTTTATCTGCAAGCAACTTGTGTTTTATTTGCTATGTAATTGAAATTTGGAAAACTATGGGGAATGGGCTGGGTGTCATTATCTTCAAAAGATGCTTGAAAGGTAAAGGTCTGTGTCTGACATCACTGTGATTAGGCAGAGGACCCCGTTCAGGTGCACCCCTTACTGGTGGAGCCGAGCAGGGAATGTGTTCCCAGTTTGGCGTAAGTGGGTAGTGAGACATAGGGTGTGGAATATCAGCTACCAGCTGAGGCAGAACCATCACCTATCCAGCCAGGCTAGTGCAGAAGCCAGTCTATGATTACAGATTTCCACATGACCTGGTTTGCTGTGTGACAGTTATCAAAATGAATGACAGCTGGACACTGGCTGGGAAAAGACAGGCATCCTGTGATTGACACTAACTTTGCAATAACATTGGGCACAATACTCCAGTGAAATTAGAACAAGGTTATTTTATTTAGACTGACATGCATTTAAGTCTGAATCAGAAACTAGGATCTTCACACTCTACTGCTCTGGAGAAAAATTTGGATTCTGATCCTGGCTTTGTGATTGACTGGCCTCTAGATTATGCCCAGTCTATACCTCTGATGCCACATGTAGATTTTTATTAAACGTTTGTGTCTGACTCCTCTTTCATAATCTCACGCATAGTGAATTGCTTAATTTGTAAATGTGTTCAATGATCTGTCACTCTGTACCTCAGACCAACAACTTACATGAGGGCTGGAGAATTGTTGCTTTGAACAAATTAAGCTTCTGCCTTGGGCTGAGCAACAGAACTTAAGTGCATCCTTTCTTCTCCTGTGCTTGAAGCTGCAACCTCTGTAGCCCTGTTCAGACTGAAAACCTCCAAACCACTTCTGCAGTCAGGATGTTTCATCTGCTTTATGTTCATTTGCATTGCCTGGGGCATGAGTCTCTCCATTTTTATGCAGTAATACCTCTTGGTTTCTGTGCATAAGTACAATATACCTCAAGTTCCAGTATTCAAAG
Organism: Acrocephalus scirpaceus scirpaceus; assembly: GCA_910950805.1. NCBI lineage: Eukaryota > Metazoa > Chordata > Aves > Passeriformes > Sylviidae > Acrocephalus > Acrocephalus scirpaceus. Next base: position 15,417,426 of record OU383775.1, on the reverse strand, counting down.
AGATCTTAAAATGAGGATAGAATTAAAGAAAATTCCTCGTGCTTTTACTGGCTAAAAAAAAATTAGTAACAGTTGCTAAAGATTACATTCTGTATTTCTTCTTTGTGTCTTCATTCACTTAATGTTTTGCCTACCACTCATTCCTGTTTATTTTCCTTTTGTCTCAGTTCCTTAACAACAACAGAAAGTAAATCTGCCCATTTCTTTTAATAATGTTATATCCTGTGACTGCAGGCTCTTATTCTCAGCATAGAAGTCTGCAGCCCTTATTTTGGCTTCAATTTTGGATTACATACTGACTCAGTCCCCCTCAGCCATAAACCAATCTGTGATTTCTTGTTTTCTAGTCAGTGGAGAGAAGACACCTCGAGGTACCACTCCAGACTCAAGCAATTTGCTCAATAGAGGTGGCCAGAAGAAGTTTGGATGGGAACAAAAGCTCCTGGGAAATCTCCAGCTCAGCAGTGCCCCCTTTTCTGATCCAGCAGGTAACTGTTGAGTCTGAGAAGCATCATCAGATAGGAGAGATTTCCAACTAGCACAGACGTCATTTAGATGTGGCTAAGTGCAATTTTTTTTTTCCCCAAAGACTTTTTTTAGAGCTTTTCCCAAGTCCCTTACAAATAAAACAAAAGATGCTCTAGAAAGAAATTACCTTTAGCTGCTAGCTGTAATTTGGATGTAACTGTAACAGACTGCAAGCTGCTGAAAGAACCAGCTTGAAGTAAAACTTGGTTTTAAACTGTAAGATAAGCATGTTTGGTGTCATGGTCATCTAAAAATTGGCAGGAATCAAAGTGAAGTGTCCAAATTGACTGAGTTCAGCATTTGTTAACTTGAACTCTAGTTAATACAGACTTGGTTTGGACAAACATAGCCTCACTTTTTCAGTAAATATTCATTGTCCATTTGAAACAGTACAGCATTGAACTTAGTTAGAAATGTCAGTCTTGTATGTGCATGTTACTTTATTCTCCCCTACCCTTCAGCTCTTCTTTCCAAGCTAACTGTAATGGTGTGGGCCAAATAGAGTTTGGCCAAATAGAGTTCCCTTACCTGCCTTCGCCCTCCCATCACAGTCTCCCAAAGGTTTCCCTCTCTTCTCTCCCAGGCTTTCCCACATATTCACAGTACCTGTTTTGGGCCTTAAAGGTGCATTTCTGTTTGAATTTGCTTCCTTCCCTCCTCCTTGCCAGCCTCTCCTCCTGGACTTGTTCAAACGGCCACAGCCTCCAGCCTACCTGGGACAGCAGGGCTGACCATGGAAGTGAGAGGGGTAGCTACAGGAGAAGCAAGCTCTTGCTACAACTTCACTGTGTGCAGCTGTTTCTCCTCACTTAGGGCCAGCTACTTACCTGCCAATGTGAAATACCACCCCTCTTAAGTTAGAGAGCAGGGTTGATATATGCCTCCTTTGCTCTGTCAGTAAGCCTAGGGATTTGTTCCTGCTGCCGCCTCCTCTCCCACTCTTCTGCCTAAGAAGAGTTCTTTGCATCTGTTCTTTTCCAGGCTGTATTTCACTTTGCTACCTGCAGTGTTCTGTTGAGGTGCACAAACTAATGGCGGTAGCTCTGATGCTGACAGCAGTCTGGTCAGTGTGGCCAAAAACCCCACACAGCCTTCAAAACCTCCCTGAAAAGCTGGATCCATGAGCCCACTCCGCGCTGCCACAGCAGGGCAGCTGCTGCTGCCTGAGCTGTCTTGTGAAGCAAGCTCTGGTAGCAGAGGCTGAGGGGACACCCTGTAGGGTCGACTGAGTTGCCATCACATGGAGTTTACTGATATTTTATGTCCTGAGCATCACATAGCAGGAAAAGCGCAGAAGCATTGTCAGGACTCTTAAGGGAGTGAGACAGAGGCAATGAGCTCATATGAGAGGATGCTGCGCTGGGTGAAGCTGCACTTTAGTGATAAAGGTTGTGTTTAGCTCTATTACAGATGTTGTGTGTGAACTTGGGCTGTCACAAAGGTATAATTTACGAAAGTATCTTTGTATGCTCTCTTTGAAGATCCTTTGAAGTCCTCCCTTCGATATCTGTATCTCTGTTTCCTGCCTGTAAGTGGAGTTGTCTTGTAAGTGCTCTCAGTAATGCCTTTGGGACAGTGATCTCATGGTAGGATCCGTAGGCAGGTGTAGATTATGGATTTCTGGCTGACTTTCTGTAGGTGGTGATGTCGTTTCCTAAGGCAGCTGTTTCCTTCCAGGGTACCTACTGTTTTAGCAACAGAAAAAAACATTCGATTTTTAGATGCAAAGTTAATGTAAAGTGTGCGTGGGCTAGATATCCTGTGGCTGTAAATTTTTGGGGGAAATTTGTTATTTCCTACTTCTCACTAGACCTGACATCATCTAGCTCTTCTGCTCCCTGTCCTGAGGAATTCAATTTCAAGAAAGGCTTGGATAGTAGAAATAAAGGGAATCAGATTGCATGAGGGTAGAAGAGAAGGTCACTGAGGTACTTTGAGCAATTAAAACAATTTGTGATGACCTTGGGGTGAAAATTCAAGGCAATTCCAATCTAAAACAGCTTGCCTATTTTCTGGGCCTTATCCTTGGTCTTGTTCATATTCTGTCTAAAATTGTCTCTAGCCTTTGGGGTTTGAAATTACTCCTACAGCAATTTTCTCCCCTTGTGCCCTCAGAGTAGACAGGGCAGAAACAGAGAAGCTGAGTGGCAGCTTCATGCAGTGAAAGTCATTGCATTTCTGAGGGTCTCTGCAGCACCAAATCCCCTTTTCCTTTGTGTTGCTGAGCCCCTTCTTGCTGTCAGGAAATACTGCAGATGCTTATTTGGTCCCTGGGCTATGAGTTTTACCCGGCTTTAATCTTGTTTCTTTCTTCATCCCATAATGCATTTAAGAAACCTCGAGCTGAGTCTGTCAAGGCCTTTCCTTTGTTGGCCACATATTTTCTGTTGTGTGAGTGAACCGACAGCATCAGCACCACCCCGAAGTCCCAAAGACTGCACTCACCAATGGGAGCTCAGCTAAAAGTAATTACAGTTAATAGGATTTTTGACTTGTGTGATGGATCACATACTATAATATTTCTTTCTTAAGAAATCTTACTGAAACAAAGAATTGTGTTCCTAAAGATGATGAGACAACAGGATAATAAAATGCCCTCCCTAAGTCCCCAAGCCAGCTCAGCCTTTGCAGCAGGAGCTACAGTCTGAAAGACAGGTAGAACTTCGTTTACACAATATTGAATCCAAAGCAGCTCAGTTGTTTTCAAAGGCATGAGCCCTCCACTTGCTCCTTTGTATCTGAGCACAAGCTCTTATACACACCTGCTGCTTTTGCCTGTGCTTGGAAATCCATTTCCAGCAGAAGTGATGTTTGGCACCACCAGCCCCCTGTCCTCTCTGTTCTCAGGCCCTGTACCTACTGATTTGTTTCTCCAGCCTTGCCATTGTTGCTCATGGCTCAGAGTGCCTCCAGGTCATACATGTTGGAGATTCAAAACACACAATACAGCCACACTGTCAAACATCCTAAAGCTTCCAGAAATGTGTTACCCACTGTAGTGTGTCACACCTGGGATGACGAACACACTCGGTAGAGAAGACCTGAAATCTACAAGTAATGTAGTGTTGTTACTATCTCAAGTTTCTTGATGACCAGCACAGAAAAATTCCTGTGGTGTTCAAATCACATAGTTACTTGCAGTGCAAAGTGGCCATTAGATAGATGTTCACAGTGCACTGCAAATGCTTTCCTTTTCAATTAACTAATGGTGTGTTATTTGCTGGAATACCAGCTTCTTGCTGAAAGGTTGCAAGTGAAATTTGATTCTAGAAGTAGCCTGGAAAAACAGTTGTAACAAGGTCTGCATATGCCATAGAAGATTGAAACAGCTTTAATGGAACAGGGATTTTTCATTGAGATAGTTAAATCTGTACAAAAGGCTGCGTGCTGTTTATTCAGTTGTAAACCCAGGCTTACTTTGGCTTTGGCTTTAAATTGGTTAGGTATTAGTTTAAATAAAACTGAAAGCTTCTCAAACCATACTATCATTCAACTACCAATTAAAAAGTCAATTTATATCAAGCCAACGCAATTTCCTTTTATAAACAAGGCTAGAATATGGGAAATTCAGGCATATAAAGATACAGTGAGCAATAATGAGGAACTCGAGGTAAACAAATTACTATCACAGAAGCTGAAGGAGACAAAATAGGATTCTCAGTAGGCAAAGGAGATAACAAGACACAGAGCAATCAAGCTTTAATTAAAGATTTTTGGTGCTTCTGAATAGGCTTTAAATACCATGAGGATAGCCTCTCTTTTGATGTTTCAGCTTCTCTTCTGTCCCACTGACAACTTATTTGTGTTGGGGCACACAGTATAAAAATGGAGTATTGTGCAATGTGCAAAAATATTAACATTTTTCCCCTCAAATCTTGCATTATTTTGTCCCTTCTGCCCTGCATATCTACCAGCCATATGCACTAGTTTCTTGCATGGAAACTACTATCAAATCACTTTCTCACCCTGACTGGGTTACTGTTTTCCTCCAGTCTCTTCCCCACAGCATTTAGTTGTTGCACAGATTTTGTATTTTCCATCAAGGAGAGTCTTGTTTTGAGTACTTCCATGGCTGTTTCTTGGAAGAAGTCTTAGTCACATTAGTTAATCAGATGAAGGAGCTGAAAGGGACAGCGGAACAAGTATTAAGTAAAAGAAAATTACATTTGGTTGCTCTTTGTGTGCAATTATACTAACTGAACTGTTGGTATAATGCAATAAAGGTATCTGCAGAATTGTATTTTTGTATCATGCATCAATTAACATGGTGAATAACAGCCCAGTGCCCTCCCACCAACAAAAGTAACATTCTGAACAGGAAATGTTTGGACACAACAGTGGGATCTCACAATATGTAGGTATGAATTTCTTTATTGCAGTGTTTACTCTTGCTTTCTCTGTAGGATTGTAAACAGCAATGGTGCAATACTGGAAGTCAGCATGCAACTAGATACAACCTAGCAAAGTTGAATTGGCATAATTGCTCTCTAGAGTTAATCATGCACTTGAAATAAACAGGTCAATTCACAGGTTTCAGACCTACATTTCAAAGCTACTCACTCTTAAGAATAGCAATTTAAATTGTACAGAAACTGCTGTAAATCTCAGAAAATGCTTTTAAATAGTTTTTCCACCTCCACCCAACTTGGTCTTTGTTATCTAAGGTGCATTTCTACCATCCTTTGTAATTATGAACAAAAAGAAATTCCAAAAAGTTGGTACCATGTGTCACTTAACACCCTTTATGGAAGACTCTTTGTGAAACGAAAGGGAAAAGAAATTAGTTTTCTTCATGCTGCTTTGTTAGTGCCTGGTTTCAGAAGGTGGCAAGAAACAAGGCACTCTCTTTGCTGTCCAAAGTCAGTAGTGCTCTTACACTCTTACACGGACCACAATTTCTTACAAGAATGCCCTGATAGTGCTCCCTTATTTATCAACACTTAAGAAAAATCTAAAGCACTAGTCAGGCTTTTGAGTATTTCTTTGAAATGATACTCAGGTTTGATCTGGCATACGTTTGTCATCACTGCAGATGCTCTTCCTGTTGAACTGAAAGACATATCCAAGTCTCCTACTGCTGCCCTCATTTAGAAAATAAAGAAAGAAATAGTATCTCCAGAAAGAGTGGAAAAGCCAACCTCTCTTAGTCTAGCCATACCTCAGTAATGGGTTCTCATATTGCTGGCAAGACTCACTAATTTCTATGATCATTTTATATCCCCTTAATACCATTTTGTAGACATACTTAACAGGTATGGGACTGTGATTATGAGCATAACCTAGTTCTGCCATTTACCATCATCTTTCAACCCCCTGCCCCATTAATCTCTGGCAAATTCAATCCTAGGAAAGGTAATAATCTCCAATTACTCCTCACAGAACACTGTTAAATGGCAGAACCCAAAGCAAAATTGAAATCCTTATCTCACTGAGCATGTTTCTTATATATGCTTGTAGTGTATTTTGCCTACAGGCTACCAGCACACACCAGCCCTGGAATTATTGGTAATCCATAACTCAGATTGCTCATGCAATGAATAAAATCTACAACTCTCCACACAGCTCATGGTGCCAGTGGCAGCCAAATGTTAGTGAAGATTATGGTGGGCAGTTTCCTGTAAGCCTCTGATTTCCCATCTTAGCCAAATATTGCCAGGTGAGGGAAGCTTATGGAAGTTTTTACAAATTGATGAAGCAAACTTATTAATGGCATCAAGCTTGATGACATCTGCCTGAGAAGAAGAGGTAAAGCGAACTCTCTGAGGAAGAATTAATTGCATTTAGAAGTTTAGCCACTGGTGTTCTTATGCCTCTGAAACATGAGAATTAATAGCCCTTATTAATATGGATTTTTACTCTGTTGGAAGTAGCAATAGCCTTTGGTCTGAACAGAGGTTGTCACAGCAAGTTACACAAACTGTTACTCATTGTTTTAAAGCACTGATGCATTTCACTAGCATGTTACTCTAGGTTCAAAAATAGGCCACATACCATGGTGCTTAGTTGGCAATTTGCTCAAATCACTTAAATTTTGTTCAGCAATGAGCTTAAACTAGGTTCAAACCAGTTTGATTTGGCAAATGCCTGTTAATACCTTTAGGTCTTTGAGGTACAGCAAAAATGCATCTGTCTGTTTTGTGGCATGGAGTTTGTGTGCTGTACATGTGCCAGTGAAATTGCTTTCTGTGTTAGAAGTACAAATGTGCCTCAGGCTTTGCTCCACAGTTTTCTCTTCAGTGTTGTTGGTTGTTATTTGCAACTGTGCTTGCAGCAGCATTGCCTCGGGCTGCAAGTAGTATCAGAGCTTCAACAAACAAATTAGTCATTTTATGTCTTGTGGGGTATTGTTCATTTTGTTTTTCAAGAGTAGGACATCATTCTCCTTTGCTGTGCCTGAAATTCAGCACCCTGATTGCTGTGCATTTCATGTATCTAGACAAACTGTGTGAAATCTAGAATTTCTGCTGTGCAAAAGTATGAGCGACTGTGTGTGTAAATATATCAATCAGTGAATTCATTATGAAAAGAAAAGTTATGAAGGAAGACCTTTTTTTCAGAATTTAATAGAGCAAAAAAGACATTTTTTTGCAAAATGTTGTTTCTGGGTCCTTGCCGATGTGTTGGGGAGCTTGCCAGGGAGCAGGAGGGCAGGTGAATGGGTGAACAGGCAGAAACATAATGTTTTCTCATCCATGTTTATTTAAAAGAGACGATTCTATCAAACTGAACTGATGTATAAATTATTCACTGAAATGTAGTACCCCAGTCTGAATCTCACAGTGATCTCCACTTCCTTTTTCACACCCCACACTCCCCCTCCGCCCTGCTCCGCCCAAAACAGAGACTTCCATTTTTTAAACCTGGGTAGCATCTTGCAGCTAGCAATGGCAGAATATAAACTGACCCTACATTAAACTATGTGTTGTTTTTTGTCATGGGAATCCTTAGCTGTTTCTGGACACTGGGTATATGTAACTTGTGTGAAGTTGGGCAGAATTCCACAATCTGCTAGGTTTTGGGGGAGGTTTATCCTGGAGAGTCCTGTTGTTCTTCCCCCAGTGTGTGAGGTGCTTGCAGTGTTATCCTGCCACACGCTGCAGAAGGAAGAAGGGATGTGCTGTGCACTGTGCAGCAGACCATAGTTATTCACAGATGGAAAAAATCTATGCTTCTCACCAAGCTACTTAAGGATTTTCGATTCAGTGCTGCTGCTGCTTTAGTCTTTGGCGATCAAAATAATGTTTCAAACTGAATTACTGTAAACTGCTGTGGCATGCAGCAACCTGCAGAAATGCTCTCTCCAAGCTCATAAGACATGCTGCAGTTATTTCTAGAATCAAGAGAAAATCAATACTTTGCAGGGAGTGAAATCTTACTTTTAAAAAAGCAATGGTGGGTTATTAAGGTAGGCAGTACTCTGTTTTGGTACTGTGTTAGTGGTTTCAGATCATGCGTTGCTGTTACATCTGCACACTGAAGGCTGGCTTTGTGAAACATGTCAAAGAAGAGAGGGGGAAGTGTGAGAGTTTTAGTTTGTATCCAGAATTGTGACTAAGATCCATCTGTCCTAATTATCTTGAAATGAGGGGCAAATTCTTCCTTGTGTCAAATTATGTCCCATTTAATTCAGTGACAAAGCTGTTCCATGCTGGACTAGCTTCCTGTATTTATAAACAGGAGTAGGGTTGTTTGCACATCAGTGTAGCAATGATGAATGAGGAGATTGTGCAACACCTGGCTGTAGGTTTTACTAAAATCCCAGCTGGTTTAAATGAGGTGCAGTTTCTCCACGGACTTCACTTGGGCCAGACTTCCTCCTGCAATGTTTTGGGCAAAGATCACTACCCAGTTCTGCTAGTTCTGAAACACATCTTTTCCTGTTCTTGTCTATCATCTACCTGAATAATGCAAGTAAATATTCTTGCTAGCACTGGCTGCAGCCGCTGCAGAACCTGGGAGGCTTTACAGACAATCTTGTATACTCCACTGTATCTGTTACATCAGGACCACTTCAGAAATTCTTTAGGCAAGATGTCACTGCCTGTGCTCCGTTGTCTTCAAGTTTCTTAAATCATACTCCCTGGCATAACATATCTGTGGTTTTTCATCCCCATCCTCCCAAGCTCTGAAAAAATAGATTCTAAGATCTTAGTGCAGATTAACTAACCTCAAATTGCCACCAGTGTTTGCTCTTACTCTGATAGTACCTCTGCACTGCAAGTCGGGCCCCTCTAGTCTGCCCTAAAGGCAGAAAATACAAAAGCTGTTCTGATTGCTTCCATTCAGAGTCCAAAGGCATAAGGTCTGCAGCAGAAGGACATTCTCCTTCTGTTCCACCAGGGCTTTTAAGGAACCAGAGGGCCATTTCAAAGTATTTTGGAATAAGATGTAGTTCACTGATCCCCAGTCCCTGGAACCCAGTGAGAGCCAAGAGCAGCCAGTTTCAAGTCCAGCTGTGCTGTGTATTACATGTGGAATTGTCTAGAGATAAGTTTTCCAAGGTCAGGTAGGCAGATACCTAAGGAACGAGTTCTATTTCAAGGGGCTAAATCAGAAATGTAAAGCTTTACCATAGCATTAGTCTGCACATGCTGTGGTCTGTCCTAGGTTTTATCACTTCCAGTTTTCCATTTTGATTCTCATGTTTTTGACTTATTGTCCCCTTGAAGGTCACCTGCATCTACCTTTGGGAACATGTTTGATATTTCACTGGAGACATACTAATGGTTTCTTATTGTTCCACTTACCTGTCTGCTTTACTAAACATATGTTTCAGTGCAGGTGGCTAAGCCCACTGGGGTATTGCAATGTTAAATCACTGTGATAGCTGACAGAATGGGTCTCTCATCTTCCAGTTAGCGTGAGATTTTCCTTTGGGTTTGGGGTGGGTTTCGCAGGGATAAACACAAGTAACTTCTGGTGCCAGACTGCTCAGAGCTACTGAAGCATTTTGCTTTAGTAACTTCTAGACTTTTCTTCCTTAGGTGCCTTTACCCTCTTACCTGTTGTTTTGGGGGCTTTTGTGAGGGTACATCAAAGCAAAGGAGGAGAAGGAAATTCTTCCATTAGCTGTCTAATAATTTTAATATTTCATACTGCCATCCACTGCAGAAGGATTGGAGAAATAAGTGAAATTAGTACATAAATGGAACAAGTAACAGTGACCAAATCTGTAGAGGATCCTTGCAGGGGAGTTTTGAGGAGGGGTGGAGTAGATTTTTCAGTAAAATGGGATTATTCTCTCAGCAGCACTGAGACTGGGAACTTTTCTTACAGAGTGGTAGTTTAGCACAACACTGTTTTACCAGTGTTTTCCAGAAATACCAGTCGCTTTATTTCTTAAAGTTCTGTCAAATTCTTTGATCCATTTCATTCACTGAACTTTTTTTGTAAGAAGGAATGTAGCTCATCTTCAGGATTAGTTTGTGAAAAGGTAATTCAGACATTTTTTTTCTGGCTAAGCTAATGTGTTTTCTTGTATTTCTGGAGGGTGAACCCTCTCCAGTAACAGTAATGGTAGAACTTTGGCCTTGCTCATCCAGACACATGCAGACCATCATTTCTAGACCACATCAGCTTAGACAATTGTTCTGAATTCCAAGAAGCAGGTCAAGCTAATCATAGAACATCCTAAGTTGGAAGGGGGATCTACAAGGATCATTGAACCCAACTCCTGGACACTGAGTCTAATTAATGCCCTGTCTGAACTAATTACTATCACCGCTGAAGGAATCTGCATGTGTGGCAGTGCTTTTGTAGAAGCTGGTAGAGAAATGGTGCCCTTTGAGAAAGCCATATGGAAGGCTGACTGGACCAACATAATTTGTAGAAAAAACTTCAGATGTATTCCATATATTTTATCTTTAATGGCAATAGAACTGCCTAATGGAGCTCAATAGATTGTGTATATTATTTATTAATAAGTATGTTTGATAAATCATGTCATGTTCACAAAAAATACTTGTCCACTTATTTACCATCTAGATCTTAGTTTTGATTATATATGAAGTATTTCCTGATATACTAGAAAATAGGACAAGGTGGGTTTTACAAAAGCATTGTGGTCTTGGGACTGCGATGCCGCTAAAAGGAATCTTTAGGGGAAAGTATGTAATTGTCACCGTCATGCATTCAAATTTTAAAAATTAGATTTTTTTTGAGACACAAATTAGCAAAGTCTTGTTCTAGAAATCTATTTGTACAGGATTAGTACTTCCAATTGATGGAAATGGCTGTAACAGGGAAGCATTGATTTATACCAACAGATCTGGCCTAGATAATGCAGAGCTGGATGCTTGTTTTACAGGCCTCAGTCAGCTGTTTTGCTTTCTAAAGCTTAATTTGAGTCTCCTGTGAGCAAATAATTATTCAAAATGCAATTAATCTATTGTTTTAATCACTGTGATGATGTTGTATTTATGGGTTTTTATCTCATCAACAGTTACTTTCCCATTTAAAATAAATTCAATAACCAAATGTCTCTAGAAAGTGAAAGAGCTAGAATGCACCAACCTTGAGATTATGAATGGGGACTTAACAGCCCAGAGAGCAGAGCCTGAAACTGGGAGGACTCTGTTGGATTTTTCTCTATTCTGTGCTCTTTGCCTCTTTGAGCCTTAGGAAAAATAGAACTATGTTTATTATTGCAATAGATTTCTGGAGATGTTGATGAAAAGCTGTCAAATACTGAGATACAGAGAACTATGAGACTTTTAAAATAATTCTGTGGGCATTTATTTGGTTTAAAACCTCAGGGCCAGGTTCTGCTCTTGCTCCAAGAAGTAGAGCAGCTAAAGTGCAGAAGAACTACTTGGTCTTTGGATGTTGGGGTCATGCTTTGCACATGTCCTCCTTTCAGATCAGTGGTTGTTCACGACCTGTGGTGCCAGTGGACCCTATGGCCCCACACAGAGCCAGTGCAATGATGCCTACAGGAACTCCAAGCTCAGAGTGGTGGTGGGAGCTGAAGGAATTCTCCAAGGCATTCAGATCTGGAGAGTACCAGCAACCAACACATACAGGTAAGGGAACTGTCTCTGATTGTTGTGATGTATCTGTGTTCGAAACTATCCAAGCAGCAGATACATGCAAGGCATTTTTGAAGAAGTTTGGCCACATCTAGTGGGGTTTCACTGAGCCTGTGATTTCTAATCTCTGCCATCTCACATTTGTTCCGTGGAAGATGCAACTTTTTTGGTGAAAGACAAGAAACTTTCTGAGGCAGGCACATCTTTGGCCTAAACAGTTACAGGTTGGGAGAGCTCTATCAGTAGCTGAAAATGAAGCATTTTTCACCTCCCCAGACCAAGAGGAATACATTTCCCATTTGTCATTCATTGAGCCCTGGGATCAGAATGAGTTTTTCCCACCCTTCACTTGGTATGGAGAGCACAATCATGTGTCAGTGTTTCTTACAGGACAGCTTGCATCAACTTCTGCTCAGCATCTTCACATTTTTGAATCTAGACACAGCAAGTTGAGCTTACAGGCCTGGCTTGCCACAGCAGAATTGATTTTGGAAGCCAGCCACCTAAATGGTAGGCTCTGTGCTACTGAGGGTTCTAACACTTAAATCCCCTCATGAAGTTATTTTCAAAGAGAGATGATCAGGTATGGTTCAATGCTACTTAATCAGATTTTTACCAATCTTTTTTTCTTTTTTGCTCTTGCAGGGGAAAGAAGTAAATCCAAGTGTAGTTCATTGTGTCTGAATGGTAACGTGAAGCCATTACATGCCTCATTTTGTAAGCAGAACTGTCAGTTTGAACCACTGACTGTCTAGTGGTGTTTTTTTATGCAGCGTTCCATATTGAAACCAATGATGATATCTTGGATTTCAAAACAAAACATTCCACTGAAGGCTTTAAACAAATTTCAGTTGGGATTTTCTGATCCCATCTTTTTTTTTCCTTTATATTGAAAAAGAATATTAATGTTGAGGCTAGATGTCAGTCTCTAATAGAGGTCTAGGGCAAAGCAGTTTTGAGAAACTGGCTAGGCACAAGTTCTGCCTGAGTGCCTATTCCTACAAGGATTGATGGTAATGCAAAAAGCATTAATGATATTTTACCCAGCTATCAGCAAGGAGTTGCCTGAGGTGAATAGAGTTTTTCAGAACCAGCATCCAGTAAATATGGTTATAAAGTACAGCCCAAAAATGAACAGGCAAAACAGCCCAAAAGCTTACAGCACTGTCATTTCTTTAATATTAGAGTCCAAGAGCCAGAATTCCTGTGCAACTGTAGGCTGACTCTTTGCTGCACAATACAATCCCTGATCCCTGCAGGGATGATCTATCTATTTAAGTCCTATAAATGACCTAACGGACTTTTAGGTTCTGTATAGATAATAAATGTATAATGTCATGCATAACAGATATATATAAAGGAATGACTTTCTCTTCTGCACCTCTTAAGGCTATAGCAGAAAATTCACAGCCTGGAGAAAGCAGGAGGCAATTGTGGGCTTAAATTGACTTGACATCTTCCTGATTTTGGTCTCCTGAAGGGGCAGCAGAGTACACCAGCATAGCATAGCCCTAGGAAAATGTCAAGTTGCAATATCAATTCCAGGGCTTCCCAGAGTCTGGCCTTACTGCCTGTGTTCAGCTCTGCTCTGCAGTCCTGCTGCAGTGTGGATCCTGTAAGTTTTCCTGATGAGCACTGCTGAAACACCTGACCCAGGGAGAAAACCCTCCTGCTGGCTGCTGGGCTCTCGAGAGAACTGATGTTCTGCCATATCAGTGTGTTTTACACTGTGTAATGTATATGCCTGGTAATTGCTCAAGAAGGAGATCGATTTTGTGAACATGAGGCAGAATGTGCATTATTAAAATACAGACAGCTCAATTTTGCACAAAACTGCCAGCACAAACCAACCACACCCAGAAAACCCCACCATCTGTGAAGGTCTGAGTAGGCTGCCATACACTGTAATGCCCACATTTGAAAACTGGAGTTTTATGTGCTCTGGTTCACTCCCATGGTACTTCACATTGTGTAACAATGAAGTTAAACTTTATAAAAGAATATTTTTTGTTTCAGATTTCCTTCTAAGCATTCAGAAGGTCTGATCATCTAGATCTTATGACCAAGTATGAAAGAAGTGGGCTGTAATAAATTACACATTAACATCCTTTATCCGACTTCATTCCATTTTTAAAGGAGGAGGTTTAGGTCCATTTTGCTGAGTGCCCTATTTGTGGTCACTTCCACTGTCCTCTCTTCTCTATGGTCCTTTCATGTACAGTGGCACAAGAACATAGCTCAGTGGTGTGCAAAAAAGTGTCATTGTGAGTCAGCCAGCCTAGGCACAACATTTTCTCATACTCTCAAGACTAGCGCCAGCATTTCCCATAAACCTGGATGTTACGGTGCATGTTTTTCTCCACCTCTGATTTGTGCAGCCTGGTTTGCTCTTTGCACATCCTGAACTTCCTGAAGGTGTGGCCTTCTTTTTCAGGTCCCTCAAGTGTCATAGTAAAAGAAAAGAAGGAAGGCAGTGGAAGGTACTCCTGCTTAGAATAGGCTGAATATTTTAGGCTTTCTTCAGGGTGAATGTGGTTAAAAGACTTCCTTCGTCTTGTAAAAGAAAGGTGTTCCTAATGAAAGGGATCCTCTTAAAGTTTGAAGTCAAGAATAACTGTTTAAATAGTGACATCCATTTTGAATGAGGAATGACTGTCACCTGAACATACTGGGTTTTATTTGTCTTCAGCCTTTGAATGAGGCCAGACTGGGTTTCCTGAACTTTCTGACATCACTGCTTGTATGCAAAATCTGTTCTTACATGGAAAAGTATGGCCCCTCCTGGCAGCCAATTAGCCCTGCCAGCCTGCTGTGCCTGGTAGTTCACCTCATTAGCCATTGCAAAATTCTGCAGCAAATCAACTCAGTCTTCAGATTTGTGCAGCATCTGTTCAGGGTGGCCCAATGCTGTGTCCATCACTTTTCCTGCTGGCTCTGGTACAGCCTTACCGAGGACTGATTGCTTTGGTTATCAGCAGTGGCATGAACACAATCATGTCACATTGCCAGAATCTAATATACTTTATGAAATACTGCCTGTTTGCAGGCAGAACTATGCTGGGCAGAGAGCAGCCAAGTGCTGGAGAAAAGGAGGTATTAAAGCAGAGCACCTAAGCTGTGCCTGGTAGGAAGATGAGAGCAATTTTTGAGTTCTGAGTGCTGCAGCCTCTGGTTACAGGTACAATTTTACTCTCACAGAAATAGATGGAAATCTGCTAATATCAGAGGAGAATTACCTGCTTATTTCAGATCTAAACTGAATTGCTGTACTGTCATTCACCTGCTCAGAAAGCTGGGTAACTCTGTGTTTTTGCAACAGAAATGTGTGTTTTACCATGATCTCTAAAAAGTGCTTTGAAATCCTTTGTTAAAAACTGTTTTAAGTATGTCCATTGATAGAAAGGGAGAGGGAGGAGCTGAGAAATAGTATTACAGCCACATCTTTGGGTACACCAGCAACAATAAGCACCTCTGAATCTTGACTGTTTGAAATAAAAATCCCAGAGCCTTAACTAAGACTGCAGCAGCCTGTGTGTAACCTGCCTGCTCCTGGCTGGAGACAGTGAGATGTTCCTGATCACCATGAGTTTGGCCCAGGGGCTTTTTCCTTCCTTGTTTACTGCAGGTAGTGTCATCTCCATCTACTTTTCTTTCTGTATTCCTCTGGTCCTGGGAATAAGAGAGCTGTTTTCCATCTGGTCCATGCTACCAGGACCAGTTATGCTGTCTGCTTTCTCAAATCTCCCTCTGTCAATCTCATGCTTAATGTTCTCTTTAGCCATATGTCCTGTTTTTACCAGTTCTCCTTCTTCTGTTGTTTCTCTTCCTTGCTGCAGACTTCTCAAGGATGTGCCTTCTGGGAAACAAGATGTGTTTCATATATTAAAGCTGGAAACTGTAGGGACTTGCTCACTCTGTTCTCAGCAGTGTTTGCCCAATAATCAATGTGAAAGAATATTTTGTAGCTACCCAAGCTCACAGCTTGAAACAGAGCAGAAAATCGGTCTTCAGGCTTTGGGTTTAGATTTATTTAGAATGTCAGGTCTTCAGAGCACAGCTTTGTGACACTGTGTTCAGGGTGTGCAGAATGCTCAGTGCTCAGAAGTGGTTTGTGCTTCCTTCCATCTGCCTCAGAGAAATCAGGTGGCAGCCTCTTGTTTTCTTTTTTCTGCAGCATCTCAGGCTATGGAGCTGCAGGTGGGAAAGGAGGGAAGAACACCATGGTGCGGTCCCATGGAGTGTCTGTGCTTGGAATTTTTGACCTCCAGAAGGATGATACACTATATATCTTGGTGGGACAGCAAGGAGAAGATGCTTGTCCAAGTGTAAGTTCTTTTTTGCCTTCATCCCTTCTAGCAATCCATGGAGTTCTGTCTCTTCACACAGAAAAATGTTGTCCTCAAGGGGTTTGGGCTATAGGAGTCAAGGAATAGGTATAGTTTTACTGGGAGAGCATGAGAACATGAAGCACCATGTCTCTGTGCTCACTTCTTTTCAATATTTGGGCCCCATTGATAATACACAAGAGGTTCTTGACTGATCTGAGTATCTCAGAGAAGCTGTGGAGGGGCTTGGAGACAAAAAACAGCCCTGCCTTCCATTCCTCTGGAGATCAGTCTTCAAGCTTGACTTTGTTTTGCCCTTGTTCCACTACTGAGCCCAGCCCTGCCATTATCATATACGCTGCATCTCTAGAGATACCTGTGTCACAGGGCCTGCTTGGTTATTCTCCATGTGGGAACAGGAAAGAGAAATCAGTCATTGTTGGGTCAGTCCTGATTTTTATGTTACTAACCAGCCCTTGTTGCAAACATCTTCACAGATAGTTGGGCACTATTTGCATGCACAGTAGTTTATTAATTGTTTAGTATTCTTTGGAGGAGGATGTGGGATTAGGACACTCTCCTGGAGCAAATGAAGCATTATCTGATGAAATTTCACCTACAGGTTTGAGCTGCACATTTAAATGATGTGCATTTCTCAGCTGATAATGGCTGGCATCCAAGAGATGAAAACTTACCAGTCTGTTAGAGCAGAGAAAGTTTGAAGAATATAGGAGGATATTGAAGGAAGTAAGAGAGGTTTGCAAGACTGGCTGCTGAAGTAAATAATGTTAAAACTAGAATTACACATGCCTACAAACAAACCATTAATATAAAGCCTTTTTGAAATGAGAAATGACCTGACTCAAATGTCCATCCAACATCTTTAACTAGGACATTCCAGCTGAGGGTAATATATGGACTCATTAAATTGCAGGCCACTGTAATCTTAGTGAGAATTTATTGAGTGCTAATGTAATTCTTTCATTGAGGCAAAGAGATTGCATTGACTCGTAGAGGGGACTTTTACTAGATTGGATTGTAATCAGTTATGTCTTTGCCAAGAAGGATTATATTTTTTTGTAATCTAGTGGTTCCTTTGGGTCATTGACTTTGTCATTTTATTAATCATTCCCACCCAACTCCAAATCAATTAAGGAGAGGGGAAAAAACAGGGAAAGGAGGACTGTTAGTTCTTTAAGCAAGTCTGCACACACAAAATGGATGCTGCACATTCTCTGGCACAACTGAGAAGCTATTTTGTGGTCAGCAGAATAATTTGGAATTTGAGCATGCTTTTATCAGGTTCTTCTTCCAAAAGAAAACACATATATTGTTGGGGGTTAGCCTTGTTTCTTTTTTCACCTATAGAATTTTTTCCCAAGAGTTGCAAGGCAACTAATTGCTGGGTACTTATCAGTGCTCAGGTGAAACAAAGCATGGAGGCTGGCACTTGGCTACACCCTTTGTCTCCAGGAGATTCCCCCCGAGGCGGGGGGAGAAAGACGGGGGCTGGGGGGGCAGCTTCACTTTTGGTGTGGTCTGCGTCGGGAGAAGACGAGGCTGCTGTTGCTGCGTGGTTTTTCACTGGCACCACCGGGATCTGATCCTAGAGAGAGCTACCATCATCTGCTCGTGTGCTCAGGAAAATCCTGATTTCTCCTTTTGCTGCTCTGCTGGAGCTGGCTCAGCCCTGTCCCACTGCCTCGGCGCTGTTTTAAAGCTGCTCTGCACCGCGGGCCCGCACTGCCCTCCCTGCCAAACACCCCTGCCCTCCAGTGA
The DNA here is from genome assembly GCA_910950805.1 of Acrocephalus scirpaceus scirpaceus. NCBI lineage: Eukaryota > Metazoa > Chordata > Aves > Passeriformes > Sylviidae > Acrocephalus > Acrocephalus scirpaceus. The sequence goes on along the minus strand of OU383775.1, from coordinate 15,399,767 downwards.
CCACCAACGGAGCTCCGAATTTCATCCGATCCACCAGCCCGGGATCCCCCACCGTTCCAGCTTGGTACCTTTTTTTGGAGTCCCCAGAGACCAGACTGCCCCAAGTTTTGTGAAACCAAGCTCCGTCAAGGTCCCTGGTTCTGTTTTCACTATTAATTGCTGTAGTTGTTGTTTGTTTGCCTTGTTATACCTATTAGTAAAGAACTGTTATTCCTATCCCCATATCTCTGCCTGAGAGCCGTTTTAATTTTCTAAATTATAATAATTTGAGGGAAGGGGATTTGAATTATCCATTCCAAGAGAGGCCCTGCCTCTCTTTAGCAGATACCTGTCTTCTTTCAAAACCAAGACAGATTCTGGTGCCCAAACGTGGGGCTTGAGGGCATTGAGAGAAAAAGGAATAACAGTTCTTAAGTGACCTGATTTCTTGTGCACTGGATATAGAAACCTTGATAGGTAACGCCATGTGGTCTAACTTGTCCTGGTTTGGGTGGCATGTGGTTGTGGCTTTATTTTGCCCATTTGCAGGCCCTTACCTAAACATGGGCCCTATAACAAAAGCTACTGTGGCTGTTATCCAGTTTGTTTTATGGGCTGATAAGGTGAGGAATTCACTGATTTTTAACTTGCTCTGGACAGCAAGCATGTGGATACGTGGCTATCACACACTAAGTGGGTGTATTTGGGGTTACTTTAAGAATGGTACTTTCTGTGAGGAAATGACAGCGGGAAAAGTTTTCCAGACCTTTAGCCAGTTCCTTATGCCTACTCCACCAGTTTTTGAAGAGTTCAAATTTCCTCTAGAAACTAACCAAATGTTGCTGATGATCCTAGCTTATTTAGCTTTCAAAGATAAGGTGAGGTCAATTTGGAGCATGGCACAGACTAGGGATATTGCTGTGGGGCCTGACACTGCCCCAGAGACTAGAGATACTGCTGTAAGGCATGATACTGCCCCAGAGGCTGGGAATGCTGCCATAGAGCCTGGGGCCAATGCCCCAGAGACTGGGGATGCTGGCCCATCACCTGACCCTGCCCCGCAGCCCACCCCAGAAATGAACCACCCCGATTGGGTGGGGGTTCTAGTGAAAGAGATATGTGAGATGGGCCAGGTGCTGAAAGAATACACTTCCCCAGCTGGTGAGAAGCCCTCCCCTTGCCCTGAAAAGGGAGAATCCGATGGTGCAGCAGTGGAACCCACAGAGGTTACAACCGTCCAGGTTCCAGCTGAACCACAGGACCAGTCACAACCAGCTGCAGTTGCCCCTGTGGAAACAAAGAAGTGTAAGATGAAATCAGAGCACCCAGGTAATAAGGATAAGAAAGGAGGGCCCTCACAGCCCACAGGGGAACCAGAGGTTGAGATTATCACTGAGTCCCTGACTTATGAAAGCCTACGTAATCTGCAAAAAGATATTGCACGACGGGGACATGAGGCTTATACAACTTGGTTACTTCGGGTTTGGGACCTTATAGGTACAGGCATGCAACTGGATGGTGGTGAGGCAAGGAACTTGGGACCCTTGACCCAGGACTCAGGGGTGAATCAAGTATTTGTAAGGGAGCAAGGCCCCTTCCCCTCTGGAAACAACTTCTAATGAGTGTAAGGGAGAGGTTTGTCCACAGAGACAGAATGCAGGAGCACCATCATAGAAGTCATTGGAAGACCCTTGAGGAAGGGATCCAACAGCTGAGGGAAGTGGCAATATTAGAGGTACTCTTTGGGAGGGGTGGACAGCATGACAATGACCCTGACAAGGTCAGGTGCACAGGACAGATGTTGTGGAACCTGGCAAGTAAGGGGCCATCTCAATACACCACCTTCATTGCAATGATCAATCCTGATAGCAACCGAGAGACAGTGGGTTCTGTGGCCAACAGGCTCAGAAATTATGAGAGCATGATCAGTGGCCCAATGCAGGCTCAGGTCTCTGCAGTAGTTAAGGAACTCAAAGAGGAGATAATAAGAGAAGTGAGGGAGGAGGTGAGGGAGGAGATGAGGAGGAACAGTTCCCATGTAGCACCAGTGCGAGTCACAGGCCCCAGAGCCAGAGCCCAATGCCCTCCAGCTAGAGAGAGAGGGTAAACCCCAAGGGCTGACCTGTGGTTTTGCGTGACCATGGGGAAGACATGGGAAGGTGGGATGGAAAACCCACTTCCGTCCTGGCAGCACGGGTGCGTGAGATCAAGGAGAGAAACACTAACCGAGGGGGTCCTGCTAAAATGAAAGTAGCCTCAACCTCCCATGACCGAGCCACCAGGTATTATAGAAGTGAAAATGATATGTCAGATCCCCTTGAAGGAACCTCTACAATGTATGCCCAGGAAGGGAATAATAACCAGTGCTAGAGGGGCCCTGCCTCTAGCCAGGAAGAGGCATGGGAAAACCGAGTCTTTTGGACTGTGTGGATTCGATGGCCTGGCACGTCAGAGCCACAGAAATATGAAGCTTTGGTAGATACTGGTGGGCAGTGTACCCTGATGCCATCGGGACAGGTGGGGGCAGAACCCATTTCCATTGCTGGAGTGACAGGGGGATCACAGCAACTGACTCTGGTGGAAGCCGAGGTGAGCCTGACCAAGAAAGAGTAGCAGAAACATCTGATTGCAACCGGCCCAAAGGCCCCATGTATTCTGGGCATTGACTTCCTCAGGAGTGGGTATTACAAAGACCCTAAGGGACTCAGATGGGCTTTTGGAATAGCTGCTGTGGAGGCAGAGGGTATCAAGAAATTGAACACCTTGCCTAGACTGTCAGAGAACCCATCTGCAGTAAGACACCTGAAGGTAGAAGAACAACGAGTGCCAGTTGCCACCTCGACGGTGCACCGCTGGCAGTATCGGACCAATCGAGATGCCGTGATCCCCATCCACAAGATGATCCGGGAGCTGGAGAGCCAAGGGGTGGTCAGCAAAACCCACTCACCCTTCAACAGCCCCATCTGGCCTGTGCACAAGTCTGATGGAGAATGGAGACTGACTGTGGACTATCGTGCCTTGAATGAGGTGACTCCACCGCTGAGCGCTGCTGTGCCAGACATGCTGGAACTCCAGTACGAGCTGGAGTCCAAGGCAGCGAAGTGGTACGCCACTATTGACATTGCTAATGCATTTTTCTCCATTCCTCTGCCTGCAGAGTGCAGGCCTCAGTTTGCGTTCACATGGAGGGGCGTGCAGTACACCTGGAACCAACTGCCCCAGGGGTGGAAGCACAGTCCCACCATCTGCCATGGACTGATCCAGGCTGCACTGGAAAAGGGAGAGGCTCCAGAACATCTGCAGTACATCGATGACATCATTGTGGGGGGGAACACAGCAATAGAAGTGTTTGAGAAAGGGGAGAAGATCATCCAGATTCTCCTGGAAGCTGGCTTTGCCATCAAGAAGAGCAAGTTCAAGGGACCTGCCCGAGAGATCCAGTTCTTAGGGGTAAAGTGGCAAGATGGACGTCGCCAGATACCCACAGAGGTAATCAACAAGATCACCGCAATGTCTCCACCGACCAGCAAGAAGGAAACACAAGCTTTCCTAGGTGCCATAGGCTTTTGGAGAATGCACATTCCCGAGTACAGCCAGATTGTAAGCCCTCTCTACCTGGTTACCCGCAAGAAGAATGATTTCCACTGGGGCCCTGAACAGCAGCAAGCCTTTGCCCAGATCAAGCAGAAGATCGCTCATGCAGTAGCCCTTAGCCCAGTGAGGACGAGACCAGAGGTAAAGAATGTGCTCTACTCAGCAGCCGGGAACAATGGCCTGTCCTGGAGCCTATGGCAGAAGGTGCTGGGTGAGACTCGAGGCCGACTACTGGGATTCTGGAGCCGAAGCTACAGAGGGTCTGAGGCCAACTACACTCCCACGGAGAAGGAAATCTTGGCCGCCTATGAAGGAGTTCAAGCTGCCTCAGAGGTGATTGGCACGGAAGCACAACTCCTCCTGGCACCCGACTGCCTGTGCTGGGGTGGATGTTTAAAGGAAAGGTTCCCTCTACCCACCATGTCACCGACGCCACATGGAGCAAATGGATTGCCCTCATCACACAGCGCGCCCGTATTGGAAACCCAAACCGCCCTGGGATTTTGGAAGTTATTACCAACTGGCCGGAAGGTGAAAGCTTTGGTCTCATGGACGAAGAGGAGCAGGAACAAGTGACACGGGCTGAAGAAGCACCACCATACAACCAACTGCCAGTAGAAGAGACACAGTATGCTCTTTTCACTGATGGTTCCTGTCTCATTGTAGGCATGAACCGGAAATGGAAGGCAGCTGTATGGAGCCCCACATGACAGGTTGCACAAGACACTGAAGGAGAAGGTGGATCGAGTCAACTTGCTGAACTCAAAGCCATTCAGTTAGCCCTGGACATTGCTGAAAGAGAGAAGTGGCCAAAGCTCTACCTCTACACTGATTCGTGGATGGTGGCCAGTGCTCTGTGGGGTTGGCTGAAAAGGTGGAAAAAGGCCAACTGGCAGCGTCGGGGAAAACCAATCTGGGCTGCTGCTGAGTGCAAGGACATTGCCACTCGGGTAGAGAAGCTGCCTGTGAAAGTCCGCCATGTAGATGCCCACGTCCCCAAAGCAGAGCTAATGAGGAGCACCGAAACAATGAGCAAGTAGATCAGGCTGCCAAGATAGAGGTATCAAAGATAGACTTAGACTGGCAGCACAAGGGAGAGCTGTTCCTAGCTCGATGGGCCCATGATGCTTCAGGACATCAAGGCAGAGATGCCACCTATAAGTGGGCACGAGACCGAGGGGTGGATCTAACCATGGACAGTATTTCCCAGGTTATCCATGACTGTGAGACCTGCGCTGCGATCAAGCAGGCCAAGCGGGTGAAGCCCCTATGGTATGGGGGACGGTGGTCTAAATATAAGTATGGGGAAGCCTGGCAGATTGACTACATCACCCTTCCCCAGACCCGCCAAGGCAAGCGCTATGTGCTGACCATGGTAGAAGCCACCACTGGATGGCTGGAGACCTACCCTGTGCCCCATGCTACTGCCTGGAATACCATCCTGGGCCTTGAAAAACAAGTCCTTTGGAGACATGGCACCCCTGAGAGAACTGAGTCGGACAATGGGACCCATTTCAAGAACAGCCTTGTAAACACCTGGGCTAGAGAACATGGCATCGAATGGATATATCACATCCTTTATCATGCACCAGCTGCCAGGAAAGTTGAACGATGCAACGGCCTGCTTAAAACCACCTTGAAGGCACTGGGTGGGGGGTCTTTCAAGAACTGGGAGATTAATTTAGCAAAGGCCACATGGTTAGTGAACACCAGAGGTTCCACCAACCGAGCAGGCCCTGCCCAGTCTGAGCCCCTGAGAACAATGGATGGGGATAAGGTTCCAGTGGTACACATGAGAAGTATGCTGGGAAAAACTGTTTGGGTTAATCCTGCCTCCGTGGGGTTGGATGCCTCCCATCCGTGGGGTTGTCTTCGCTCAGGAACCAGGTTGCACTTGGTGGGTAATGCAAAAAGATGGACAGACCCAATGCATACCTCATGGACACCTTGTTTTAGGGTGAACTACCCATGCCACTGTATCCGTACCCATATCTGCATGTATATATGTATATAATTAAGGTAGTGCATGTATGTATATAGTTTAGAAGTTTAAATTCAATGTAATATTTTGGTATGGGAAAAAATTCGGGGTGGATTGATGTTGGGGGTTAGACTTGTTTGGTTTGGTTTTTTGTTTGTTTTTTTTTTTTCACCTATAGAATTTTTTCCCAAGAGTTGCAAGGCAACTAATTGCTGGGTACTTATCAGTGCTCAGGTGAAACAAAGCATGGAGGCTGGGTGGAGGCTGGCACTTGGCTACACCCTTTGTCTCCAGGAGATTCCCCCCGAGGCGGGGGGAGAAAGACGGGGGCTGGGGGGCAGCTTCACTTTTGGTGTGGTCTGCGTCGGGAGAGGACGAGGCTGCTGTTGCTGCGTGAGCTTCTCACTGGCACCACCGGGATCTGATCCTGAAGAGAGCTACCATCATCTGCTCGTGTGCCCAGGAAAATCCTGATTTCTCCTTTTGCTGCCCTGCTGGAGCTGGCTCAGCCCTGTCCCACTGCCTCGGTGCTGTTTTAGAGCTGCTCTGCACCGCGGCCCACTGCCTCCCTGCCAGACATCCCTGCCCTCCAGTGACCACCGACGGAGCTCCGAACTTCATCCGATCCACCAGCCCGGGATCCCCCACCGTTCCAGCTTGGTACCTTTTTTTTGGAGTCCCCAGAGACCAGACTGCCCCAGTTTTGTGACCAAGCTCCGTCAAGGTCCCTGGTTCTGTTTTCGCTATTAATTGCTGTAGTTGTTGTTTGTTTGCCTTGTTATACCTATTAGTAAAGAACTGTTATTCCTATCCCCATATCTCTGCCTGAGAGCCGTTTTAATTTTCTAAATTATAGTAATTTGAGGGAAGGGGATTTGAATTATCCATCCAAGAGAGGCCCTGCCTCTCTTTAGCAGATACCTGTCTTCTTTCAAAACCAAGACATATATGAAAATAGAAGGAAGCAGAAGGTCAATCCTATTATAACAAATGTTTGTGCATTTTCCCCTGAAAGTGTTGTTGGTTTAGTAGGTTCAGTGTGCAATATATGTGCAATATAACAAAATATTTCTGAGACAAAACCTGTACAATAAAATTAGCTAGAATCAAAGTTTTCAACTTGAAAACACTCACAGAAGGGTCCTGCTTGTCATGCACTATAGTGCTCCAATTTTAAACCAAAAAAAATACTTAGGTCATAGTCCTGAAGTAGGTATAAATGTGGTTTAATGTTGTGATTGAAATCAGTTAGTGAATTCAGGGATTTGCCTTATACAGAAAGTTCACTATATTTGGTGATAATTGATGGAAGGAAAAAAATGCTAAGTAGGAAATGAAGAGGATTTTTAGTGAGGTATTTTATTAACATCAGCTGAATATTGCAATCAAAGGTGGGATTACTGCTGTTTTGGTAAGTACTGGTAGTTGCAGTAAAATTGCTACTAAAACAGCAGCACATTGGCTGCTCGGCCGCAACCAGTGGGGGACTGGAAATGAGGTAAACAAACTTGGGTTCTCTCTGTCTCTGCCATTTGGCTATCATGTGACATGGCACATCCTTGCCAAATTACTCCCTTCCGCCACGTGTGAAATACAGACTGTTAATGCTGGAAAATATTTACTGTAAATTCTGCTACATTTTGCACATTAGAAGTTTATGGAACTGTTTTACATAATGATAATAGGTATCAGCACAGAGCTTGCTTCAAAATAATTCAATTAAAAATGGCAGCAAATTATTTTGATGAAGGTTGAGGCAAAAAGGCTGACTCTTCTAGAAGAGTATTCACTTGGTTCTGCTCGTGTAGTTTCACTGGAGGACAATTTCTTGCTTTGGGACGGTGAAGGGTTCACGAAGTCTCGGTGTGTACAAGGGAATGGAGGTTTCTTACCTGAATTCAGACTTGGTTTTCTCTTTGCAGACTAATGATATTATCCAGAAAGTCTGCATTGGAGAGAACAACGTGATTGAAGAAGAGATTCGTGTGAATAGAAGTGTCAATGAATGGGCAGGAGGAGGTGGAGGCGGGGGTGGTGCCACTTACATATTTAAGGTATGGAAACACAGTCCCTGTGCACCTTCACGTATCCACACATCCTGCCACCTGCCTCTGAAAAATCCTTTATATAGCTCAGGGAGAAGGTCCACAGAGTGATCTCCGGTTATCCTTAATTTACACTTGAGAGATGTAAGGGTCTGGGTTGGCCCTTCACACTTCTTTGAACTGCTGTGCAATATGGCCACACTTGCTTCAGTGGCTTGGAGTATCCTTTGTAAACATAATGGGTTGAACTGGGTTGGTTTTTTCTTCAATAAAAACTGAGATGCTGAAGCACAATTCTACAGCAAAGGGCAAATTCTGCAGGACTTCATTCAACTCAGTCTTTGTAGGATGTGAGACTTCAGCTATACATTTGGCCTGACAAGGAAAGTTGAGGATAGCTTGTATGTTTTCTGCTGGCAGTCCTATAGCTGTGGACCACTGATGTTTCCTGTCCTGTGCTAGCTGAGTACTCACTCCAAACATTGGTTTCAGGCAGTCCTTTGCCAGAGGAGACACTGTGCAGAGCAGTGCTCCTTAGCTGTTTCATTTGATGAGAGTCATCACACGGGACATTATAGGCTTTCTAAGAGCCATGACAATGGTAGATACAATTCACAGAGCTACTGACACTGCTTTTTCCTGTAGCAGAACTTGGTAGGACTATTCTTTAAATTTCTATTCATTAATTTTCTGGGTGTGGGTGCATAAATAATACAATGACAGTGTGCAGTGCTGAGCAGCCCTAGATGCCTGCTTGGTGCAACATGCAGTAACTATCATGTGGCTGAATTTCCATCTACATGTCTGACTCAGTTTGAACATTGCCTTTATTTCTGAATTTGTTAAGATGGAGAACGGAGAACCGGTCCCCTTGATAATTGCAGCAGGGGGTGGTGGCAGGGCCTACAGGGCCAAAACAGACACATTTCATCCAGAAAGACTGGAGAATGATTCCTCTATTCCAGGGTTGAATGGCAATTCAGGAGCTGCAGGTAAGGAAAATTCATTCCTTTTAAGAAAACTTTTGTGAATATGTGGTACTCCCAGATTCCTCCTCCTCACAAGAAGGTGAGGCAAAACTCATGAAAATGCAATTCAGGGGGAACAGAGGATTATAACAGATGCAAATAGAAGGTACCCACAGTGCTGGATACTTGGCATAAATAAGGGTATCAGAGATGGTATAGCCATAGAAATGGCAACATTCTCCCAAAATAATGCAGTACCTCTCATAAACAAAGTTGTTTGATTTTTGATGTGGGAGTTTGCAGTGCTGGTGTGGCTGTCCTGCTCTGTTTTGTGCTGTGTGGACACACTCAGAGTTTCTCTGGCTTATGCAGAAAGAGCATAACTGCACCATGGCTAGAAGTCTCTGTGATGAGACCTTGGACTGAGCAACTAGTAGAGTTGAAAGTGAGTCACTCATAAGTGTCACTGTTGGACACAAAAGAAAGATGATTGACTCCAGAATATTTCTCAGAAGGCAAGATGAGCATAGAAAGCTTTATTTCCAATTCTTCCCCCTATTTTATAAGGTATTCCAATACAGCGTTAACATGATTGCTGAACAGGAATGACACCCCTTAAATTGGTGTATTCCATTGGTTAAACTAAAGAAACAGAAAAACACCAGCTGGAGAAAAATGTTTTGAGAAGGAATATTATTTGCCTAGATTGTTTTGAGAAGAAGATCTTGTTGAGAAGTTTCCCTTAGGAAAGAACTAGTAATTGTTAGCAAGCTAAAAAATTCTCTCAGGCACAGAAATATCAGGCCCACACATAAATATGTTGTGTGGAGAGCAGGAGTGGGGGATGTGTTTCACACTCCTTTCAATAGATACAGTTTGTTGTACTTTATAACTGATGTGGGTTTTTTTCAAAAGTGTTTTAGTCATAGAGAAAGGGCAGGCTCTGTAAACTAGAGAAGTGGTGGGAGAGTAGGTAGGGATATCTTTTTTACATTTTCTATAGCAAATACTCGTCCTTCTATGGTAGGTGAAAAGAGGTGCAGATAATGACTTTCAGCTGAGATGTTTTGAATGGATGCTTGTCCTGCAGATCGCTGCAGTGTTTTTTACACAAAAAGTAACCCCTGGCTGTGCCTTTTCTCTTCTCTCAACTGCAGGTGGTGGAGGTGGCTGGAATGATAACACTTCCTTCCTGTGGTCAGGAAAATCCTTGCTGGAAGGTGCTACTGGAGGAAGATCCTGCCCCCAGGCCATGAAGAAGTGGGGGTGGGAGACAAGAGGGGGTTTCGGAGGGGGTGGAGGGGGGTGCTCCTCAGGTGGAGGAGGCGGAGGATATATAGGTAAAGTGGCTTCATGTTCAAGGTGTCCCTTCCCCTCCTTTAGTGCTAATGATCAGCAGAATGCTGATGATAACTCTCCTGTAGCTAGCATATTTGACTGTAATGTACTAATATGTCTGTGTGTTGCCTTTTTAGCACTAGATAAACTTACAGCATTTAGTCTTTGAGCAAGAAGCCAGATGCCAGTTCTTCAGCTGCAACCCTGGCTTTGCTCTCTGCAAAATTTGACATTAAGATTCTGCTGTGATTCCTGAGCCTTTCATGTTGGGGTGACAGTGCTGGAGAAGGAGGAGCCACAGCTATGTGCTCTCATTGCCAGCATTTGTATTTGAAGGACTTTGGTCCTGGAGACTGGCAGCCAGGCTTTATGCAGGGGGAAAGATGCAGCTTCTCCCCTGCTGTGGGTGGGCCTTGGTCCTGCACAGGTGGTCTCTGGGGGCAGAGGCTCAGGCTGCCAGCCAGCACCCCTCTTAATATGACTTCAGTCAACAAGGAGCTAATTTCATGTGCCTCTGTCTCAGGGCAGCTGTCAGATGGCATTATGTTGATTACAACTGGTGTGGGCCAGATTCAAGATCTCTACTAACCCATAGTCTCCTGGGCCACATAGTTTCTGCAGCCATCTGCACTGTGGTGGACTCTTTAACCCCTGGTTCTCCACAGCTTAAATTAAGTATATGGTAGACTAGAAATCTTGAGAGGAAGTAAAAAGTTTAAATGATTAAGTGCATGTTTTGTACCAATGTTCCTGTGTAATGCTTCTTTTTCCAACAGAATGACTCACGTGACTTTTTTTTATTTCACTGAAGACAATTAAAGGGAAAAAGCTATTTTTGGGTGGGGTGGGGGAATCATTGCATGCTTGAGGTACAAAATATATGCCCTATACTGTGTATCTAATATTTGTTATATATTGCCCATACTTTGTTTCTGCTATGTTCTATATGCTCGAGCACAAATGAACAATTCATTAATTCCTTAAGTCCCCATTTCTGGTGGACCACCCTGCTTTTAGGGTGCAAAGGAGAGGAAAGATATCAGGTTATTCATTCCCTCTGCTGACACAGTACATACCTTGATCAGCAAGGGTACTAACTTTGCCCTGGAGTACTGGTGCTTTCCAGTCTCTTGACTACATAAATTTTAAGAAGGGCTTGTATGTTTCATAGCATCCAAATGGTTGAAGATGAAGTTTGTGCCTTAGTTTGCAACAGTCTATCTAAACAGAGTTAATTAATTGGTTGTCACAAGCGTCTGTTATTAAATTGAAGTTCTAGAGAAAAAGTCCAGTAGTTCATGCCACAACTTGCTAAATATTCCCTATATATTAAATGCTTTAATTTTTCTCTTGTTTTCATTTGGATGCCTCCCTAAATATGCTGAATTCATGCATGTTGCCATGTATATCTGTGTTTTATTGTTTTATGAGCCTCAGTCTGTTAAGGTGACTTCTGATTTGACATAGGTGGCAATGCTGCAGTGGACAATGACCCAGAGATGGATGGGGAGGATGGTGTGTCCTTTATTAATCCAATTGGTACTTTATACACTCCAGCACTTAAAGGTATTCATATTGGTCAGAAGTCTTCTTGTGGGCTTATTTCATTTTAAAAAAATAGTAGGACCCCTTGCAACCTTTTGGGGTGCAGCTCAGTGTCATGAACATGAGGAGGCAGAAAGTATATGAAGTACAGTGGAGAATAGACAGAAGCAGCAGGAAAAAAACAAGAAGAGGAAACACTCCCAGCAGTACAGTCTACCAGCCTACAGAATAATTTTGGACAAGGAAAGTGATAACAGAACCTCATTCAGATACTTTAGGAAAAAAAGAGACAAAACATATGACTATCCACTAACAAGCAAGTTCCTTAGAACATCCCTTGGTAAAATATCCAGGTGCTGCCCAGCAGTGCTTGGGAGTGATAAACACTGCTACTCCAACCTGTGTTTTCCAAGAAGTCAGTGTCTTTAATATGTTTGCAGTGTTTTGAGAAAACAACAAAAATAATCTACTTGTTAAAAAAGTTTGCTTCAGAACACCCAGAAGTATTTTCAAATACAGATGCCCTCTGGCCTGGTAGATTCAGCCAGAAAGTTTTGAAGATATTGCAGTGATTAATCTTGGAGGGAGTAAAGGCCAGGAAAGAAAAGGGTGAGCCCAAGGAAATTATAAGAATGGTCTTTACAGTAATTAACTCAGCTTCTTCATCCACTCCCTAGTGACAGAGGGGCACGGAGAGGTGGAAATTAGGCTGCACCTTAACTGCAGTCACTGTGAGATGGACGAGTGCCATGTTGATCTTGAGACTCAAAAAGTCATTTGCTTTTGTGAGCCAGGCACAGAGTTGGCTGAGGATGGTGTGTCTTGCACAGGTAAGTAAGTGTGTGGGGTACTACTAATATGTGGGACAGAAAATGCGTGGCAAAAGGCTGTAGTTCGGACTCTAAGACATCCTGAAAGTGCTGTCTAATCTTTCTTAAACCTGACTTCAGTTGAATGTTACCTTCCTTCCTGCTGGTGTATGCTGCAGAGCTGTTTTGCCAGGATACCGCCTTATTGACGCTGAGGACTGGGGCACAGAACAACAGTGCTACTTTGCTCTACAGGATATGTTTGGCATCCTGAGCAGAGTCAAATTTTGTATCTGCTTGTGCTGGTGTTCAGAGTCTGCTCTGAAATCCTGAAAGTTTGCTTGCTGAAAGAATTTTCCAGCTGAAAATTAACTTAAAATCCAGCCTAGTTCTCTAAAGAAAAAAGAAAAAAAAAAAAAAAAAAACCACAAAAAAACCAACAACAACAAAAAAAAAAAACCCACACCGGCAAGGTGAAGGCAAATATGATTCCTGTGGGTTTGGAAATTAAAGGTAAAAGTTCAGAAACTGTGTGAAATTCTGTGCAAGATTTCTCTGAGAAAAACTAAATACAGTGCCTGTACTTGCCTTTCTTTCAAAACTGTGTTCTCAGAGCTCCATTACTAGGTTTCCTTCATATTCTTTTGCAGCAGTTAGAGCAGGTCACCCCAGGGGTTTGGGATCCTGCTTTCAGCTTTGTCACTGGCATGGGAAAATTGTTGTGTTTTTACCGTTCCTGCCTGTAAGATGGGTAAAAAGTGTGGTCATTTTGTCAAGGTGAAATAAACCTTAATGGCATGATCCCACATGAGGATGCAGCTTCACTACACTGTTATCAGGTTTTTCTGCCTGGATTACATGCATTTAGGAGATGAAATATTGCAGTCCTCCTCCTGCTTTTGCTGTGATGTGGCATTGATAGCAGCACTTTAACCCTGACAATGTAATGTCCTTTCCACCCCCTCAACCTCCTGCCCCTGTTTTTTATGATCTTGTTTTCACACCCAGGGAGTTCACACATTAATTCATTGATAGTGAACCATCTGTTTTAGTGGCTTGATGTTAATTGAGGAAAGTGAAACAATGAGGTGTGAGAAGTCATTGATCCTGAAAACTGGTCATGCCAGAGGTTGCTTCTACACTATTGGAGCAGCAGTGAGTAAACAGAAGAAAGAGCAGGAAAAAAAAAATTGATGGCAAAAAAGTGGCTCCTGGAAGATAATTTCAAACATGTAATTCCTTCTTCTCCTTTCTGTTACAGCTGAGCCAGTGGTTCGTCTCCCTTTCTCCTTGGTCTTGTCTGTAGTGACTTCAGCATTGGTGGCTGCTTTAATTTTGGCTTTTTCGGGAATCATGATAGGTGAGTGTTTCTCTGCAAAATATATTTTCATATGAGGGCTGGTTCTGAGCCAGGGATAATTGGGCCCTGAGAGGCAAAAGGATTCAGGTTTTCAGCTACTGCTGTATTTAATGACACCTTCCCACACACATCTTAACTTCAGATTTCTGTACCACATTCTAACCAAAATGACCAATTCGAGGAGGCTTCAGTTACTGACTGCATCTCAGAAGAGACATTATTGTTTGTGTTGTACTGTGAAGCTGGCAGAACACAGCTGCTTCTGGTTTTGTGAGATCTGGTGCTGTTTAATGCCTAAAAGCTTATTTATCTGTGCCTATGTACAGACTTCACCCCCTAAAGTGTGGCATTTAAGCTTAAACTCTCACATAGATTCCCCTTTCACTAACTGCTACTTAGTAGGATGTGGGTATCCTTGGCATTTTTATTTGAAATTCTAAAAGGCATTTTTCACCTTTTCATGTTCTCATTTCAAACAAATATCTGCATTTGGCGCAAGCAGAATAGATTTGAATCAATGAAAAGTAGTCAGGAATTCAAACCACTCCTTTGCCACCTTACTTTGTCCACACTGTGTATGGTCTGGGGGAGGAAAGGGATGAACCTAGAGCAGGAAATTAGGTTTGCCCAGCTGTTTCAGTTTTAAGAATTTCAGAAGTTATCAGTTGCACACACATGGTCCTACATCTATGATTTCTGTCCTGACAGTACCTTTTTACAATGACTAAATACTTCTCAGGAGTGGAAGAGTAATCCTCTTTCCATCCAACGAGCCTATCATTTCCATCTCAGGAAAGGGCAACGATTTAAAAAAATCAAAGCAAAGGCAATGAGGAGGAAAATGGAGGACAGAAAGGGTTTGTGGATAGGTCATTACATTCATCTGCCTTTGCCAGTGCATGTTTACCCCTTAAATTTTTCCCCTGAGCAACATCTGCTGGAGAAGATGCAATAACTATTACCATCACAGTCTTTGGGCTCAATCCAGCTCCCACAGAAATCAATAGTGATTTAACCTGCTCATGATTGTCATCTTCTTTTGGAAAAAATCCTGCCATATCAGTTACTATTTCAGGGAATATCCTCAGATGTCTTCTTTCAAGGTGTGGTTTTTAATGGCTTTGCAGAACTATCAGTGAAGCGAAGCAAGGAATATAGCACTACCATAGACTCACTCCAAATGGAGTCCTACCCTGTTGTTTAGAAACAGAGGAAGTTTTGGAAAATTAGTTATTTTTTATGTACAATGTGTTATGCTGAGGAAACTGCTTAGGCTATCCATTTTGAACAATATGATGCAATAATTCACTTCAGACTTTGGTCACTTCTGTGTGATTTAGGAAAGTTGGTTATACCCCAGCTCCCTCAAGTTTCAAACTGGACTTGTATTTGGAAGGTCTGGTTAAACTAAAAAGAGCAGAACAAAAACATCAGAACTCTTAGATCTCTCCAGGTGAAATTCATTTCGCTTTTCCCAGACAGTCCATGAGCAAGCTTGTTTCTTCATAAATGATGTGTAAATCAAAAGTTTCTGGATATCTTCAGATCCCATTTTCTATCTGTAATTATTTGACGTACAGAAGTGTCACTGTCACCAGTGTCACTGGCTGGTTTGATTTCCTGAAGTCTGGCCACACCACAGCAAATCCCAGTGAGAAGTGCTGTCCCAAATCCAGTCTCTGTGTGTGGTTGACTGTGTTCTCTGTGTTTAGTGTATCGCCGCAAGCACCAAGAGCTGCAAGCCATGCAGATGGAGCTGCAGAGCCCAGAATACAAACTGAGCAAGCTGCGTACCTCCACCATCATGACAGACTACAACCCCAACTACTGCTTTGCAGGAAAGACCACATCCATTAGTGACCTTAAAGAGGTGCCTCGAAAAAACATCTCCCTCATCCGGTAAATTCATCTTTGCCTTCCCCGTCCTTCACACTGTACACCCACGTATCCTGGCTCTCCTAGAGAGGTGTGAAGGCACATCTTTGTGCAGGCACGTGCAAATTCTTGCACACTTTTAGGTGCTATTTAGGTAAGAGGTTACCCCTCTTCATAGAATATAAAGCTGCAGTAGTTAGGTTCTTGTGGAGGGGACTAGATTTTGGTATTCACCCTGACCTTCTACAGGTGCAGTGTTCATCTCCTGGGATTGTGAGGAGAACTGAATAGTCATCACCAGTAATTCAGTTACATCTTTTACAGGCTATGTAGTGAATGGCCCATTGCCATGAGCTGATGAAATTCTGGGGTGGCTGAAGCTTCTAGGAGGCTCTTCTAAATCTTTGATGGGGTCTTTGGTTAAGATAATTACGTCCTTAAGTGCAATAGCCAGGAAAGCAGTGGATTTGAAAATGCCAGACGGTATTAAAAAGACAGGAATATAAAGCCAGCAAGATAATCATGTCTAGATGAGAATTTCTGGAAAGTTTAAAAGTGTCTCCTAAGAAAAACTTGAAAATTTGGAGTTCTTGCACACTTTGCTCTACTGCAGAATTAAATATTTGTGAATGTGACAGTACCCTGGTACCATGCAGTGTTACACAAAAAAAAAAATGGAAGCAGGAGTCCTTGGAAAACTGGGAAGCTTAAGGTGCTGAAAAAAATGATGCTCAGAGCAGTCTATGCAGTCTGCAATGTTTTGCTATCTCTTATCTCATTTCCCATTACCTGCACATGTTTCTGGACTGCACCTGGAGGTTTCCAGTGTACCCTGTGCTGCTGCTTCCTTTTTCATTTGGACTTTGAAAGGATTTTTGAAGTATGGCAAGCAGGTAGCAGAGGATACGGATGGGAATTGACAAGGGAAGGGAAAGTGGACTTTTTGGAAGGAGGGTAAGTTTTGACCTGTAAAGATCTGTTTTATCCACTCAGTTTGTAATAGGTTGGTGAGGCAGAGCCAAGAATGGTGTCTCAAGCTGATACCTACAAAATGTTATTACACAAAGTGATTGAGTCATAGGCAACACAAGTCCTCAGTGCAGTTTCACTTCCCAGACTGGTTCTATCCTGGTAGAACTACAGACAGAGCTTAAGGAACAGCAGAGCAGATTGTTCTTCCTTTTCTGGATGGGAGAATGAGATGGGAGAGATGAGAGCAACAGCCCATGCAAAAGCAGTCCATTGATACAGCAGAGAACAGAATTAATCCAGCTCTCAGCCCAGACCTGGCTCTAATGGGAGAGTGCATGCTGTAGCAGAGAGCTTTACTGAGAGTCTTTTCCCCAGACTGAGGTGCAGGAATGCCTCTTAGAGGCTGGAAATACTACTGCCCAATGAGCAGCCCATGCAGGATTAAGAGGGACTTGGGGTTTGGGGTGCAGCCTCATCTTCTGCCACATTTTACCCTGTCATTATGACAGGCCGCTGATGTGAAATAGCTATTGTTGTACCAGTTAACTTAACATTAAGAGAGTGAGGACTGAATAGACAGGTATGCAAAATCTGTATCACAAGGACATAGGACAGAATCTATTGTATGATTACTATTATTCCTTTCTCTTTTTCTTGTAATCTTATTGAAAATAAAACTGTAAGTTTCATAATGTGATCACTGCCAGAAACAATTCGCAGAACAAATTCCTAGAGCTGAGTGCTTTACAAAGCAGTCATCACCATTTACTGGCTAAGGTACTTGCCCAGAATCACACAATAAATCAGGAAAAGTTATTTGGTTTAGAATTCAGATCTTTTGAGAATCATTGTGCCTCCTAGTTTCTTGCTCAATGTTTTGTTTAATGGTGATGCAGAAATATCAGGGGAACTGTTAATGTGTTTAGGGTGTGTAAACACCAAGACTAAAGTCCTGTCTTTATTGATCTGTTTTGGAGCACCCACCACTGAGCACTGATACCAAAACCATAGATGAGTGCTATCTGTTACATGCTGCAGTGCCAGCAGCTCTATTTCACTGGGAAATGTTGACTTCCATGGATTGCTTTCCCTTCCAATTAAATAAAATATAGGTCCATGAAAGATCTCACCAAGGTCTGGTGAGATCATATTGTCAATATTCAGTTCTCCCTGTTACACTGCCATGAAAATTGTGAGCTGTGTCCACAGTGTTATAATGTGTGTTCTCTGTAGTAAAACCTTCTTGTCTTCTCTGGTCTGTCCAGGGGTTTGGGCCACGGAGCCTTTGGTGAGGTATATGAAGGTCAGGTGACAGGGATTCCCAGCGACCCCACTCCCTTGCAGGTGGCTGTGAAAGTAAGTGACAGTGTATGAGTTATCATGATGGTTTCATGCACCTTTCACTCAAGAGTCCCAATGCATTTTAACAATGAAGATAATGAAGCGTTGCTGTAAGTCCTGAAGGACATGGCTAGAATTGTTGCTTCTCTGTTGCAACACTTTAATCCACCACAGCAATGGTACAGCTTGTAGCATATGGGTATGTGAGACTACTAAAAGAGGCCTGTGAATAGTAAATAGGCAAAGATTTCCCATAGAGCCACAGTAGACTGCAGGAGTGAGAACTAAATCCATCCTCTGTCCATCCTCCCCATGCTGCACCTGGTTGGTAATCTGTCCAAGGCCTTGTGAGTCAGAGGCCAAAAGTCTTCACAAGGCCTAAAGCTGCTGGCACATACATCGAAGACCCTGCAAGTAGGAGATGGCTGGTTTTCCAGGGATATCACCACTCCCTTACAGGATGGATATGCATTGGATGTAAAGCTAAATCTTAGGAGACCATGGTAGAGTTCTCCAGGCCTTCAGCAGTCTAGCTGGCTTGTTTTCTCTTAGAGATTACATAGCAGCACAGTTCTGCTGCTGGTTATAGATCCCAGTCTTGCTGGAAGGTAGGATCATTGAACTGCAGAAAACTCAGGAAATGTGATCTCATTCCTCATCCTCTATACAGCAGAGTCCCATATGTTGAACGCTTCTCTGTGCACTCTGGGCTATTTCCTTTGATGGGAGGAGCATGACAGCAGTGTTGATGGGCCAGAAGTTCTGATATTTACCTTTCAACAGGTTTCACAGTCTAGTTTAGCAACGCTCTAATGGTTGTCTTAGAGTGAGGTTTCTTTGGAGAAAGAAGGATTGCTGCAGATAATGTTAGTGCCAGGTGTTCTGATCTGTAAGTTGAAGTATCTTCTCCTTGTCAACATGTTCCTTCTTTTCCAGACATTGCCAGAAGTGTGTTCAGAGCAAGATGAGCTCGACTTCCTCATGGAAGCTCTCATTATTAGGTATGTATGAATCACATGAACACCACTTGTGTAGGCTTGCAAAGCCCAAAAAACTAAAGAAAAAAGGTTCTTCATAGGTGATATCCTCTTAGCACATCCATACAGTAGTTTAACACAAAGAGAATAGGCATTACCATCCTTTTCTGTTCTTCTTACAAATGAAGAGGATCAAATTATTAAAGGCTAAATTTTCAGAAGGACCCACATTGGTTTTCATTACCCAAAGTGAAAAATTTAAAGCCTAGATTTTAGAACTGATAATAAGATTTTTTTGATTTCTCCTAGAGAGGAGAACATCCCTTAGGAATTTGGGTTTGACAAGTCAAAACTAACAGATGGCATTGACTTTATTCTGCTGCCATGTCATGTGTCAATGCCTGAATCTCAGAATCCATGGAACTACTTTCCCATCACATTTGAGAAGTGGGGAAATAAGGAAGTATTAGAGACTAGACATCAAGAAACATCCCCCACAAGCAGATCCCCATGTCAGTGTGTTACTTAGAACAACATTGCTCTAGCCCAGCCTCTTGGATGGGGAAAATTAAGAGCATATTTTCTCTGTTATCAGATATGTTCTGCTTCTTATGCCCCACAAGTCTTGCTGTGGCCCAAAAAGAATGCAGAAAATAGGGAGAGGAAAAGCAGCCAAAAGCCAGTCCTTCCCCACCTCTGTCTGTCCCTACACTGTCCAGACAGCCACAGAATGCAGGGGTAGTGCTTTTAGCTTTATCCAGTTGCCCTATCTTTGAGATTTGTTGTTTTCTGAGGGGAAAACAAAAGTGGGGGAAAAAAGGCAAAGGCAAAACCAAAACATTTCCTGCAGCATAAAAGTTTGCATGTTTTCTGCTACTATGCTTTTCGGGTCAAAGTTGCTCCACAACTGGGTGTCCCTGTCTCCACAGCAAGTTCAATCACCAGAACATCGTGCGCTGCATCGGGGTGAGCTTGCAGGCCCTGCCCCGCTTCATCCTGCTGGAGCTCATGGCTGGAGGAGACCTGAAATCCTTCCTGAGGGAGATGCGGCCTAGACCGGTAAGGAAAGGGAAATTGTATTTTATTTAGAGGCCTGCTGCCACAAGGCAAGCACTTAACTATAAAAGACTTGATCTATGCAGATAGTATTTCCCAGCATTTTAGACGGTCACAAAATTTCTGTTGCTATAAGACCACTGTGGAGGCAGGAGCCAGGAGGATAGGAAAAAGATGCTGCTGAGGCTATGCAGAAGTGCCTCCTTCCTGGACTTTGTTAGATAACATTGCAAAAACTACCTAAAGGAAGAACAAAAGCAAAGTCTAAAGAATAAATGTTAAACTCAACTCTTACCTTCCTCTCACCAGTTGGGGGCAGGCTGGCGAAAAATGTTGAACTAGTAATATTAAAAAAATAAATCTATTATTTAAACTGCTAATCAGATGCATTTCTGTGGATATCTGACAGTTCAAATTTGCCTGGCCTAGGCAAGGAGACAATCCAGCCTGGAGCTGCTGACTTAGTAGAAAATATCTTTAGTCCAGAGTTTTAAAGATTTTCCCCACTGAAATCAGCATCACTAGGAAGAGACCGACAGCTAGAAATGTGGAAAAAATAAATTATAACTTCTAGAGAGAATACAGTATTTTGGAAGAATAAAGTTTTCTCTGAGTCCCTGGGTGAGAAAGTCACACAGATATTGCTGAAGTTTAAGACCAGGGCCCAGCTTCACACTTTGTCTCTAAGTTCAACAGAGGACAAAATGCTGCATTTTGTTAGTACAAGAGAGACACAAATTCACTCTAACAGATATCAGTAAGATTCTTCCTTGAGGCATCTGGAAACAGATCAACTTTTTTCCATGCAGCATGGTTTTCAGACATATAAAATGGTCTGTGAGACTCAGAAGCACTGCAGTCTTGAATAGGTTGCAGTAAAGCGGCTCCTTCCTGGATAAGGACACTAAACACCCAGAAAGGAAAATCTGAAATCTGAGCAAGAAGACTTTATAAATACAGGTTGTTTTTCTGAAGCACGTAGAGATGCTCCTACAAATGGGCTGAACTTGGTGGTAGGTGAATGGGAAAATTCATGTTCTGCAATGTGGTCTCCACTCTCACCCAGTGCAGCATAAAATAGCATGGGCAAGATACACTGCCAGGGAAGTGCTTTGTTCCAAACTGCCAGGGCAGGCTGTGCAAGATGTGTGAAGGGGCAGGTGAAACAGGATGGGGTTTGGCTGCTTAAATTAGAGAAGCCAGCTCAGTGATGGTACAGATCTTGTATGGAACCACCAAGAGCACTAGTCCTGCACAGCAGGAATTTTTACCTACTTGCTGTAAAATGAGCCAGCTGCTTTTGTACATGAAACAGCCATTAATCTTGACAGGATGAAGTCATGGGAGCCTTCTGATCTGACTTTTTTTTCTGTTTGGCCCTACCTCAGTCACAAGTTCTTCCTTACCACAGCTTGTGTTCCTGTCAGCAGTAGCTCTGTGAAAGCCCATGTCAGAAGAGGCTGATGGTTCACTCCATTGCTTCCTTAGTGTATTTCTCGTTTTGCCTTCACAGTTGCACCTTCTATTCCTCTTCTTTCCTTGTCTTTCCTGACCTGTTTGTGGTTACCTGAGATTGACCATAACATCTACCAGGCACAAGGCCTGTTCCTATCAGCTTGGAGATTCTCCCTGGTTTCTGCATTTAACTTGCTCCCAGGAGTGAAGCAGACCTTGAATTGATACCTCTGTTTTCTGCTTGTCCCATGTCTTCCACACTTAGGGAAAGCTGAGCTTCAAATGCAGATGGAACTGATTCAGTTGATACCTCCTGCAGTTGCTTTAGCTTTCCATTTCACATCCCTTGCAATGCCTTAAGTCCCCCCCTTCCCTTCATTCACCTTCTCCTTCACCATTCCCTCTGCTCCCTTTCCTGCCTTTCCATGTCCAGGTGCACGCCACCGTGCTTCATGTATCTTGTTTCAAGCCACACAGGTAGCAACTACATTGTAACTACATCCAATGTAAGCTGGAACTGTTTCAGAAAAGCAGTTTCCATTCCCTCTTTAACAGCTGAGTGAATGTGGACAGTCTGACTCTGTGCAGACACAGATCCACAGGATTTTGCTCCATTCTAATACCTTCTTTCCCCTTGCCTTGCCCTGCTTCTGCAGCCATCCCATGTTGTGTCTGCCTGGCAAGAATGACAGGGTAATTCATTATCTGACTGCTGGGGCAGCTCCTGAGGGGCCAGTGGCACCTGTGAGTGCTGAGAAATCAGCCTCTGCTGCATTTTTTGACTGCTGGCTCACAAACTACGAGACAAGGAGACTATGACTGATGAGAAATGAGATGTGTGCAGGGTACTGTGCTCTGTGAAGTATGGGATCTAGCCCTGGAAGTGGATTTACCCTCTGCATACACTCAAGGTGTGACAGTCTCTGTACATAAGGCCTGTGGCTCAGTGCTAGTGGATGTATCTTTGCACTGCTCTTAATGAGCCCTGAGCTGCTTTGTTCCTCCTATTGCTCATTCAAGGAAGACAGACAGAAGGTAGGCATAGCAGGCTGGATGTCTAGCTTTTCAGGGCCATTAAAGGAAGGGAAAGGCAAGGGACAGTGCAGAGTAAAGAGGCTTTGATGAGCTTTGCTTTCAAAAGGAATTAATTGAACACACAAGCCCTATCTGACTGACTGGGTGGCAGAGGTGCACTTCTCACTCTGCAGTAAGCACCATATGAATTACTGCCTTTCCCCTTCTTTTCTTTCCACTTTTGTATTTTCCAGCTAATTTCTTTTACTACCTTGTCTTTCCCACCTACATTTGCTTTCAGCCTAATTATAAAAAAGAGATTTGCATGTTCAGTCTCTTACCTTCATCCCCCAGTTGCTCTTTGCATTGCCTTGCTGGTAACATCAAATTCATTTGCTGGTTTTGGATAGACTTAATAGAGGTGTGAAAGGCACTAACTTGGCACTAATTCCAATGCTTATGGAAAAAGGAAGTACCGTGCTGGAGAGACCACCAGTTGCCACTGGCCAGCTACGACCTGTGTAGCTTGGAACAAGATACATGCAGCATACTGCCATGTACTTGGACACTGAAAAGCAGGAAAGGGAGCAGAGGGAATGGTGAAGGAGAAGGTGAATGAAGGGAAGGAGGGACTTAAGGCATTGCAAGGGACGTGAAATGGAAAGCTAAAGCAACTGCAGGAGGTATCAAAACACAAGATCCAACTTAATTATGGAGATGCTGCCAGCACTGCTGCATGTTGTTCATCTGTGTTCTTCACATAAAAAAATGAAATTTCAGTTCAGCCAACACGTACTCATTTTTTCTGGATTCTAAGCAAGAACGATCATATCTCCATCCAACATCACTGAAACAATACCCGCGATTCTTGAGGAATATGTCGATTTATGCCAGCTAGGTCCACTCCATAAGGTTTGGATTCATAATTCCCCATGAGTCCATGGTTGATAGCCCTGAAGGCTTTCTCTGTTCCATTTCTGATAGAGTTTCACATCTATTACAGGATTACCTCTTCCCCCTCATCAGCAGAGAGGCAACCTGGTAGATTCAGAGACACCTGGAATCGGAGCCTTAGCTCAGTGTGAGCATTGCAGAATTGTCCATTCTGGGAGGCTCAGTGCTGCTCTTTCTCACACACAGCACAGCAATCAAAGCCCAGCTCTGGGAGAGGAATTGTATATAGATAAATGATTCCCCTCCTTTGTGCTGTGCAGCCTGTTGCACAGAGCAGTGATTACACTGAACAATACACAGAATTTCATTCACCTTTAGCAAGATTCAGCCTCACCTGGGAGGTGTCACACCAGTGCTTCCAGCATGCAGAGCACTGCAGCTGGCATCATTCATTCATCTAGGAAGCAAAAGCTGTGAAGCGGATCCTTTGGTGTGTCTCAAGGCTGCCCCCTTGCAAAATGAATCCCAAACCTCCATTTTTCAAACAAATTACATGGTTAAATTGTCCTTGGCTGGGCAGTCACATCTGTTTTAGGATTGTATTTAGCCAAATAAAAGGTGGAAGGAATTCATCCAAGGAGAGAAAGGAAAGCAAAAAATGTAAAAAAGAGAAAAAAGCAATACAGTTCAAATCAGCTTGTGGCTTCAGCCTACTGACTGCTTTGCAGTATAGCTTGAGTCTGAAATCGATTGTAGAATAAAGAATTGGGCTTTTTACTCAGTTTTCACTTCAGGTTTCTGACCCTTGCTTGAAAGAGCAGGGAATGGGTAGATTGAGATATTTATTTCCCCTTGGTTATCCCCTGCAAGGGAAAAAGAAGATGTGCATTCTTTCTTACTGTAGCCATCTTGTGCAGCTGGTGAATCACTTTAACTCAGAGATAAAAGAGATTGTTCTCCCTTCCTTACAAAATGGCAGGGAAAGAGCTGCTTTATGTTGGCAGAAAATAGTTTTTCTGTAAAGAGGAAAGTTTAAGGGGAGATGCAGTCCGGTGTTTAAAAAAAATCAGTGAAATATATATGCAATGAACTATGCTGTGTAAATAATAAAATATAGGCAGGTGGAACAAGATCACATTTTGGTTTATGGCTCTGCATTGAACAAAACAGGCTTTGTTCACACAGAGATGCACCATTTCTCAATTATTTCATTAGCCAAGAATTGAGGCCAGTTTTTTTTTTTTCCTAATATCTTCAGAGGACATTAAGATGTTTTGGGGGGAGTTTTTTTGTTTGTTTGGGGTTTTTTGGCTTGGTGGGGTTTTTTTGGTTTTGTTTGTGGGGTGTTTTTTGTTGTTGTTGTTGGGTTGGTTTGGATTTTTTGGTGGTGTTGTTGTTGTTGCTTTGGTTTTTTGTTTTACCAGCCAATGACCACTGTTTAACTACTGTTTGACAGTAGTTAAACTGGTTGCTGCAGAGCCAGGACTTATTTCCAGTCCCAGTTTGCAGTGGTTTAGATCAGGTGGGATGGCCAGCACAGCATTGCATTCATCTGGAGATACGTTTCATTACAACAGATGGGTTGGAGAGCCAGCAGTCCCTGTCACTGGAGAAGCTGTGATGATTTGTGCAGTGGTGTGAGAGCCCCAAGGGCAGGTGTGCCTTTTGGGGACTAGGCTGACTGGTTGGTGTCCTAAGAGAGAGCTAAGAAGTGTGATAAGCTTGTTTGGTCCAATAACCAAGGCTGATAAACACTTAGCTATGAAATGGTTGTTGTGGCATGAGCAGTCACTGCTGCCCAGTTGTCACTCCACTGGCAGCAGCACTTTCTTCCTCCCCCACAGGACTGGCCACAGGGATCACTGAATCTCACCACAGGAATCACTGATTCACACCTCAGGGCAGCAGCTGATGGTTTGGCTTCAGGGGCTGAGAAGCGCCAGTGCAAATCCTGCCCTTTCCACTAAAGCATCTGGCTTCTCCTGGCAAGGGCTTGGACTCCATCAGAGGGGCAGCAACAAGGAGTTGGCAGCCTTAGTCTTCCATAGCCATTGGCTACACAAAACTGTGTCAGTGCTCTAAGGGGCAAGATAAAACCTACACAGATGTGGAGGAGGGAAAGAGCAAATATGACTCATGCCATTATACAAAATATCATTCCCATGGTTCAAGGTGACTTTAGAGAGAAGCTGGCAATAATACAAAGAATACAGTGAAGAAGAGTTCAGGCTACCAATCTCAAAAATCATGCTGAAAATTCAGAAGAATCTGCCATGAGAACTGGGGGAAATTCTTACGGGGGCATCCCAATGGAGCTGGAAAGTCAGATCCAGCTGATTCTGTCTGTTCTGATTCTGTCTCTGGGATCTGTATAATGTTGTGTCTGCACATCCTTTCATAGTCCATAGGTATGAACTCTTTCTCGTGCATTTTCCTAATCCCTTTGTGTATTAACATCAGAGGTATGCCACTTGCTGGAGAGCTCCCAGTGCTGTATCAGCAACAGCTCACGCCATGTTTCTGTTTTTAACCCATCTGTGTCCCTTGTCCTTTGGCAGAATCAGCCCTCCTCCCTTTCCATGCTGGACTTGCTCCACGTGGCCCGTGACATCGCATGTGGGTGTCAGTACCTGGAGGAAAACCATTTCATTCACAGGTAGGTGAGCACAGCCTGGGCAGGGCTTGCAGACAGGCCAGCATGGGCTGGTAATGCCCTGCTCCATATGTTTATGTCCTGCTGCACTCTAGTGGCTGGATACCTTGAAACTAAGTAGAGAAAATCAGAATCATAGAAGCAATAAAGAGAGGAGTTGCTATAAATCAGGCTGGCAAAGGTCTGTGGTTTCGCCAAAGATCCTGAGCCCTGTCTCGGGGCCTGCATTTGTGCAACCTATTGGCTACTCTGCAAATGGACACAATCTTGGACAGAAGTCTTTAAAGCTCTCCCTAACATGAATTTTATTTAGTGCCTGTCTGCTCATTTTGGAAGCCTTTTTTTCTCCCTCTCGAAGAACACCTGTACAAGCATAGCCAGAAGGGCAACATCAGGTGCCCATTGCTCCTGCTAAACAGGATGTTTGGCAAGCATCTAAAATCTGCCTGTCAAGTAGAGATGAGCAGAGAGGTGGCAGTTCGCAGTTCTGAGAGTTGCCCACAAGTTGTGCCATTATGTTGTTCAGACCTCAAGGTTTACCCCAGCCCAGCAGAGGTGGAGCTTGGAGCTTTACCTGGGTACACAGATTCAGGCCCACAGATTCAGTATTCAGAGCAACACCTGCATGTTGTTGTTCTACCTTTCTCTGGCAGTTCAACAGCCTTTGACAACAAGCACAGTAGGAACAGATCAGTGGATCATTCCCCAGACAGCTTGATGTTGGGACAAGTGCATTGCTGAAATCAGGTCCTCTTCCTGCTCTCCTTAGACACATAAAAATAGCTCCTGAGGTGAAGGGGGGCTCACAGGAGGCCACCCTTTCAACTGGAAGATGTTATGTGAAGTTTAAAGAGAAAATTTTAAAGAGCAAAATTGTTCCTGCTGTGGGGATAGATTGGAATTGGGGACATTTCAATATGGTAGTTATCCATAAACACTGACTTCTCTGGCTGTTCTAGGTTCTCTGCAGCTCAGGAAAGTAGGTACTATATTTTGTTTTCTTTTTGACTTGCAAAACTGTCAAATGATTAAGTGGTTCTTCTCTTTCTATTTCTTTTCTTCCCTTTCCTTTTAGGGATATTGCTGCCAGAAACTGCCTCCTTACCTGTCGAGGGCCTGGGAGAGTGGCTAAGATTGGAGACTTTGGAATGGCCCGGGATATATACAGGTAGCAGAGCCAAGCCCAGGGTACCTGCAAGTGGAAGGTCACTGAAATGAGGGAGGAGCAGTGATTGTGCAGGCTTTTGTGCTGCTCTGTGTAACCCTGGTGAGGTGAGAGTGGAGAGATCCCTACCTGGTGAATACCAGCTGATGCCTTCCTGGTGTTTGCCTTAAACTGTCCAGGAGACTTTTCCCACTCCTGACAGTTTTCTCCTGAGCAGTGAAGTCTAATGGTCATCGAAGGTGTTTTTCCTCCCTCTTGGACTCTGTTCTCAGTTTCCTTTCTTTACGTTCTTCACATGAATGGCATTGACATGCCTTTTTGTTTTGTGATCCCAAATCATTCTGAGTTTAATCTCTCTCCTTGATGCTACCCCTGCACCTTTGGTTTGGTGTCATCAGTAAATCTCCTCAATTTACTTCAGCTAAAGGAGGAAGGTGCAGAAGATCAGGAAAATGTAATCACCCAAACTGGAATTCAGCCAGGACATGGGGTTAACTACCTCTGCTCTTGCAAGAAGTGCCAGAAAATCCTTAATGACCATAAGCAGTCAGGGCTGCAGTTTGATGTCTTGTCTTCCATAGAGCACCTCTAGAAGTGCAGCTCCATATTCTGCTGTGCTGAGGAATTGATTTGCCCTGACTTGGAAGAAGGAATGCCTTGTGCTCAGTCACCCACACTGTTTATTCCAGTGCCTTGCCTTTCCTTCTTTTTTTCCTGCTCGGGGATTCTCCTGAGCAATTACTAAGCCAGGCTTGGCTCTGCTTAGCTTGAGCTCTGACAGTATCACAGCCACAGGTGATGCAAACAGAGTGCTACCTTCAAAAACCCAAGTGTATCAGAGCTGCTTGGGTTTTTTCCCTCCACAAAGAACCCCCATGCCTCCCCACTGTCAGATGGGGCTCTGCTGGGACAAAGTAGCATCTGTCACCCTCACACAATCAGCAGAACCAACTGCCAAGATGAACACTTTGGTGCTGAGCTTTCAAAGGTGCCTTTGAAGCCTGCATACATTTCTTTGTCCAGGAATATCCTTTGGATGCTTAGGCTGTTCAGTTATGATCAGTGATACCAGTTTGCACGAGCAGCCTCTTGCAACTGCCAGGATGGGATTTGGGGCTTGCAGGTTTTATTTTAAATGACAGTGACTCTAAGGAGCTGTTATAACGCCTGTCTCAGGAACATTTTTGTGCTAGTGTCCCAGTTCTAATGGCCTGGCATCCTCCTCAACAAGCTCCTTGTTCCAAAAAACGGGTTTGGATTTTACTCACAGTGCTTTAGACTGAGTATATATGAGATAGGTTTGGTTTACTCTTGCCAGGTGTGCCCAAGATGACCATGTGTGAGATGAGGTGAGATCTTGTGGTTGAAAAGGACAGGAGGAGACTCTGCCAGCAGCCAGTTACTGTGTTAGTAATTCCCCAGGAGGATGGGAATAACTGGTTTACCAGATCAGGCCTGAAGTGATGTAGATTAAACAGCACTTTCATGGTTTGCTCTTCGCCCCTACTTTTATGAGAAGAATTAAGTAATTTCAGCACTTAGATTGTTCCACCTAAATTAGTCTCTCCTCTGGCTCATAATTTTAATATTTGTAATTATTTTAAAAATCCCATATTGATGGCATTTTCTGAATTCTTGGCTGACTCTTGTTTTGTTTGTTCTTTGCAGAGCCAGCTACTATCGTAAGGGTGGGTGTGCAATGTTGCCTGTCAAATGGATGCCTCCTGAGGCTTTCATGGAAGGGATATTTACATCCAAAACTGACACATGGTGCGCTTCCTTTCCTCTGCTGTCCCGTCTGTCTGTGTTGTAACCCCTTTTGTAAACTGTGAATATTTTATAAAATGCACACATTCTTGTTCACTTCTCACATACTAAAAAGACAAGCTGGGTCTTTCCGAGCCAGTAGTGTGTGAGGACACAAGGGAGCAGAAAGGTGAGACTTGTGCAGAGGTGAGTGCTGCAGGGCAGATGAGTGGGCAGGGAAAGGAGATCAAAGCAGATGCAGGTGCTGCTCCAGGGAGGAAAGCATTAGTCCCACACTGAAGAAAGCAGCATGGGAGGCTGCAGGTGCGATCCATCCTGCCAGTCACAGAGAAGGGTGTCACACTTTGTGGGTTTTGCTTTTCTCTTGGCCTACAGCAGCACTTGGAGCTCCTGAGTGGCCAGAGGTGGGGAGGAAAATCAGGTGAGTAGGAGGCAAGAGCTCAGGGAGTGTGTGGAGGGGGAAGGGGCTGGGGGCCAGCGCACAGCTTCTGAGCAAGCCCCAGCAGAGTGGCAAGGTCCACACTCTTGTACAGCTGAGCTCTGCTGTCTCAGCACCAAGCAGAGGAGTTTCCCATCGCTGCACATCTCTCTACAACTTCAGCCAACGAGGTTGTGGTTTCCAAGCCACTGACCAGGTGAGTGTTTTGGAGGGGATCCTATCCCAGCCACTGTCCCCAAGGCTTTGCAGGCCACAGCACTCAGGCCCAGGGCTGTGTTTCCTAGGGAGTGTTTTTGTTGTACTCTGAGAGGTGGGGTCTGTGGGCCTCAGAGCATTAGTGGGGATTCACTAGCATGATACTTCATGCAGGATAGTTATTCCAGAGGAAAAGTTTGCCATAAGTCCTGTCTCCAGCAGTGGTCAGTGTCTCAGAAAAGGATAAACTGAGTTTCACTTTTGTTACCTCCAGCTGAGCAGTGATGAGTACAAGGGCAAAGCAACCATACTTACCTACCTACATCGTAGGCTTCACTCACCTAACATTCAACTACTGGTATTTGTTAAAAGTTTTAAAGTTCACTGTTACAACTGGGCAGCTTATTTATGTCTGAATCCTACAGCAGGATTTCCACCAGCTGCCTGATCAAAGGTTACAAAGAGCAATGCTGATGGTACTGAACCTAATGGCATTGCCCACTGGTGATGGTCATTCCAATATCCCTCACTTTATTTTACTTTGCTTCTGTTCTCAGGTCATTTGGTATATTGCTGTGGGAGATATTCTCTTTGGGATACATGCCCTACCCCAGCAAAAGCAACCAGGAGGTTCTGGAGTTTGTGACCAATGGAGGAAGGATGGATCCACCTAAAAACTGCCCTGGCCCTGTGTATGAGACTATAACTTTGATATATTCATGTAACTAAGTTTCTGTTCCAAATGTTTTTACTCTACTCAAAAATTAATGACTTTTAAGATTGACCTAATCATCTGCCTTATTAAACTTAAGTGCCAGGGATTTCTCTAATATTTTACTTTTCTGTTGTTTTGGAGAATAATTCAGGGCCCATTTGGGAAGTCCTGGCCACTGCTTGTTTGGTCAAAGATGACATAATATTTCTCTATCTTAAGTTAGCTGTGAAACTTCAATGCATCAGACTGTTCATAGGCAGGGAAAACTGGGATCCTTCTTCTATAGCTTTGCCTACCTTTAGTGTATTGTCCAAGGGATTACAGGTGGATGACTAATTTCTCTGAAAGACTCCGTATTTCAGCCCACTGGTGGTCACATTCCAGTGGTTACTAGTGCATCAGTTGTCCAACTCCAGGGAAGGCAGAGAACTCTTATTTGTTAGAAGCAAGAATGGTGATGAATGTCTGTCTTGGTTTTGAAAAACAGTTGTCTGCCAAGGAAAGCTAGAGCTTCCCTTGGAATGGAGAATGTTACCCCCCTCCCCTCCAAATTATTATATTTTGCAATTAGGGGCTTTCAGGCAAAGATATGGGAATAGGAGTTACAGTTCTTTAATAGGAATAAAAAAAAGAAAACAAAATACAAATGCAGTAGTACAAAACCAAGCAAACAAGCAAAACAAAAGTACTGGAAAACCCTGACAAAGTCAGAGATATGACCTGACACCCTGTTGGTCAGGGTGTTGGAAGCAGTCCAAATAAATCCTAGATGAGGTTCTGTGGAGTACAGATAACGGAGTAGGAAAAGTCCAGTCGTGGCGAGATGAGTCCAGTCTTCCTCTGGTGGAAAAAAAACCAGATGCCTGCTGTTCCTGAGTTTTTATCCAGATAGGAATGGTTGGCTCCCCCAACACTGGGTAGAGCATCTCACAATGGGATTATGTAATGTGTCATGTCACTGGTGTGCCTTAATGGCCCATTACCAGAAGATATCTTCCTGGAGGATGGATGGGTGGTGAAGGAGATAAGAAACACTGCCACACCTGGTTTTAACAGCTGTCCCATTATCACAAGGCATCTTCCCCCCTCCCCCCTGGAGTTACAAGAGATAAAGAAGTATCTGCTTTTACAACAGATGAAATAGAATACAAATATTTTGGTTACCTAACCCAAGACAATGTCTGTGATTCCTAAGCTGCCGTGAGTGGTCACATCCCACAGGATCTGCTGTTCATGAATGTTTCCTGCTCTGCCCTTCCAGCTACCGCATTATGACCCAGTGTTGGCAGCACCAGCCTGAAGATCGGCCAAACTTTGCCATAATCCTGGAGAGGATTGAGTACTGCACTCAGGTATCGGTGTTCAATCACCTTGGATGAGAGGGGTGGAGAGGGCTCTTCTTGAGGAACTGTCTAGACAAGCCAGGAGACGAGATGAGGAGGCAGTACTGCACTACTGCAGTCAGCAGTCCAGGGAGACTGATGTCGGCCTGCGACCCCTGGCTGGGATATTCACCTCATCAGGTGCTTGATCCTTCTTGTCTTTTGCTGCTGAAAGGCACAGGCTGACACAGTCTTACATAGCTTTACAAAGAGCACACCTGTAGCTCTGCTTCTTCTTGTAGAGGCGCAGATTCCAGCAAGCAGAAGAGTAAAGAAAGGGCAGCACCTGCACTGCTTTCACATGCCTCATCCCAGCCACTCAGTCCCAGTGGTTACCCTTAAGGCATAGTCAAGCACTGAACAGAAATGGTCCCAGCTCGGGGCACCCTTTGCAGGTGGTTTCAGCAGCTGTTGACAATTTCTTTAATCTATCAGTGCTGGAGAAGGCAGATGGAGACAGCTGGGCTACAGGAGGGAGTATTCTTAGGCTGAGCAACAGGGAAAAGATGTGGCTGGCTTTCCAGGCCAAAAACTGATTTACTTATTTTTTTACCACCAGTTTAGCTTGTGTGGAGTAGAGCAGTTTGGAAAATGTTCTCCTGCCTGCATCAGGCTCCTTGTATGATCTCACTGTCGTTCTTTTCAGTCAGTTTGCTTTCCCTTGCTATTTTGGAAGCTTGATCTGTTTTTATGGGTGTTTGGATCCTGGGATTGGGAGGCATTTTTTCTGCTATCTGTAGCTTGCCATGGCATATAGCAATAAGTAAAGGTTGCAAGGATCACTGCATTTGCTCTCAGTTTAATTTTCAAAACTGCTTAACTAGCTCAGAGTTGCAGTCCCTAAGGATTCAGGCTTCAAGGGGTCTGCCAGTACTGTCTTCACTCTGCATTCCCATTTCTCCCTTGTTGTGTGGAGGCAATACTTACACGGCTTCAACTTTCTCAATATTATCTGAGAGTGTTATGAACTCTGAGATGATATAGATTCCAAAACCATTCCCACAGGAAATTTTGCTGAACATAAAAAATGCTTTTCCTAGGGTTTGTGCCTCTGCTGTTCTGTGGTGAGTTTAAGGGTTGCTTTCCTTTAAAGAGTTGGATTTTAAGGATATCCTATTGCATCTCACACCTAACTGCACTTTGTTTGCATTCCTCCTGGAATGTGGGCTCTGGGTGGTGGGATGTGTTGTGACCATAGGATGACAGCTGCTAGATGTGTCATTCAATGTGTGATGGCTGCAGACTTGGAGAAATTCCCGTTGTTCCCTTCTGCAGGATCCCGATGTCATCAACACCACATTGCCGGTAGAATACGGCCCATTGGCTGAGGAGGAGGAAAAGGTGGCGATGCACCCCGACGATCCAGAAGGAATTCCTCCTCTCTTGGTCTCAACACACCAAGACAGAAAGGATGATAAACAAACCCTGCCTTCTCCACCACCCCTGCCATCAGCCATCACTGCTGGAAAATCTCTAGGGAAAGTGGGAGCCTTGGAACAGCCAGTGCCAGGGAAGGTGCAGTCAGCCACAGTGGGGGGACACATCAACATGGCTTATGCCCAGACCAATCCCTCTTCCGAGCTGCACAAAAGCCAGGGCTCCAGAAACAAGCCCACCAACCTCTGGAATCCAACCTATGGTTCCTGGTTTGCAGAGAAGCAGGCCAGCAAAAACAGTTCTCTGCTGGAGAAGGAGAGGTCCGAGAGGGAGAATTTGGGACAGGAAGGAAACTGTACTGTGGGGCCCAACATTGTAACTGGCAGGCTGCCAGGCTCCTCCCTGCTCTTAGAGCCATCTTCCCTAAGCGCAAGTGTTAAAGAAGTGCCTCTCTTTAGGCTCCGCCACTTCCCCTGCGGGAATGTCAACTATGGATACCAACAGCAGGGCTTACCTTTGGAAAACTCCACACCACCTTGCGCTAGTTATGAGGACCCAGTCCTTAGAAACAAGAGTCACATAACCCAGCAGGGGCCCTGAGAGCCCTCGACCCTCTCTTGACTTTTCCCTTTGTCGCCCCTGAGCCTTGAAGAGATGTCCTGTTACCCAACACACCACGAGCAAGGCATCTGACAGCATCACCTCCTATTTTGTGCAAACTTGCTCCAAAAGTGCCACCCTTGACACTCTAATTTCTACTAACCCGAGAGGCTTCAAACCACCAGAGCCCCAGTAGAGTCAAAGGAACAAGGGGGAGGGAGGATGCAGGAAACTTGCTAACTGCAAGGCCCAGCTGCTGTTGCATCAACTCATCCATATGGTTGTCGTCATGCCCTTCCCGTGAGCTTTTCCCAGTTGTGCGTCCTCTGCTTCCGTGTCAAGCCGTGGCTCACTGCCATGAGTGTTTCATGTCTGGGCTTTTCCGTGCCAAACCTGTCATTGCTGTGGAAGACTTGGAGGTCTCCTGCTGCTGGCAGAGCTTGTACAGGTTTGGGAAGCATCCTCTATCCAAACCAAAAATATATGACAGCACTGAATGGTGACACAATGGCACATTCTCAAGTCTTGTTCCAGCTACAATCCAGTCTTCGAAAGTCCTTGAATGCACAGTGTTGTGGGGGTGCTGGTAGGGTAATGGAAAAACCCTGGTCACACTGCATCACTTGAAGGGGAGAGGAGAGGAGAGGAGAGGAAGCAGAGGATGGGTGTAGATGCTATGAGGCATTCAGGGGGCGGGCATTGTTTGGCTGGGGTTTTCTTTGGTTTGTTTTTGTTTACCTATGCTTAAGCACCAGAACCAAGTAAAGCGCTTTAAAATTCCTTCTGTCCTACAAAAGTAGGAATGCCCTTTATCAGGAACCTGTGAGTGTCAAGTGGAATCAAGGTGAAGCTTTAAAGGACTGTGGTCATGAGAGAGACTTTCACCATGCCCTGAGAATGGACAGCCACCTGCATACCTTGAAATAGCCTTTGACATACCCTGTACGAACAACACCGTAAAGGCAGAAGACTGCATCGTGCCACTGTCTGGAAACCAGATACTGTCTGTATTGAAGGGTTTAGAGCCCTTTTTCCTTCAACAAAATAAGTGTATGATAGTGGTTTAAGGACAAAACACTCCATTGACTCACTTTGAACACCCCATGCATGAAAAGTATTCCAGTTAAGTGTATTGTCAAAACATAGATGTAGGAAATAATTCATGTGTAAAGATGTGTATTAGTAACTTCAGCTTAGGGTTGGGAGGAGCTGTTTTAGCATGATAGCTATCCAAAAAAGGGGTGCTTATTTCCGTACAAATGGGAGCACTGGAGCATCAGCAAAGGAGTGGGAAGATGTTCTTCAATCTGAGACTCTTCATTTCAGTGAAGTGACCCTGAGTCTGGCCCTGGACCGAAATGTTGAGGTAAGCTTCCTGTCTTCCTGAGGGAACAAACCAGAACCCCTCTATATCATAAACCTTGAGATGGGCAGATTGAAATTGAAGGACTTGGCTTGGGCAAATCCCTTGTAAAAAACACATTGCGGGGGGAGCACTAGTGTGCTCTCCTAGTTTGCCTTTCTGATGTCTCTGATGCACAGAATTAAATCCTTTTTATAGACCAAAGCCAAAATCCGATGTGGTGACTGGTGAACAGACTGTGCTCGTGTGTTGGAAAGCTTGGGTCAGGGGCTGCTCTGAGCTTCATGTTCATCTGCTAGCGATCCATCCCACTGCTGCTGCATGGGTTAGGGGGGATAACTAGGGTTATACTTACAGGCTTCTCTAGGTTGAGCTAAGAGGGTATTTGTCATCTCCAAGGTTATTAGGCTTGCAGCTCTTGCTGTGAAATAGCCACTGGGGAAGGATTCTGTCTAGCTTAGGACTGTGTTAGTGTCACGCCAGTCTCTCTCTCTCTCTAGCTCAGTAAACTCAGTGGGGTAGTTTCTCAAGTCTCAGGAAAGCTGATTAATTCAGGAGGCAAGCACTATCTCAACAATTTATTGCACTAGTACATTATTCACGTATAATAGCAATTTTCATTTAAGTATTCCAGCTTTCTCATTTTCAGAAGAGCTGAAGCTCCTCATTGTTTTCTTTAGCTTTTCTTTGCAAAGGGGCACACTTTTAGTTTTTGCTGCCTTACAAAGTTACTGAGGCCAGAAGCTGACCTGTTTACTGATGAGTGTTTTCAAAAGAATGCACAAGAACAAAAAGTTGCTAAGTTAATGATCTTTGACTACCTGAAATTATTAATTCTTGAATCTGGGGCAGTAGCTTCAATGCTGCACAAATGCAGATAAGATGCCAGGTTATAATGTTAAAGGTGGCATTTCTAAAGAAACTTAAAAAGCACAAGCAGCAAGAGATGATTTTAAGTCTGTAGGTGTAAGAGGCAGGCTCTCCCAGCCATGGTTAGAGTGTGGTTACTGCTCTGGGCTCATGCTGTGCAGTTATTTTATTGTAGAATTTCTACCAAAATACTCTTACAGAATTGAGTTGTAAAAAAATGAAGGAGCTAAACATATTCCTGCTTCTTACCTATGGAATATGTCAAGAGAGAATTCTGATTGGGGAAATTGTGAATGACTGTTGAAATTCTCCAGTCTGCTGAGTACAGTGCATTGAGACAAATACTGTTCAGCACTGGCAGCTTCTTTTAAGTGAGCTTCCCTCTAGTGTCTCCAGTGCAAAATGCTTTGTTGTGAGTTCTCTAATGATTTGGATTTTCTTGGTTGGTTGGAGTTTTGGGGTTTGTTTGTATTATTGGGGGTTTTTTTTAATCCCTCTCTCTTAATTATTAGAATTCAGAAATCTAGTTTGGGCTTATTTTTAATGTTAAAACCATACCATTTCTGAGCTCCACAGCAAGCATTTAGTTTGGTATCCCTGTGTGCTGTCCAAGCACAGTACCCCAGGTTGCAAAAACTGTTCTGTAAATATTGGTGTTAACCAAATCCTCTCACTTAGAAACAAGAGCTGGAGCATTTGCCTGTCTTCTTTCTTAGAAAACAAATACTACCATTAATTGCTTGGACCAAAGGGTGCTCTGTTACTTGTGTTCAGGCTGCAGTTGCCATGAGCATGAACCAGAAATTTTAATTTCTGTGTCTAGGACGATTCACCTGCTCAGTACTGAGAGCTGCAGGAACCAGAAGGGATCTAAGTCACCATGGGCTCACCAGACCAAAGCACTCTGTAAATCCCAAATTCCTCTATCAAACCCCTCCATGCTAGGAGAAAAGCAAATTCAAGTTATTTTAACCCTCTTACCCATTTTTGTCTATGACTTATTTTTTAAATTGTAGTTTATTGACACACTGTATATTTTAAGGAACTTGTTTTAAGACCGTTAACCTTTTGTGTTGGTAATAATGATGTTCTGATTTATGTCTTCCTCATTCTACAGTGGAAAAGCGGGAAGAAGTATTTTCTACAAGGATGTAAAGCACAACTGGGAAAAACCCTGTGCTACCCTTCTTATGCTCTGAAAATGGTTTATTTCCATGTGGATGTTACCTGGTTTCCTACAGAAGATAAGTAGGTTTCTGATTCTGTGAGCTGCTGGAGGTAAACTAGTTTCGGATGCCTGTCTCTCTACCTTTCCAGTTGTCCCATCATCTTCCCTTTTTGTCACCGAACCTTGTTTCTCCACCATGTGCCTGGGAGTGGAGTGAGGGCAGGAGCGAGGGTGGTTCTGCTCTCCCGGGGCGCAGTGAGGGGGCGGGGTGGAAGAGGGGCTTGGCCACAGCGAGAGGAGGTGCAGGGACCACAGATGGGAAGCCCCAGGGCTGCTTTAATTTGGCAGAGGCAGTCTCAGACAGTGGTGTCGGACCGTGGCTGCTCTGGCTTCCCCGCTCAAGCTCTGCGGGAGCAGCTGCAGCACGGCACACGAGGGCTGAAACAGAGAATGACAGGTGCCACTTTGCCTGTCTGCTCCTGATACTGCACCTGGCTTCTGGGGGATGAGAACATTGACATGGGAATAGCATAAAACAGCCTTCCACAGCAGCAAAGACATCACTGTTCGTCTGCCCCAGAGTTAAACCCATCACAGGGAAACGTCCCAAGTGTCCACATCTGGCTTCTTTAAGTACTGAGCTTCATTTTAGGAGTGTCTGTCTCATGTACAGCCGTTTATGCAACATTGTTTATAAAAGAAGGGCCTGTGCACTTCAGGGATACTATGAAGAAAAATACTAATATATGGTCATTGAGTATTTTGTATTGAATAGTGTATTTGTATTGTAAACAAGTGTAGTGAACCACAAGGCATGAAGACAAATAAAGTGACAGTAGCTGGATTCCTCTGTGTTGGGCTGTGCAATGATTGGATCATCAGAGGGATGTCTCTGGACATTGATCTTTACTTTGCAAAGTTGCAGAAGTATTAAGGTGATGAACACCCTAAGGAGCAGGTTTGGTGGTACCCCGAGCCACCTTTTTAGCTCAAAGCAGTTATTCCAGACTTCTTTGCATTGCAAATGTTACACACCAAGTTTCTTACAGGGGATGGTGCCCTTCGCCCTGTCACAAAGGAAGGCTGGCTTTTACCCACAGCAAACTGGCCAGTTTAAAAAGAGAACAAAGGATATGGCTGAAGATAGCATCTGGGTGTTTTCCTAAATGCATATACCTAAGACAGCCTTTGAGTCTGGACTCAGGGTAGGCCTACCTTGTGACAATTCTAGGAATAGGTAGCTCCTGCCCTTAAACACTCCATTTTTATCCTGTCCTGTATCATTCCTATGGCCCAGGAAGCTGAATTCTCAAGAAATGCTCATGAAATTAGGACTGACTTACTATAAATTTTCTCCTTCATGTGCTCATTCTGCTGCAGGATAGTGCTGGGGTTTGGTTAACAAGATTTTTCCAGTAGGCACCTCTCCCCTCTCTGTTTTCTTCACTGTCTTAACTCAAAAAGGAACTCTCCTATGCTCTTCCAGGAACAGGGCTGGTCAGCAGCCAGCCACAAAGCCTGGTTTCGATCTGGCACTGTCTGGAAATCTCTTCTCCAATTTCACTTTCTTCTAGAGTTGTCTGTCTGCAGCCAGGCAGGGAAAAGGATGCAGGTGGGTACTCTGCTATGTGGCTTTCATGGACAGTTTCAGTTTCCACCTGGTCCTTGGCAAGGCTTCTGCAAACTCTGAACAAGCCATAACAGAAATGCTGGATTTGCCACCTCTCACAGGTAACAGAGTTACTACGTGTGTCAGAGGAACTACGCTATGTCTTGCAGATCTGCAGAGCCAGCCTTGGGTTTGTGTGCCTCAGATGTTGCTGACCAGCAGCACTCTGAAAGCTCAGGCTCCCTGCCCCGAAAACCATTACTGTCACCCTCTGCAAATCACTCACTGAGTCCAGCTGAGCTGAACTCCCTAGAACTTAATTCCCCATCCTCGGACACCTCAAGAAAATTCTCATCCTCCTGTCACAGGCACCTGTGGTCTCTGCAGCCAGTGTTCCAGAAAATTTAATTGCTAACAGTACCGAGGAAGGGCATTTTCTTTATTGGGACCTGAGACATGCTGTGGGACAAGGACTGGCCTCAGAGTCGGCACTGAGAGCAAGAATTGCTGGGGACCATCTGTTTATTTATTTATAAACTACAGATAATGCTGTTTTTATGTAGTTTATCAGAACTTTGAGGATCATTCGGCTTTTTTTCTAACCAGTCAGGGGCCGTGATAGTACAGTCCTCTGCACAGCACCTAATTTCAAACTTCACTGCCACTTACTTTCAGAATTTTTTTTATGACACAGTGTCCTCCTGCAAGAGTTGGAGTAAAGGATTATGGCAACTTACCTTGGATTTAGGGAAGCACAAATCCCTTCCCATCATCACCTTAAAGAGAGCCATCAGTAATCCTTTCTGGAATGGACTGATTTATTTCTGTTTCAGACAGCATAAATTTACAGCGCTGCTTGCTTTCTGGCAGAAGATTCTGAGAGCTATCAAAACAGCTCCATCCTGATAACAGTGAGACTTGCTCCTCTAAGCTACAGCAGTTGAGCCAATTACAGCCAGAGCTTCCAGGAGAGATGTGCTCCTGGCTGAAGCTGAAATGGAAGGTAGAGCACAATACTCCAGTGCCAGATGGTATCTGTGCCGTCTTGCACCCATCAGGCAGCTTCAGTGAGGCCCAGGCCAAGACCCTGCTTCCAGCTGAACTGCATGGAGCTACAGAGCTGTGGAAGGTGCAGCCTGACACCCTTGCAGGAAAAACAAGCTCCCACTGAATCATCTGTGCAAGACAGACCACACAGAAGTGGTGTGACTCTTACAAGCTACCCCAGCTTGTTGCCTCACCCACACACTTCTTCCCATACCTACCTCCTGGAGAGCTCCAGCTATTCCTCAGATAATACAGTTCCACCCATTCCATCTGGTCAGGCAGGAAAAGAGCATTCCTGAGGAGTGTCTCCTCACAGAAACTCCACTGCTCACCCAGGAGCACCAGGCTGTGACAGAATGTGTTGTGCAAAGGCTTTCTTTGGAACTGGCAGTTCTATGCTGAACAGCCAGGAGAGAGAAAAGCTTCTGGTTCACTGTTGGCAGTTCTGTTCCACACTGAACCCCATGCACGTATTCTGTACAGAAGGAAGTAAGAGATGTCCTTCTGTACCTTCTCTAAGAACCCAGAGAAAATTAATTTTGCACTACTATTTAACAGGGTTCATTTTATTAATACCAGCAGGAAACATATTAGACAAAGTAAAGTTCAGTACATCACTGCATATCTGCTTCTCTAAATATAAAGCATTACTTTTTTTTTTTTACATTCAAAATTTACAGCTTTTATATTCAATTAAAAATTCCCATAAGTTAGAATACAATATGCATTATTTTAAATACAGATCAGGAAAAATAGCTACAGCAACATTTAAAAGAACGTTACAGCAGCAGGATTCTGTCTAAAAATAGGATATTACAATTTAAAGTGTCACTTGTTCAAGTAGGCAAGAGCAAGCAAATCATTTAAGAGTAAATGTGTAAATGAACACAAACCCATCCAGTTAGGATAATGTTTACATATGCTGAGCAATTAAAATACATTCTATGTTTAAAACATGGACAAAAGATTAGCTGTTCTAAAAGGCTGATACACAAATGATGTCACATAAAGGCCTATTACAGTGCTATACCTAAAATAATCCTTAATTCATCATAAGATCTCACAAAAAATTTATACTGGAAACTGTTCCAAAGCAAACAAAAAGAAACATGTATCACAAACTAATCAAATAATGGCAACAGCTTGCTTGAAAACCCTGTATCTGTTCCATACCATTGGCAGGAATTACCTTGCTGTATTTATACAGACTTAATATTTATGAAAAGGGTATTATATATTCCACTCTGGATTTATTTGTATTTTACAACTGTGATACTCATTGCCTGCAGCACCCCAAACAAAAAAAATAGTCTCTAAAAATGAGGGAAAACTCTCGAGGAGAGTGCAAAGTGCATTGTTTTAAAGAGTGCATCTTATATGTAGGTCCTTCTACAAATGCAGAACAAAAAGTGCTTGTTACTGTACAGACCGACATGCAGCATATTTGTGCTTTTTAAAGGCTTTTTATTGCTGCTCTTCACTAGAGAGGGGCAAATCCTTGTATTTATCAGCCCTTTTGCATTATGGAGAGGAGGAGAAGAGGAGGGGGAAAGAAGAGGAGAGATCCAAACAATAAAATGCAAAAAAATGCTCAACAACTGCTTGAAAAATGGGGGGGTGGGGTGGCTTTTTTTTCTCCTTTCTTATTGCTAGCAGCTGGTATTGGAATTGACAAAGTGCCCAGGAACCAGGCTAATGTCACCCATCAACCACCCCTGCTGTCAAAAGCAGGCAATGCACAAACATTTCCAGTTCATTACTACATAGAGAAAAACCCTCTAAATACTGCATGAACCACAGAGGAACTTTAGAGAACACTGCAGACACTGTTCTCCAACTGGAAGAGTTTTCAAATGATACAGCATCTTAAACCCAAGATGGTTTAATAGCCTTC
Source organism: Acrocephalus scirpaceus scirpaceus (assembly GCA_910950805.1). Lineage (NCBI taxonomy): Eukaryota > Metazoa > Chordata > Aves > Passeriformes > Sylviidae > Acrocephalus > Acrocephalus scirpaceus. The sequence goes on along the minus strand of OU383775.1, from coordinate 15,358,320 downwards.
TAAGCAAGGGTCATTAAATAAAAGAAACTCAACAGTGGTTTTACTTCTTAACACAACTGAACTCCTTTTAATCTGTTTTATATATATATTTATATAAAATATATTTATTATATACACACACATATATATACCTATATACGTAAAACGCAAATGCAGATTTAAAGATTCCAGAGTAAGTTTGCATTCTAGGCAAGGTTGTTTTGTGCTTTAAAATACTCCTTCCCCACTCTGTGAGCACAGTGTAGCTCAGCAAATATCATCCACCAGCTTTGCCCCGTTGATGCCACGGTAGGTGACCCTGCTGGGTCGCACCAAGACGCCGTGGTTCAGCTTGCAGGTGAAGTAGCGCTTTTCCCCCACGGAGCCGTCATTCTTTCCCTTGGCACTGCGGAGCTCCAGCCCCAGCCAGATCCCCGGAGCAAAGTCTGTGGGACCAATGTACCTGATGGTGCCCATTTCATTGGAGCTGGTCAGGAGAACCTGGGAGCCTTCGTGAAGCTTCACAGGCCCCTCGGAGGAAGCTGCAGTGCTGCTGCTCCAACTGCGCCGCAACACAGAGCTCTTGGATCTAGCGAGAAAAGAAAGGGAACAAAAAAAGTCTTTTTTGTTGTTATGAAACATCCAGGACAAATCTGTAATTCAAGGAAGTGCATGGGGGAAAAAACACACCCTCAAATCCTTTTTAGAAAAACTGGGTTCGATTTCATGTCAGTAACAAACCATGAAATAACAGTGACAGGCTGCTACACTCAGCAATCTGAAGTACTGGAAAAGCAATTTCCTTCACCCGATGCTAGGATCTACAATATTTACAGCAAGTGATAGTATTGGTAAATTAAGCCATACAAAACATTTTATTTGGGGCTTAAAACAGTTTAACCAAAACAACTTTTAACATACAAGTGTCAGTCAGGATCATCAGAACAAAGTGAAGCCCTTTACCAAGAGCCTCTGAACTTCATCCAGCTGTGTGAAAATACAAGAGTTTGGAGAATATGCAGTGATGAATGATTGGAAAACAACTTTAATGCCAACCTTAATTCTAGGACTGTAGTCCTGGATGCCCACGGAAAAACAGTGTACTACTGGTCCATTTTGGAAAGAAAAAAATGAACGTGTAAAGGTCTAGATATCCTATATGCACGGAGTTTTTTTGAGCAAAGAGAACAGCCAGCTCACCCAAGCACTTGAAACTCATAACACTCACCTAACAAACACTCACCTAACAAAGGCATTTCTTCTGTTTATCTCCTTTTGTGAAGATGCAGAAGTGGTGCTTAGACTGCGTCTAAAACCTGAGTGGAAAGATTAATAAGCTGTGTAGGACTTCTTAAGGAAAAAATCCAACCTTTATGAACACATATTCTTTGTGTTTTCTTCTATATTGCTTCCACTACATTTGCTGCGCATTTTCCCCTCTCATTTGGAAATTAAATGATGAAACTTCTCATGAATGTATATGCCTATAATATGTTTGGTTTTTCAGAGGGAACAGAAATTAAATTAAACCAACCAAACAAGGGTAATTTGAAGGTCTTTTCACAAAAAGCTTAAGTAGAGGAAAAGAAAATCAACTACTTCAAGTACCTCACACAAGTTTTAGTAATTTCATAGGGACGTCCCCCTACTGATCCCTTCATCAATCTCCATTTGTATTAAGGAGCAGGTTTCATTTCCCCTTCTCTCTGATTAGAATGCAATATTAGCAATAAGGGAAGACTGCCAACAACCATATCTGACATAATTCTTTCTGCCAGAAGAATGTTAAGAACAATACAGTACTCCATAGTTCCTTCTGCAGGCTACCTTTTTAGGAAGGGAGCAGCCAGACTGCTGGCTGGCATTTGGGGTTCCCTGAAAAATCTCTTGTGCTTTTGGATAAGTTGGCTTTGTGCAGATGGTTCTGGCTGCAGAGCAGGGCCTGTGGGGGCTGCCTCACCCAAATCCCAGTGTCTCACACCCCTACCTGGAAAAGTGTGAGTTACTTTACTCCACGAAGTCTCTGTGAGAGAATCCAGAGAACCTTTTAGTCTGAAAAGCAATAACACAATAAAGAGGTCATTTCAACTCAACTCTGAACAAACTTACTTGCTTCTTGTCAAATATTGATGAGGTTTTGATTCTTTCCTTCTCCATCTGCCCCCAAGAGATGCCAACATTCCTGCTGCACTCAGGCTGCTATGCAAGAAGTGCCTGGAGCAAGTCAGTGTATTTGAGTTACTTGCCTCTCACTCACTGAGACAGCAAGTATGATTCTGAGGCAAGTTCCTAACAGTTTACCTGAGCTGGCTTATTCAGAAAAATAAAAGCAAGAACATGTCTGGCAGTACATACAAATACATGAGGACAGAGTACAGAACTCCTAGGATGCTCTTCCCGAAACCTAAGGAAGAGACTACAAGCAAGCGGTGCATGCTTTGTTGGATCCTCTGTGCAGCTAGCTGGGATAAAAGGGTCAGGGTCATGCTCTTCCAGTCATGTCCAAGGGCAATTTCCTTTTATAATTGAATTTAGCAGAACATCTCAGGATTGGGTCATGAAAGTAAGGTTTAATGAACACAGACTATCAGAGGCCCTGGAATAAAAATACTTCAGGTAGCTGCAAGAGAAACGGGGAGACGCATTTCCAGTTTTATACCCTGCTTTCAAGAAGTTGATCTAAAACCACCAGGTTTTTAATGGAGGTTACAAATTTCCATTTGCAGAAGAAAACATTTTTATCTTCTGCATCTGTTCAAAATTTTGTTTCACACTGGAAATGTATTAAGAAATTATTTGGCAACCCAAACATGACAAGAGCTTCAGTGCTCACCTCTGTACACGAGATGGGGGTGCAAATATGCCGTATCTGGGAAGGCAACTGAAGTACTGCACTCCTCCCACAGAGCCATCATTCTTCCCGTGGGGCTTGTCCAATTCAATTCCACACCAGAATCCTACATTGCAAAACACTAGAATCAGGGCATTTTGAACAAAACACTACAGGCTTTTCTTCATCTAGACCACTGGCACAGTTGGCATTCATCCACATCAAGGAAAACAGTTTCTAGTCAGAAAATGCCAAGATGCTAGTAGTAAATATGTATATTATAAAATAGCTATCTATGCAATTATGCAAAAATTATACCCTAATAAATCTAATTATCTCAGCATTTTTATATGCTTTCAGTAAAATTACTGACATTTTAATTAATACAAAAAAGGTAAAATATTTGAGGAATATATATCTATATATATATACACATACTAAAATCAAAGAGAATGTTACTGAACATAACTGGCTATTGGACAACAAGTAGACAGGAAAGAGCAGCATTGCTGTTTCATGTTTCCCTCTTCAGTCCTCTGACCACATGGTTTATGCCTCATCTGAGATCATCAACAGTAAAATTAAAGTTTTGATATTAATTCATTCTTTCTCTCCATCTAACAAGTTATAATTAATACAAATTGCAAGGCTGGTTGTGTGATAGCAAGAGAGGGGTGCAAGAATTGAAACTGGCCATCAATTAATCTTGTACAGAACACTGAATTGGCAGCAAGATGTTAATGAGCTTGATCACTCATAACCTGTGATAAATGTGAGCTAATTACATAAAGGTGCTAAATTTCATACTCCATTAGTAGTCCTTATGCTATCCATCCCCAGAAGATTCAGAATTTAATTCAAGTCACTTGGTACTAAGGCACTGGATAAAACCATAATTCTAATTATCAGCTCAAGAAACTCAGGAATGATAGCTTATGAATTAGAAGGGCTCTATGTATCAGAAGTTCTCCCCCTTCCTATATTTAGAATTAAAGATCCACACTGCAGCAAGAGGAACAAACCTTGGATAATTTCCAGAACTTTGATACACATTAGAACTGAAATACTTAAACATGCATCTGTTACATTTTCTATAAATTACTGGGTTAGCAAATGGTGATGATTTGTCATCTTTCCAACCTCACTTCTTATAATAGCATGTTTTCCTCCAAAAAATTATGTTCCCAATTTAAATCAGAGAGGGAGGAGACTTAACACTGTCAAACAGCTTTCTGATTCCACAGTTGTCAGTGTATGGGAAACAGTCCTTTACTAACTGATCACTTTGTCAGTAATAACACAAAGAGTGATGACACTGAAGTGTCCCTCAGGTAACTACAGTACCTGAGCAAGGTACTGAGCAAGGGCTGCCTACAGTGAAACAGGGGAACAGGACAGGGATCTTGTACCAAGACCTTGCATCTTGATGAGGTTTTTTAAATGCTGATGCCACCCAGTGTCATGACAGAGTATTGCCAATCACACAGCCCTCACCCAGACCAGGTACTCACACCAACACTTACCAACTGCTTCTGCATTACTCTTGCAGTGAGATTATAGATACGGCCATAGAGAAGATAAATTAGTTACAATATTGGATTCAGAAATTAATTTCTACAATATAGAATAACTGTCTGCCTTTGGCAACACTTGTTTTCACTGCAAAGTGCTTTCTAGCAAGGGGAAGGGAGAAGCTGAATGGGAGAAGGATAAGAAAATAGTGGTAGGGGTTGGGGCTTTTTGAGATATTTGTAACTTTATTGATCTTGTGACCTAAAGGTTTGTTAGTTAAAATTTTAATGTTCACAATTACCCTCTTAAAGATGTCAATAAGTTAAGAAATTAGACTGGTACATAAGAGTTCCACTATTACAAGAGAGAAGCTGTGTCAAAAAGCATTAATACAAAAAGTGAGGAGTAAATGCATGTGATCTCAATAAATGATATACCCCTTCGAAGACTAAACTGAGGATTTTCAGAAAGATTTGTTAAGAAGTTGGACTCTGTGATCCTTGTGGGTCCCTTCCAATTCAGAATATTCTGTGATTCTGTAATACCTACAGCTTCAACATCAAAGTATCTCTCCTACTTAAGTCATGATAGTGGACAAGTAGAAGTCACATTTAAAACCATTATTTTTTTCCTGACAGTTGCATTAAAGAAAAAATATACAGTGAAACATAAGAGGGAGAGGGAGGCAGGGGGAGGGAGAGAGAAAGAGAGAAACAAAGAACTCAAAAACAAACCAATTTAAATTTAGAACTTCTTTGGAAGGAGTGAGGGAAAAAATGGATTTCCGTTCATGTGTTTACATGTAAGCTATTCCATACTGATTTGACAATATACACAGAACACTGCACATACCTGGTGCAAATTTTGTTGTCCCACAAAATCTAACAGTGCCTGTTCTCTGTCCCACCACCAGTACTCTGTCTCCAACCTGGATTTCTCCATCAAGAGCATTTTTCCTCGTAGTTGGGGAACTATACAGTCCTGCTCAAGAGAAGAACAAGATCTGAAATTAGTGAGATTAAATCTTTTAAGAAAGTTTTTAATAGCAAGCCAGAACAGAGTATTAGTGAACAGAATATTTATCTCTAACGCAGTGTACCTTGAACACATAGCAACACAAATTTTGCTTAGATGAAAACTTGCTTTGTGCCAGCATAAAAATTGGACTACAGCCTTTGCTCTGAAAAGGTACAGTGACCAACTATAAATACACTTCGCATCTTGAAGATGTTACAGAAATCTTTTTAAAAGTTGCCAGACTTAGGTTTATGGTTAAACTACTTCACAAGTGTCTTTCTCAAACTATCTCAGATTCTGAAACAACACAAGTAGTTCTACATAAGAACTTAACACAGCAGTGAACTCCCCCCTATGAAAATACACCTCAATACAACAGACCATACCAGCACTAATCTTAGATGAGGCAGAAGGCACTCTAGTCAAGGCCTTTTTACTGCTGCTTGTTGAGTTCCTCTTCTTGGAGTAATTCCGTTTGCCTTCCAAGGAGGTAGTAGAAGAGGAAGAGCTGCTGTATCCAGGAAAACCTGAAGACATAAATGAAAATTGTCCTTTAGGGATTTTATTTTGGAAAAGGACAGATTAAACAGAAAGGAAAGCTTTTGTAAATATGGAAGTTATCTGCTCTCCATGGAGGGCAGAATACAAAGTAAAGAGTCAAAGTTATAATTTGTTATCCAGTGTTTGCACAAACCTGTCAGGAATGACACTGGTGCACATGACCCTGCCTTGGGAATGTGGTGATAGCTGAGTGCTAGAAGAGCTCTCCAAAAGCCCATTTTTATTATTCTATGAAAGTTCATCTAAACAGTCCCAAGCATATATATTAAAATACATGAGCTTTAGTAATAAGAGATCATACCACCAGCCTTTCAGCATCCAGCCTACTAAAGATTTGATGAGAAGTGGAAGGAAGGTGATATTATGTGAGCGAATTATTGCCTGGATTAAAGCCTACTATATTCCATTACATACTGTATTAATATTAAAGTCTGTACTATAAAACAAGAATGGAAAATAAATCACTTTTATCTCCATTTGCAAACCATAAAGTCTAAACTATCCAACAAGATTTATGTTCATCTTTCCTGCTTCCTTTTCAAGGCTCTTTCTCTTCTCCCCTTTCTCCACCCCTTCTGCCCAAAATGAGGCAGGGTACACCAAGACACATCTATGCCTCAGCTTATCAATGTGAAAAATTAAGATAATATTGCTTATCAAATTTTGCAGACTTGTGAGAAGCTTAATCCATTTGTTTTCACAAACAGCTTGATATCAACGCAGAGTTAGTTTGTTCAATGTAATTTAATTCTCCAATTTTGCAAAACAGTAAAGAACTGAGGAAAGGCAAAGGTCCAAACAAAAGCTGAGGACAGAAATCTGAAGACTGAGATACTCACTGCAGCTATGCTATGAAGAAAATGCAAATTACTGACTAAATAGTGATTAAACAGACAAACTTCAGCTCCATGTCTGAGGTATAAACGCGTGCATTTGCAAACACACGCTACAAGCCCTTATTTAGAAGCCAGTCCAGGGATGGATTCACTGGAGGTCAGACCACCATTTTTACAGGGATGCAACAAAAGCTGCTCCAACTAAACCTATCATCAAGATACTTCATTTTGTGGGAAATCACAGGGGGGGTGAAGGAAGAGCAGAAAGGACTTCAGCAAGCCATATAACTGATTCCTTTTCCTTCAGGCAAAAAAATTATTTGTTATAACACTCCTGACAGGTGAGTATTTGGCCTGCTCTTCAAAACCTCCCATCAGGGAGATCTCAAGTCTTCCTCAGTAGTGTATTTCAGATAATTATCTCTAGTGTTACAGGGCTTTTCCCTCCTAATATAAAACCTCAGTCATCACTGGTTTAGATCAAGGTTTTTTACTCCCACTACACGTGCAGAGTGGGTTATATTATCCCTTGTATTCCAAAGCTTCCAGTTTTATGCCTTTCATTTCTGTCTTTTTAATCACACAATCACAAATTTCAAGTCTTTACTCCTAAGTCACGTTTTATAAATCCAGTTGTTGTCTTTTCTGAATTCTCTCTGAATTCACAGCTGTTCATTCGCAGAAGATATAAAAAGATGCTTTCCTTCACAGACCTCCTGCAGCAAGTCCAAAGGAGGCCATGAAGATGTTCAGAGGGATGGAGCACCTCTTCTGTGTGGAAAGGCTGGGGGAGTTGGGGTTGTTCAGTCCCAGAGAAGCCTCCTTGTGGCCTTTCAGTGCCCAAGGGGGGCCTCCAAGAAAGATGGACAGACTTTTCAAAGCAGAAGCAGTGAAAGGACAAGGGGTAGAGGCTTCAGACTGACAGAAAGCAGGCTTAGATCAGATATTACGAAGAAATTCTTTACTGTGAAGGTGGGAAACACTGGAACAGGTTACTCAGAGAAGCTGTGGATGCCCCTCGATGATCTTTAAGGTCCCTTCCAAGTCAAACTATTCTGTGACTATGACTTAAAGAAGGCATATTCAAATTCACACTTCAAATTATTCCAAAGTAACACTGCTTTTACAACACTTATAGTATGATTTTATAGACAAAACCTTGAAAAAGACACAAGTTTTAGGGTTTCCAAGACAGCTGAAAGTGAGGTCCCTTTGTGTTTCAAGTTCAGCAAAGTACTGCTGTGGTAGAAGTTGTTATCCAACTGTGAAACTAGATAATTGCAGAAAATGATTCACGTACAAAAGGCACTTTTTAAAAGCTAGTTTAATTTTTCATATTTGAAGACTGTTATTGCAAGTCTGCCATGATACAACGCCAAGACTGTTAAGCACTGTTAGATGATAACACTTTATTGCAGAAGCATGAACATACAGATAGAGGAGAGAAAAAAAATGCCAACAGAATATTAGAATTTAGGCAGCAACAAATCAGGGCAAAAGGTCTCCCTCAGAAACCTCAGCTGGTAATTCTGCAGATCCTCTGCAAGATCATTTACTAAGAGCCAGCTTTAAGGGCTTTTCTATGTTCCTGTCCAAGTATTCAGACAGAAGTGGTTACCAAACCAACACAGAACACCAGCTAAACATCCACGCAAGTTATTTTGCTCCTGGAAAGCTAAATAACTACAGCCTGCTTGGGACTTGAATATAAACAAGCAAGGCAGCTTTTTTCTATAGTGTAGATACAGGGCTTTTACCGAGGTAGGGCAGCAATAATACTGCATTTACCATACACAGAATTTTTCTTAAGATGTTAAAAAAAAAAATTATTTCATTACCATCTTTTGCAGGTACAGTTTTTCCCCTGTTAGCAGTCAGAAAGTTTTCAGCTGCACTGTCTCTTTTTGCCATATTTAGGCCTACAAAAAGAATATATACTATTAAATATACACATCCTAACAATAATTTTACAGGAAAGTCATGTACAAAAACAATATGCCAGATCTGCAGATTACTGGATGCATGGAAAAATTGATAAAACTGGACAATTCCTTAGACACCATACCCACAGATAAATGGGTAAAATAGGAACTGCAGAATTATTTCGATGGATAAGCACTGATATTAAACACCTTAACACATTAAACCAGTCCAAACTACCTTTGCCAAACAATAAACAAATGGTCTACAAAATATTAATTTTTATATTGAAGGAGTTTTATTTAAATCTTTCAAACATTCGTATCTATTACATTTAACAGTAGTTAAGGTCTACTATTCACCAGTATTAATTTAACAATTTCTACTTTAAATATTACACATCAAGGTTTTGAGAGAAATTTGAGATCAAATCCTCAGACTACAAAAAATGATGATTTTAAAGAGCCTAACTCTCAGAGCAGCAATGCTGTGATATGTGTAAGAATTCATACTCTCACCTAGGTTATAATTTGCAGTCATTTTGCATTTCTGACAGTTTCCTATCCTAAATCAATGAAGAACAAGCTTATCTATGATATCTTATCTATGATATATCCTCTCCCTGTCACAAAAGAAAAATCACATCTTTTTTATTTAACTACATCTCTCAGCTTAATTCAGCCACAGGGACTGAACTAGTTTGCGAGTGTAGTGTATTTCCCAAAATTTTATGGCTTAGCCATTAAGGCATCAGATCAAAAAACTAGTGGTTTGTGACTGGTAACATATTTCTTAATTTTATCTCAGTAATCCTTTTCCTAGGAACTTGAAACAGATCTTCTCATCAATCGACAGATTATTCAAATCCAGTAGAACCAAATAAAATTTCAAAATCCGTACACAATATTTTAAGTATATTTTACTTTGCAGCTTATAACCTTAACTACAAAAAGCACATTGATTTTTCTTGAATCATTACAAACCAATGTATTGCAGGGAGGAAGTTTAAAGGAAAGAAATCCAACCTGGTGATGCACATAAACACTGCAAGCCCAAGTTGTGCCTCTGCAGCTTTGTCCTTACCCTACTGCAGCCAGCCAACCAACCAGGCACGTTAATTCCAATGGAATTCTGTGCAAGGACTCTCCGCACACATTGGCTTCCAGACACTCACATCCAACGGATGTAAGCTCTCCTGGGTAGATGATGCTTAACTCACTCTGATTTCTACCTTAAAGCAAGGTGTCAAATGTTTAAATTTTACAAAGAGACAACTGCACCTTTGGGACAGAAAAGGTGATTATGACTAAACTGTCTGGAATGAAGCTGTCTGTGACAAAGGAAAAGTCCTTCCCATTACAATTTAATGGGTTACAAACAGTTCACAGCAAAGTGAAGCAAACACTAAAAAATATATAACAGAAGTCATCAGCTTGGATCTGTTCTTGAGCAATACTCCTAACAAACTGCTTATCCCAAGAAGCTTTTCATGCAAGATGCCCATTTATAAATAGCTTGAATCTTGTGCTAATTGTAAATACAGACACCTAAAACTTACTCTCCTCTCAATCAATGCAGAGAAAAGTTACATAAGTCCTCCAAAAAGCTGACAAAACACATCTTTATCTGGCACCAGCCTGCTGCACTGTTTCTATACCCTGCATATTAGAGGTAAAGGATGCAGTGTTTTAGGGTGCTTGGGTAAATTCAAAGAGAATGTGTGTTATCTTCCATCCCTCAAACTGTGCTGCCTTAGTGTGAGTCACCAAAACAGGGCTCAAAAGACAGAAGAAACACTAATGAAATATTTACTGACATTATTACATAGACAGCAAAATACAGGGGGTCAGATTATGCATGGCCAGCACTGCACACAGCAGGGAAGAGCCTGTTCTCCAAAAAACTTGGAACCTGAACAGTCAGAAAACATGGATCATTCATTCCACAGGGAGGGAACTTAAACAGAAGGATTAAACAATTTGAGCAAATTACTAAGAAACTAAACCAGAGCCAGAACTGAGCCCACAACTCCAATCAGTGGACTGAGACCTTATTACAAGGACAACCTTTCTCTTCTAATCTGGCACTGGTTTTACTCAGATAATTTAATTAGCAGATAAAACACAATGAGTTAAATAGTTCTTTATCATATTGCCAGAAAATAAATCTCTTCAATTTCTAGGCATAAAGGTATATAGATTATTTATCAGATTTTCATTCTTTGCAATTTCTCCAGGAATATCTTAGTAAAGGGAACCTCATTAAGTTGAGACACTTAACTGGTATCACAGCCAGTTAGAAATTACTTTAATGGCTCAAGAATAAATGTTGTGGTGAGGGGTTTTCTTTACAGAGTATGCAAAGAGTAGAAACTGTCACAGTACATCAGATCACTGTAATCACTCCACAGCTACACACAACATCCTTCCAGCATCACTCCACAGGCCAGTGAACTTCCAACCATGACAACATGGAGTTAATAAATATCTTATCACCTCATCCCAGGTTATGAACTAATTCCAAACAAGAATTTTAATACCAAGATTTACTAATTCTTGAAGATTAGTATCTCTCCACCCTGTGTCGACACACAAGAAAATACTCACCAGAATTCACTTTGGAAGTTACATGTGTCACATCTACTTTCTTCGATTTGACCGAAGATGAAGACCGCACAGAAGAGCTTCGTATGGAGAGTTTTTTGTGATCAGAAGCCTTGCTTATTTTGGAAAGGGGTGCAAAGATACCTGCAGAGAAAATTGTATGTGCCAACAAAGAACCATGGATAATGATACAGTAATAAAACTTTGCAGCTACGCTCTCACACATCAGTTAATTTCAGGGGTTTTTTTAGTCAACATCATAACTTGCTATGCTGACAAAGCACTTGCAGGGTAGGAAGGACAAGCTCATGTGAACAGTGAAACCAAAATCCTTATCAAGCTACTTGAACAGAGTAAGTTGGAAACACTCAGTAAGACTATCAATTACAATCTCCTTTTTGTCCTAACAGTAACATTCTGTCTCCACTGCTACAAAACCCAGCACCTTTGTATGTCCTGTGTGGTCATGGCACCTCAATTAAAATACCTCAAGCTCAAAGTTAGAAAACAAGCATGAATGTCTTACCATGGAAGACAAAGCATGTAAAGAAATGTGGTTAATATTGTTACAGTACAAACAAGTAGTTTCAACAGTATAGACGAAAAACCAGGAGATCTCACAGTTTCAAGGAAATAACCAGAAATTTTGACTGGTTGGTTATTTCAGTCATTTTGCAAATAGTTGCAGTCAAAACTTTAGGACCAGCTAAACAACCAATGAATCAAACAAAGCACTACAAAGAAAAGCAACAGAATCTGCTACCTGTTTTTATCCTCCCAAACAGTTCCTATCTTCCAATACTCTTAAAAATTTGGGGGTTTAAAAATTGAAGACAGAAGAAAATAAAGGCTATACCGCATTTTGGTGCACACTTGAAGTACTGAACTTTTCCAACACTTCCATTGTTCTTTCCTTCTGGTTCATCCAGCTCTACACCAGCCCACTGGCCACTGGCAAATTCAGTTGTGCCACAAAATCTTAAGGTACCAACCTAAGAGGAAAAGCATCAACCACAGAATGAGTATGTTAAACAAGTATTGTTCATGAGAAAATAGTATCAGTTATGAAAGAGACAGCAAGCCATCTCCAAGCTTTTCATCACAAAAATGCAAACATCATTTCCCTCACTTATTCACACTCCTACCTTTCAACACCACTCAATGTATTTTCCAAAAGGTCTTAGTCCTTCTAAGGACTATATATGTATATTTTACAGCCATGGTTATGGACAGATGTCACAACAGACAAGAACTGGACAGTAAGAACCACTGTAAACACAGCTCTAGGTCAGCAAGGTACATGAACACATGCCCAATGAGAGGTTTTACTCTCAGTGTTTATACAAGAATTCCAGAATCACATCTAGGTATCTTCCTGAACTGGAGGTTCCATAGAAATATTAGATTAGATCTCTGTGTGCGTAAGCACATACACACAAATATATATGTATTTATAGAGAGAGAGCAAAGGTTCAAGGGTAAACTTCAGAGCATAATTAATTTTTTCTTTGGAAAAGATTTTTTTCTTTGGATAAGTCTTCTATTCCCTCCTTACGATTAAACAAAATTTTAAAAGCCAGCAAGTGTGTTAAAATTTGTTGTTGCTTCAATATATACTATAAACTCTGAACAGATAAGCATATGAAGAATATCAAGACAGACCAGTCTTGCTGGTGGACCTCATTCTCTGCAAATATACATTATAAGCTCACACACTACAACCAAACAGGGGAGGGATAACTACAGGAGATGCATTTAACATTGATTTAAATTCCTTTTTATATTTGATTTTTAAATTAGTTTTAGTAATAAAAAACTTTGATCTTTCAGTTCCTCTGTTTTCCTCATCTCATGTGACCTTAATATTAGTTCATTTTACACTATGACTCCACTATTTATTCCAACCCTCAGAGAGTAAACAGACACAATTTTTTTTTTATTATAAAATCTTCCAGCCACTCTTTCCCAATGCCTGTAAAGAAATAAGCACAACCCAGAGCCTCTTCTCTTATGCTGAAGAGCTCCTTTAAACTTGATTGTTATAGGCAGGTATGTCACACTACTGTAGACTGAGACCTTTTAGCTACCGACACAAAGATCAAATTCAGCCAGCAGAAGTTCAGCCAAGCAGCCCTACAGATTCCTTCAATTCCTGCACTTACTTTCCAGGCACTAGCTAAGGACACTTACTGAGCAGAGAGAAAAGATCAGCCAGTATCTTAAACCGGAGGTGGGAGATGGCAAAACTGTGGCTCCAATTTTGCCCTAGGACCCATGCAAGCAACGAGCAGCGGATCTCTAGCATGAGACAGAGCAGGAGTGGTTTTCTCCCAGCTGCTGGTCTCCCTGAACTCCCATTTCATCAGATGGATCCAAATGGACACTCAATCTAGCAGAGCAGGAGCCGGTGGAGCTGTGGGGCCCCAAATCACGTACACATAAACACCTGCTTACACAGCTTCCTACCCTGTAAGACAACGGGAATGACAGCAGTAGGAGTCGAGAGAGGAATCCATTCTCCCTCCAGCATCTACTGTGCTTGGCTTTCAAGCTTCATTAAAGCTGACATATTAGGAGACTGCAGAAGCAGGAAAGACAACAGGAACTCATAAATATATCTCCAAAAAATGCTGCTGGTTCCAAGTACCCTTATCCCAGCTTCCATATTCCAGAATGAGAACTGATCCAGCAGAAGGTTAAAAACACAGCACAATTTTCACCTGTTTTCACTTTTGCTCCATTCTGCAGGAATTTAGGAGTATCAAGGGGGAGGGGAAGGCAGGGCTGAGAACATCTTCCCCATTCAAGCAAATGGAGAAAAGGAGTGGGAAGCAATGTGGGAGTACTGCACAACAGCTCCTCACACACAAAGGAAGAAAGGAGGAAAACTGCTGTGGAAATGGAAGTTCAAAAAGCACTATCACATTCCTTCTTCCCACCTGCTCTAGAGCAGATTTGGCTCCCTTTAAGAAAAACAAGCTCGCTGCAAAGCCCTGCTGGCCTTTGCCAGCACAAAAACAGCTTCCAACAACTTCATAAGAAACACTGCAACAGCATCATCAGTTAGAAGAATAAAAGTAACCAAACCCAGGCAGCTCTATCCATGCATACTGAGCACATTACAGCACAAATCATTCTGTGGGCCTTACTTAGAGGAAAGATACACAAGAGCACCAATTTCATCACTTTCTTGCTCTAAAGCCTCCATTAACTTGCACTTACATTATCTCCCCTTGCTGCCACTGTGATTTCTGATAAAGAAACTTCTGTCTTTAAAGAATAAGTGGCTTTTTGTGCATACTTCAGTTAAAATGCCTTCTGCATAGCTGGTGATTCCTTCGCTTTCCCTGACCCAGTTTCAAGAATACACCAAATTAAAACACACAATGGAAGCTGCTTTGCACTCTTGCTGGAGATTCCTTTAGAACATTTCAGTTGTGACAGTTACAAATCTGAAGTTATATTAGGAAAGCTATTAAAGGGAAAACTATTCAAATATCAAATTTTGCTCACAAATGCTTTCAATATTTCCCATGAAAAAAGTACTTCTTTAAAAGAGTTCTAGCACTTAGATCCTCTGTTATTGGAGCAAATAAGAAGTCTGAATACTGAATGCAATATTAATGTTACAGTTTTCAAATATATTTTCAGAAAGGTGGCTATCATGGTAGCTTTTAAAAAGCTATTGACACTTGAGCTGGACCTCCATTAGCTGCATTCTTATACTTCCACAGAACTATGTAACAACCCTA
Source organism: Acrocephalus scirpaceus scirpaceus (assembly GCA_910950805.1). Taxonomy (NCBI): domain Eukaryota; kingdom Metazoa; phylum Chordata; class Aves; order Passeriformes; family Sylviidae; genus Acrocephalus; species Acrocephalus scirpaceus. Next base: position 15,343,310 of record OU383775.1, on the reverse strand, counting down.
TTGGCACAGCACTGCTTCAGAGATTTTAGCTGCATTGCACCAGTGAAACTGGGTTACTACAGGCTAAGCAGAACTGAAGGGTTTTTTCCCTGCCTTCTGGAAACTATCAGGAGTACTTCACGAATGCACACTCCTAACAAAACTGGGCAACTCACAAAGTAATTTGTGAATTTTACCATCACTTTGATGTGACACCAAAAATGTTAATAAAAGCTGAGCCATGCTGATGTATTATAGGAGACTGTTAAAAATAATTTTAAAAGACACAAAATGCAGCCTATGCCTGCCAAAACTGCTTTTCATAATAATTACTTTACCACGCAACTCTTCAGCTTATTACTTTCCGTAACCAGTTCCTTGCTGCCATCCAGAGATCACAGCTTCCAGAAAGCACTTCAGACCCTCAAACTGAGGTATGTCTCCAAAGTAGTAAATAAATGGACTCTCCAGGAAGTATTGAGAGTAGTACTGGGTTGGTGGCCATACCTTCTGTCCTGCAATAACAACACGATCTCCCAGCTTCAGGCCAAGTGATAAAAGCATGGCCCTGCCTGTGACATGGTCATAGGTTGGAATCATGGCTTTGGAGATGTCACATGAGAGAGGCACCGCATCCAGCAGGATCTGCTTGATTTCCTTTGCACTGGCTGCTGCGTCTGCCATTTCCAGTGGCATATCTACTGGATCAGGAACCACATCTGCTGGAATCTGCCCTTTGTCATTCTGTAGAAACATAACAGCACAGGATTTTGTAATGTTGTTACAAGATAAATCTGATTAGGTGAAACCACAGCACTTTACAAAGTGTTTAATCCTCTTTATTAGCTATTTTTCCTAGAATATAAACAACTATTAAAAAAATCCACATTTTCAAGTAAGGATGCCAAAACATCTTTAGATAGATCAGCTAGCATGTACAGCATCTCATTTTTGAAACCAACAAGTAACCAACGTTTTCAAATTTAAGAACATCATTGCTACTCAGAACACCTTAAACAAAACACTTGTGTGCATCTGTGTACCTGAACACAGAGTTAGGAAAGCAACGCAGACTTCAGGTCTGTAATGCCAACACCAAAATGCCAATTTCTCCCAAAGAATCTATCTTTACCCAACATATATCTTGCTCCTTGGTGAGGCTTATTCCAAATGTAAGAGGGAATTTAATTAATGTATGTTGCAAGTATAAAATATGGAAACGTGATGGCTCACATGAGTACCTGAATAAATCTGTTCAGGTTTATCTAGGCACAGACTATCCTACAAGAGATGGACTAAGGACAGAGTCCTTTCCAAACACGTCCCATTCCCAGAGCGCCGTGACTGTGATTCCCTGCATGTCCTACGTGATAGGACAACCTGTTGGAGTTAACCTCAGCTCCAGGCCAGTTGCCTGGGCAGCAGGTACTGTCAGGCTGCTCGCTCCAGGGAGAGTTCTACCTACACTCTTCAGCAAAGCCATCGGTGTGGAGCTTCAGCTGTCTGCTCATTTTCACAACATCTGTGGAAAAATAATCACTCTTCCAAATTTGTCTCAACTGAGCCCCTGGACTCGGACATTACCAGAATGAATGAGGCAGAGTAAGACTGTATTTGTTTCGGTCCCTTCAAAACAGACTAGAAGTTCAATGTTTCCTGAGCCCCCTCTCAATCCATCTCAAAGCTAGGAAAGTATAATCCTTACTCAGAATTTACACTACTGTTCCCAAATAATCAAACTCTACACACTATCTCTAGTCAAAATTTTATTGCAGGTTTGAGCAACTCAACACCAACCATTCCTTAAAAATCTCCAATCACTCTAAGTAAAAATCACTCTACCTTAAAAACAGGAAATAGCTGGGTTAAAGTTGAGTGGGGAGTTTGAGTTTCTAGTCATGACATTGGAGGTTATTTCGGTCACATCAGTCCCACAATTCAGCCCACCAGGCACCCTGCAAACCTCTGTGCCAACACAAAGCAGGGGCAGAGCAGTGACAAGAAGGCAAAGTAGAAGATAAGGGAAAGCCCAGAATTTCCCTTCTCAAGGGCCCAGCCACTTCTCTCAGCTCAGAATGCTTGTGCAACTACAAAGCAGCGCTCCCTGTGACAACAGAATCCCAAACATCAGCTGCCAGAGAACTTGAGACACGTTGACGCACATTGAATTACAAGGCAAAGAAGAAACCCACCATTTTTAAGAGATCTAGAGTGAGTATCATGAACTGTATGGACAATAATGTTCCAGAAGATTTCACACCAACAGTGCTATATAAAATAATAACTTTTGAGTACCCTTAAAACAACTATGATTTCTCATTTAAAATAACCCCCTGCATTTAAAAATGGAGAACTGAGATACTGGTTTTGCTAAAGTAAGAAAACCTTCTAAGCCCTTTCCCCCCAAACAACAAAAAAAACCCCCACAAAACAACAAACACCCAAATCAAACACAAAACTCAGTCAAACCCCAAGACTGTGGCTAGACACATACAGCAACACTTTGCACTATAACCTATGCCTATTCTCAGGTTACTAAACTGTCTTGGATTATCAGAGCAGGTGATGTTTATTCATTCTCAGTTACGAACACCAGGCTCACTGCTAAGCACAACACTGCATTTCTGGAGGGCAAAAATTGCACGCCTCCATTTCTGAAAAGATCTGAAAAGAGTGCCATGGGGACTCAGGTTGCAAGACATCCATGAGTATTAATAAATGAAAGTTCAAGCAACAAACAGAGAAACCTCTTGAAAGTTATTTGAACTAATGAACTAGACCATGACACAAAAATACAAACTTCAACACACAAGTAGAACAAAGCATACAAAATCAACTACTATGAGTTGCAAATATTTTTCTGAGGCACTCTCACTCCACATAGCATGCTTTTAGCTAATCAAAATCCTGGACAGACTGTTCAGTTTTTCCAGGTACCTTTTTCCCCTGCTGGTGAATCTACAACCTAACTCCTTACCCTAAAGGCAGGATTTGCTCCATGTTCCAGTAAACACTTGACCGCTCCTGTGCATAGGTTAAATGCAGCAATATGCAAAGCTGTTCCAAAATCAAAATCACTACAGGTGGCATCCACATCTGCAATTAAACATCACATGTGAGGTATGCAAGTCTGTTACATGAACATTTTCTCCTACAGATTCCTTGTGAGGACATTCATTTTTACAGTTTATGTTAGCATTTACACAGACACACCATTATTTATGTACCAAATGCAAGTGAGAAGTAATTCTACATAGAATATCAACCTTATTTGCATCTGTTTATTCATGCCCTGAACCAACCTGGAAGATGAGAATGTACTTTCACCCATTTTTTAATACTGATGGCTTAACTGCAAAATTGCTGCTATTTAGGATTCCAAAACTACTGTGCAAAGATTAACAAGTGAGTAACTTCAGGTTTGCAAGTGAATTCATGTTTTAAAGTTTCAGAAACATTTATATTTTATTGCTTCTAGGTGTCAAACTCTAAAATGAGATGCATTTTCAACCAGTTGTTTTCCTTTGTGAGCAGGCAGTAGGGCAAGCGAAAACTGATTATACATCTGCTTTACACTGATTTAATTACTAATGGCCAAGAATGAAGTAAGAGCTGGTGATTGTTATGATTTCTTTGTTTTCAAAAAATTGCACTCTGAAGGGTCTCACACTGGTAGTTTAGAAAATGGAGCACTGCATTTGACTGGAAGTGATTTAGCACAATAGATATTTCTATCAGTTGTGCCCAACATATCTTTGAATCTGCTATGAAGTTATTACTGTTCTGGAAGATTGGAGTTTAAATGTCTGTTTAGTCTGAGGCTCCTCTCTCAAATTACACAAGAGAGATGTCATTTTGAGTCAATTAGGTATAGAATTGTTAATTAAAAATGTCAGCTGATTTAATACACAAACCAAAAGACCACAAGTATTAGCAATCATGTTCCAGTTTGAAATACCAGTGAGGAACATAAAACTTTCCACCTCAGGGCTGAAGAGTCTGCTCGTATTTTCCAGTATTAGTCTCCATCCAAAAAACACTAGTCCTTCTCACAATCCAAGAAACAAAGTATATCCCAACTGCATCAACATCCTTATATAGTTACACTAAATGAACAAATAAAATATCAACATATATAGAAGATACACAGGTATATATGTGTGTATAGACATGCTAAGTTCATACATACTAATAAAATTGACTCAATTTTATAAAGATCAAAGGTAACAAATTTGCAGTCAGAATTTACCAGTTATGCAATTGCACTGATTGAACACAAACATGAAAAAAGACTGCATTCACATGCCTCAGTCATAACAGGAACTATGTATGCAAGATGTACCCTTTATATACCAAAAGTCAGAAGACATTACCAGTTTAAAACCAGCTAGAAGCTGAGGAGCTGTATACAGCCATTGAAACTTCCATGGAATACAGCCAAACGTTTTCTGCACACACAGGAACCAATCTGCAAAAATACTGGTCAGTAGCATCAGCTACTGAGCCAGCAACAGTTGCATGTATTCCTATTTTGAAAAACAACTGATGTGTGGTTGTCCTGGGTTGGCAGGCGACTCCTGCTCTATATCCTACATCGTGGGGCTATATTGTGTCTTGGCAGTTGTTTTCTCTTCCCCTCCGGCGAGGACTGTGGCTGATAGGCGGGCCCTTGCTGGGTGGGAGGGGGAAACGGCTGCGGGCTTTTTACTTTCACTTTTGGCTCGGCTTGCTCTGCTTGGCATGCTTGCTTGCTATTTCTTGCTATTCTCTGCTTGTTTTTTTTCCTTCCTCTTCCTTTTTTCTTTCCCCTTCCCGAAGATTAGGACCGGCTCTGGACTGACCTGACCTGAGGAAAGTTCGGGAATTCCTGGAGCTTGACAGAGAAGATCAGCGCCTCTTCCCGCACAGTACCTGTTTCCTTCTTTTTTTCTTTTGTGTGGGGAGTGTTGTTAATAAAATAGGTTTTTCCACTTTCCCTCCAAGGAGTTTTTCTTCCCTCCCGAACCCAGGTCTGGGAGTGGGGGAGAGGTGGTGGAGGTTTGTTTTAGAGGTTCTCCCCCTAATCTGTTCCAAACCGGGACAGTGGTTTTGTTTTTTGAGTTAGACTGTGTGACTTCCTCAGACTTGCAAACTTCATGCTTAGATTTTCTGAACAGTTCTCTTACAGCTTTGATCTAAGTGGGCATAGTAGAGTAGAAGTGACAAAAAGACAAATATCCAATGTTACCTGGTAATTACCCCCAAACTATCTAGAGGAAAATAACATACAATTTTTGTATTTAAAACCTCTAAAAATCCAGGATCAAACTAGCTCTCTCCTGTAACAACTGAGGAGTAAATCTGTATGAAGAATTTAACTACAGAGAACTATAAAGAAGGTAGTTTAGCAGTAAATCAAAAGGAAACACCTGTGCTTCACAATGGGTGTCTCAGAGTTAGCCCACCACTGTCTTGAAAAGTTATTTATATATTAACAACTGTTTTTTCTCCAGTTCAGTATGGATCCATCAAAGCATGTTTGCCTTCTACATATGTTCTTCCTTCTCTGCAAACTGTCTGATGAAGCATTGAGCTAAAATTATTTTATTAATTCAGACTATCCATTGTTTCCATGTCACAGGGCAAAAAAAAATTTTATACATTTCCTGAGATAAAAAGCATCAGCTGCTTATCCAAGAACTGCCAACTGCTGAGACATTTAACCAGAGTGGTTTCCTTGGAAATCTGAGCAAAGTCCCACCCCTTCTGTAGGAACTGCAGAGGAAAACACCAAATGCAAATAAGGTCTGAAAGGAGACCTAAACTGCTGATGCAGATTGAGACCAGGCTATTGAAATGTGATGTGGACATAACTACTGTGCAGTCTGATTATGTCTTTTGTTACCAACCCACACTTGTCACCTCCTAAGCAAGTCACACCAATAACAGCACTGCTTAACAATTACCTCCACTGAGATTCAAGATGTGGTAAGCAAGTCTTGGGTACTCCAAAAGCCTACCAGCTTTTCAAATTGTTAAGACAGAGTCCCTAGATAAAAAATCCTTTTGCAAATTGGCACAATTAGAAGAATATTCAGTAGAACAAATTCACATTAGTACAATTTTAGTGATAAAGTTGTTTACTGGTTTTGATGTCCTGACCAAATTAGAAACAAACAGTTCTGGTTCAGTACCATTTCTGTTTTTCCATCTGCATTACTATAAATAGGGCTCCAATTACCAATCCCTCACAGTATCATTCCAAAAGGTGTTATCTATTTATGCCAAACACTAAAGTCAAATTGTTCCTTAAACAGGACCTTCTACATAGCTGAGAAATGGGAAAAACCAACATATCAAAATTGTCTCAGTCACAGGTTTGCCACATGCAATTGTCAAACCCCCACTACTCCTTTAACCTTCTCCCTGTATTTCAAACATACTTCTCAATGTTTAAGCAACCTTAAAAACCACAAGATTTACTAGAATAGTTATGTCTTCGGTTTTCTGCAAACATTCTCTTAGTTCTCAATAACTTAGATTAACCTGTTTGCTTTCCAGTCTATTTGAAACTTCTATTGTCTTCTACAAAGCTCAAGTGGAAACAGTACAGTAAACCACTAAAAATAGGTTAAGAGAAAAATGAACCAATGAGGCTGAATAAAAGAATTAGAAATTTATGTATAATGGATAAATGAACATCACACAGACCTCTACACATCAGCTTAGGATCTACAAAATATAGACAACTACATGAAGCAAAGGTCACAATGCCTACCTTTTGGCTTTGCATTTTTCAAAATAACACTGATCAGTTCTGGAACATCAAAGTAAGCAGCATAATGCAAGGCATTCATATTGGTCCAGCGGCTGCGTAAGCTGCTGTCAGCACCCAAATCAATAAGCTGTGTTGCAAATTTTACAGCAGTTTCAACATCACCTGCAGGGTAATTTTTGTAAAGTATGCATTAGTAATTTATTTATTTGACCTGAAAAAACCACACATGTTTACGTGTAACGCAAAATGTACATTAAGCCCTTCAAGCTCACAGGAGAACTATTACTATGCCTTTCATTTTAGGATCGGATACAGAAATCTTTGCCGTTTATCATAAAGGGCTGAAATCTCTAGTGTATAATAACATTATCTGTTTTTCTCTAATGTAAGTACTGTGTCAGCCATCAAACCCAGGAGTTTTAGTATCTTACAGAAGAAAAATAATTGCACATCACAGTGGTGAAGTTTATGTTAAAAGACCTGCCAACACCAGGGAAGATGACCTATGCCAGTCTTCTCTCAAACTCAGGGGAGAGGTGGGCTCAGGTCAACAAAAAAGTAACACAACACAGAAAAGTTAACAGGGGTGTTCAAAGATATTTAAATGTGCCCTCATTTACAGTGTTTATGACCATAATAATGCAAACAAAGTTTATTGTTCTCTTCTGACACGAACAGGGTGAAAGAAACAAAACAAGAAGAACAGCAAATCACCTAAAAGTTTTGCTGTAAGAAACCTACAGCAAAAACTACAGCAAACTTGCAGCTTGCACCTCAGTCTGAAACTGCCTTTGCTACATGAAGTATCTGTTTAAGCTGGTACTACTCTGTGTAATACCTACACCACTAACTCAGCATGCTCCCCATGGCCACAGCTGCAGTTCTGCACCTTCCTTGCTCATGGCCACTAGAAAAGAGAAAACCAAGCACTAAAAAAATTAATTACTGCAAGGAAAAATTCTGTAAGAGTCAGTGCGATAAGCTTATGTGAGTCAATTAGGTTTTTACATCTATAATGACTTTTCTTTTACTCACCAATGCCATGAGCCCCTGATTTGCAAGTGTAATGCAGGAGGGTCATATCAGTCAGTCCATCTCTGTCATTCACATTGCAACCTCTTTTAATGATCTGACAGGCAAGTGGAAAACAAGCACATTTTAGCTCTGGTGTATCTCTGACATCACTACTATTTCCTAAATTATTTCAGATATATTTACTCCTGGATTCATTGCAAGGGCTAGTAACAAGCCTGCCAGAAAAGACTCTTAACTGCAGCAAAGACTCTTAACTGAGCATCATATACAAATTTAATAAGTAGCATCATACTTAACCTTCATTATTTACAAATTTAAAAAACTCTTTATATTGCTCCATCTAACATATATTTCACACGCTAAAAAGTTAAGCAGTTAACTGCATGGGAAGATGATTTATGAAGCTCCTCCTTTGTTCTTTGATGTCTCAACAATTACCCACCCCACTTCCACACACTCCCAAAAAGAAGCCCCCAGTTATAATGTGGTAGGGTAATCTTCACTACACTTCCCCACATGTTCAGAAAAGCCTGTAATCCAGAAGAAAAATAAGAAAGTAGGATGGAAACAATAGAAGCACATTTTGTGCCTTGGAAATATTGCCCTTAAGGTCAGGCTTCAACACTGACTTCATATATTGGAGTTTGGGATTACTGCTAAGTAGGAAACTGAAACACCACAGTGAAGGGTCTCAATACAATTGCCTTGAGAGAAACATTGTTTATATTATCTATGCAAATGTACTGAATTTTATCCATCATCTTTCTTTTTCCAAATAAAACCTGACAGCATGTGGAATACAAGGCATGATCAGTCACTACTTGTTAAAAGACAGAAACTACTGCATTTATGATTAATTTTGCTTCTGAAGGAACTGGTTTTATTCACTGTCAACACAGTATTTAACATTGAGAGCACTCAAGGATCTTCATTTGTATCTCACCTCATTCCCAATAATATCAATATTCTGCTGGACCTGTGGAACCCATTGCCTTAAGATAGCAAACAATTCAGAAACTGATGTTTTAGGGTCAAACAGTATTTCTTGGCATGCTGCATCATTGGGATCGAAGAAGGAAAACTCTGTTAAAAAAGAAAAGAGTCCTTATAAAAAATCTTGATGCTTAACATGCATCTAGTTTTTCAAATTCAGAGGCAAAGAATAGCAGAGAGAGTCGCTTCACTACTCATTACACTGAAAAAATCAGAACGTTAAATTAATTCGGAAAATTATCTCTAACATCTGCTCTATTTTTCCTTTAGTACTTATGTCTTGCTTATACTTCTGAAAAAGCTTTGAATCAGCAACCAATACAATGGTACTGAAAGAGTGATTTTAAGTTTAGGTAAGGAGTAACAGAGATGTACAGTGATTCTGCTATTAGGGATTTACTGTTGTTCAAGCCAGGCAAAGGTTGCAGGTTCCAAGCTGCTCCCAAGCACAGACAAGCCTATTGATCTCTCAGGGATCAAATGTATAGATGATTTCTCCATATGCTACAAAACATGTCTTTTGCTTCTTCTTCTTCTTCCATCACAGTTTACATGGAACATACTAAAATATAAACACACTCCAATCAGGAAGGCATTCTGTGACCTCTGCTATTTTCAGTATTTCATGAATGCATCAATCCCAGCTGGTGGCAGCCGCAGGAAACAAACACCTTTAAAAATTAAGGCACCAAACCAAGACCAGGAAAAAAAAAAAACAAAAACCAACACTTTTAAAGATTTTTAAGCCTCATTTTCTTTCAGGCAACCCAAACTGTAAGTATATAAAACACCTTATTATGAAAGTATATGTCACGTTACTCACAGATGTGTATGTCTATACACATCCTCTATTTTAAATCTGTGGAATTTCTTCCAACTCTGGAAAATGATATGAAAGAATCTGGATAGCAATGGCTATGCGGAGAGGGAATGGAAGCAGAGTCTACTGCCATCAGCAAACAAATCATGGCAAACACTGAACTTTTACCCCCGCTGCAGCTATCGGGGAGTTGCCTTTTAAACAGGTTTCAGACAAATGTACAACTCAGCTCACATCCAGATTCCCGGCTCTCAGACAGGACAGACAGGTTAAGCAACAAACACCATCAGCCATCTGGGTGTGTGACATGGCATAAACCACCCCTGGGTGAATCATCCCCATCTTTCCCCAAAAACAGCATACCTCACTTCTAGATTGGATTAACAGATAAAAGCATGTAGAGAGTTCACTTCCTGGCTATGTAGAGTTCCTCAAACTGCACCGCCTTGATTCAACAAAAATGGAAAAGGAGGACAACTTCACTGATATTTAACATGAATTTTTATTTGCACCTAGCATATAAAAAAACCCCAAACCCTTTATCTCCCAGCACTACACGAAGTGTGCTTCTTCCCTACATCCCATGCATCAACACACATCTACTGATTTATCCACCAATATTTACCTTCCATATAAACCAGAGCTGATCCAGAGCTGAAAACTATGAAGTAAACAGACAACTAGGCAACAAGATTCATGATCTTGCATGATATTCATAGTTCTTACTTTACCAGGAAAATTTCTAGCCACAAATCTGATCCAAATTATCTATCAGAAATCAATTCTTACAATCACCATGGTAGGGTAAAAATCTGAGACTGTATCAAGTATTAATAACAACCACCCTAAGTGCTTAACAGGTGATCAGCTGTAGTCTTTGCAAACCAAAGCAATGCTACAGAAAATCTGTTAAAGCGATGAATCCCATGAAAGGATGGCAATGGCATCTAGATACTTCAAAATATTGCTTTCTCCCCCACTATCTTTCCCAAGTATTGACTACAGTGCTCAGCTGCATTAAGGAAAAATAAATACACTGAATGTAGAGACTGAGAATCTCTCTCTGTCGTGGGTTAACCTCCTTTACCAGACCACCAATGTTACTATTGCACAGGTGACAGCAATCTTCTATAAAAGGATTTTTTTTAATTTAATGAGTAGGCAGAGACCAGGTAGAACAGATAGTAGTGAGAGATCATAGAGTTATTAGAAGATACCACAACAAAACAATGTTTAAAGAAGGCAAATGGAAACTTTATCTAAGGGATGAGAAAGCAGAATGGAATAAATCATAGCAGTACTTAAGAGCAGACTAGGAGAGACAAGTGATGAGAACAGGGCTAAACCATGTAAAGACACACATTTGTGTACTGAAATATATCATATGGAACACTTACATTCCCAACCTGAGCTAACTTATAAAATGGGTCTCAAGAATGCTGAGTCTGTCAAAGACAGAATATTATATGTATTTATTTTTCCTGAATACAGCTGATGGTTCAAATCAATGCATGGGAAACAGAGAGGTGTAAGGAGTAATTTTTAAGGTATATAGATGGTACTAACATCTCTGCAACATTCAAAGGCATTGTAATTGTAGCTATCAGTGAAGTTCCCTACCTACACTGATATTTTAACATATTATATTACTGTTAGAAATTTTATTATAATTTATACACTTATTAAAGATAAGCATTACTCAGAACGCTGATCACTAATACTTGGTATAATTTTCTACCACTCACTTTACAGTCTCTTTTTACATCACAAATATGTGATGGTAAAGAACAGAATTATCCCCTTCTAGTAAATCATTTACACACTGAAAGCACAAGAAGTGTAACTCTAGAGGTTTTAAATGTGATGTCCCTTACTTACTCCAACTTTACATTTTAACACAATATCCAATTCTATGCTGAAACATGAACTACAAACATGTGACCCCACATGCACAGAACTGTGACAAACAAAGAAAAGATGTAACTTATAGTGTATGTAATAAGAAAAATGGAAAAAGCGTGGGTGTTCATCTTTCATTTCAATTAACAGAGAATCCATTTAATAAGAAGAAAGTTTTTCTGGAAAGAAATAATTAACAGTTGACAGCTTTTCTTAAAATTTATCACAAATTCATTTTCTGTTTGAAGTACATACCACAGTCTGAAGGCATTGGTGCAGCAGCAACAGAAAAAGTAACAGATGTTTCAGAGTTTGGAAATAAGAATCGTTCTCTTTCAATGAGGGAATCTCCTTCAAAGGAAGGTTCTGGGAGATCCTCTATGGTCATCTTCTAGAAAGCCACTTTAAGAGGAAAAAAATCAATAAATAACCTCATTGGAAATACTTTGGATTGCTTCCATCATAGCAAGATATAATGTGCAATGAGACTAAAATCTTAAATTTGCAACAAATTATTACTGCCTTTACATTCTTACAAACTAATAAACTAACAAAGCTCATAGAGTATGGTGTCAAGGTTAGCCAGCTTCTAGTTTTGACTTCCACCACTAAACTTGCATGTAATTAATGGAAAACATCATATTTCTCCCCAGTTTCCCACTTCAGCAGTAAAGAAAATATTAATGCTCTAATTAGCAAACACACAATGAGGATAAGTGGATTAGTGTGTTTCACAGCTTTAACGTGAAGCATCAAGTACCTGCCCTCATACTCTGCATGCACATTCCCTCCCTGCACCATGAGCAAGAACATGCTGCCAGCTACTGCTGCCTCCTCTTTTTAAATTCTCATCTCTTTCATCTTCCCACACACAGATGCAGACAATTCATCACTGAGTGATTCACTCCTGGACTCACGATTCCATATCAGCTCCTCTCCCAGGTCTTCTCCTTGATGCTTTAAAATAGGACACTTACCACAGTGTTGTGACCTTCACCCTCGTGCTGTTTCCAGTCAGATTCCCAGGTCTTACAGCAATCTAGGACAGAGAATCAAGACTAAATGGTTGTAGAGTTATAGTGACAAAATCTAACAACCAGCCCAAGTTCACAGGTTAAGATCAGAGAAAAGCCGGCTTATAAGACATTTCATCAGGCAAATTCATTAACAAATAACAAAAAATCATTATTCTTAATAAAACCAGACATGACTGCACCATCAGAGGCTACACCTCACAGTTGAAAATTTGAAATTCTGCATCTTGAATGATCATTATTAAACACTTGGGGTAAAAGCAACATTTCTACTGAACAACCTACATTTTTATTCTGGAGATTGCTATACAGTGCTCTTTTCTCAGGAATTTGTTTAGCCAGCCTGCTTGACAAAAAGAAGTCATACAGCTTCAAGGAATGTTTGTTTTTATTACATTTAATTTATACCCAAGTAAATATGAAAAACTAAAATAAGATTTATTTTGGTTTTTGTACCTAACACACAGCAAGCTATATGAGTAGATCTAGTCTGGTATTTTCTCAAATAAATTTGTCACACTACTTGGGACCTCACAATCTACATGCTAATATAAAAGGCATTTTAGCAGTGGAGTACAGATGCTACTCCTGAAGTAAATAAATTAAAGCCTCCTTTTCTTGCCCATCATACACAGTTCACCTTGTGCTCAAATTGGAAATAAAGGTCGAAATGAAAAATGCTCATTTTTCTCCCAACTAGTTTATTTCCTTAGTCTTATACAGCTGTACAAATTCATGTTCTGGCATGAAGATCAAAGAGGAGGTCACTGGAAAGACAGGACTATTTTTTCCCACAGCATTATCAAATTGCATTGGCTTATGTGTTCTTTTATTCAACGGGGCCAAAAATATCTCTAATTATTTCAATTAATATTTTCTTACAGTCAGAAAAAGTTAAGAGTTTACATTTCAATGGCTTAATGGTAGTCATAAAGATGACAGCAACAATTTTCTTGTGTGTGGGACTATAAAGTCCCTTAAGCTGCAAATACTTAATTAAATTCCTTTTGAAGGGCAACAGAGAAATACATCTGCTACAATCTGATATTTCTTCAGAGGCTATGGCAAAACAAAACAAAGCTTTGTAAGACACATGAATCTACAAGTTTCTCACAGGCAGCACCTCAGAACTCTCACGAAATGCACAAAGGAACAACTAACATGCATGAGTATAGAAGACATATTAGCTGAGCCTCTTAAGTTGGAGAAAGACACAAAAGAAATTAAATGCCTTTTGCACACCCTTCATCGAGGGAACAAAAGAAGCACAGTGAAAAGGAGCCAGATCTGATTGAGCAGATGGTAACAGGAAAAGGTGAGACTTTGTGAAGTAAGCCAATGTAAATTTTTGGAACTTGTAATTAACAGAGACATTTCAAAATTAATACAAGAATGAGTGATTATGACACACAGGAAAGCAGACCAAACAGAACAAGTAGCCAGGGCATTTTTTATTCTGCAGAGCCAGAGACAAGAATACCATCTGTATTTTGCAAAAGCAAAGCAGGCAGGGGAACAACCTGTGCTGTCAGGTCGGTGGCACAAAGACCCCAGGGCTACAATGCAGCTACTGACCCAACTCCATAAAGAATGAATTTACATGTCCACAGGAGTGCCAACACCTTCAATGGAAGTGTGCACACCCTCACACTGCAGGGTTTTCATCTGGCTCTAGAAATGTAGCACATGTCACAACACACCACTGAAGCACACAATGTCAAGACAACATGTTCTGCACCCACAGCCACCTCCAGAGGCTGCCAGCTCATCAGAGCTTCCCAGCTAGATAACACCACACACAGCTGGAAAGGTAAAAGGAAAGGCTGAAAACTATTTCAAAGGAAGTGAAAAGGCATCCCTGTGCCATCCTCATAATGACTGCTGTTGTAAGCAAAACCAAAACTGCCTGAGGTATTAACAATACCCAAGACATACTTTCCACCAAGACTCAGCTGGAAAGTCCTGGTGCAATGGAAGGTAGGCCTTCCAAAAGAGCAGTGACTTTCCTCCTGTATTAGTAAAAGAGTTTAGAGGACAAACTATTAAAGAAATTACATAAAAGAAAAGACAGAATTTTTCTGTTCACAGCACTGTCAAACTACCACTGAGCATAGTTTAGTACAGCAGAGTATCATACTTACTATTTGCGAGCCATACGTTCTTCCAACTGAATTATATCTGAAAATGAAAAAACAGAAACATCAGGGGAAAAAGCTTCAAAGGAACATCAGATGTGCATGCCCTTTCATTGACAAAACTGAACAGCAAGTACAGGTATCCTGATATCCACACATTACACAGGAATGCATGGTAGCTCTGCATATACACATAAAAGAAGTTTCATAATAGAGGATCCAACTTTTTCACTTTTGTTATTCGTGTTAAAGCACAAAGCTTTCCTGCAAGTGCTGTAAGAACTTGCCAACACTAAAGCACTTCAAGCAACAACATACAGCTGTGCTGGGCTTTGATAGCTGAACCTGTCACAAATGTGATGCTATTTTTGACAACAACTATGTATAATGGACTCTTTATCATGTACTTAGACATGCTCACGAAAAATTAGGTTCAGAGAACAAGTTTCTTGCACATACACCACCTCCTGCCCACTTCAGAACATTTACAGCATGAATGGTAGACACGTTATACACATGCAGGTAAACTCAAGACTTGGGTGGTGTACAGGGCCGTCTTGCAACATGGCAACGTTTTCACACAATCACAGATTCACTGAATTGTCAGGGCTGGAAGGGACCTCAGGAGATTATCCAGTCCAACCCCCTGCCAAGGTAGGGTCACCTGGAGCAGGTGACACAGGAACATGTTCAGGTGGGGTCTGAATGTCACCAAGGAAGGAGACTCCAAAACCTCCCTGGGCAGCTGTGCCAGTGCTCTGCCACCCTCGATGTAAAATTCTTCCTCGTGCTGAGGTGGAACTTCTTGTGTTTTAGTTTATGGCCAGTGCTTCTCCTAACAGTAGGCACCACTGAGAAAAGTCTGGCACCATCTCCTTAGCACTTTGAGATATTTACATGCATTAATGAGATTCCGCCTGTCTTCTCCAGACTACACAGGCCCAGCTCCCGCAGTCTCTCCTCATAAGAAAGATGCTCCAGACCCGCACCTTTGTGACCTGCACTGGAGAGGCGCAGCTCAGGTCCCGCACTCTCCAGGCTGTCTCTGCTCGCTCAGAGCTCCCCTGCCCACCTCCCCAGCACACGGGCGAACCCGGCTCTCACGGGGCGGTACCAGACCGGATAGCCCCGGAGCCGGGGGGCTCCCGGCCGCCGCGGGGACACGCGGGGACACGCGGTGACACCGCCCGGGCCGCGCCCGCCCCCCCGGCCCGTGTGCCGCAGCCGGGCGCGGGGGGCCAGGCCGGCTGCGGCCCGCCCGCTGCGGCGGTCCCGTCACCGCCATCCCGCCCCCCGCTACGCGCCGACGGAGGGTGGGGAACGCCGGGAGAGCGCCGGGAGAGCACCCGGAGAGCACCGGGAAACGCCAGCCCCAGCCCAGCCCTACCTGCTCTCGGCCGAGCGCAGCGCGCGCCGCCCGGGCCTCCCGCTCCCGCCCGCAGCCTAGGGAGCCGAGCGAGGCCCAGACCCCGCCCACTGCGGGGCAAAACCACGCCCCCTCCTACCCCTCCGCCCAATGGGCTGCCAGCACCGCCCGCCGCGCCCCGCCCCGCCCCGCGAGTCACGCCCCCGCGGCGGTCGGGCGGGACCGGGAATGCGCGGAGGGAACGGGCGCGCGCCCCGCGCACCTGCGGGATGCAGCGATGCGGCCGGCGGGGGAAACCGGGCGGAGGTGGGACGGGGTGGCATAAGCTGGAGGCCACGCGGCATCACCGGCACGTTTCAGCGCTCGGCTCAGGCGTCGGGGCTCCCCGGTTGTCTCAATAGCCAGATGGAGGAACGAAAGGAGCAGCTCCCAAGAGGGATTTTCAAAGGGTGCTCGTCCCGTGCTGTAAAATCTAACGAGGAGCTAAATCCAAAGATAGGCACTCTCTGGGAAACGCCTGCGGTGGTAAAGCCAGCTTCGCACTTGTGCCCAGGCTGCATGAAGGGAATTTGACCTGGATAAAACCTCAGCCAAGTCCTGTTATATTTTTATGCTCTACGTGGGTCACTAAATAAACATAACTGATGTTTACAATCATGTTTTTGATGTTGTTCTTCCAGTGATGATGTTAAAAGGTGTGGGGGCAGGACAAATAATAGCAATTGCAAATGGAAGTTTCCTCAAGTGAAGTGCTGGAAAGGTCAAGAGTTGTAAATTCTCTCAGCTCCCAGAGACTCCAAAGCTGAAAGGAGAGCATTGCATTGCAGTTGTGAGAGTAAACATGATACCAGATAGCTACAAAAAAGCTAGGAAATTCTTCCACTTCTTAGAATGTTCCGTACCTCGGAAAAGGCAAAGGAAAAATTGTGTTCCAGGAAAATGCAGGCCTGCTACTTTCACCTCAAGGCTATTTCGGTTCAAACTCTTTATAAAAAGACAATCATGTAAGCAAGATCAAATGAGAGCTTTGTATAGGCAGTCGATGTTTGCCTTTTTTGAGATGCTTGGTGCTCTGGGCAAAGGAAATGTTCTATTGCTGGTACTGAATAAAAGATTTTAGTGAAGAGCCTTGAACAGAAATTATTAGCAGTTCTGGAGAGAACTAGAATTTAGGAGAACTTCAACAGAGGTAAAGTACAAGCACAGGGAGAAACAGTGTTAAGTGGTGTTAAATGCAAAGTACTGAGCTGAGGGAGGTTACTGATGACATCCTGGGATATTATCCTTGGAACTGATCTTTGTTTCTTATTTTCCTTTAATGGTTTTTTGGGGAAAAAAATGCAGCAAACTGATGAGATAAAACAGCAAAAAGGAAAGAATTGCTCCTAGAAGGGAATGAACTGACATAAGACTGAGGTATGGGACCATTGTGTGGAAGTGACTGAGGAAACAAACAATGCAAGGCAGCTACATGTAGCAATGTATCTGTGTAACAGGCCATTCCCATGCACCAGCCAAACTGTTTATAGATAATAAGCCACCTGCAGTTTTGTTTTCGAGGTTCTCAGGAACTCATCAAGGCCACTAAGACAACAACAGAATGAAAGAGGGAACGAAAAGCCTGGGAGACTGCCTGGAAAAAATGCAAAACCTAGATAGGAGACACATGGCGTTATGATGACACCTTGACCAATTAGGTGTCCTGAGGGATGTGTGCCTGCCTTATGGACAGGTGACTTAGCCAGTCGAGAGACACCTGTGTGCATGGACAATGGGGCTAGAAACTTTATGTAAGCAATAAATCGGCTTCTGTGGAAATCATATTAGTTCTAGTATTCAGTTGCCCATATTGCTCTGCAGCTACACATGGAGCATCATTACCAATATGAAGCAATGGCACAAAAATCAAACACTTATCTTAGGATGTGTAACTGGAGAGTTGTGGCAGAGAAGTGAAGTGTCCGTACCAGCAGGACTGGCCATCTCCTTGAGGAATCACATATCAGTGTGAGCACTCCTCTTCAACGAGCAGCAGCTAATCCAGTGCGTCTGGAGAGGGTTTGTCAGCACAGCCAAGGAAAAGAACAGTCTATTTTAGGAGGTTACCAGAGCACAGCTTGTCTGATGCAGCAGAATGAAAGCTGAGATAGAGGATATAGTTGCCATCTGCCATAAACCACGAAAAATGGGGTGTGAATTCAAAGGTGGTGTTGAATATGAGGACAAAACTCCAGCTGCAAAGGAGACTGGATGTCATTGCCTGACAAAATCCCTGCCTGTCTGGACTTCCACCTCTGGCCCTGCAATGGAAATTTTAAAAGAATATATATTTAAACCACTTTCTGTACCTTAACACATTGTCTTTTTCAAACACTCCTACAAGCCAGGATGTGAATGAAAATAAAAAGCCTGTTCAGCCCATCCTGTCTGACTCATTTGGTGCTGCCATGGGCAACAAGGCTGCTGAACACCTGGGCAGCTCAAAACAATGGGCTGCACCAGCTCTGACCACCTTGAGAGGAAGACAGGGAAACAATACTTGTGAGCAACAAGCCTGTTTCAACTGAAATATTTCATTTCTTGTTTCTTCTTTGGGCAGAAATAGAGCATTACTAACTAGTTCATCTCCACAGATTTACGTACCAGAAGAAAGCAATCATTAAAATGGCTTAGGAAGGCATTGCAGCTTCAAGTAGAGCCACTCTGGAGCAAAGCTTAGGGCAGCAGGGAGGTTCTGACTGAGAGTGCACACACACACCGTGGTTAGAGCCATTCTCTAAGAGAAAGCCAGGAGGAATCCTGTGTTTACCTCAGTTTTCAGGGAAAGCCTGAGATGCTTTAGGTAAGGGAACCCATTGGGAACTGGAAAAGGCATAAGGCTAAATAGCTGCACTCTTTTCTGTAGCATCTTGGGATATTTTTCAGGAATACAAATTCCTGGACCTCACTTCTAGATCCAAAATCAATATTACTGCCTTCCATTAGAAAGTGCTGAAGCCCTTGCCAGCCAGTTAAATTGCTAGTCCCTCACCTGAAAGGAACTTGCTTGCCTTGAAATTGTTCCACAACCACAAACCTGCTTTCACTCATGTTAACTAATGTAACTGTTGCCAAGGCCAGAGGAACTCTCTCCCCTTAATTGTCTAGATTTGCATTACTCTGGAAATCTATGCTTAAAACTTCATGCTGTTTCACTCGGTTCTTTGTCCTAACTCTTGGCAGTCACTGTCTCACCCACTGAAACCAGCAGTGAATGTATTGGTTGGGGCAGATAGCAAGGCCCTAAAATACTGACGGAATGCCTAGCAATGAGAATCTGTGACTAACTGATCAGAACACACTTTCCAAAAATAACAGACAAATGTAAATATATCTCACAAAACTACTGCTGACACTAGTCATACAATTTTTCTTGACCCATTTGGGTTACCTGAGTGTACCAACAGCCCTGTGCAGGCAAACCCCCCAAAATTACTCTCTTTAGTTTTCTACTTATACTTCTTTCTTCATTAATTTCTTTATAAACTATTTTTGCTGGAGAGGGAAACCAGTTTACTAGCTGTTTTCAACAACATTTTTTTTACTTGTCCTTCTCCTGTTTAAAAAATCCAGATGTTTCTGCAAAACAAGTTTTTGAAAGCATTGGGGTCACATTTATTGCCTCATGCAATTAGACTGAACCACTTTAATTAGAAGTTAGAATAAAAAAAAAAATAGACAGCCAATTCTGAGTTTATCGTTGGCCCAGAATCAAGATGAATTTTGACTTTCGCTTGCATCATCACCACTAGTAAGGGCTCTGTATAGACTCACTGGTTCTGTTCAATTCTTTGCAGCTACATTCCCTTCAAACCATGATACTCCTATTCTTTACCATTGTCAACAAGTTTCCACAGGGGAAACAAAATGAAGCTTCATATGTATCTCTGCTAGTGATTACAGAAAGGAGAGAACCTACTCTATATCCTAGACTAGTGTCAGCTCTGCAAGAGAAGCTGAAATAGAAAGAGACTGTTTCTTACTTACTTAGTACTATCTAGGCCAACAATATGAACAGCTCCCTGCTTACGTTCAATTTTGCACACACAAAAGAAGAAAAGGGGCATTTCTTTGAGAGTAAAGTAGCTCTTTAAAATTGTTGTTATCACTCAAGTTCTCCATAATTCCTCAGTGAGCTCTTCTCCACAAACACAAACCCTAAATTTTTAAGACTTGGCATAATCATTTATGTGCATTACCTGTTTTATCCTCTCTTTTGTCGTATGATCATGAGATAAAGTATTTTCCTTATAATTTTTCATGAGGTAAAGCATTGGAATTTTTCTGAACCACCTCAGAAGTACAAAGGAATATATACCTACTTGGTTATAAGACTATTGGTAAGAAAAATGCAGCTGCATAAGTGTTTGGAAACAGGCACATCAAAGATCTCACAGAGCTAATAAATCCAGTGCAACATTATATAGTCATATTGCATATAAATGCAGACAGCAATGAAAGCTAGGATAAAACAGATTCCTTGTTAAAACACATTTTCTATGAGCCTGGATCTTGATTTAGTAATAAGTAAATAATAAAATGTGTATTGGTTTACTATTAATATTTAAAATAATAAATGACTGCATAATTCATAATAATAAACCAGGATTTTGCATTTTTTAACCATACATTTATTTTCTGTAGGATGTTAATGCATGGTGTGAAAATAAGTAGAACAAAAATTGAAACAAAAGTGACATGACTGATCAAAGGCAAAGGGAAAAAAAAGAATTTCCTAAATACAACCACCAACTCACAAAGAGTTAATTGTCAAAATTCCCACTGTGAACAATGGAGCTGGTGGAGCTGCTTTTTGAAAAAGAAGACCCAGAGACTTCATAGTAGAAATATTAAGCAGCTACATAGAGATGTCTCTCAAGTCACACAAAGCAGAAGAGGGGCATCAAGGCTATTTGCTTGTTCTCCTGCATTTTCCTAGACTAACTGTGGGGGGCTACAGCATCGTGACCATTAGCATGACCAGGATGAAGCAGCTGCCTAAATCTGCTCCACTTCTCCACTTTGAACACATTAGATGCATGCCCGAAGGGGAATGCAGAAAGTGTTGGGATGGTTCTGTAGAAAACACATTGTGGTGAGACACAGAAGCAGCCAGAGCTTGAGCTAAATGACTGGCCAGAAGCAGAGTCAGGAGGTTATTACCTGAGACTTCCCAGAAAAGCCTTATGAGAAATGACTATGTCATCATGAACATTAAGTGTAATGTTTGTGTTCCTGAAAATTTACTTTCGAGAAAGCATACAGAGATTTAAAAACCTTCCTGGGAATCACTGTAGTGCCTTCCTCCCTGTAAAACCAGGTAATTTTGCTGCCTCTGCTGAAAAGATAAAAAGATATGAACAATAGGGCTACAGAGAGTAACAACTTCCCATGCAGATTGCAGTCCAGCCCCGAGGAACCAATCATGTAAGCAGTTACTTTAAGCCTGAGAATGTTTCATAGGCTTCGCAGCATGTAAAGATTTTTGGGAATTGGACAAGATACACATGACCACACAGGTGGAAATTGCTGGAGAGAAGCTGTAGACTTCTAGTCAGCGTTCGACTTGGCCACTGTTGTCTGTAACCCCTGCAACACTGAGGAAGGGCCACCTTCAGTATAAAAGCTTTGTCTGGAAATTAAAAAACAAAGCCATTTATACCAGTCTGAGTAGTGAAGAGGGAAGCTGGGGATGGTTGCTGTTATGATCCTCATCCACATGCTGCCCTTCACAAATAAATACTTGAAAAAGACAAGTATCTTCTGGCTCATCCAATTCCTACTTTGGCTTCCCTAGTTTCTCTTTCAGAGTAGTATTATACCATCCTGGCCTTAGAAGTAATTCAAACAACAGGTTTTTATTTCCCTTCCCCTCCCTTTTTCAGATATGGGTCTATATTATTTTTAATTTAATAGTTGTTTTCTTTCTTACAGTTTTAGCCCATAAAGCCCTGTATTTAAGAGAACTAAGCCCTGGCAAATGAAAAAGAAGTAAAGCTAAGCAAGTCACTTCTGTGAGTTCAAATTTTATCCCAAGGCACTCAGACAAAGGAAAAAAAATGAATTTTCATTTGATTTTTAATTTTAATTTGAAAATAGACAGTTTGGATCCACTAGATTCAGATGATGTCTTAAAAAGATATGCAAAACTTATTTTCCTGAATTATTTAATTCAAATACTGTTGTTGTGCAGTTAGGATTTTCAGGTTGGGAAACTATCTGGAAGGGAAAAAAAAGTTTCAAGAATGATCACCTGAGAGGAAGGAAAAAAAACCCCAAATCTTGTTTTGAAGTCTTAGAAGGAAAAAGTAAACAGCTTGTCACTTGCAAGTAGGGGAAAATATTGAAGACTTTCAATGCAGAAGTCTTAACAGGCATTTCTGACCCATTTGATTTCCTGTCTTCTACTCTCCAGAGGGTACATCTGTGGTCAAGGTCACCTTTCTCTTAGTTAAGGAGTTTCTAATGATGCTTACGTGCCATGTTCAAATAGTTTCCCTTCAAAAAGGCTTCAAAATACAGCCTCTTCCTTTGGATCTCTGCATTCAATTGCATGTTATGTTTTTGCAGCAAGGGAAAAATGCAGGGACAGGTACCAAGTCCTTCTGCCCCTCAATATGCAGGAAAAAAAATCTGCCTTTATAAATACAACACTGGTGCTGACTGGCTGGAGCCTGCTTACCCTAATGAGCTTAAAATCTTATTTGCAGAGGACATCTGTCAAGGCAGAAGTGAGGTACGCAAGTGCTCTTAATCCATTAGCTCTAAATTCAGTCGAGCTCTCACACTCCTTTTTTTGAATCAAAGAAGAAAACCCAAGTGGGAACATACAATGGGATGGGGCACAACTTCAAGAGCAGATCCTATGCAATAAGCACATGGGATTTTAAGGCAAACAACAAAGGAAACTGACAATAAAACTGGGATCATGATGGAAAACTCCTGAGAAACAGACCAGTCTGCAGCTCAGGACAACACAGTGAGTTTGATTTTTACTTATGTTTTCCCAAGTTCTTCTGGATTTTTGATCAAAAATAAAGACGAAGAAAAGATGGGCTGCACACCGTCTCACAGTGAGACTGCTAGTTCTGCTGCAAGAAGTGGTCTTAAGGCTTTGAACAAACCCAAAAGTGTTTTGCCGATTGATTCAAGAGACAAAGGAATCCCTCTGCTGGTTAAAGGTTCATCTTGCTACAATATTGATGAATATGGGATTCAGAGGAATGACTACCTGGAAGAAGAGGAGGAGGATAGACTATCAGATCTGGACAAAAATTATAATTTGCAGGTATCTTCCAAGACTCATTCAGATTCCCAGATTTCCAGAGACAAGAAAATTGAGAGGACAGCCACAGATGCTGAAGTCATTATGTCTGAACTGATTGAGTCTCAAAAGCACATCACTGAGTCCATAGAGATCAGAAAGCAAACCTCCTGCGAATCAGAAGCATCTACTTTTATCTGGGATGACAAGAATGAAAGCAACACAAAGCAAATCCCAAAGAAAGGAAAGAAGAAAAAAACCCATCGGCTGGCAAAGCAAGGTCAACCCAACAAAAGTAAAGAAAAGTCTATTCTGGCCCCGTGCGAGGCAGAGAAGAAGGTAGACTTCCCAGAACTGCTCGTCAAGGCTCACCAGAGTGCGTACGCCTACTTACATCCCAACCTCTCCAAGTATGAAACTATTCTGCACATGGCCAACCAGGCCACCCAGACTCAGCTCTTCCTACAGCAGATGATCAGCTTCCTTGTGCTTCGCTTTGATGAAATCAACCAGCTCTTGGAAGAAATTGCCAATGATGGAGAAAATCTTCTCAGAGATGTAGGTGGGAATCTGGCATGGCCAGCGGAAAAGGACAATTTGAAGGAGCATCCTGATCTTCTGCAACAGCTACTGCAGTACACAGTCAACAAAATGCAGTTGGTGAGTGGGATGCTGGCCTCCCTCACGTCCAATGCCCTGCAGGAGACGTGCAGCTACCTGCAGTCTGCTGCAAGCAACTTGGAAGGCAAACTGAAAGCAAAGCAAAGCTTTGATGAGCACCTGCTACGGACGGTAAAGCTGCTTGAAGCCTCAACTGTGGGACCCTCTCAGTCCCACGGTGATGACAGGACTCTCTGTTCTGAGGACAGTGGCATTGGTGTGGACAATGAATCCCTCAAAGAGTTCAGTGCTCTCAGCCAGCATGGAGGACAGTCCAGTGACTCCTGTGCACACAGGCATCCATCCCGAAAGCATGCCAGAACAGCGGAGCGTGTGAATGGTGGGACAGCGTCAGTGGGCACAGCTGCATCCCACGGCTATGCTCATTTTAAAGATGTGTTTCATTCATCTGTACAAAGTAGGGAAGCAACTTCTTGTCAGGGTGGAGTAGGAGAAGGCACTTCTACCGTGCCCCAATATGCAAGCTTGAGCAAAAGCCATTCCTACAACTCCTTGCAGTCTGATTCTACTCAGGAAGGTGAACATTTCAAAATCTGTGAATCAACAGATTTTCCTTCTGATGAGGATGAGGATGATGATGAGGATGAAGAAGAGAGCACGCTGGGGGAGGATGATGACAACACAAGTTTATCAGAAATGGGAAAGGATGCTCTGCCAAGGTCCCTATCTTCACCTGCACTCACTGATAACATTCAAAGGCAGGCCATCAAAAGGACAGAGAATGCAGATACAGAAGAAATCATTTTGAAGATGAAAGATGCCATCAGTGAAAAAATCAAGTTCGTCCCAGCTAAATCCAGGCGTAAAGAATGGATAGAGGATGAGAGTGGAAGAGCAGTCCCAGCAAAAAGGCCCAGTACTGCAACAGGCAGACAGAGAAGGTTTGGGAAACAACGACGGTCCAGGTCAGAGGAGTCCCTCAGAAGCCAGGCAGAGGACCCGACTCTCCTAGAGCTTCAGAGGACTCAAAAGGAGCTCAGCAAAAGGCTGGAAACATTGTATGGAAAAGATATAGCCAGCAACCTGGAGCTTTGGAAATCAAGAACAGCACCTTATTTGCAGGATGAGCAAATTACATCTAGGTCCTGCCGAAAGCTGAAGGCAGGGCTCTCAAAAAATTTCAGCATTCTGCCTAACCAAGATAAGGTCCCTTTGTTCACATCTGATCAAAATCCTGTCCCTCTGCTTAATGAAAAGAAAGTCATGAAGCCTGTATGCGCTCCTGTGCCTACCCAGGAGACATCAGGAGGCAAAGAAAATGAGCCTCCTAGAGCACAAATATTGAGTGGCAGCAGCTGTACCCCCCGGCAGTCTGTCAAAAAACTGATTGAAACCTTCAGTCCTACTGATGATCTTGCAAAAGCCACACCTCTAAGATCCTTAGGACCAATAAAGTGCATCAGAAAATTTGGACTTCCAGTCATCCCACCCACCACTCCCTTGCAGAGAGGCCTGGCACCTTTAAATCTTAAGCATCGTATTTCACCAATAGAAGACACAAACACCAAGGATGTTTCTTCTAGCTTTCCAAATGCCTTTCTTCCTGCACCACCTGCAGAATTAAGCAAGAAGGACACAAAGGAAGAGATTGGTGAAGACACTGAGAGCCTGCCACCACCACCACCTGAAATGTTAATGGACACTTCTGAAAATTTATCTGAGCCTGAAGAAACTGCAAGAATAGAAGGAAACTCTTCAGAAGATGCCAAAAAGACCACCAAACCAGAATTGCATGCTGCTAAGAGATCACAAGTTTCCCCAAAAATGAAAGCTTCCCTTCAGTCCATTGACTTATTGCCAAGTAAAAATACCAGTGGCCTCAGTGCAGTGACTAATAAAGGGGTAAGGAATAGCAGGTCAGGGGATGAGAAACTGCACAGGTACTCTCTGGAGCTGAACCCTACCAACGTGCGCACCCCTAGCCAGGAGGAGATATTAGCAACCCAGAGGAAAGAGGCTGCGGATTTATACA
Source organism: Acrocephalus scirpaceus scirpaceus (assembly GCA_910950805.1). Taxonomy (NCBI): domain Eukaryota; kingdom Metazoa; phylum Chordata; class Aves; order Passeriformes; family Sylviidae; genus Acrocephalus; species Acrocephalus scirpaceus. Next base: position 15,317,336 of record OU383775.1, on the reverse strand, counting down.
AGCAAACCCATAAAATTATTCCTCTTCAAAATCCCAGTGGGGTTTCAAACCCACACAGCCACAGCTCAGAGAGCAAGGGGCCCAGCCCACCTGCACCTTCAGCGCCGTGCCAGAAGCACGGCTCTCCCGATGCGCTCCGGAGCAATGAGAAAGGCTCACTGTTTGCCAGGAGGGTCTCCCCAACAAGAACTGCTCCTTCTTCCCCAACTGAGAAACAGCTTTTCAGCCCCCCAGCGCATCACAGACATTCTCTGCCAGCTTTTAGCAACACGCAACCAAGCTCCCCCATCATGCAAAGGAAACCCAGTCCCCCCTCTAGCCCCAGGATGCCCAGCCCACCTTTGCAGAAGAAACTGCCCTCTCCGCCACCACAGCGAAAGCCACTCAGCCCTCCTGTGGGGCATAAGCAAAGCTCACCAGCAGCCCACCGGCTGGCAGGCTCCCCCACTCCATTCCTCACCACCCCCTCCCCACCAGCCTCCCCATCTCGCTCCTACAAGGGGCCAAGAGCTGGGCTGGATGCTGGGGATGAGCACCAGCTCTCCTCCTCCAAGAGGGGCAGCAATGTCCATTCCATATTTTGCCCTGCCACCTCTTCCTTATTCGAAGCCAGACCTCCAATGGTACCTAGCAAATGCCCTACCGAGGTGACCAGCCAGCCTGAAGCTGCATCACATTCCCAAAAGAGCAGCCTGCTGTTCCGGCAGCCTGGAGACCGGACCAGGAAGCTGCCCCTGAGCACCACCAATCCTCAGCCGTTTGTAAGGAGAAGTTTCTCTGACCGCCGACCAGGGGTCCAGCCTCATCTTCCAGCTCCTCTAACAGCTGGCAGTGAACCTGCACTTAACCAAGCAAGGTAAGGAACTTCATGCCAGAAAAGCGGACCTATAGCACGGTGTTGGCTTTCTAAACTTCTGATGGGAATTTAATGTTAAGATGTTTCCTGGAAATGTGTCCTGTTCATGTGCAGAAAAGAGGGCTGGGCAAAGATAGCACTGTAACTGGACTGGGTGATCATTGTCAGTCCCTTCCAACTGAAATAATCTGTTCTACTTTCTTGCCTCCGATTTCAGTAGACTACCAGTCTGAATGAAGGGAAGAGTTAAATTTCCATGGTTTGCTCAAACCTTACCCTTACACATAAGCTGTGACAGGCACCTTGGGGAAAATTCAGTGTTGGTTTCATGGCACAGAACACCCTTTATTTGTGTGGGGCCTAAGGGCATCCACATTCAATTCTTAAAAGCTCTGAAGTAGCCCTCAGGTTATAAACATAAATATTTATATTTATACCTGAAAAGATAGTCTTGAGCCAAGAGGAGGGGTGTTGTTCTATCATCAGCTTCTAATCCAATATAAACTGTTCATCTGAAAGCTGCGGGAGAATGTTTCAAGTCAGCTGGCAAGAATGAGAGACAGATAATATGTAGGCAAGCACCTGTGTGGACAAAATTATACGTTGGAATTTTGAGCTTCTTGTGCATGCTTTTAGACCTAGGTGCTGGTGTCAAATCTGCTGGGTCCACAGCCCAAGCCCAGTTTTCAAAGTGGAAAAGCATCCCATGGTTACTGGAGATTCACTACTCTGAAAAAGAAATCGAAATATCAACACATACCAGTTCCATGTTTGCAAAAACTGTGGCCTCTTATTTAAAAAGTGGGCTTAGCTTTAAATTTTGTTTATCACCTAGGAAAAAAAAAACATAAAACCAGCCAGGAAATAGAAGTGGTTATTTGGGAATACTCAAAGATGTGTAACAGCCTGGAAATACAGTGTTGTTATTCTAGTTTCTTAACATCTTAGGATGTGTAAGTCAATTAAGCTTTAATCTTCTCGGGTAACCTTTCCACACATGAGTAGTATTTTTGCTCTTGCCCCAGAAGAGCTGCAGTCACATGACTCATTCCCTCGAGGAGGGATAGAGATTGCAAGATCCACCCCAGCAGGATGAAATTAGACTTGTAGGTGCACAAGCACTCATGGGCACTGAAGACAGATGTCCAGGCATTCCCATCCCAAAGACAGAATAAGGACTGAGTATCCCATGCTAGCAGTAGAGGAATGTGCTGAACAAAACATGTAAAAAACATGGGGAAATGCAAACCATTTTGCATTCCCAGTTCTAATATTGCATTGTAGTCTGACATTTGAATATTTCCTAAAATTGCTCTACAGTGTTGCTGGGTTTTCTGGTTTTGTTTTTATGTATTGTGTGAAGTCAGCTTTGTCTACTCCAGTGCCTGCCAGCAGAAATAAATGTTTTCAAAAGAGCTTCTATGTAAAACCTTACAAGACAAAAGCCCCAGAAATTTTATGCATGCATTTTAAAATCATTATTATAATCGTCTATTATAAATTGCAAACTAACTTATGATTCAGTGGGGTGTATTGTCTACCATAATCTGTCAGAGTATAGTGAGTAATATAAAAAAACCTCACTGTAAATAAAATCATCCCTTTCATGAAAAAAGTCATATACCCTAGTGTTATGATCTACCAAGTATTTTGGAAGAACAAAATATATCCTGGGTCAAATTCAGCTTATCATTTATCTCAATGAACATCAACAGTAGTACTAGTCAGTTATACCAGATTTATATCAACATAAGAAAAAGGGAAATTTAGGCCATTAATTACCACACACACAGATTTAAGATGCAATACAACACAACTGTGTGTTTTCTTACACCCAAAATAGGCTGCCTGGAGTAAATTTTATGGACCTTGCATGGAAAAAAATGAATATCACAGCCAACAGGCTGATGGGCAGAGAAGAACCATTTTAGGAATTAGCACAGGAAAAAAGGTCTGAGAGCCCTTCACATCACTGCAGGTCCTCTCCTACTCAAGACTGGGGTGGTTGCTACAGCTGTGAGCACCACATCACCCTGTGCAGATGCTGAGCCTTGCTTGTTTAGCAGGTGCTTTAAGAGACAAAGCACCACACTCTGATCCATCTTTCTCCTACAAGTTCATTAAACAGCCAGGACTTTCTTTGCTTTGTAATTCATCCAGCTAACAGAGGAAAATCTCAAAATGTCTAAACCTAAACCTACACCTACAGCTCCTCATTCTAGCAATGTTTGCATCTGGTCTCAAATTCACAAGCCATTACCACTCAGCTGTCAGTCTCCTTCATTTCTTCCCTTGCTTTACCTCCTCTTTCCAAATACAACAATGACTTTTTTTTTTTGGTTGTGTGGTTGTTTTTCCTGTGTTATTTTTCTGTGTTACTAGCAACCTCATTAGTAGAAGTCAGAGGACACATAGTCAAACCTGAGATACTATCAATATTTTATAGGTAAAACATTCTGAAGATGAGGGAGTTATCCAGTTTCTCCCATGCTCACAAACTCAAGGATATAAGAGATATATCCCCCCACTTTTCCCATATCAAATTAAAACATCTATTTGCTGAGAGGTAGGTTGCCAAAGATAATCTGGCAGAGTTTGTACAAGCAAAAAGAGGCAGCTAAGTTGCCTCTCCCACACACCCCCTCTTAACAGAAAAACACACAAAAAAAGAGGTAATTTCCACCTTCTTTTGCAAGCTGGCATTGGTGGGCATTAAATGTCAGCATTGTGCACAGATTCGTCTGCCTCCTGCACACTCATTGCTCTCCTAGCAGGCAAATCCACTCTTTTTCCAATCAGGTCTTCTGCCCATCTCATGTTGTAAGGAATATCAGGACTTAAAATATTATTAACCCTAACTAGGGCTGGAGCTGGAGCTTTTGCATTTAGTCTTAGGGTACCTGACAAGAACTTCAGTTCTCAAGTCAGTACAATGTGTTCCTATTTGAACAACCTGCAGCTGGATAGACTGAGATAACTTTGCTGGTTTCTAAGCTTGGTCATTTGACAGCAATCAGCAATTACTGGCATTTCAGTAAGGCACAATGTGTACAATTCCTCTGCTCATAGAAATTCTGTTAACCTGTAACACTATTTCTGTGTATGCACCTTAACAAAAGAGTGTTTCATTGAGACTGCTCCTCTCCCAAGTGGTAGAGCAGCGAGAGAAGATAAAATGCTACTGCCTTTACATACTGTTCAATGAGAGCTTGAGAATGGATTGGGTTGACTGAATAAGGCTCAAAGCAAGTAGCCCATATGAGCCCTTCTGCAACTGGGGGATATTTGAATCTTTAATATTAAATCATGACTGGATTAATATCATGACTGGACATGTATCACAAATCTCTTCAGTTAGAAGTTCAAATCATTAAAGTCCTAGCAGCTAAGAGTGGGAACATAACAGCTTGTCTGTAGTTGAAAGTTCATTCAGTTTAGCAGTTTATATACTTAAAATACAGTAATGATTCCCAGAAAGCTCTGAAACATTTCCCCATGTTGCGCGTAAACCACATGAATTAGCTGCAGCAACACAGGACACACTTCACACACTTCAGCAGGAAGGCTCAAGGGTGTGAGATACCCATGACTAGATTCACTGCTATGATCAGTCTTGATACATAAAGTCCTTGTACCCCTAGGGAGTGCCAGAGCAACCTCAGGAACATCATTTACACTTCTTGTGTCTCAGTGGTCCTGTCACTAGAGTGAGAGTAGCAGATTTATAATAACAGAATTCCCCTCTCACAGTCATGCTGGTGTGCTCAGAAATCATTGCAACCAGGCTAAGCAGACGCACATTAGAGATAAGACCTTTCCTTTCCTTCAGCAGTCTGAAACAAGACTTTTCACTCAAATCTGCCCCTATCTGCAGGGAAACCCAGTCTCACACTGATCCCCTGTTAAACGTACAAAATGTTTTCTTTCCCAAGAGAGGTCTGGGAGGGAAGAGTACAGTGCATTTAGCATGACAAGAGTAAAGTCTGCACAGTGCACATAAAGAGCATGTGTTCAGGAGGAGATGGGGAATGACAAGGCGTCGTTCAGCATTTGTGCTTTGTGGCTTAACATGGTCTAATCAGTGCTGTTTTAAAAAGTCATGATTCATTAGCCTCTTAATCATCTTTCCTTCTGCAGCTTGGAGAAGAGCCCTAGAAAAGCAGGTGACTCTTGGAACAGCTCTGGCGTTCCTGAAACCAAAGAGTCCAACAGATCTGCCTCCCACCCCGAGCTCTACGTCGTGGGCCAGGGGCTGCAGAGGGACTGACAGCAGAAGCACTCCCAGAGGCAGAGGCATGAGCAAGGCCAGAGGCCTTGAGGTCAGAGGCCCCAGAGGGAGGAAACACTCTTACCCAAGCCTCTAAAATGCGGCTTCATCTTCTCTTGCAAGAAAACTACATGATGGCATTGCATCAAAAACCCCAAACTGGGCTCAACAATCTACTGAAATACAGCTGGCTGCTTCTCCTTTCATTCCGTGATTTTGCTCAGAGATCTACATGGAGCAAAAGAAACACTTTGTACCTGGGTGAGTCTGAGGCAAATTTGGCTGATGAAGACAGGGCCTATAGCCAAGACTTTTTTTCCTCAGTTTAGACAAAAGAGTTAAAAAACTTTTACAAATTATCATTTTTCAGCATGGTTTTTATTCAGTAGGCATCACAGTCTGTGTAAAAAGGCTGCTGTGACTTTTCCAGGAGGGAGGTAAAACCCTGAACCAATTTCAGTGTTACTGCAATTAAACATCCATGGCTTCAACAAATTCCACATTTTTACCCTAGGTGTTTATCAACATGCAAGGAGAGAATAATGTCATACACAAGTTAAAGCAACCCCTTTTGAAGGAAAAAAATTAGGGATCTTACTCCTTCAAAAAAGCTTTTGATCCTTTAAATCACCTTTGATTACCAGATAATCTTATCACCTCTAGTTTCCAGGGTACAAGGCTTAATCCTGATTAGAGTAGTTTTGCAATAGCCTGATCAAACATTATAAATCACAAGGCATCTAAGGACACATTTAGAGGTTTTGATTTGGTTTGTTTTTCTTTGAAAAAAATGCCACTATAGAGAATCCTGTTCTCCCTGAAAAAGTTGGGGGTTTTTTTCTGATTTATGCAGTTCGAGGGTATTTATTGTCATTTCAATGGATAGTCTAGACAGATTCTTGTTAATAAAAACACAAGTTACTCACAGTCAATTAATCCTAAGCTTTTACAGCATTCACTGGAATACAGTCTCAAGAATTACTAGATCTTCCTCACCTAACTAACACATCATCATGGTTAAAATGCAAGTTTTAGTTAATGTAGTTTTAGTTTCATTTGACATCTTTTCGTCTACAACTTTAGGACAGAATAAGATCTGCTAAAAAAAAAAAGACATTTGTATCATAATTTGTTAGGAATAGTTTAAATCTTTTCCTACAGTTTTCATCAAGGTGGTGTCTGGGAACTTTACCTTCACACAGCATTTTTACCCTTCCTGGCCACCTTCATGGTGGGGAAATGGAGCTTCACTTTCTCCAGTACAAGAGTTACTCTCCAGATACTGAACTCCTGAGTTTTAGTCCCTGCCTTTAACCACAAGCATCTTTCACCAAGTATAGTGCCATTTTGCACCACATACACAAGGAAACCTTAATTATTATGTTTAAAGTGAGGGTTTGAATATAGAGGAGCAACTTGCAGTGGACAGATACTTTGGATGGCCAGGGGTTTGTGAGCTTGAAGAGGCCAAGCAGCCATACTCATACAGAGGTCAACCAATCAACTATGTAATCACATCGGCAGATGCACCATCCCCTATCAAGCTGGAAAATCACCAGGGAGATACTGCAAAGCTGCAAAGTAGTGTAAACTCTGCAATTTAGTCCTCCCCCTCATCAGAAGTGTAGTCTCTCCCTCCTGGGTAAGAATGCAAATGCATTTTTGCATGCATTTTGGGTTGGTTTGTTCTGCTGGCAGTAACCACCCAGAACAGAAGAAAACCAGAAACATGACAGCAGGAAACTGGCACTTTGCATGCCTAACTGCAGCTTTGCAGAGGAAAACAGAGCAGAGTGGGAGGACAGCTTCTCCTCAGCTACTACAATCAGTTCATCTCTTTATGGCTTCATGCTGAAACTTCTCAGCACTCCTGATGGGGAATAAGAGAAAATATTTCTTCACATCCCTCAAGCCGAAGATTCTGCTACAGCAGCACATGGGACAGCACTTCCCTTCAGCAGTCAAGCTGAAAACCTCCTCCCACATGTACACTCTGGACATGGAGTCAGCCAAAGCATCTTTGCCCAAAACCAGTCTCCCTTGAAGATGTGTGCATGAGCTGGCATCCTAGCACTTCATCAGCTCTGACTGAGGCTGTGGTCATCAGGAGGCTCCTTGCAAACACAGTACCACCTAAAGACTGTAGCTGCTGAAGGATTCTGATTCTGCCCAAAGGATGCTGTAGCAAACTACTTATTGTACACAAGACACAGCTTCTGGGGGAGTGATCTGCAAGTTTGTAACTTGAACTCATGATTACATGTAGTTAAGAGATTCTCTTTAGTCCAGTAATGTACAGGACTCTTGCAAAAAATGTGTTTACCTTCAATTTGTATTGTAAGCATGAAATTGAGAGTAACTCTAGTATGCAGGAAATTATAGTTTGCCTCACCACTTTTTAAAAAAAAAATAATTTGTAGACAGATTTTTTGGTCAACAGTTTAATTTTTCACAAGTACAACATTTCTGGAATACAGTTGTTTTATAAGACCAGGCTCGATTTTAACATTTATTTTTTACTGATGTAAATAAAACAGAGGTTTTATATACAAGGTATGAGTTTTATCTCCCATATTCTGTATGAAACCAGTTTCAATCTTAGCCCAATGTTATACAATTGATGCATTCCTTAGTGCACTAACTGGTGCCCAGAACTATGAAAAGTTCATTTGCTTCCTCTTCCCCCACCCCAGCACAAGCTTGTCTTGTTTTCTATTTTGCTAGTACAATTAACAACTGGTTTGCAATTAACTTAGATTGTATTTCCATTTAGCAAATATGTCTTAGGCTACAAGATCCAGTCTGAGCACTGAGAGACCAGAGCGAAGGTCTGCTGTGCTTCTACCCCTCCCCTGCCCTGATTTAAGCCTGAGCTACCTGGCAGTCCTGTACTCAGTTCAGTAGAGCTGCTGCGTAAAATCACAGCTAACTCGCGGAGCAGTGGCTTGGTCCTAAGGGTTAAAATCAAAGTGCACTCGCTGCAGTGGAGTCAGATTGCAGAGAGATTGAGCAGGGAGTGTAGCAGAATCAGGTTTCCAGCCAGGGCTTCTTCACAGCTGTGAAAAGAGCAGCCAACAGCTCTGTGCTGCACTTTATCTGCAGACCTTTAAAAAGTTGGCAGCTGCCTGTGTTTCCAGTGACACTGCTCAAATCTCAGACCTTGAAGGGGGTTGTCATTTCATTCTCTTGGCATCCAAAGATGACTAGAACACTAAGACATCACACACACTCCAGTTTGTTTTTCCTGACTTCAAGAACTATCTCAGATACCCTGGAGGAGACTGAGGGAAGACTTCATCACAGTCTACAACTTCCTTGTGAGGGGAAGCAGAGGGGCAGGCACTGTGATCTCTTCTGTGTGGTGACCAGTGACAGGGCCCATGGGAATAGCCTGATGTGTGAACCTCAGGGAAGGCTGAGGTTGGGTATTAGGAAGAGGTTTTTCATGCAGAGGGTGGCTGGACATTGGAACAGGCCCCCCAGGGCAGTGGTCACAGCACCAAGCCTGACAGAGTTCAAGAAGTGTTTTGAGAACGCTCTCAGACACATGGTGTGAGTCTTGGAGTGTTCTGTGCAAGGCCAGAAGCTGGACTCCATGATCCTTGTGAGTCCCTATCAGTTCAGAATATTCTGTGGTCAGCAACATAGCTGAGAATGCTATGCAGGTTATCAGTAAATTCAGCATACTGCAGTGTTAGTACTGCCATACCTCTTAACATTGAAGGCATTTCATAACCATTTATGAAATTTTACCTTTAAGAGAAATAGTCTGAGAATATATCACCTTTGCTATATGTAGGGGTTTTGGTTCACCAATCTGAGTTTCCCGGCCAACGCACCAATCAATGCGATGGGTTGAGCACTGGCCAAATGCCAGGGCACCCACTAGAATTATGTACTCCTTTTCTGCAGCAAGATAGGATTAGAAGAGCAAAGCAGACTCAAAACTTTAAAGGGTATAAAGAAAACTTTATTTAAACACAACTGAAAGAAAAGAAAAAAAAATAAGAAGAATCAGAACAAAACCTTCAGTACACTTCCCCTCCCCCACCTAACCCCTCTCTCCCACTGACAACATACAGAGACAAAACCTGGGACTTAAGTCATTTCTAAAATAGTCTTTCATCAGTTCTCTCAGGGAGAGGAGGTTTTTTTGCCATGCAGTGGAGACTTCTCCACAAGAAACAGTTCTCTCGTGGCTTCAAATATCACAAATAGCAGCTGCTCAGAAATCTGCATTCATGAAGTCCCTCCCATTTCACGCAGCCTTCCCACAGCTGCATTCATGGGCTATGTCTGACTTACGGGGTACGATTTTAAGGATGAGCTGTTCAAAAGCAAAGGTTCTCTTCATCTGTCTCTGAGATCTTCCCTTCATCTCTGGGAACAGAAGTCTTCTTTCCCTCAGTGCAAAGAGTCATCATCACTCTCATCTCTGTTCAAGCTTCTCATGAGATCACAGCTACTTCAACATTTAGTTGCTTCAGCACAAATGCTTTTGGTCATGTCTACAATTTGAACACTCCATTCCCCCATGTTTGGGGTTTTTTTCCATGAATTAAAGGGATATTCTAGTGTATCACAGCCCATTACCATGGTCTTACAAAAGAATTTCAGCCTAAGACTAAGGCATCTCCTCATTCTCCTTCCATCTGGGACTCGACTCCTTCTTTACTGACCTTGGTGTCTTTATGTTGTTTCTCTATGTGTCTTCACTCTGTCCTTTTCTCTCACTCAAGAGAGGATCAATGTTCTGCAAGTTCCATCTGTGTAATATAAGAGTAAGTATCTCACCTGGGGCCTGCAGTGGTCATGAGGGCCAAAGCAGTCACAGTGATGGATTCCGGCCATGCTGGGGCTGTGCCAGGATCTCAGGGGGCCTGATCAGAATGGTAGCAGCTGCTCTGGCCATATGGCTGGTCTCCAGCCCGTACTGCATTTAATTTCAGTTGGCTTGACCATGCTGGGAGCAGGGGAAAACTGGCCCAGCAGCAGGATGTTAACAGCTGCTGGGGCCCAGCCCGGCTGGGATGGGGTCCCTTGGTCTCCCCTCCCCATGCCTGGCGGCCGCTAAGCCAGCCTGGACAGGGCCCAGTGGGCTCCCCAGGAAGGGGCCTGGCCCCTCAGCAGGGCCCACTCAGCCTGGCCACATGGAGGGGACTGGGCCAGCCTGTGACCTGTTCCCAGACTGGAAGAAAAAAAGAGACATTTCCTGGTCTTGTTCGTCTTAAAATGTGAATCCCACAGAGGCATATTCAGCTCTTTAATTGGTTTAACAGGTTGCCAGTGTTCAAACTAGCCACTGATTGGTTTTGTCAGGCATGGAGGAAAGTGCTAGCAGCTTCTCTTAGAAAAATCATTCCTGTGGGTGGCTTCTTCCCTCCTTGCCAATATCAATCAATGCAAAACCAGCACATCTTTGCAAAAAGCATATTTCACTGGAAGCAGGGAACTGTAGAACAAGAACTGTGACTTTGAAACTCCCTTTATTTAAAGGCAATTTAGCTTGAAGCATCCACCCGAGTTCATACTTTCCAGAATGGGCTCCCTTCATCCTATTAGGTTCATTAATCAAATGTACCCCTTTCCCAAATCTTTAATTGTAGCTACAAATTCCATTTCAGTCATACACCTTGCTTTGAGGAGCCTGAACACAGCATAGGCTTCAGAGAACCATAGGTTTGGAGAGGACCCAAGCTCCTTCACACTTACATGTTCTCACAGCCTGCCCGACTGGCTGAAACAACCACTACAACTGCCCATGCTCCTGCAATTCCAGAGTTCACACCATGGGATTTTTTGCATTACAGAAATCCAGCAAAAGTAGAGTCAACCAGCCTTCACTGTCAGCCTTCCTTTCCAGAAGGCCAGATTCACCAAGGGCAGGAACTTTGATGGGAACTTCCAACTTGAAGCTGCTGAAAGGGTCATCCATTCCTGTACAAGACAGTCTCTGTGAGGTCCTTCCAATTTGGCTTAGCTCTACAGCACCTTTTTGGGGAGGGTCACAAATGGTCTCACCCAATTGTGAGCGGGAAGATTTTCAATACTTTCATTGATGCAGACATGAAGGTGCCACCAGTTTTCCTGCAAGGAAAGAGAGTCTGCACTAAGCTTCATTCTCCAGACCCCTCCCTCCAGGGAGCAGAGAACTAACACCCCAAAGGCCACAGATCAGCTTGCGGGACACCTAATCTTGGTTTATGCAGAGGCAAAAGGGACAAAGGGCAAGACTGCACAGAAAGTGAGTCCTCCTTATCACCAGGCAGTTCTCTTCCCTGCAAAGAAGGGTGAATACAGTAGCAATCCCGTGCCAGGGTCACAGTTCGTGGTGAGCTGGTGCCACAGGGATCCTATGCCAGGGTCACAGTCACAGCTCAGGGTGAGCTGGTGCCACAGGGATCCCGTGCCAGGGTCAGGGTCGCAGTTTGGGATGAGCTGCTGCCACAGGGATCCCCGTGCAAGACAGCCCAAACACAAACTTGACTATCAGGCTGTGTGCCATCTCCATAGCTTTTGGGTGCATTTCTCAAATGTCTACATGCTGATGTTGCCAGGAATCAGGAATTCTCTAAGAACTAGTTGTGCATCCTAAACCTTTCCTTATTTTCTCCCTTTCCACGTCATCCTCCTCTCCAACAGCACATTTTCTTTTTGTTTGTTTCTGCTTAACCAAGGTCATTGAGATACTTGTTCTGGGACAGAAAAGCCATTAGCAGAAGTCATTTAAAGGATGAACCCAAAACCATATTTGTTTTGTTGCTGCTTTTTAAATAAATAAATAATTTCCCATAGCACAGAGGGAGGCCAAAAGCAAAACATCCATAACTCTGACACTGCACAGCATTTAACAGACACAGGTACACATCCCACACAGGCAGCTCTTATTACCCTATGAAACTTCCAAGAATCAGAACACTGAAATACTTAGGAAAAGAGGTAACAAACACTTCTTGCCCCAAGTGCTGGTGGGGTACTAAGCCCCTTTGGAAGCAGGAACATAACAAAATGAAAGAACACGAACCACCCCACCTTACGGCAGGGTGCATTTAGTACTGATGCGCTTCGGCCATCCTTAAAAGGCAAGTCACAAGTTGTTCCTGCTGCCCGATGATGCAAGGAATTTTGTGGAGCTGGTCTGGCACCCGCTGGCCATCACTGGTATTGCTCCTTACCACAGTGAGTTTATCTACTTCTGTAACTGGGAAGGCCACGGCATGGAACACAGCGAACAAAAAATCTCAGAGGCCCTGCAGTGGTGCCTGGACAGACATTAAACACACACCTATAAATGAGACACAGTAATAGCTGGGCAAATAAAACCAAAAGCTGCACCTAAAGGTTTCCATTGATTTCTATTGATTTCTTGGCTGCCTAACTGCAGAGGTTTGCACTGGGCTTCTCACAAATTTTCATCCAACCTCCGCTGCTCCAAATGAGCAGCTGTTCTGTGCTCATTCTCTTCATTGCTCCCAAACTACCAGGATTAGATTAGAAGGGAGGACCTATCCCACTTCCAGCCTCTCTAGACAAAGGAGGACACACAGCTTAGTCCTCGGCTGGCTGATACCTCGGCTTTGCAGATAAAGTTTTAAGGATTAGAAAGTGCACAGCACTGTCAGTTAGCAGCTCTCAGGTGAGGGCAATTTTTGACCAAAGAGCCCAACTGTTTGCAGCTGCCACAGCCACAGTGCCACACGGAGCAGCTGCTTGAGGGCTGAGGACAGGGTGAACTGGCTGTCCTAACCCCAAAGAAAGAGACGAGAACTCAACCCCTGCCACCAGCTGGCAGTCATTGAAACAGATTCACAGAAACAGAATCTAAATTCTAAATGGCAACTTCCCAATGCCACCATTCCCCACACCCTAACAGTGCAAACAGGATATTTTGCCTGCTCTTTCACCCCAATCCAGGGCTTCTGCTTCAACTTCTGGAAGAGCTGAACGGCAGACACAGGGAGGACTTTGCAGGACTGAAACACAGCTGGCTCCTTGCGTTACTCCACACCTCAAAAGCTCAGCAGACCAACACTCACCCAAAGAGAACACACCTCCATTCACAGCCCTCTTTTGCTTGACCCAAAACCTGCCTACAGTGACAACACCATTGCCTTAAAAACTGACCCATCAGTTCAGCCTCATTTGGTGGCTTGAGTACAGACAATGTACAGGTGTTGGCATTTATTTTTACAGCATGTCAGAACTGAAAACAGATAAAGCCCAGCTTTTTACAGTAGCAAGACTGATTTCCTGTCAGTTAAAACCCTCTGAACACTCTGAAAGCCTCCACCTGCTGCCCTTCTACCTCCAGCTCTCCAAACCAAAGAACATCTTATCCAGCTTTGTCCATGACACAATGCCCTGCACTTCCAGACAGCACTGCAGGCCCAGTGCAAGCCAAACTGTGGACAAATCAAAGGATATGACTAAAAGGGAGGGAGACAAGAAGTCTGTAACAACTGATGCTTTGCAGAACATCATAACTTTTCAGGCTGCCTTCCTCCTCCACTAGAAATCTGCTTTCTACAAGCAGCATTTCAACTTTAACCACCACCTGAAGCTACCTAAGGTCTCTCTCAACAAACACCACAGGACAGGTATTTGGTAAAAGAGATGTATATTTATTCACTTTACAAAGAGGGTGGTATTTAGTTGCAACAGCTCCATTTATAGACAAATATATTATTGTACATTATAGTGGTGAATGGCTCAAACCTTTCTTGTTTTGCTCTTAAAAACGTGTTTGTACCCTTCAGCTTCCATTAGCTAAGCAAATAGCTGTCCTTGTTCTGCCACTGAGAGATTAAAAATTCGTAAGAAAGGTATACTCTGTGCTATGTATTCACAAGCATTCACCTTCTCATTTCCCTGTGTCACTCCCCTCTCCCCACCCAACTCAACATGGTCTGTCCTCTGGGTTACCATTAAACTTATATACAGCCTCCATTAAAACAAAATTAGGAGCCAGTGATAGTTCTAATGTCCTTTTAAAGCACAAGAAAAGTCATTGATTTGTACATATAAAAGTCTTGAGTTCAAATTTGTTAAAAAAAAAAAAAGGAAAAATCCATTTTTAAGTCAAGTTGGCATTTACATATTGCCAAAGTATGGCTAAGCCAATGAAAGGAGGGAAGAAAAGAGTTTCAAGACAGAATTTAAATATTACAAAAATATCTTTTTTTTTTCCTTTTTTCTGTTTCCTTTAAAAAAAAATTAGGATGCCCACTTGCTATTTCTAACTGAAGCATGGAAAGAAAGTATAGACCAGCTGTCTTTGATCCTTGAATATTTGAAACAAATTCAATGTAAAGCTGAACCAAATTTCCCACACAAACAGCAGTGGCAGATTTATTTCACTTGAGATACAAATGTATGTCCACATGACAGGCATAATCTGACCGGGAGGTGGAGGAAATGTTTCTCTAAGTAAGCACGGGGAAGGAAGGCGAGAGAAGGCTGGCACGGTTAAACATTCTGGATTCAGAAATGCAGTGCCCCACAGGTGCCTCTGCACACAGGCTGTGCAATGCTCTGCACTCCTGATATGCAAATACAGCATCTTTCAGCAACAGGATCCAGAATCAAAGAGCTTGGTGGCCCACTTGCTCAAACCACTAAAATTACTCTTTTGTGCTGTTATTCTTCTTCACTTTCATTTTCTGGTTCCAAATCAGAATCACCATTGATTTCCTTTTCAACAGTCATGTCTTGTTCATCAGATTGCTCCTCTTTTTCTTCATCTTCATCCCAGTTTTCCTGGGGGAAAAATAAAACAGAAATGTTTGGACCTTTGTTAGTCACACCACTTCTGCTACAAGCAAATGTGAGAAGATCTGGTCCAACTCCACTTACGTCAGAGTCTTTATCTGCAATCATCTCATCATCTGAGCCTTCCTCCTCTGAGGAATCTGCAAAGAGAAAACAATCTCTCAGTCTGGGAACAGGCTTTAAAACGTCATTGTGCAAACGAAGTCCAGTCCCGCATGCTGCCAAGTCTTCAAACTGTGCTATTTCCATACCAAAACTGATTCTACCTGGAGATGAAGTAACCAACATCAGACTAAGACCAGACCACTTCCATTACCAATATACAGGGTGTAGATGCAGTAGGAAAAAAGCCAAACTGGAAGTATTCACTCACACACATGGACATCCCCTATGCTGATGTCCTGATGACTCAATCATAGCAATGCCTTCACTGTATCTACTTTAGCACAAGGGCACGTAACAGTAGAAATTTTAGGTTGCCAGGTAAGTTAAAGCAGCACACTGAACTTCCAATTCACTGATTTCTTTATTTGTGAAGCAAGGCTGGGAGGGAATTAAAGGAGATAAAAGGAACGCAAGGAAGGGAAGGCAAGGAAGGAGTAACTAACTACAAGACGTCTACATCATTAGCCACTGATTTTCCTGCCATGGACATCTCACAAAACCCCTCTATCTACAGACTGGTAGACAAGCACAGGAGCATCAGGAACAGCCATCAAGTGTAGGCTATCATGCAAGTTCAGGAGCTGAGCTACACTTAGCATACAACACTTACCATCCTCATAGACCAGCTTTGCAGTCTGATTAACCTCGGGAACATCCTGAACTGTTTGCGATGCTGCAACCTGAATGGAATTTGCAGATTAGCCTTAGATTAAATAATGTATTTCAACATTAAAAAACAACAAAACTCCTAACAATGAAATGAAATCTAAATTAAGGGTAGCACACATTAATTCACTTACAGTGCTGGCTTAACAGCCAAAAAAGTACAAATGACAAAGTAAAATCAGAGAGGCATTTGCTCTGAAGTGGTCCTCCTATTTATTCCTCTTTAAAATTCTATGGGTGAACAGACACATCTGGCAGGACAAAACAGTTCCAGTGAGCAGAGACTGACAGGACAGTCCATTAATGGCCTGCTCTGAGCTTTATCAGCATCCCTGAACAGCAGCTGCATTAAAGTGCCCAGGACAGATCACATCAGATGCAATCCCAACAGGAAGTGAAGTCTGGAAACAATCCCCCTGCACATCCCATGTTATGTAGTTGAAGCTCACCTGGGTGACAAGAATGAAGAGTCTTCCATGCAGACGGCAAAGCTTTTGCAAAGTTTTCACTCTGCTCTCCATCAACTGGTATAACATTCCCAGCTGAGGAATAAGGTCTGGCAACTTGAGAGAAGAGATCGATGGAAAAAAAAAAATGAAGCTGTTAACAAACACATCCCAAATGTTTTTGTTTTTTTAAACTACTTTTGTATTTTTGGAGCAAGCAACACTTGCTTCCATTATTCTAGACAGAAGGGAGAGCCGAGGGTTCAACAGGAAAAACCTTCAGCCTGATCAATTAACGCTTAGCCATGTTTAGAAGTACCATCTACTTTTAAAGCATGGCAGTTCCTGGACTCCTTTTCCTTTCCAGTCTCTGCCACAGGCAGAGGTGAAGCACTGTTCAGAAAGCTCTGTAAGTGGGAATTGAACATACACTGGTGTCCGAATGCAGCCTCAGCAACCTGTGCAAGTTCTGCTGCTCAGCAATCCCATAACAAATGGCAGAAAGGACTGACACTGCCCAAACATATTTTTCTTAACCCAGCAGGAGTGCTGTATCCATTACTTGTAAGGCAAGCCTGGACTTCAATCCAGAAGTTACAGAATTACTTCCTACCCTGCCAACTTTGGCACACCCTTGCCCTATAAATCTGGCCATACCCAAGACAGTCTCAATATAAGCATTACAAGAACAAAGAAAACTTAGATTCTCTAAGATCTAGTGACACAGGCTAGATTACTCTTTGGCAGTAATTTTGTTCCCTCTCACAGGTGTAACATAACTTATCTTGGTTTGACTTTGGGATGGCTATAATCATGTCAGGAATGACTGAGACAAACAATACGTTAGCAATGTGTAGTAGGTTCCACAAAAGTGGTGTAAGCATAGCTCTTTATACATTGATTTGGGCAATGCCATATGCAGAGAGCAGGAGACAGATTCCTGAAGAATTAAAATACATTTATTTAAGCATTTAAATGTAGTTTTATTTAAGAGCATTGGCATGAATGAAAAATACTTACTGTGGAAAGGTAGGATGCATGTAAGGTAAAAACAGACTTCAGCCATCGAACCATTAGTGAGGCACTGGAAAAGAGAAATAAATTATATCCAAGAGGTACTGGCTGAGAGAAACCTATTTCACATTCTAGATGCTAAATATTTCTATGGAAAGTGTTCCTCTTTAATTAAAGAGCAAGATAAGTGCTCTGTACAGATGGAAATGTAAAGTTTGGCTATCCACATGAGGTATGCAAGTTATTTGTTAGGAAAGGAAGACATTTCAGTGTGGGACTAAACTAGGCAAGCTCAGGGGTCTGCGCTTCTGAAATCTTTTAATGATGGTCTCAATGAATAAAAGATTCTTTCTTCTCCACCTACAATGAGGGAATTTATATTTAGAAAACAGAAACTCAAACTCAAACCAACCTAACCCCCAAAACTCAGCACAGCCCACCTCAACAAAACTGTCCTTATGGCAACATAACAAAATGGAGGGGAGGAAGCTGGTTCTGTTATTAAACACCACATTAAGAGATGTCTGAATACATTTGATAATTAAACAAGCTCTACACCTGAGAGTTATTTATTGATCAAGTCCATAATGTAAACATTTGGGGCCTTCAGTTACATTCTCAGGGTTACACACTCATTTCAGGTATCCTTTTCCCTTTTTAATTTCACTTCAGCCCCTCTGACAAAGCACTGCTTTAAGTGTTTAAAGTTCTTCTTTTTACCCTCAATGAGGTCAGTTTTCACCTCCAGATGCTACAGTTTAATTGCAGTTACTACAGAAATCTATCGCATACATGGTAGGAGGGACCGTAATACACACATGTGAGAAGTTTTACGTGAAATGAACTGTAGCTGAGTTGTTTCTTACCTGTATGGGTTGCCTTGCAATCTCTTTGTAAGCTAAACAGACAAAAAAACCAGTCAGCAATAAGTAACAAACATGAGTTTAAAACCCCAACATGAGATCATTTGACAGCCCCGATACTGGGGCAGAAGGTTCTCCAGGCCATTTGAGGTTTGCTAGGATTAACCACTGCCAGGCTTCAGAAAATTACACTGCTGGCTCTACCAGGCTCTACACAGGCCAGTAACTTGCAGAACCTGGGTTTCAGTATTACAAGAAAGCTGGAACTCTTAACATGTAAAATATCCACTGAAGCTTAAACCTGGCAGGAATAAGTAGTAGGAAAGCTCTTCTTTTTTATCTTTTTATCTGCTTAGTAGCACAGTTGTTACAGGGTAGACAAGTTGGGTAAACAAGTGAAGGAAGTATGAGGTAAAGGCCACTTCACACAACAAATCTCAAGCTTGGGAGAAGACAGTTACCCAAAGGTCTGACTATCCACTGAGATTATAGAGCTAAACACTCACACTTAGATTCCCTGACAAAGGTCCCAAGGAAGAAACACAGAATCTCATTACCTTAAGCCTAAGGAGGTGCTGTAAAACCAAACATGCAGCACCAGGCCTTCTGCATAATTAAATTAAGATCAGTACCATTAAAAATTTTAATCTTATTTATGGCCAGCACATTAAAATAAAAAAGGAATTGAAACATAAACTTATGTAATAGAACATCATTAACGTAACAAGAGCTACTAACCAATGCTTGGTTTAAAAAATAATGTCCAGTCAAAGCTGATTAAAGTATTTTTGTCCAAATAAAGAGTTTATTTAATATCACTGAATAAGCAGTTCAGATGCCAAATCCTTTTAAAATTACTACTAAGTAATGTTCAAAGTTTAAATACAGCAAATGGACTTTCTGATGCTTCAAATTATCATCCACGTTAGTAGTTGAAAAGAAGATGTCATGATGATTGTTTGCCATGGACTAAACAAGCTTTTGCTTAATCTCTTCCCTTTCTTTTCCCACATAATCCTTTAAGATAGTAATACATGATCTAATGCTCTTTCTAGCTTAGACAGTGACACTTGGTCCTTTGTTTAAGCTTCAGTTAGAAAAGATAGAAAGTGTATCCGGGATAAATTAAGAAAAATTTCAGTCCTCTTACAGCACCAAACCAATTTCAAAAATAAACAGACATATCCTGGAGTTTAGCAGCTAAAAAGCAAATCACATGTGGCTTGTACAACAGTATAAGAAATGCAGGTTCTCTTACCTCATGCAGCAGTGGAATGACAGCATGTATAGGCATTCTGGCTACTGTGTTCTTTACTATATTTTCTTTCCTTGTGTTAAGCACTTTCTGTTAAAATGAAAAAATATGATCAGAGAATAATTCAGCTTTAATGTGTACGAGCAATCAGCAAAATCAAAAAGTCCTGCCTGTAAACCTCTTCCTACTCCACTACTTTTGTATGCTGAGGATAATAAGCAAAAGATTTGCTAGGAAAAGGAGTTTAATTTTTCATGTCAGGTACAATTAACAAAGTAAAGGCACTCAATAAACCCATCTAAAACAATCATTGCCTCTAGCCCACCTGCCTCATGGTAGAAAAGATGCATTACAGGCACATGAAAATCTCCCTTGATATTTTGTTTGACTTCCATAAATAAATGCCTTTCACCAGCATCTGTGACAAGAAATTTCTATTCAGCATCAAATTCTTAAAAGTTCCCCGCCCCAGTACTATTATGTCCTCCTAGACCAAATGCAAAGATAAACTTTTCAAGTGAAACTTGCCATCAATTCATTTTTCAAACGGTACCTGCTTTAAAAATGTACCTCAGGAGGCTAAGCATAGATTATGCTCCTGTCCAAGCTAAAGGGAACATGGCTGCATCGGCAGCATCACTTATAAAACATCTGAACTGTGACATAACACATTTATCATAAACAAAGTGCCTCAAAGTTCAGGGACTCACTCAGAAAGCAAGGCAGGTAACAACAGAAAAGTAACACCACTACTATAATTTATAACAGCACTGCCTTGAGCAGCAAATCAGCAAAAAGCAGCTGGGAGAAACAACAGGTTGTCAACTGTTCAGCCTTCCCAGCTTTCAGGAAGGCTCCCCACCAGTCCAGTGAACAGATTAAACAGCACACACTGAGCTTGCAAGACTTACATTTAAGATTTCTGCATCATTGCTTTCCAAGCCCTGAACTAGCAGCACGGCAAAGCTGTCTGTTTGGGGAAGGCCACCCGGAGTTTTGACTTTGCTCACATCAATATCCAATGCCCCAAGGCGCTCCTCGATGCTCTCCTGCAGAGGAGAAATAAGGGCAGTGCTGTGTCAGTGAAGCTTCTCACAAACATCAGCTGAAGGCAAAGTACCTTAGAGCATTCCCGCTAATTCTGCTGGAAAAGAACACAAATTTTTGTATTCTTTCAAAGGCACTGACGGAAGATAGCATGAGAAAACAAAAGCAGATTATTAAGTTTTGGGTGAAAAGCACTGATCTATCTTAGCATAGGCAGCAACAAGTGTGTGACAAAGTTCTGCAACGTGGCAAAACCACAGGCAAGGCACAAAAGGCTTGAATGAAGGAAATGTTTTGAATAGGGGGAAGTCTCATACATAAAGATGGTATCATTAACCTTTCTTCCACAGCAAACAAAGCAAATTCAAGTTCACCTAAAGAATGTATAGCAATGATTTATGATTCTAGTTTCTCCATTCTTGCTGAGTTTTAAAGAAGAAGCCCTTTACCTCTGTCTCTCCTGGTTTCCTCTTGCTTTTCTTTTTCTCCTTTCCAGAGGCTGGAGTTTTGAGAGTTGTACTATGTCCTGGAATGCCAGGCACTAGAACTTTGGTGTCCGAGTTCACAACAGGTGTTTTCACCTAGTGCACAGATATAACCACATTTGTACAAATTGCTAGTATCTTGAGCTTTCTTCCAATTCAAAATACAGATTTTATTCTGAGACTCTCACACATACAGTAAAACCAGCCTGGCACAACCCACTTTCTTGACATAAATATTAGGTAAATCTGACATATTTAAGAGAATTAATAATCTCAAGAAACAGACAGCTAATTTTCATAACTAATTACAACAATGGTCTCTTTGGGATCACCTGTGAACCACTTTTCTTACAAGCTTTCGCTGAAACATTCACAGAACTGTTTGTATCCAACAACAAATATTTCGATGTTTGCTGCCAATAGATACCACCTATGCTAACAGTCAGCTCCATAAACCACATGCAGATTAATTTAGCATCCACTGGAAGGCAATAACTGACCAAGAAAAGCAGCACAATGTAACAGCAAAAGGTAGTCACTATTCCCTCCAATTCCAACTCTTCTAGGGATTGCTCAGACACAGAACTCAGTTGTCTGAATTAGGCTGTGACCACAGTGACAAAAAGACACCTTAGTTTATACCAAACAAGCTAAGGTATCATCTGAAATGAACACAAAGGAGATGGAATTTTGTATTTAACAACCAAATGCTCTCCTGACTTATAGAGAATGTAAGGCAGTATATCTGGCCATTTCCGGAATATCAAAAAGGCATTTTCTACTACTTCCAGGACACTTTCTTAAACCATAGCACTTCAATCCAGGCCTTTTTTTTTCGAAGTACCTCTGAAGTGATAAAAGTAAAATCTACTACACTGAGCAAAACAACTTCCAATTTCCAAAAAGTTGATTTTCTGCATCAAGAATTTAATCATAGAACACCAGTGGTGATAAAATACTATCCCCTTAGCTCACCAAACTCATCACTGACCTTCTCCCTGCACAGCATGCTCAGACAGCCAAGAGAAGTGCGTCTTCACTGGAATTCAGCAAAAAGCGAAACCAAGATGGATATCATCACTGCATGCCACAGAGGCCCTACACCTGTCCCCGCAGTTCAGTCCTGCTACCCACCAGCTCCAGAACTAAGGAATTGGCACAAAATCCTGCCTGGCTGATGGAGCACCAGATCCAGTAGAAAACTAAAGGGTCAGAAAAACAGCACTGTCTGCTCACTTCACTGGTACTCCAAGCATTTCAAATCTTCAAGGCCTTGAATACACACAATGATTAAGAACTTTACAGTCCATCTCTAAACACCCAGGGGATCCTACATGAGAGAATACAGTGCCAAGTGGCCTCGGTGGACACTGCTGCCAGGCAAGTGCCAAACTCACATTCCCAGGTCCCTGTGAGCAGGAACATGTGAAGGCCACATCAAGAAAGAGCAAAAAGGAGTTGCCCCTTAAGGTTCCACTACATTTTATTTAGACTCTAAACCAAAGTCATCCCACCTTCACCCCAAACCATTAGGGTTCAAAGAGGCTGTACAAACTGACAGACTCTAAGGGAGGACTGATCTAAGGCAGAAAAACCTCACCAGTCAGTCTTGTCTCCCAAGCACACCTGCTGAGTTACAAGAGGGCCACTGTGTGTCCTTGCACGTGTTAGGATACAGAGCAGCCAAGATCTCTTTACCCACACCTGCCTGAGTGTTACGGACATCTATAGCCCTCTCTGCAGCTCTGAACAGGTCCATCCAGAAATCCAATCTCATTTTAAGTGAGCAGTGAATGCTACCTACTTCATTTCTGAAGTAAAGCAAGAGAAGCAACAAAATCACATTTCATGTAAAGCTCACCTTTGTTAGAGCAGCATCTGTTTTAAGTGACAACACCTTCTGGATGTCCCGTACCAAACATATGTGGGATTCACTGGTGTTCAAAGACTAGGAGGACAGGAACAAAACCAGTTAATATATTTGACACTCACACCTGCGATTCATTATGTTACTGAAAGATGAGAACAAATTCCAATGGTGTAAATTGGAATGAACTTTTTTCCCTGCTCTAGAATAGCAGTTCCTTTGCATATCTGCCTTTTTTTACCAGATCTCTATGCTCACCAAGGACATTTACACAGGTAAACTGGAACTGTATCAAAACCAGCTTCAGTGGCCTAACTTAGCAACAGGTAAAATGTTAAGAAACAGTCAGCAATGACATTAATCTGTACGGCAAAAATGGAAAGAATACAAAAATGGAAGAATACAAATCATCTTTCCAAACATCTCGGGCAACAGTCACAGCTCCCAAAACAAGGGCAAGGAATATGTTTTGTATTGTTATATCATTTCAAAACAGTAAAAATAAAAATAATAAACCCAAAAATTTCTCCAAGAGAAAGCAGCATGCAGTCCACATTACAGAATCCAAACCCTCTCTGTTAAGTTTTACATACCACTTTCTCTATGATGGGCTGTAAAGTGTTTCCATACACCAGCAGCAGAGACTGCTTGTCTGTGCAAAATGCAGCTGCTAGAATAGGGACTGGTTTTGGTGTGGAGTCCCCATCATTCCCAGGTGTTGCTATCTGAATAGTACAGTTTGATGTTAAGGGTTTTTTGCAATAACTGGAAAAAAAAGAAATTAAAAAATTCCAAGATGTTTAGCTTGAACACTTCAGTATCTTGTACATCTAAGCATCTTTCATTAGCAGCAAACTCAGACATTTAACACCTTTTATGGATGGCTAAGATGAGGCACAGACACATAAAACCTGGGTTAAAGCCACAGGTAATATCGAAGTGCAACACAGTCGCCAACAAGTGAGTTCTTCAAAAATGTGTCCAGTAATCCAAGACAAAGAAGCACCTGGAACCTGGTTCACCAGCATATTCAAGAGCTTAAAGGCAGCAGCATAACAAAACTGAACCTTGCCTTGCAGTAACCCCAGGCCTTTCCCAAAGACACCCTCAAGATGAATTCTAACTTACCCATTCAAGATATGTTCAAATATATGCAACTGCCCATCTCTGCACACAACTGCTAACTTCACAGGCTGAAAGAAGGCACAGTAAGAGAGTTTCATTAGATCAAAGAAAAACTCTCCTGGAAGTTCAGGACATCAAGAGACAGTTGTAAGGCTACAATTTGAATTTTTTCAGTATTTAAGAAAATTACACTAAATCTGAAAGGAAGATCAAAGATGTAATCACTCAGGAACATTCAGTAGAAGTGCTAGAAGATTAATAAGGTAACTCACTACTGTAACCTTATCACTAGTAATATATCCTGAGTTAAACAGCTTGCACAGTAGCAGACACATGTCTAGAGGCACAGCTCTGCAAAGGCGCTGACACTGAATATGCTTAGAAGAAAGAAACTGAGATGACTGCTCTGAGAAACTAAATGACGGGGTACACCACAGAATTCTCTCCAATACATGCAGGAAGAGGGAACTGGAAATATTAGAAAAATATAGCAAGAAATACTGCTCTGCAAAATGGAATTTAAAGGCAGCAGCAAAAAAGTTTTAAATAATTATGGAAACAGTTTGTGAACATGTTTCATATTCACACATTTTTCACAAGGCAACTACTTTAAAAGACTTGTGGTTGTTAAAACTGAGACTTGGCAAATGTACACTGCTACTTTAACTCATTCAAAGCTAGTTCAATTCCAACTGCAGTTACACTGCCAGAAACACTTGAAATCAGAAAAAAACCAGGACCATACCAAACCAGATTTTTAAAAATCATTTCCTTTGTTTTTCTTTGCTGCTTCTTTGATTACTAACTTGTTCTAAATAGGAAACAACTGACATTTCCACCATTATGAACAAAATTTCCGAAAAAACCCACTGAATTTGCACTTTGAAAAGGAGCATTTCAAACTACCAGCTTCATAAATGCACCTTTCATGCTTACACCCATGAACTGGCATTTAGATCTTATCTCTGCATAACAGAACCCAAATACAAATCAAGCCTCTTTATTTAGACCCCTAAGAGGAAATTGATGTGATAAGTGAAAATGGTTGAACATGTTTGTTTACAAACTATTGCTCCTACCTCTTCTTTGACTTCTGATACAGTCAGGTCAACAAAAGTTGGTTCATCTGTTACTGTGAAAGACATCACAGCATTCTTCTCTTTCCTATCTGATCTGATCTGCCTGGAAGACACAAAAGTACACATTATTTACCACAGCACAAACAGCATCCTCTGCACCACACAAGCACTAGAAAGCCTTTAAACCACTAGTAAATGTGGTGGTATCTACCATATCCAAAAGCACCACACTGACATTTCAGTGTTCAGCTTAGAAAATGCTCTAACTTCCAAGAGCAAAGTAACTCTCAAGTGAAACTGAGCAAGAAAACTTTGAATAAACCTTACAAGAAGTGCAAAGAACAAGGAAGTTTATTACACAGTATGTTCTGACAAACACTAGTGATACAAATGGCAACTGGAAGCATGCTCAGACACAGCCAAGGAAAATCTCGTCTTCACTCAACTATCAGTGAGTCGAAACCACCATTAAAGAGATCATCACTGCATTTTTCCAGAGTGCCCCTTCCACTTTACCTTGTTTAATCACAAGCACTTGATGAGTCTATGTGCAAAACTGATCAGAGTCACAAATTATGAAAAGCTTACATACCACACACTCAATAATCGGTCGTGTATAGCTCCAGACAAGAAATAAAGTCCTGTAATTCCATCAAAGGGTTTACTTTCATTCATAGGTTTCACTGTGGTAAACATTAATGATGACACTGATGTAGCATGGCCTGTGAAATGCTAAGAGACAAAACAGAATCTTTCCATGATTGTTGTAAGCAGTCTTATGGCAAAAATCAAAACATTAGTTAACAAAGAACATTACGAAATATTCAAGCATAATTAAGTCAACAAGGACAGCTCAGTAGTTTTTAACTAGTGATCAGTTTCCTTGCATTGTCAAGGAAGCTTTTTCTGACCAACCAGATATTTATCAACATTTTAAAACTTAAATGGGGAATCAAAGGCAAATTCACTGGGACTAAATCCATGCAAAAGAAATTATGTCCACCTGTACTGCTGTTAACTGTCACAAAGCACACCCCTCTGCCTCCCCAATTTCATATTTCAACCTTTCCAATGGTACTAGATTCAATTTAATTCTCAATTTTAACAATGGACACACGTGTGCTGACACTAAATTTGGGCAACACACCACCCCCAAGGGCCCCCCAAAAATTGGTTCTTCAATCTACTTTTGCAAATATTGGTTTTGGTCATTATAGAATGCAGACATACATGATAGCTGCCATGTGCCAGCAAGCCCACAGTAACAGCACATGTGTACACACTCACCTGACAGGAGATTCAGAGACTATCCCTGTCCTGTCTGCTAGCAGGCAAGAGAACACGGCAGCATTCACGGATCAGCTAAAGCATGGCCATTTGCTCAATGTCTGAGCCCTGCTCAGGGAACAATAAGGAGTTGCTCCTATGCCTTCCAACTGTTTCAACAGCAAAACTGATAATGCCACCAGTTACATGAAGTTTAGCAAGGAAACTCGAAGGCTTTGTGGAGGGACTCATGTTAAAACCCATGCCAGCAGTAACTGATATGGTGGTGAACTGATTTCTCCTGACAGGAGAGTATCAGATAGAGACCCAGTTAAAAAGAACAGCATCCATCTTTCTCCTACAGCCTTGAGAAAGGATGCTGGCAGCATGCTCAAAAACAAAAATTTAATGTCCTCATTCAATTCTCAGCAGGGGGAAATCAGTTTAGAGTACCATCACAGCATAACTGTCCAGGAATTCCAAAACTGCTAATTGTATCCTCACACAGTGAAATGTTTTAGATGTCTGATCAGGGAACACTAGCTAGGTTGTGTCACCAATCAAAAAGGGCATTTTTTGCATCCAGTTTAACAGAAGTACAGAAGTACTTACTCTGTAGACTTCTTTGGTCTCCAAGTCCCACAGTTTTATAGTTCTACCAGCTGACAGCAACATTTTTCCATCTGGACTGATGCATAGACAGGTGACACTGCTATTGTCGCCTTTCCACTTACTAGAATTTGGAGAGTTTTTGTACAAAAATAGGAAGATGGAGAAATAGAAAAAACAGTATTCATTAGGATAATCTCAAAATCACCATGATGGAAAATTTAAAGCAAAATTTAAAAACGAGTGATTTAAACAGTCAAAAGGTCAAAGCTATTCTGCTTCTGCACTTTGCCTTCAAATTAGTTTACCAAAAAACACAACTTAAAAATATGAAGCTATTCAATACTGAACTGTTGACTTCTTTTTTAATACATGCTTATTCTGTTCCAAATTCCTCTCTAAGTTTTCTAGTTCTGAAAAACAGGGCAAGAAGAGCCATACCATTTTCAAGACTTCTCTGTTCACCAACCCATTTAAAAAGGCCTTCTCAACACTAAAATTCAGAGTTTCAAAGCCTATTCAGTTACTGGCCCTCCTCCTAAGTCTCTGAATGTCACTGACAAAAATGAACGTCACCTTAATGGTCTATGGTTCAAAGCACTACTTAAAAGTAAAAAAAAAAAAAAAAGGAAAAAAATAAAGATGTTGTCATGAAAAGACTGAAAAAGAAAAGAGATATCAATATTTCTTTAAAGAAATATTGATAATGTGTTTCTCACAGGACAAAACCACAAGGAAAGGAAAGCATTACCACAAATCTTTTACAGACAGGAAATAGCCTGCAACACACCACATTTTGATTGTAAACAGCCTTTCTGGAAATACTTCCACATAACTTTCACATGCCCAAGGAATACCTCTTCTGTTTTCTAAAACAGGGATCATTTACTGTATCAGTTTTAATAGAAGCTGAAAATTTTACAGCCCACAAACCTGAAAAACAATATTGCACCTTACACAGAGTATGACAAGATTTTGTATTCCCTTCCAAAGACAAGGTTATGACTAAGAATTTAAACCATTTATTAACATAAACCAAGAAAGTATTTTTAAACTAAGATGAGTCTAAACTAGACTGCAAAATATAAAGCATAGCAAAGATACCTTGGTTTCCGCTTTGGATACTCCTTATAAAATTTTTACAGGAAAGAGTTTTAAACAGGATCTCATAAAGGATATGTCCAGAATGCCTCTAGAGTAGTCAAGAGTATTTAAAACATGAAAAAGCTACAGAGACAAGAAGTCATCCAGAATGTTCCAGTCTACCTCTCTACACCACCTTGTCTTGCCTCTTCAGAGACTCTCTTCCCCAAAGCTTGTGCTTCTGCCAGAGGTTTCATGTGTGCTGCACACACCTCCTGAAGTGGCCCTGTGGAGTACTCCTACCAGTAGTTAAGAAAGTCAAACCTAAAGCCACATGGTTGCAATTCCCTCTCTAGAAGTCCATACCTCTACAGGAATGTCTAGAAGCCTGTAAATCAAATTTTAAAAAAATTAATACCATTTCTCTACCCCAGAAGCAACCATCCTGATTTCTCTCTGGATTACACAAATATAAATTTCCAGATCCTGACAGGTGTTAAGGAATGCAAGCATTCTCATGTGTACATTGGGTGTGAGCAATTATTGTGGGTAATTTGTTCTTTCTAGTAGGTAAAATTTTAAGAGAACTGATTTCTTCTACTCTTTCCAACTTGAGTTACCTTAGGTATGACTTGTAACATTATCACAGAAAATTTTCTGGTAAAAATCATGATGTTACACTGAACATGTAGTTTTTATCTATACACTCTAGGAATTATTTTCTGTTGCCATCTTTAAAATGAAAGAACACAATGCTCCAAATTACATTTCATAACCACAGCCGCCCACTCCATGGTCCCTGGTATGGGACAGGGGCAGAGGGAAACATCCAAGAGGTATGACAGCAAAACCTCTCACTTTCCCTGAGAAAGCAGCACAGCTGGGACCCATCTCCAGTACTTGCACATGAACACACACGTTATGAGATGCAGACAGGGTGAATGAGACATCCATGGGCAGCTTCAGAGCTTTGATTTCACCGGGCTCACAGAACAGCAGGATGCCTTGCAAGACAAAGACCTTTAGGAAGGCACTTCAGCAATGACAGGCCAGGAAGGCAAAAAGAAAAGTGTAGCATGAATGCATGGGACTTTCCTTTGAAACAGGGAAAGTGACAGAACATAAATGCACAGAAGAATAATCCAGGAACCAAGAGGGAAGGTTACACAACAAATCCACCCAGAAACTATTTCCAGGCACTGAAAGGTCAAAAAAGGTTTCTGGGCACATCCAGCATAGAATTACAAATGGCAAATCATGTCTAACCAACCTGTCTGTCTTAATGAGACAACCACCTGGGCTGATGAGTAGAGACACATTTAAGTTGACTTCAGCAACCTTTT
The DNA here is from genome assembly GCA_910950805.1 of Acrocephalus scirpaceus scirpaceus. NCBI lineage: Eukaryota > Metazoa > Chordata > Aves > Passeriformes > Sylviidae > Acrocephalus > Acrocephalus scirpaceus. The sequence goes on along the minus strand of OU383775.1, from coordinate 15,288,132 downwards.
TGACAAGGTCTTATATAGTATCCTTGCAGCCAAATTTGAGATACAGCCTTAATGGATGGTCTCTAAGGAGAGTAAGATCTGGCGGCATCACTGAGCTCAAATAATTGTGATCACTGGTATGAAGTCCAGCCGTGGCCAGTCAGTGGTGTCACTCCCTCTAAGGACATCCCAATACTGCCTAATATCCTCCATAACTGCCCTGATCTTCATTAATGATCTCAAACAGGATAGAATGCACACGTAACAACTTCACATTCAATCCCAAATTAGGGAGAACAATTGATATCCTGGAGGACAGGGCTGCTACTCAGGGGCAACTCAGCAGGCCTAAGAAGAAACAGGCTATCAGAATCGCAAAGCTGGGGAGGAAAATGTCAAGTCCTGTAGATGAGATGGAAAAATTCCAGTATATGTTGGGGACAAATAGCTATTAAGTAGCTTTGCAGAAAAGAGACTTGCAGTCCTCACAGTAAAACTGAGCACGAGCAAGCAGGGAGTCCTTGTGGCAGGGCAGCTGTGAGGTCAGCTGTGTATGATATACATTAGCCAGCGTGCTGTTAGCAGGTCAAGTAATGGAACTCCTCTGCTCTGTGCAACTCTTGCAATTGCACCTGAGCACTGCATTCAGTGGGACAGGACAAAAAAGTCACTGACACAGAGTAAACCCAGCAGAGGGCCATGAAGGCACCTCAGGGACTAGAGCACATAATGGAAGAGGGAAAGGTGAGGGAACTGGGCATGTTCAATTCTAATAGAGAAGGCTAGAGGGAGATTTTACAGCCATCTTCTGCTACTTTATATAGAATCTCAACATAATACAACTTAAGCATGCATCTCTTTCCTAGGGATACCAAAGAGGCTACTGATGATGGGCTGCCTGCAACGCCCATGCCAACCTTAATAAAACCAAGAGCACTGCAGTAGTAACAGTTCCTAACAGTGGGAAATGTCACAAAAAAAGAATCAACTTTAACAGAAGGATCAATGGGCCATCACACAGTAGGCTTTTACTGAAGAAAGGTAACCAGGGCTGTTAATAGAAATCTTGGTTTCTTCTTTAAGGTTTAAAAACAATTTGACTTTATTACAAAAAAAACCCTAAATGCCTACACCAAACATTTTGTTACTCTGCACTAAGCTCTATTTTGCTCAAAAGTACTTTTAACAGTAGGGGTCTGCTCAGACAGCCAAGTGGAAGTGTCCCCACTGCACATCAGCAGCAAGCGAAACCAACTGGGTTATCATCACAGTAAGGCCCTTTGAGTGAAGCTGGGTGCATGCAGCAGGTTTTACTGGAATGAGGTCTTCCAGTATCTGCTCAAGGATTTTTCTTCTAGAATTTAGATTTTTCAGCATTTAGTGGGACTTTTTGTCTTTCAGTGCCAACAGTCACTTTGTGGGTATGAAGCCTGGAAAGCAGAGTGCAGCATTTCCAAAACCTGCAAGAGAGAAAACACACAAAAGCAAGTGTAAAAAAATTCAAGCGAAAAGCAGCACTACTCACCACTTTACTTTGCAGGTCTGTGTGTTCCATTCCACAATGTGTTTGTCATCTGAACAGCTATACAAGCAGCAGCTGTCTTGATGCCATCTCACACAGTTTATTCTACTGTCATGACCACCATCCTACAAAAGATAACAGAGGGTTATCTGCAATAGTCTTGACGACCAAGTCTTCCCCACACCAATGTGAACAAGGTGCTCTTTTGAGAAATAAATTCCAATCATTGACATCTTGAAGAGTGTGTATGGTTTTAAAGAACACAGATGACAGTTATATAAATTATTTCATATTTTGGTACATACACGTATTTTGGCTTGGCTTACACAGCCTAGAGAAGAGGAGACATAGTCTTACAGCTTTCTCACACAGGGAAGCAGAGGGGCAGGCACTGAGCTCTTCCCTCTGGTGGACAGTGAGAACCAAAGGAAATGGCAAGAAGCTGTGTTGGGAGGGGGGGTGTTAGGGTGGATATTACGAAAAAGCTCTTCACCCACAGGGTACAGGCTCCCCAAGGAAGTGGTCACAGCCCAAGCCTGCCAGAGTTTAAGAAACATTTGGACCATGCCCTCCAGCACACGGTGATTCCTGGGGGTGTCCTGTGTAGGGCCAGCTAGAAGCCTAGAAGATAGTCCAATGTGTATGTCTCAAACACTGATAGCCAGACAGCCATGGAACTAACCAAGGACTGTTGGTAAGAACATGCTGTGAGAAAGAACAGGATGTGGCAGGAGTAGGGGGCCATGCGAAGGCAGGACAGCACTTTCCTGGTCCATCCTTGCTCTGGCTCCCAGTGATCAGGACAACATAAGTGCAGGAAAGACTCAAGAAGTGGGTCTGGGCTGCTGACAAAAGGCACTCCCAGTAAGGGGGATGAAGACCACCAAAGACCCCCCAAAGCCCTCCAGACCACTTCCAGAAAGGTCTAGAACAAATTGCACATGGTAACTAATTCACATAGAAAGTGAGAAACTTTGCTCCAGGGTGGGCAGAACTTGCCTATAAAAAGGTGCTCCCACAGAGCTTGAGTGAATGGATGACCCAGGTCACTGGACACCCCATCAGTTGGTTTGATGCTGGAATCAGGACTAGTGACTTTTTTTCTTCATTCCTTTCTTTCTCTCTCTCTTTGCTTTTGCCCTATCCCTTATTCAAAATCCACTGCTGTGCATTTATATTAGAAGACACCAATTTCCATGCCAAGTGTATAATTTACTGATACAACTTTGTAGATTTTGTGAAGCCTGTGCCTTTTGTCATTCTTTTTTGACCAGAAGCATCTACACACCTGTATGCTCCCTTCAGTTACAGAGTGGGATGCCACCAGAGAGGAGCTGGGCTTTGATTATCCCTTCCAACTGAGGATATTCTGTTTTGATGATTTTTCTAGCACTTCAGAGTTAAAAAAAAAAATTGTCTTGCCTGCTAATTTTATACACACAGCCAAACAAGGCTAACCGTATGAAATCTGCTCCAAGGAAAGAATAGCCACAGGTGTCTTGCTGAAGTCATCTAAGTGCCTCCTTCCTTAAGGCCACTCAGAGGTGAGTAGCCTTCCCTTTGTATCAGCATTCAGGAGCAGACTATCATCAGACCAGAAGACCCTTTAAGCAGTATCACTTCTCTTAACAACCAAAATCTCTGCAGCTCCAAATATAACCTTGAATTATCTATGAAAATATTTACTGCAGTCTATGTCTATGTCACTATTTGGATTGTAACAACCTGCTTGGATTATCCCCAAAGGTATTGCTGCAAATGAGCTTTGAGCAAGACAAACTACATTTCAACAAGATATTCTGCTCAGTAAATATAGTTAAAAGTAACATCTCTTCTTTTAACAGGAATAATCTTTTAATTCAATGTGAAAAACAAAGTACTCAAAAAATCTGCTGTCTTCTATGGAAAAAGAGTGTCTTCAAACAAACAACTACACATTTCAAGCATAGTTGTTCCATATAACAGAGTTGATATTCATTAGTTGCTACAACTTCAAGTTTACAAGCAGAAGTATACCCAAGTATTTCAAAAGTATTGCACAGCAGTTCATGTGTATTTATTTTGCTTGTTATGTAACCCACAACAAAAATGGAGGTGCTTGGGAGCTTGGAAAGGCAAAATTCAAGTCACTGTGTATCATTCAAAAAATATCATGTGCTAAGAGAGCTCAAGAGCTTCCACAATGGAGGTAAATTTACAGAAGAGTCCATCAGTGTGACACCTTCCCAAGAGTTGATGTGTTCTGTACCCTTCCCTCCCACAATGCCATGCAGGAACTCAGGGTATGGCAGTTCCATCAAGGATTTAACTCTCCAGCGAGGTATTTCATCATTAGTTATTTTTAATGTAAGTAGCAAATCCATGGACAGCGTTAAGATATTGCACCAACTTAGAAACCAAGATTTTTTGGCCTAAACTGACTGAAATCATCAGTGTTTGGTAGCATGTGATGAAGAGTGTGTTACTTACTAGCTTGCTCTGCAATTCTCCTTTCACTGTGCTGTACAACAAAATGCTACCAACTGCTGTACCAATAGCCAGGATATCTAACTGCTTGTCCACTTCTCCAACTTCAGACTTCCGTTTTTTCCTCTGGGGCCCATCCTGGAAAACCAAAAGAGAGAAACCATGAAATAAATCAGTCTGATTGGCTAATCTCAGTGTTAAAGCAAAGGGAAGAAAAACCTTAAGAGAAGTTTGAGACCTAGATAGCCAGCACAAACACCACTGAGACAGAAAATGAAGACTGAAGTGTACACAATCCTACAAACTCATCTTGTACCTCCACGTACAGGGTAACAAACGTGCTATGAGTCACTTGGAAACACCTGGGAGAGGCCATTTTGCTACCACCCCAACTACATGCATGTGGGAAGAAAACACATTCAAGTTTTTCACAAATTTCCTGTCCCAGAGGTAGAAGTAAAAATTAACATATTCAGAATACTTCATCTACAAAATGGAAATGCTTGATCATGATCAGTTTATTTTTTCTCAAAAGGTAATCAAAGGAGCCTTGCAAATCTGAAGCATTCATAATGCTTCTTAAAAAGAAAGTGCTACCCTATTCCACAGAGAGAAGTGACTGGGATTCAAAGGAAAGTGTTCTGCCCAAGTCCTGTTGTCTGCACCAGAGGTCCTCATATGATCAGGCAATTCATAAGTCTTCACTCTCTTGCTCTGCAAGTGCTATCAGCCACCTCAAGGAGGGAATTCACTTTGTCTCCTGTAACCAAAAACTTGAGAACGCAGATCACTGGGAAGGGGAGAAGGAATAAAACTGGTTCTTAAAAACACGAAACTAAAATAAAGAGGGCAGAAGTAGTCATATTTATTTTCATTGGGTTAATCACTAATTGCACACACACACCAAAAAAAAAAAAAAAGAAAAAACTGTTTAAGGACATGAAAAGAAAAAAATCACCAATGACACTGATTTGTTTTTAAATTAGACCTTGGTAAGTCTCCTTACATTTGTTACATCACAGCAAAGCATTCTTTCCAATTTAAAAATTACACACATGCCAATGCTTCCTCTACACATCTATTTCCACTGACAAGCAGCCTGAAGAAGCCTGAGGAGACTGACAAAATGAGAGCAACCAGTCCTGTTCAAGCTCCATGTGGTGCAGCTAATCTGTTTTACGACAGACATGACACAATGAACACAAATAATTTCTACTCAAGTCCAGAAATATGACAATCAGGATGTGGTGGTTTTCGTGACAACTAAGATATAAAAGTTTGATAGCAAAGGATAAATACTTTGGCTCTTTGAAGTCAAATTTTCTATTCCTTCTGTATTTAACAGAGCTAATACCTTCTGCAAAGAAAAGTGTTTTGATTTAGGCCAAGAAATACAAAATTGCCATTAAGATAACTTCTACATCAAAAGCACTCTTGAGAAAAGAGATTACAATTAGGCTTTTTTGCAAGTATTTGTTTAGGCTTTATCTTTCCTGGGAAAGAAAAGTATTTATAAAATATTTAAAAAACAGATTCTGAGAAACTAATCGTAATTAATTGAAACAGCTGTCTGACATGCAAAGACAAAGGCCACGGAGTGGAGATGCAAGTACAATTCATGTGTTTTCTGGTACTTTTCAATCTCTTTAAGTAGTTTTACCAATTATCCCACACACCCCTGCTGCAAAGCAAAACCAAACTTAAAAGCAGACTTTATTCTCTTCCCCATTATAAATCTTGCAACTAATTTTTTTCATCCTCCATTTCAGTTTGCTATGGCAAATTTCCTTGGAACAACTCAAAGGCACAACAGAATTCCCACAAGCACACAGTTATTTCCAAGGTCAAGAGAAAGCAAGGGCAGTGAAGGTTTCTCCAGGTTTTTTTCCACATGCATTTCTTTATTGACTACCCCTTACCAGCAATATGAGTGGAGCACTTTGTCAGAAAGTTCTGCATGAAGAAATGCCAGTGAAAAATTCAGACACCTGTTAATGTTTGAGATTATTTGAAAAAAAATACTCTAAGAACTTAAAAAAAAATGACTTAACCATGTGGGATTCACTTGTGGATCAGGGTCTTAAACAGAAGAGCACCCTGCTGTAATGGAAAGGACACAAGAAGTATCAGTTTCCTTGTGATTTGATTTCTTTTTCAGATTAGTGGAAACTCAGACTTATTTAGGAAACCTTCAACTTTGCCTGAAAAAGTACAATGTTTTAATTAGTAGAGATGGTTAAAAGAAGTTACTTGAAAAGGAACTGTGCACACATTTTTCCATAATGTTCTTCCTTGACTTGATAAGCCACTGAGACTTTCAAAACAGAAATCTGCTGCTCACATGTGAAACAAAGCACTTAGAACACTGAAATGGGGAGAAAAAGGTCTTGACAGTTGACAGTGACAGAGCAATCGCAGCTTGTTAGGAAGAGTGGAAGAAAGTGTTTTGAATGTTGGAAGTCCACTCTTGCACAAGACACCCCAAGGAGCAGTAGGTGATGAACACTGCACACAGGAAGCACTAACACTGGAAGCACATGGGCAGGGAGCATCCCAACAAGGCCACCACTGCATCAGCAATTCCAGAGTCTGCAGTTCAAAACGTGATTTCTAACATTCCCCTGTAACACATGGCCTCCATTAACATGGCAGCAGTCCAAAACATGTGGAGTTTAATTTGGCCAAACATCATTTATAGCTACCTACTGGCAGAATTCTACCCCGAACACCAGATACTAGAACTGCCTAGACAGATGTCAACTCTCCAGGAACAAAAAAAGAAAAAAGAGACTAAATAACACCAGAAAAAACACATTTAATAAAATCTTTTTGGCAAAACTATCCCAGTTTCAGCTCTACAACTCAGTCTAAGGAAAAATCAATGACTTTTAAAGGTTTTATGGCACAATTATTGCGAAAACCAGTAAGTTTCTCAGTTCCACTTTAAAAGAGACTAGCTTTCAAGCAGGGGACAGGATTCAAACTACTGAAATACTAGAAAGCACTGAGAAGTAGCGATGATTTTCATATAACCTTAAACCAGGTTAAATTCAAAGACCTGTGGGGCATAAGAGTGTCTCTCTAGAAAGTTATTTTAAAAGAAGTTTTAAAAGCCCCTTAGAAACTTCTTGTGCTTGACTTACGGTACAAAAGCAGTGCAGTATGTCTACTTTAGTTTTACTTCACACAGGACAGATTAACCCCATTTTTACATGCCACTTGCACTGAATTTAAGAGCAAAGAACCTATACAGCTTTGCAACTCATGAACAAATCCTTTTTACTTCAAAGTTACATGGCAAAAGAACAGATTCAGGCCATGCAAAACTGACTCTTCCTACTTCATTCTTCACTATGTCCTGAGAGTTTTCAAAGCTCAGGGACAGAGCTGCTCAGCTGAGCAATGCTGCACTTATTTGGGTCAATAATCTGTCTTTTAAAACACAACATTTTGAAACAGCCTTAGCAGCATTTTAAATACCTTGAATTGCTGATATACCAAATCACACTTTAAAAAGCACCACTTACTTCTTATGATAAAGGGGCTGGATTTCACTTATTTTATCCAAGTTTTGCGGTTTTTTTTCCTCAGGAAATGGTATATTCCAGCTAAAGAATTACATAAAGAGGACAAAAAGGTACCCCAGTATATACCCCAGATATTTTCAGGTTTGGTGTTCACCTGAGGTGACATTAACTAACGCTTGATCAAGGTGGAGAATATCCAAGCGCTCCTGGTGCATGCTGTGAATAAAACTACTAGACAACTCCTTGCAGGATTCCTGGACTCAATGAAGGTGAATCACAGACAGTGTATCAGCTTACATAGGAGTACTTCTAAGGGTAAGGAGGTCTGGAGAGATATTGCCTTTACCGGAAAGCGAACTGAGTGCGTGCACAGCAGCTGGCCTGTTCTGTAGCATCACCTTTTCAATTACGGCAAGACGTGCCATCAAGTAACATACCTCGCTCCTTCAAAGTAGGCTTCTTCCACGCAGATAATATGAGAGGCAAATGTTTTTCAACAGTCAGTGTTTCTGTCGAATTTTTGTTTTAAAAAACCCACAAAATTAAGCCTACAGAACCGCCTCCCCCATCGACACATGAAATTTACCCTGAGCAGCACAATCCTGGGAGGGGGAGCGGCACCCCCGGCCCTCCATCCCGGGATGCGACACACGTGAGCGCACCCCGAACCTCGGGGCCACAGGGGAACGAGACGAGACAATGCCCGAACCCCGTGGAGCCCACGGGACCCTCACTCCGCTCCCCGGCCCGGCCGGCCACATGGCGCCGGGAGGGCGGGGTGAAGCCGAGCGGGCCGCGGCCACGCGTCAGGGCTGCTCGGGTCCCCGCCATCCCCATCTCCATCCCACCCCTCACGCGTGTCTCCCCCCACCTCCCCGCGCTCCCTCCCCCACGCACCTTGCTGGGGAGCTGCCGCGCCCCCACCGGGGCCCAAGCCAGGCAAGTACAGGCGGCGCTCAGGTGGGCGGAGGGCACGTACTCGTGCTGTAGCCGGCTGCCGGCCGTGTCCCACACGCGCAGCCGCCCATCGGGCCCGGACGAGGCGAACAAGCGGCACCCGCGGGGGGAAAAGGCGCACGGAGGGGCCGCCATGGCGCGCGCTCCCCTCAGCTCTGCCCGGCCCGCCCCGCCAAGCGCATGCACCGCCCGCGTGCTCGCCCCGCGCGCCTGCGCCGCCCGCCCCGATGACGCCATATGGCGTCATCGGGGCGGGCGGCGCAGGCGCGCGGGGCGACAGTTGTGAATGTGAAGCGCGCCCCCTTTTCCCGCCTCCGGCCGCTCCATGAGAGCCTGGCGCGAGCTGCGGCGGGCAGCCGCCTCCTCTTCCTCTTCTTTTCCTGCTGACGGGAGGCCTCGGAGGCGGGCATGGGAAACTTCGCTGTCGCCGCTGGAGCGGGTGAGGCGGCTACTGCCGCCCGACGAAGCGGCGGCGGTGGCGCGATGCGCGGGGGCGGCAGCGCCGCCGCCTCGGGCTCCCCCTGAGGAGGAGAAGGAGGAAGAGGTGGTGGTGGCCGTCCCCCGTCAAGCGCTGTTTGAGGCGGCGGGTCGGCGTTCCGGCCCTTTCCGCGCCGGGGAACTGGCGCTGGCGGAGGTGCGGAGGAAGCACAACACGGCGCTGAAGCTGCTGTGCCGGCTGGCGGCGGAGGCGGTGCTGAGCAGCCCCGGCGGCGTCCTGCCCCACCGCGACATCATCGGACAGCTGCCCGGGCAGGTGCTGCGCGCGTCGGGCGGGGCGCGGCTGCTGCTGAGGCGGCCCTCCCTGGACGAGTACGTGCTGCTCATGCCGCGGGGACCCACCATCGCCTACCCCAAGGTACCGACTGGCTAGTGGCTGGGAGGTCGCTGGCCGAATCTCACCTTTAGTTTTTCGCGAATAGTAACTTGCCGTGTTTTTCTCGCTCACAGGATATAAGTGCTATATTAATGATGATGGATATCCACCCGGGAGACACCGTGTTGGAAACTGGCAGCGGGTCTGGTGCTATGAGCTTGTTTCTGTCAAGAGCAGGTGAGAACCTGGCTTTAGACAACAATTTATTTCCTTACCACAACTTGGGGTTTTTTTGCCCAGATACTTATGGTTCTCGTGGTTCTTACTATTCAGCTCATAAAAGCTTTGCTGCAGTTCACGTGTTCACGTATAGTTTGTTGATTTGAAGGAAAGGTACATCAGCACAGGGACTGTGAACCATTCTGACTGTGCTTAGAGGGCTGTAGTGTAAATGGTTACTGAAGGCCTCAAGATCACTCAACTGCAGATGGTCTTGATATGTTAGGCCCAAGTTTTAAGGTCAGCTGTTGCACCTCTGCTCCTTCTGCCTCCTAATGCTATTGCTTGGTTACTTCCGGTCATCTTTCTGGAATAAACTAGTGTTTGGGATTTTTTAGTTTCATTGGGATTTTGAAACTAGCATGGGATTATCCTCAAAGTGACCACTGCTGCTGTAGGAGCTAGAAGCTGATGAAACAGAAGAAAAACATCAATGCTTCTCTTTCTGTTTAGAGAAAGGGAAAGTAAGAGTCATTAGCTTTCCCCATCTTGCCCTGCAGGCATACTCAGAACCCAAAGAGATAGAATGAATGCCTGCTACTGGCTAAGGCAAAAGCTAGCTCTTGCTAAATACAGCAACTGATTTTTCTGCCTTGGGTATTCAGCTATTTCATACAAGCACACCTGAATTATTCCTCTCATTTTTCAGTCTTGTCCAACAGTTTTTTTTCTAATCACTTTAATTTAGCTGTAAATGGGCCGAGTTGGCAAAATCATTTGTATTACCAGACTGTTAGCTCTATCCAGAGATAGAGCTATCTATCAAGAAGAGTGCAGTTGTGCGCCAGATCAGTTCTATTTTGAGGAGTGGGAAAAAGGTATTCAATTGCATTGCTATTTTCAAATTTATTGAATTTAAACCAGCACCAAATACAGCCAGTTTTAGTCACAGCTGAACACGCTTCTGCTGACACAGAAATAAATAGATTTGGTTTGTTGTTTCCTAACAACAATGGCTGCTCTTGCCACCATTAAATATGCACCAGCGATACCCAACAAGGAAAACAGCTGCTACGTGGGTAAATGCTGGAATTCAAATCTAGTGGACACCTTACCAGTGTCCCTGGAATTATTTAATTTCCAAAATTCTTATTGATTTAATAGATTTCATTCATGTCCTAATTGTTATTCATTTTATATTTTCTTTTCTGTTGTTTCTTAATCATTCCCAGAAACTACTAACATGAAACAGGATAAAGTTAAGAGAGTGGTGTTTGTCATGGCTTTAAGATCGTTGAGAACTGCAAAAGATGATATATGCAAACTTGACATACTATAGCTTCACACTAATGAAGTTTTACCTAGATATTTCACCTTGTTCTATTTTTAAAAAAGCAGTTTGAAAAAGTAGGAATTACTTTGAATGAGTGGGGGTAAGACTGACCCCCCCCAGTGTGAAGAATTTTATTTTTCTAATGTTTCTAAACTGATAATCTGAAGTAACAAGGAGTTGGCACTGTGACTCTACAACTGCTTCAGGTGATCAAGGCAATATGCCAAAACCTTCCCTTTCTTACAAGCTGGTTCTGGCCTTTGTCTGATGCAAGGTGAGCTGGATCAAGGAGCAACTGTTGGGAAATCCATCCCTTCTTTTACTCAGTTGTCTGAATGGATTCGCAGTGGGATCACATAGGTGAGGGAAGGAGCCTGGTGACTTCCAACTGAAATGGCTTAGAAGGGCACAGAACTGACCCAGGAGCTGCTGCTTCCTGAAAGCTGCCTCCACCCATTTCAAAGTAGCAAGGAGAAAGACTTGAGCGGTGGGATAGGCTTGATGAATGGGACTAATACAAGTATGGAATAATACAGAAGTGCACTGCTGTCTGCCTGCACAGCCTGCAAATGCTTCCTTTATGAGAAACGGTGTACATTGGACTCGTGGTAAATTTCAGAATAGTAAATTTAGATTTAATAATTTATTACTGTAGCAGACAGTAGCAGGAAAATTACACAAATCTGGGTAAATCAAAGAGTACACTGGAAAGCTTGTCTATGGGGCTGAGATCAGTGAGCAGGTTTCTTTAGCCTGTAAGCTGTGAGCACTGGTGCAGCGTTCTCAGCTGGTACCTATGGTTGCTCTAGCAGAAGGATTTAGCAGGGGCCACAGATGCTCAACTTGTCTTCTGCTGCAGGAGTGACTTCAGGAGAACATCTCAGGAACAGTCTGTGCTACTATAACTACACTTTATTTTGTCTCTGCATTGATAATTTTTGTCTGTGAAAGAACTAACACAGCACTTTTCCTGCATGTTTGTTTTCAATGTAAAGAAAAAACATAGATTGCCATTGATTGTTTCCTAAAGCGGAGATGGAAAGGTGTACTTATGTTATAGACTACGGGTTTTGGTTTTGTTTTGTTGGATTTTTTTCCCCAAGTCTTTATAACATCAATGTAAAGTGGTGAGTGGAGTGTCTTCTGTTTGTTTTCAGTTGGGCCCAAAGGACGTGTTCTAAGTTACGAAATCAGAGATGATCATCATAGTTTAGCTAAGAAGAATTACCGGCACTGGCGTTCTGCATGGGAAATAGGACACATGGACGAGTGGCCAGATAACGTGGAGTTCATTCTTAAAGACATTTCAACAGCTGCTGCAGATATGAAATCTGTAACACTTGATGCAGTGAGTGAATCCAAACAACTCCCCTATTTAACATGCGTGTCTTTTCTCCATAAATGAAAACCTCTAGTGCTCGCTCTCGCAACAGGATTCCCATATCTAGTGTAACATGAGAAATAACAATCCAGTCTTCAGCAGTGAAAGAAACATTGTAATTTTTTGTTAGATACAAATATTTTCAAGGTTTCAGTTACAGGTTGCCAAATGAAAGAGTGATAAAGCTATACTATAGAAATATTGCAATTAATTACTGCTGTCTTGTAAGCAAAGACCAACTCACTTTCATGTATTTTTGAGAAACTGATATTTTTATGAGATACATATATCAAGCATTAAATTTCAGAAGAAATACATAACCTTATTAAATATGTAACTATGTGACCACTTTGCTATCAGCTATATAGAATGCACAATGTAACTAAACCATAATTTAGAGAATGCTATGGCTTGCTCTCCTGTCTTGCTTCTTTGTATCCAGATTTCCTAGAAGGAGTCAGGCTGGGGAAAATAGCATGATGTTAACCACTCATGCCTGCAAAGTGGATAAACTGCTTACAACTACCTACTTACTAAATGAATTAAACAAATAGCAATTTTTAAAATGGTGCAAGCAAATATAATGCATAGCATAAAAATACCATTTCAAAAAATATTTTGAGTTACAGTCCTGCAGGAAGGATCAGATATTACATATCCCATTGTTCTACAGTCTGAATAGCTTCCTAGCAGAAGATGGATAAACTGCCAAAGATAAGTTTTTTTAATCTTGAAACTGACAGCAAGTTAGATGTTGTGACCATAATGTGCTCTTTTTTATGCATTTAAACAATCTTTTTTTCACATTTGAGAAATAGGTATTCAAATATGTTAGTAAATACAGTCTTCTAAAAGTTTTTATTACTGTCAGGATTATGGGATTTAATTACTAGGAGGCTTAACTTCCTACAGACGTACTTAGTTGGTCAAATGCTACTTGCTGTTTTAATAGAAATTCATTTGGAAGCAGAGAAGACTTCATTCTGTGTAAGTGTGCACCTCAGGTTTTGAGAGGCAGTAATAAAACTGGTTGATGATTACATACTGCTGTTGTATGCATCCCTTTTCCATAACCTTTCTTTTTCCCCCAGCATTGTTGAATGTTACGTTGACACATGTACATATGTTTTCCCAGTAATATGTCTTTCTTTTGCAGGTAGTTCTGGATATGCTGAACCCTCAGTGTGCTCTGCCTGTTGTACACCCAAGCCTGAAACAAGGTGGGGTGTGTGCTGTGTACTTAGCAAAGTAAGTATTCATTTCTGCCACCTTTATTCAGGCATTACCTGGCCTCGGTACAAAACCAAGCATCTTCTGAAATACACATCCAGCATTAATGAAATGGTTAACAAAGTTGGGTTTTTTCCCCACATAACTTTCTTTGGGAGTTGTACTCAGTATAAATTACACTTGGCCACTTTGGCTTCTACTTGGGGAATATTCTTATTCTAGTCAGTGAAGTTTGGGCTTTATGGCATCCTCAAAGTAACTGCAGTGTTCTCCAGTGGAATAGTCAGGTTGCTCCTTTACCCTAAAACTGAAGGACTTCTGTAACCTCAAAGGTAAAGAATGTGCCGAAGTCAGCAGAACTGAGATTTTGTGATTTGAGTTTTCAAAACACTACCATATGCTTTGCATTTCTTCAAAAGCATCACACAGGTTATTGACCTTTTAGACACAATACGGAGCTGCAAGCTTCCTTTTTTGTGTGAAAGGATAATTGAGGTAACTCACAGAAGCTGGTCAGTACTCCCTGCTAAACTCAAGCACTGCAAATCAAACCAAATGGTGGAAACTCAAGAAGATATTGAAGAACCACCTCAAAATGAATACGAAGAAATCCATATTCAGGATCAAGCAGTTCTTAAAGAAAGCAAATACAATGGTAAGAACTTTACTGCTGATGAGATACCCTATTACTGCACTTTGATAATCCAGTGTAGGAAGAGGCAGTGTTTCTTCTTAGGTCAGGTGAGAATAGGCAAGGTTTTGGACAGCCTAGACCTTGTCAGGTTTAAAAGAGAATATTAATTGTTATTTAAGTTTTAATATCCTATTAAAAATCTGGGCTAAATAGAAAATAAATTTCTATCTGCAGTAAAGAATGACTGCCCTTCTAATACTATTTTCGAGTTTTTCTTTTTTAAGAAAATTCAGTTCTTTATACTCATCCCTTAGCTGCTTTAGAGGCCCTGATGGCCTTAAGGATTCCTTAGGAAAAACGGTGGCCAGTGTGCTCTGTTTTAAAATTATGCTGTTCTGGCAAATCAAAAATGCTGCCATATATATATATTTGTATGACAGATGTAAATAAATATACAGTATAACTCTGCAAAAATCAAAGTTCTGAATATACTGATAGGTGACAACAAAAAAAAGAAAACATATCAGGGAAAAATATTACATACACGTTATCTATTCTAGTCTGCATGTAGGTCTTAAACTTGTGGGAACAATGTGAAAAAAAAATGTCCTTCTCACAGAATCACTCAGTGATGCTGCTGAAACAAACTGCTCTGTGCCTTACATTGCCCGACCATCCCACTGGCAGGAAGCTCATTCAGGTGAGACACTTGGAAAAAGTTTATCTTAAATGTTTAGTGGTATTTTATTTCAAAGAAACCTACTTTTTTTTTTTTTGTACTAGTAATTGGTATGTTCCTGTATCATGAAACCATAAAATTTACAATAATAAAATAATCATTGTATATTGAAATACTAAACTAGTAACTTTTGTTTTTAATTAGCATTCCTTACCAAGCTGAGAAAATTTCGACCACTGCTTTCTTGATGCTGCTGCCGCCTCCTTAGCTGCTAATTTGAATATTGTATCAGAATAAAATAAAACATAACAAAGTAGATGCTACATTTTGCAAGTTGTGTAACTTTTAAGTAATGACTGCTCTGATTTCTACCTCACATCAAGTTTGAAACACCAACTATTATTCCACTATGTAAATGGAAAAATTTGAAGTGAATCATCACATCTGGTGTTGTGATGCAGCCTAGAATGTTCTGCAAATCACAGTATCTGTTTCTGTCTTATCAGATGCATTTTATTCTCCATTGCTTGTAAACCAGTCCATAGATTTATCTTGATTCAGGGTGCTGCATGGTTGTGTTTTGCTGGACAGGCTCTGGCAGTCTACCAGAAATAAAGAGAAAAAAAATTTAGTAAGAAAATAGGGGATCAAAGGTTGCCCTTTGAAAGGAATACTTTGCTGGCTTCCGACTGGTGACTATGGGTTTCTTTAAGAAAAAAGTTCTTAAAGCATAACTTTAGGAGATACTAAAATTCACTGAATGTATTCACTTAATAAAGCTGTGCTTATTTCAGAATCCAAACAATTGTTGACAGGCACAGCTGTGGTTCCCTTCCAGTGCTCATGCTGCAAATTGCCTGGTTATTTGTGAACTTCATTTCATATAAAGTATTCTCAAACAGTTGGAGGAAACAGTTTTTTCTGATCCTTGTCAAGAGATGAGAAGTAAAATCTCAAGTAAAAACAGACTTAGAATTAGGTCATTTTGGGTCTCACCTGAGCAAGTGGTGATGTTTAACACATTAAATTAAAAAGTTATGTTTTGTAAACATCTGACTTGCTTTGTATCTCAGGAAATACTCAAATGGCAAATTTTTCAAATTAAGGGATTTTTTGGGAATCACATTTGTACTGAAGCTGTCAAAAACAGTAACAATCTTACTGTAATAGTTAAAATGTGGATATTAGTGAGAACATATGCAAATAAAATATACAGAGCTATAAATAACTACCTTTGTATTAGGTAAGTATATTAGGATCTCTGTACCGTTTAAAGTACATTAGAGTATCTTTGCAGGGCTGAGGCCTTATCCAGATGCACCAGGAAGTTTACATCTCCGGTTTCACTTTTAATAATATATTTAAAAATGGGTTTGCCCCACAACTGCTGTATGTAATGGAGGGCCCTAATGCAGAGGCTGAGGATGCTGTTGTGAGTAAATTAATGGGCTGAGATTCAATTACGTAAATGATTTTCACATAAACTCTTGTTTTCTACTCATATACCAGTATTAAAACAGTCTTGTATAAATTGTCAACAAATGAAATGCACTTAGAGGAAAATGGGAACTGTGATTTAACATATGTCCAAACTGATACACACCAACTGAGCATCCTGCCCTTTCTCAAAACATGCTCTCAGCAAGAGCACTTGAACTCACTTTATACACACCAGTATTTTTATTGTTCCAGCCAATCATAAGCATTTAAAACAGGACTCTCAATTTCAATTATAATGCAAGAGTAGTTATAAATGCCTAAATAGACTGGAATGCAACACAAAATCTAGCGTAGTAGATGAAAGTACATGAAGAGACTCCATGTAAAGCAATTGGTACTTCCAGGAATTCAAGATACAATATGTGAAAATGAAAATTAATCTGTGAGGGTAAAAGCACAGTTCTGCCAAGATAACTGCATGTGTAATAGGGGAGGACAGAGCAGTCCCTGCAGAACTCTTAAGGCAAATATGGCCCCAGTTTCCCTAAACTAATGGAAAATTATTCACAATATTAAACCATACCTTGGGCTTTATAAGGAGGAGAGTCGATGAGCATTTTTTCAGTTGAAAAGGTGTCCTTTGATTTCTGGGATGAATGTAGTTCTATCATCTCCAAAGTGTCAGTAGATGAGGAGGAAGATGATAATCCAAGTCGTACAAATCGGCCTTTCTTTCCGCAGAGCAGGCAGTCTGTAGGAGTAGCACTGGGTCCTCGGGGCAGCTGTGCTTCATCATCGTAATTCCTCAGAGCTCCACTGTGGTGCACAGAGCGCTCTCGCTGCCAGATGTAATGTGTTGGAGCAATGGCCATCACCTATGGGATCAGAAAGAGTAAAAACAATGGGAAAACAAAAGGCTGAAAACAACTTCGTGTATGGCAGGGAATTAACATAGTGGAAATGGGTATCATCTCTTATCTGTCTCATACTGTCCCACTGGAAAGTTTGCTCCCTTTGGCAGCAGTAAATAATCCCAATACCAGTCAGGTGTGGAAACATCCCAGCTTCCAGCCCTGTATGTTCACATGAGTCATCACAAACACCAGCTCATGCTCGGGCTGTTGGAGACAAGATGGTGTCTTTGGCCAGCTACTAAACATCAACTGAGTGTTCATCATCCCTGAAATAACAATGGTGGGAATCTGGGAGGGTATGCAAGGAAAAGCATCCTGCACTCGCCTTGTTCCTTTGTGCTTTTCCCATAGCATGTAATCCCATGCCCAGAAATGGGCCCCTAGAGTAAAAGAGCTTTTCCACCATCTGGAAGTAAACATAGAGCATGACAAGCGTTTTTCCAGATACACACTTCACTGAAAAATTGAGGAATATATTTTTTCTTTATAAATTGTAAAGCAAACAAAATTATTTCTAAGTGGATTAAGTGAAACGAAGGTAGATTTTAAATAAAAAATATTTGCATGAAGCAGATTCTAGCCAATAGAAACTTCACTTTTAACAGTAGTGCAATATAAAATATTCTAGTTTACTTTAAAAACAGAGCTTCAAACAACGTATTTTAAATGGAGAAAGAAAAAATGGTCTATAAATAGACCGTTACACTTTAGCATCTTTTCTTTCCCTCAAAAAACAGAGATACTGTTTTTTGGAATGTCTGTTTACTATAGGGAAGAAACTGTACAAAGTTAAATTGCTAGCTGATGTTAATTGTTGTGATTTCAGCATCTACAATATGAAATCTTCCTCCCTACCTCTTCACAGCAGCGTCTGCTTACAATAGCCCTGTAGTCAATTCTACTCCACAGTTGATCTCTTAACTTTAAGAAATCAGGGAAGAGCTTTCTCCAGGCTTTGCCCAAAGCCCATGGGAAAATGTCATACTTTGCTTCTTCATTGTCTTCTTCAACTGTGTTTGCCAGATACCTTCAAATATATATATATATGTTTATGCTGGTAAATATTTTTCAATCTTAAACCACTATATTAAAATGATTTCTAACAAAAAATAACAGACATATTGCAGTGGTTCTTTTTACTAGTATTATGAGGAAGAAACACTAAACAAAGTACAGCCTTCTCTCTGAAATACAGTATTTTCTTATTAGTTCCCTATGCATTCTTTGGGTAAAAAATCCCAAGCTTTTATAAAAATTGTTTCACCCTAGAGTTTCCTAAATTAGCAGATCAGCAAGAACTAACACATCCTGACATCCTTCTCCAAGCTGGCAAGATACCCTTGAACTAAAATGAACAGTTTCTGATTGATTCTTTAAATAAGGCTTAAAACTATCCTGTGAAATCTTAAACTTTATATTTTTTACTTTATGGATTTTAGCTATTCTTGGAAATTTATATTGCTCAAATTAGGAACAAAACAACTAAATACAGGTCTACCTTTCTACCTAAATGATTTTTTTAAAGTCTCTGTTCTTCCCTTTGTTCACTTTCAGTTTTGGATTGTCTTCTCGGACAACAGAAAAATGTTTACTTCCTCTGAATGCACCTGATACTAAACTCCTGTAAATCACACTTGAAAAAATTAGGACTTTTAGTCTCCTCCCCAGTTTTCTCACTTGCTCCTAACCCCAGTATTCTCTCTAGTTCCAGTCTCACCAGACCCCTTGTTGCCTTCTAATCCTTTCACTGTTCTGGCCTGGCTTTTCCCCCTTCAGTGGAGTCAGAGGTCTCCCTCCTCTGTGCTCTGTGGATGTCACCTACAGTACCAATGACAGGAGAAAGAACAGCCACCTTTGCCCCTGCACTAGTGTGCAAATCAGAGCATCTGAGAATTGATGTTACCAAAAAAGATGACCTGAGCACCGTAACACTGTGAAAGAAAATGCAGAATCCTCTGCAGGTATAGCCAAATACAGAGGGTTATGCAGGGTAAAGATGGATTACTGATTCCACCACTGTTTCAAAGTATAGGCATTTTACAGCTGTTCAAAAAAGTTCTCAGAAATTCTCTAGTTTAGCATGAATGGTAAAAACCAATTAGTGATCTTCTTTAAAACTGACAGCCAGATTGGCCAATTGGAACAAGTGTACACCTCTGGGACACATGGCTTAAATTCAGGAGGACTTTGGGAGGCCGCACTCTTTCTCTCCCAGCCTGGCAGGAGGTAACATCCTTGTAGCAGCCGTGGTGGGCCGGACCAGGCCCTACTGACTACCAGGCTTGTGGGGCCAGGCCACGGCCAGGCCCGGTGGCAGCGTGGGAGGGGAGGAAAAAAAAAAAAGCCCCAACTATTAACAACTAGCGAGTATTAAACTCGCCCCTGGCTCACGGCCCCAGGGCCAGGGGGAGATGTTCCCTCCCTCTTTCCGGGCCCCTGAGAGCATCTCCCAGTTTGGGCCACGCCAGCAGAGACCAAGGGGTGGAGGGGGAAGGCATCCATCAGTCTACTTAGTTTCTAGGCCTTCCCCACCGCCATCTGCAGGCCGGGGCAGGAATGTTAACTCTTTCCTGACACAGATTGAGACTTTTTAAAACTCCAACCCTTCTCAGAGAGAAAAGGCTAAATTAGAGATACGCACAGAGACAATATGAAGATACCAAAGTCAGTAAAAGAAGAGTGCCTTCTTAAGTGGAAGAGATGACAAGTTGACTTGGTTTTAGGCTGAAAAACCTCCTATGAGTTGTGGTAACAGACTGTAATATGAATATGCTAGAATATTCCTTTAAATCATAGACAATATATATTGGAGAGAAGCTT
This sequence comes from Acrocephalus scirpaceus scirpaceus, assembly GCA_910950805.1. Lineage (NCBI taxonomy): Eukaryota > Metazoa > Chordata > Aves > Passeriformes > Sylviidae > Acrocephalus > Acrocephalus scirpaceus. The sequence goes on along the minus strand of OU383775.1, from coordinate 15,268,217 downwards.
TGTGGATTTTAAGTGAAGGTTATCTGTGATTTACTGAGTGAGTATTGAATTAGAAACTGTAATCTGGTGATCCTATAAGATGTTTGAACAGAGAGAGATGAGAAGAAGCCCTCTGCTGACCATGAAGAAGTGAGAAGATATCTCTGTTCCTTTGGATGAGAAATCCTTTGCTTGTGGAGTTGTGCATCTTTAAAAAAGGTGAAACCCCAGTGTGAATCCACAGCCCATATGTAGCCATTGGAAAGGCTACGTGATTGGGAGGACTACAACAGCAGAAGTTCTGGGTGGGCTGCTTTAGTAGGAGTTAGCAGCCACAGACTGTTCCTCTTGTAGAAAGTTACCAGAACAAATCAAGAGAGACTTCTCTCTCTCAAAGACTGAATGAAAGACTTTTATAAGTGGTACTGATCTGAAGCTCTGAGTTTTGCCTCTTTAAATTGTTTGTGAGAAAGTTAACATTTTGTGGTGGGAGAAGCGATTGTTTCATTTAGAAAGTTTCATTTTTTAGAAGTTTCATTTAGAAATTAGAAGTTTCATTTTTTTTTTTCTTTTCTCTTTTGTGCATTAATAAGTCTATCTGGTTTGGGTTTTTTTTATCTGTAAGTTAGACCTGTTTTGCCTTCTTTCCTCATAATCATATTTCACAGCAGAAAAATGTTTAGACCACTACACTAAATTTAGCAAACAAAATTTGGTGAATGTGAAACCACTATATCTAGCAATGATTTTACAATTGATTTAAATCATGCTGACAGAAACTTTAAAAACAAGTTATTCCTGAGATGCCTGTCATGGTGAAATGTTTTTATACAAATGCCTTAAAGGCTGGCAAAGGTAGGAAATAGGGCTTTATATGAGCACCTGTGAGCCACATATATGTTACTGGGTATTGTCCTGCATATATTTCTTGTAATGCTTTAAAAAGCTCCCAAATTCAGTTTGGTAGGCAGAATGCCACTGTGTGTATAATTACACCAATGCAAGCAACCCCTGTCTGCTGCTCAAGCTTGTTCCATCACAGGAAGAATGGTGAATTTGCACTATTTATGTACAGTATGTAGGTTATCATAGAACCACAGAATGGTTTGGGTTGGAAGGGACTTTAAAGACCACTAAGTTCCAGCCCCTCTGCCATTCCCTAGGGATGCCACCCCCTAGATCAGGTTGTTTATATACTGCCTCAAGGAAGTCTCATCACATATTATAATTATCAGTATCATAAATAAATAATGCAAAGTTTATCCTAATAAAACCAGATAATTTTAAAGTACTTACAGAGCCACAAAGAAATTGATTCTGGTATGCTCACTTGGTGTGAAGTTAGCTCTCTTGAAATAAACGAAAGTCATTGCCAAGAGATACTGTTTTAAAACGTAAAATGAAGTATCAATGTGTTATATAGGTATAGTATTTCCTAAAATGATTCACATATCTTGCACCGAGATATTTTCATCATTTTTAACAATGAGGAAAGCATGAATTAAGTTTCCTCAAACTTCCATGTGAAACCATTAGAAAAAGATGATGTTCTGTATTTGCATGGAAATATCAAGTAATTAAGGGCAGATTTCTCACTCAATGTATGTTTATTAACTAAGAAGGAAATACACTTACTTTGTCTGCAATTTCACAGCAACAGTCCATCCAAAGGAAGTCTTGGATTAGATCATCATCTGTAACAAGAGAAAGCTGTAGCATTTCAAACACCAAAACTGTTTATGTTAGAAGGTATTTATAAATAAATAATAGATGGTCTTTCGTTAAACCAAATAAAAGAAAATATGCTAGACCCACCAGTAGGGAACAGAGAAATTGAGGGAGGAGGAGAGGTCAGGTGTGAAAAAAGCTTACATGGCAAAAGAAAACAAATGCTACCAGAAAGGCAAGGTGAAAAATCTGATGACTGCATTTCATTCATTCTCAGTAACAGCAGGTAAAAGTGAAAAATGACCAGTATTTTTTTTCTATTTGCATAATTTCTTCCTGTATTACATGCCTCCAGGTGATAGCACACCATTATTTCAGAGGAACTACAGACTGCTGAGATCCTGCACCTTGATTACCTGGCAGCTTTTATAGAGCAATACTTGCTTATTTTTGGTCAGTGCTTCATTGTCCATGGTCATGTACCGTAATTACCACAAACTCTCTCTCATTCACTTCTGTATTTAAGGGTCAAATAAAAACCAGCTGTAGTCTTCCACTATTACTTAATGTCTTTGCTAAATTAAATAAATATAAAACTTTATATGAAAGAGACACAAACAAAGAAAAGATGCTCCTTAGATCAACTTCCCATTCCACTTCTCCCTCCAGAAGTTTATTCCCACAGTAAATAACACATTTAAGAGACAAGGAGTCCTTTTTTAAGCCTCGTGTAAAACAAGATGCACATTGTTTTACATGTATTTGTTGAAAAATAAGAGAAAATAGGAAGGAAAATTATCATAAAAAGTAGCAAACCACGTTGGTTTCATTTGTAATTTTAAAAAGATACTTTTCATCAGTTTGGTAGCCCTTGTATTTTTAACTTAAGCATTAAATATTTATATACCAAAATATAACAACAAAACATTTTGATAAAGAATTGCCATTGGTTTCGATATAAGAAGCACTCTCAAAGTTACTGAGCTTAGAAAATATTTTGTACAGTCAATTCATTCATATCTCACATTATTAACTTACCAAATAATTTAAAGAAACCTGTCATTTCCTGACGCTGAATAACTAGACATGGTCCCTTTGAACATTTATATTTCTGACTAGGAACCCCTTTTTCACAATTTTCTTGATGGTCTTTAAAAGCAGGTCGCTTTAGTCTAGTAAGTTTTTTTTGCTGATGTGATCTGGATGCACTGGATTTTACATGAACAGTGACAGTGGGAGGTGTCTGACACACCAGATTGTGTTTCATTTCGTTAAGCAACGGTTCCTGTTAAAAAAATAAGAAGAAATTAACTACAAAAATAGTCAGTTTCTGCACTAGTACATTTCTTTTGTTCACATGAAATGTTTCAGTAGAGCTTGTATGTCAGATGGAGAATTAATTTTATCAGTACTGATTATCTAAGTCTTGTGCCCTAAGACAGCCATGTACAGTTCTTTGATTTAGTTCTAATTTTATAAAGCTTTCTTTTTTCCCCAGTAGGAGCCTTCAATTTTACTTTTTCTAGTCAACTTTGTTAAATGGGAAAAGAGCCTTTCTAGGAAAAGTTGCTGTTTGTCAGGTCCCTGTAGCTCCACACAGTTGGATCTACCAAAAAAACCTGTGTTCTTCCCCTCTAATTTGTGGTTGTGTCTTTTTTTAAAAGGAATATTAATAGAATTAATGCAGCAGAACTGTGATTGAGCCATGGAATATTAAAATCAAATCTTGAGCTCCTAATTGCCATTGGGAATTAAACTTATCCCTCAAGTTGGATATACTCTGAAGGCACAACCAAGGAAACATACCTGGGGTGTTTGTAACCGCAAAATTTAAGGGGATGCCAAATGGAGAGTGAGGAAGTATATTTTTTTGAGAATTAAATTTTATTTACGCCTTCAGTAGGTCTCTCGGCAGAGGGCTCTTGGAGACTAGCTTACAGCAGCCTGGCTGGCTCCCCGCATGCACACGAAAGGCCCCTGAGGCGAGGCTCCGATTTTGGCTCCCTCCGCGAAAGCGCAAAGCCGACCGTGCCCGCGCCTCCCCGCCGCCCTCAGCGATCTCCCCCTCATGCCTCCGCACCTCGAGTGGCGTCTCTCGCAGCCAGTCAGCGTGCGGAGGCAGCCACTCCAGCCAATCGAACGGCGGAGTGCTCTCTCCTCCCGCCCCCCCTCTGCCGCCAAGGGTGCGGCAGCCAATGGGAGCGGGGCGCGGCAGGCGCCGGGCATGGCGGTGCCGCCTCTTGCCCTTCTCGCTACCCTGAGCCAGGCTCAAGGCTGCCTTGGGTCTCTCAGCTGCCCCACAGCACTGCAAAACCCTCCTTCCTTACTTCCTTGGCTTTTTACAGGCGGATGTAGTGACTGGATAAGGGGGAATGGATCCAACTTGAGAGTAGGCTTAGGTCAGATATTAGGCAGAAATTCTTTCCTGTGAGAGTGGTGACAAGGCTTAAGTTGCCCAGAGAAACTGTGGATGCTCCATCCCTATAAGTGTTCAAGGGCAGGTTGGATGGGGCTCTGAGCAACATGGTCTAGAGGGAGGTGTCCCACCCTGCCCGTGGCCAGGGACTGGAATGAGATGATCTTTAAGGTCCCTTCGAACCAAAACGTATGATTCTATGATTAAAATATCTCCTCAGGATGATAAACATCTCCCCAGGAGACACAGAACACGAAGGAGAAGGGATACCTGACTAAAGATCATTAAAATAGAGATACAGGATACCCTGCTTCTACCTTTCCACAGAGGCAATGAATGCAAATAGTTGTATGCAATCAGTCTAAGGCAGTCTATCGAAATGTAACAACAACAACGAAAAAATCCCTTTGCTAATAAGATTCAGTGTGAAATCTTACTGTTGCCTTTTCTTATAAGAGCTAAAAATTTGTCCTAGGAAGATGGCATGACACATCCATTTTTATTGTTTCCCCCTATGCAGGCCAATTAAATTGTAACTGGCCTCATTTATTATGGTAATGGGAAAAGAGGCCTCTTTACACCTTCTTCATCTTCTATTAATAATTTGCTAATTTATTTATGTGCTCTGAGTTAGTGAGCATATTCAGGGAAAGATCACGACAAGTTTCTGATCAGTGAGGGAGACAGAAAACATACCAAGTGGTAAATGTACCAACTAACAACATCTTTGTATGGAATAAGCTGAAATCAGGAAACTTGGCAGTAGGGTGGAGATAATATCAAATACATTGGCAGGGCAAAAGTCTGTTTCTTTGATGTTCTCTCTTCTTTGACACATATTCACAGTGAGTTATCCTGCATTCATTGTTCACTTTTTTTTTCATATTACTTTTCATTTAAAGAATTCAAAATACTCATCAATTAACTACTGTTCATTTAATAACTGTGAAAAACAGAGGAATGGTAGGTTACAGAAACTTCCACATAACCATCTAAATCTTTAAGCCCAGGGAAATATCTTCTTTTTTTCCCTATTGCAACATGAAGCTGCAATGATAGTTGTGACATCCATACTTCCTTATTCTTTACACCTTTACATCAATAAAAAGTGACTTACAATCTCGATCTTTATCTACACAGAGCTTCCTGTAGGTCTCCCACTTCTGAAATAATTTTTGGGCTGTGGTTCGGCAACAAAATATTGACAGGCTTCTTTTTTCACTCAAAAATCTGTCACAATCAAGTTATTGAAGATGTATTGTGACTCTTCCACCAGTGTACTGTCCCCAGCCTGCCAGGGCTCAGGTCTCTGCTCTGATTCAGACCCGTTGCACAATATTGGGTCAAACTCTTGAGGAAACTGAACTTATGAGAGAGAGCTGTGAGACTGTCTGGAACTCTTTCCTTGCAGGACTCCGCAGCCTGAGGTAGGACTGAGATGGGGATGATTCAAGGATTCAACTTGGAAGCATTATGGAAAAACATCAGCATGGAAAGGCTGATCCCTGAACCCAGTGACAATAACGAAATAGAACTTTATCTGACTCTAAGTCCTCTTCATGAGACAGTGGAATTAACTGGTTCCCACTTTTGCTTTTCATTAACAACAATTTTCAGAGGGTTGTTGAACAATTCATCCAGGAATATCGGGAAGAATGGAGCTTTTGGACTTCCAAGTCGCTTGCTGAACATCAGGGAGCGCTGTTGCACCACCAGAGATTTAAACCGAGATAATGGAGCATTTGTCGAGGATAATACACGGGGTTTCATGTTGTACCTCTTTCCTAACCCTTCCTGTAAGTGGTCATTAAATCAGTTTAGCCACTCTTCATCTCTATATGTAATCATAGTTTGAAATTACATTTTTAATATACAAATTTATAAATCATTGTATATAAATAAGTGTATATATTTTATATAAGATTTCTATTAATAAAATTACTAAGACCTGGACTTGAAAGACCTGAGATTCTTACAAAATCTTATTTCTGGGGAAAAAAGAAAGAAAAAAAAGAAAAAAAAAAAAATAATTCCATTGGAGCTCCATTATATGAGATATATAGTTATATAGCTATCCAGAATTTGGTCCAAAAAGACAGCTGCGGAGCAGTTTGATTCCTTTAAATGAAAAAAAGGACTTAAAATTTTTCAGTGAATGAGTTGTTTACAGATAGATTAGGAAGCATCACTGAGGAAAAACACAGGGACAGTATTTTTATAAATTACATTTAGAATATACATACTTTTTTTCAGATTTTGATATTTTCGAGATGACTTTGGCCTCTGATATCCTTTCCAGTGAACTTTTTTTTTCCTAAGAAAGATAAAATACCGTAGTATTTTACATGGTATTTGTTTTCAAACAAAGTCATGAAGAGCCACCCTTGACTCTTTTAAATACAGATCATTATCCACAATAAAATATGTATTTTTCAGTTAGAGACTTTTCCTACTTCCTGGAGAGTGTGAAATAGGAGAAAAAGTCTCTCTGCCCTGTAGAAATGACTGCTGACCCTGCTGGGGGAACCTGGCCTCTCAAATACACTCTAAATGAAATGCTCATGGATTGGCAGCTAGAAGACTCATAGTGAAACTGAAATGTGCATCTAAAAAGCGAACTTTGGACGAGAGGTTAATTCTTTCAGAGCAAAGGATGTAGCAAGCTACAGCAGTAAATTAAAGTGAGTTAAAGAGGAACAGATGAACCACCTGAACCCACATCTGTCACCAGAAACCTGCTTTATTTGTGGGAAGAGAGAGTAAGGATTTAGATGAGTTATGCAAAGCAAATTATTAGGGCATCATGGTGCCTGGACTAGGACTAAGCATAACCGACTGAACACAGCTTACCAGTTTGCTACTGGGAGTAGTAAGTAAGGATACTGGAAAGGTGCCTTCCAATTAAATCCTTGCTTTTGACAAACGTTACAGTATGATTAAAATGAAGAATGGTTCAGTGCCACTTAATGTACGTCACTGATGGATGGATAGGCAGGAAAATTGTTTCGAGCTTTGTTTACATGAAGAGAATGCCTGAGCACACAGCAGTGTTTTCTAATATTTAAGTCCCAAAACAGCTGTAGTTATTATCAGGTACTGGGAAATTCAGGAGCTAGAAGGAAAAAATTATTTGGAAATTACGCAGTGAACAACAAGTGTAGTGACTAGACTAATAGAGCAAATGGTAAAGGAAAGTGGAGGCTGCCAGCAAACACAGTGCATGTTTAAACATGCTGCTCCTGCATACTTCAAAATAGCCAAGCACTCTGCAGCAACAAATCTCCATAAAGTGCCTGGGACATAAGTTTGAACTTGTTCATTCCTACTGTAAATAGACTGATATATCCTGTATGAACTTAACTAATTCAATGCAGACAGGAGGAGCCTTTAAGATTTATTTTTAAGGATTGGCAGGTATGTGCTGGTTGTAAATGAAACACAGTAGTCTTATCTGGAAAGTTTTGATTTCTCTGTAAGAATAAATAGATGAGCTAGACTACATTAGGTCTTCACCATCATGCCACAAAAGATGAATGATACCTCTCAACATCAGTAACTCAAAACTAGCTGTGCATATTTTACATTAAAAAGAAAGGAGATGATCTGCAGTGTTTTCCTTTAAGTGTTTTTTGAACCTTCTGACATGATCCACCATATTCTAAGTCTTTTTTAGCCACTGAAGATTGCATTTTGGATTTGCATGGCTATATTTGTCACCCAGTTGTGCCCATGCCATTTCTTCATGCTGAATTGTGCAAAGAGCCCTAACAAACAGGATTCCTCTCTGCCTGCATGGCCCTGGAGCCATTTGTTCCAGATGCCAAGAGCAGCAGGCTTCCTGAGAGGCAGGTGCAGGAGCACGGAGCAGGTGTGTGCAACTGTGCCCAGGGCGCTGCCCATGTGCTGTGCATGCGCAGAGGGCCTGGATTGCCTACATTCACACTGAAAAATGGGAACTTTCCACCTTTTCCTTTACTCCATTTTCCTCTTAGAAGCAACTGAAAAACACCAGACCTCGAAAATCTTCCAGGTGAAAGTGTAGCTGAACAGAGAAAGCTTCAAGAATTTGACTTAAGAAATCATTTTTATAAAATGGCATTAGCTAAAAAGTGTGTAAATCCATCTGGCTAATACCGCAAATGATTTGCCTTACCAATGTAATGTTTACATAGATGTTAACAGACTAAACTACAAAACATCCAAGGAACTTATTATTCAGGAAATATATCTTATGTTATTATCTACAGACATAAACAGTAGAAAAACATTGTTTTTTTCAAAATTAAATCCTAATTCTTTTTCAGAAAGCAAGTTTCCTAAATAATAGCTGTTTGATTGGCTAAAGAATAGATGGGAGCCTTCAAACTTTTAGCTATCTGGCTTATGATTCTGTAACTGGGAAAAATGTGTGAATCTCACCAAATCTTTCTCATCTTGTTTTCCAGTTTCAAACTTTACTGGTCACATAATTCAGGTCACAAAGTCTTTCAAACATAGTATTTATTTAGTCTCTGCTTTTATACTGTTGAACGCAATTGAATCTTTGTCCATGACCACAGCCCCTATAATACGAAACACTAGTGGTAATTAAGACAGGACAATTTTTTGTTGTCAAGAGCCATATTTGCACGGCATGGCATTAAAGAGACTCACCCCATGAAAGGATTAATCAAAAGTAGTGTAGCTATAATTTCTGAAGCAAGAGGGAATTGTTTTCTTATGCAAATAATTTGGCTCCCATGCTCTTGTACTGCTAGGAAAGGAGCAGCATCAAGTTCAGTAGTGGGAAGGCAGAACTTGAAAGACAGCCCTTTGGAGACTAAAACCAGACAAGTTAAAATGTGATCTGGAAAAAGTCCAGGATTTACTTCTTTTAACTTCCATCCAATGGTCCAGGCTCCACACAGTTAAATTAGAATTACCACAGTTTGTTAAACATTGAATGCCCCTCCCAAGAAGCAATGGAGTCTATAATTACTCCACAACAGGTCAAAAAGTGTTCGTGTTTCACCAAGTTCAGTAATGATAAGTTGTAAAAGTTCTCTCACTCAGAGATTGAAGCAATAAAATGCCTAGTACAAGGGCTGTAAATTAAAGTGCAAAGAGAAACAGATAAACTTTGGTAACAGCTATTGCTAACTGAAAAAAAAAGGGAAACTCATGAACTGTGAAAGTAGTAACAACACAAAGGCAATTTATTTCAGCAAGGGACAAAAAAAGGCAAAACAATAATGGCGTGCCCAGCTCTTTTAACCCCACTCTCTGCTGTCCATTGTGTCAATGTTTGTGGGATGAGATTTTCTCCCCAGCTCATGGGTGTATTTATTCACCTTTGCTTGGGGTATGACTGTGCACACAAATTAGAATGAGGCAAGAGTGGGTGGGGATTTACAGCATGTTAACTGCTCTCTGGAAACTGCATGCTGTGACCCTGTTTTCGTTGAGGCATACATGGCCTCTGCTCTCTGCCAGGTACAGCCATGTCCGTGGATTACCTGGCAAACTGTAAATCCACACCCTCACTACCCCATGGCAACCTGAACAAGTCCAGCACAAGTAAATTCAGTTGCAGGTTTTATGACAGAAGTACTCAATGTGCCTTCTGATAACACCGCTGAGAGACAGGACAACTCTCTGTCTGTATAACCATCTGCTTCTGCCTACAGCCCAGAGATGTTGTCAGGCAATACAGCATCTTAAAAACTACTTAGGACTCTTTCAAATCGTTTTCAACAAGTGTTTTGACAAAGTTCCGTCTGCATCTTCTTTCACGGAGAATGGCTAAAAGAGAGAGGAAAAAAAGAAATTATCTTAGATGCCAAAACTGAAACAATTTTAATGTAAACAGAGCTTCTTTTACTATGACGTGATCTTTTGTTTTCCTCTGAGCACCTTCCAAACACTACAAACTTAAGAGATTGGGCACAGTACATAGTTAGGTTTCCTCACTGCAGTGCCGTAGTCTGAATGAGGAGTTATTACAGTTTTTACATCTAACACTGTTTATTTTAAGCAGCTTTGAATGTGGATGATAGATGTTAAAAAAATGCTGTCAGTATTAGAGCCATGGAGATGCATTTTCAGGTATATAAAGATGAGGGTGACAAACCTGTTACTGGCCACACCCTCTGGAGTTAGGACTAAGCCCTGGCAGAAAGGTGAGGATGCCACAACGTATCAGACAGGTTGGTTTCTATAATCCTCAAAGACACAAATAGAACATAGATTAATTGCATGAGCATTTCTTTCCTGTGGCTACACCCTGTCTAGTTGTATGAACCTCTGAACCAACAGCCCTGTACCTCTTCGTAGCTAGTCTTACTTTCGAAGATCTCCAACCTGGTAGAGACCCAAGATGTGGGCTTCTGAAGCTGAGGACAGCTTTGTGAGGGTTGCCATTGCCTCTAGATGGAACTAATTTCCATCTTCAGTGTGCATGACAGTTTTGTCAAAATGCACAAACACTGTTATTATTTAAAAAGTCATAATCTAGAAACAGACCAAAAAGTTCCAAATGTGTAAAGTAGCTTTTTTCCCATTTTTTACAATGTTTGGAACTAGTTAGTCTAGCAGACTGGCATGACTGCTCATTTATTTTCTTATTGGCTCTTGACCACCTCCATATGGCCAAGACATTTAGGTTCTCCAGGACTCCAAATGTTCTCATTATTTAAATCAGTGTAACAAGACTTACCTGTTTTCTGGTGGTTTTCATACATGCAGGAAAAATAAAATACACAGAAGCACCAGTTTTATTACAGTCCTTTAAGCAGCAGCATGTGATTATTTGTGACAACATGGAATCTTCAGAAACACATAACGGACAAGGTACTGTACATAATTTCTCAATATAGTCCTCTTCCTACAGTTCTTTCAAGGTTTCACTCTTTGCAGATCATGAAGTCTGACAAAAAAAGTTGAATGCAAATATTCTGAAGCTGTCCTAATAAAAAGTTCCTGAGCAAGTCTGTAATATAATGATATATGTAGCACTGTTTGCTGTCCAAAATACCCATTGGCAGTTTTGAACATCAGTGTTTCTGGTTGTTTCTATCTTTGTCAGCCTTAACCACTTAAACATAATGAATTTTCAAAAGCCATTAATTTTATTAGAAAAAGACTAATAAGACTATGCTTCACAATTTGGTATCATACACGATCTATTTTCTAAGGATGAGACTCTGGTTGTCTTTAATAGAGTACACCCAAAACCAATCAGGTTTGCAGCCTCTGAAGAATCTCAGACCGAGATTGCCAAATATCCCAGTGGCATTGATCACGCTCTCTCCACTCATCTCTCCGATCTGCTGACCGAAGTGCATGTCACAGCCCCACCTCTCATCATTTCCTGATACTTCAGAAGTGACTCATACACCCTTGCGACTTTCCCTGAAAGCAGATTCTGTCCCTTTTCTGTGCCTGGGAAGTTTCACAAAGCCCACTTACCTAATTTCTAGTGAAGACCTGGAAATGACCTCACATCACATCCTAGTATCACACTAATTTTTACTGGCTTCAGAAAGAGCTCGATTTATCTTCTCGGATCTGATTCACAATTCACTCAAGTCAATAGAAAATCTCCCCCTGGCGTCAATGCCTCTTGAGTATTTTAGTGAACTAATATTTTATTCTCCAAACAGATCTGGATCTGATATAAATTACAGAGCAAAAGTAGAAAAATACAGATCACATGAGTTTTCCTAATGTAAATTTACATACTTTGTGTACGTAGAGTTTGGTGACCAAAACTTTTTTCTTTTTGCTATATAGTAGAGCCAGTAATGTGCTGGTAGCATTTAAATTATAATTTGTCTGAGCTGTAATTATGTTTTAATAAGAGTAAACCACAACTAGCCTACACTGCACTGTCTAATCAGCAGTCAGCTATTTGATAAGAGGAGGTATCTACGACAATTGATAGAATTATCCTGTTTATAACCAATATGCAAGACCTTACCTTTAGAGCTGTGTGCTGAGGAAAGTTAACATAGAATAGCCATTGAATACGGTCATGTATTTCAGCACAGAGGTACAAGCACCACAGAAGGTACAAAACCAACTCTGCCTCCCAATCCCCCAGACATCAAGGTACCTGTGTAATAAACTTCAACACTCAGGCCCTTGTACCTGTTTAGCCTCGTGTCTGCTCTACTAGCTTTGATTCTACTGAGAAGCTGCTCTCAAAATAACCTAGCAAGAGGGTAAGATTAATTCTACTGTGAATGGTCCCTCATTTCCATTGCCTTGCTGGTGAAAGACCTCATGCAGAGCAACTCTCCTTCAAAAATACTGAGCAACATTTAAACAATTTCTTCACATTTGGATTTGTAAAACTAGGCACAGAGATTTACCTACATAGGATCAGGAGAAGAAAGAGGACTAGCTGTACCCAGCCTGTTCTGTTCTTCAACATCTACAGATTAAAAAAAAAAAAAAAAAGGCAAAAGCCAATCATAACATTTATTGGTCCTTATTATCAAGGCTTACGTAGGTCAGCTTGGCAATTTGATAATGACAAGATAGCTCTTCTGATCTCAAACAAACCAGTACTTTAACATGGAATAAGAGGTTCCTAATAAGGCAGACATTTCTGAGCTTATTTTGAGCTACTCACCTTTCTGGAAAACGTCATTACTTGATGAAAGCAATGCAAGAAGTCCATATATGAGACTTTAGTCTTCACAAGCTTTCATATTGCTAGGCCAAACTTTCCTTTTGAGTCTTTGACAAGTGTATCAGAAAAATATACTTGTCTATCAGAAACCATACAAACCACAAAAAGAATCAAGATAAATGCTGCAGAACTCTGATTCAGGCCATACTAGGAGCAAATCCAAAGAGCAGTCCTTTAACTTGGACCCATCTGAGACAGCAGCAGGGAACTGGAGACACAAACAACATACAAAACTAGTTACAACACAAACACAGCTGCACACAGAGTCAAAACCACTATGATAGCTTACCAGCAATTTCGCTTCAAACATGCAAAGTTTTAAAACAGTTTCTCTTACTGACGTCTGCATGTGCAAAAGTAGAAACGTGTTTTTATTGTGCAGCCAACTGGTAAGAGGAAGCTTCAAGTCTTTGGGTAGAACATCATTCTGGTTTTATCATGTACTAAAATAACTTGTTTTTCTAGGGTGCTAATATATCTTTTAGAAAGATATATGCATATTTTTAACTGAATAAATAAACTAAAGGTTCAAGCACTTCTGGTGCACCATACCTATCGTTTGTCTTCCATTTTGGCATTACTTTTACACTTTGAAAAGCCATCTTAAAGCCTGCAACTGGCTTTCCCATGTTTCCTGCTTGGCAACCTGGCAGGACTCTAGCACTACCTCCCATTTTGTAGGTTCCCACAAAGCTGCGCTGCTCAGAGACAAAGCACTCGGGACTACTTTTTCCTGAGCGAGGAAATGAGCATACTGCAGCACCAGGTGCAAATCTTCAGAGCAACCTTGAGGTAGAGACATCCACTATATATTCTAGAAAGGAACCAAGAAACGAAAATAAAAACAAAACTCATAATCAGTAAAGATCTTTACGAAAGTGCTCATTCTACATAGATAAGCGTCCTGATTTTTAATTTACTGAGGAACTATCAGAATTTATGTCAAGCACAGAGTGGTTCACACGGCACTCGCGGATACTAACAGAGCTCACTACGAAGTGCGAGTATTCCCTGCTTGCTCTCAGCTCGCCGAGAGGGGAGTGGAAACACCTCCCGCCTGTCCCGAGGGAAGAGCCGGGGGCCATCAGGCCAGGGCAGAGAGCTCAGGACCAACCCGGCGCTCCTAGGGTCAGCGGCGGGCGCGGGAAGCCCCGAGGCGGGAGGGACGCGGGCTCAGCTCCCCCTGCCCGTGTATCACAGGACAAACACGCCCGGGAGCTCCCGGCGATGACTAACACTTTCCCCTCGACGGCGGCGGCGGCAGCTGTCCTCCGGCTCCCCACGACAGCCCCAGCCCACCGCCCCTCCGCCCAGGTGGGGTGGTTTCACTGCCCAGGTAAAAAGCGGGCAGGGCCGTGCCGCGCCTCGGGACACCTCTCGCACCGCCGCTCCCCCTCCCCATTCCGCAGGAGAGGCGCTGTTGGGGCCGGGCCGGGAGCGGGTCCCGCCCTGCCCCATCCAGTTTCGCCCAGGTGCGGAGGGAGGAGTGGGCGGCGGTGGTTTAAGAGCGCGCCCGGCGGGCCCGGGGGAGGAGCCGCCGCCGCTCCCCCCGCGCGTCCCAGGTGTAACCGGAGCCGGGAGGGCGCGGCGCCGCCACCAGCACCTGCAGAACCTGTTGGGCGGCTCACAACGCTCCGCTGCCGCGCACGCAGCGCTTCCTCTTCGACCGCGTCCCCGAGGACTTTCCCCTGGCCTCTCCGCGCTCGGCCGCCCGCCCCAGCCATGAAGCCGCTCTGCGGGGCTGCGCTCCTGCTGCTGGTGCTCTGCGCCGCCGCCACTGCCCAGGACTGTGAGTGCCCGCACCCCTCTCCTGACCGAGCTGCCCCGCCCAGGGACCCCCTCCCACACCCCGCTCTTCGTAGGGCCGCTCCTGGGCGTCCTGTGCTGCCAAAGGGCGACTCTTTTTCCCCTCGTCCCCTTCCTCGGGGGCGCGCAGGGGTCGGGAGCGCCCGGCCCCAAGAGCGCCCCTTTGTCCGCGCCTCAGGGGGAGACCCCGGGCAGCGCGGGGAGGGGAGGGAGGGCGGGGGCTGCGGGCACGCCACGCTCGGCCGGTGAGGGGCGGCTTTGTCCGTCCTGTCTAGCGGCGGAGCGCGGGCGGCAGTGCCCCGCGGTGCCCGGCTCACGGCCGCGCTTCTCTTGCAGCGTGTGTCTGCCAGAAGAACAAGCGTGTCAGCAACTGTAGGATAGAGAACGGGCAGTGCCGCTGCCAGGCCATAGGCTCCGGCGTCACCGTGGACTGCTCCACCTGTGAGTAAAAGGGCACCACGGCCGGGTGGGTGGCTCGGAAACGCACTCGCGGAGCGCCGGGGAATATGTGGGAATCACCGCTGAGTTCCCAGCAAACAATGGAGACAAGGAAGGAATTCTTCTTCCTGGTCTTCCAGGTCACCTGGTGTTGTAAGATAAGCGTTCAGGGTTTCTCTGCTTGTACTGATGTAGGCTCACGCCTTCTCCTCAATATTTGTTCTCCAGTGGCAAGAATTTCTTAAAAGGTGACCGTTTATCTTCCTTGCAAGCGCATGTCCTCACTTTTCCTACAAATCTAGAGGGGAAAAGAGCCTTGTGACAAGACCTCACTCTGAGTTTAAGCTCAGCTAAGTTGTAAGCAAGCCTCTAGCTGTGAGAAATGGGAGCTGTAAGTCCTAAGGCCAAACTTGTTAGGTCTTTGCCTTGGGAGGCTGGTATACCCCAGTTGTATTGATTTTATGCACCACCTACACATTAGACATCTGCTCTTCCGTGTAATGGCTTTGTATTTGGTTGGTGCTGATGTAACCTTGTGTTTGTACGGACTCAGAGCTCTGTTTTGGACATGCGTAGTCTGATGCTGCATAAGGCTATTTTCTGGTTATTTTTAGTGACTTCAAAATGCCTGCTGATGAAAGCAGAAGTGATGGGTTCAAAATCGGGCCGTCGTGAGAAACCAAAAGATGCGTTTGAAGATACTGATGGCCTCTATGATCCCGAATGTGAAAACAGTGGTGCTTTCAAGGCGAAGCAGTGCAATGGAACCACCTGTTGGTGTGTGAACACAGCTGGAGTTAGAAGAACTGACAAACATGATGCAGACTTGAAGTGCAATCAGTTAGTCAGAACGACGTAAGTCTTTCAACAGGGTGTGCTGTGACATGAAAACATTCCTGTAGGAGGCTCTGCCTTGTGTGAATGATGCACTGGGGATGAATGAAGATGAAGCAATCAACACTTGGTTACTGCTCGTTTTTTTTCTTCAGAAACAAGGAGACATTGAATGGGTTTAGAAGAGACTTTGCTTGCCTTGCTTTTGTCTCACTGTTCTGCTGTTTTAGCCTGGGGTTAGGGTTTTTTGGTATGTTTTATGTGCGTGTACTTCAAGAATATTCATTGTACTTCAGGTGGATCATTATTGAAATGAAACATGCTGAGAGAAATGCTCCTCTGAACGCTGAATCTTTAAAGAAGTAAGTGATGATAGTATTATGTCATGGCAGCGTACGCATGTCCTACTAGATATCTAGGGTATTTCTAAATAGTTGCTAAAAGCATTGTCAGACCTATGAACTTATACATAAGATGTTTTAGAAGCAAGTTGCAGATCCTTCATAGAATTGCTTTAAGTTGTATTGGAAACAAAATAACTGCTAAAGGAATTCCCTTCCATTTAAAATTGATTGCTAGGTTTTTCCCCCCTCAGATCATTATACTAAAAGAAATGGAAGGTAATGGATGAAACTGTTCAGAAAGTAAACTGACAAAAATGGCAGAAGGACTATATAGAAGCAGCAGCAGAAAATCGAGAGTTTAGCCTTTTTTTTTTTAAATTTTGTTAAAATCCTACTTGTAGCTATTAGATCACCTCCTTTCCAGAACAAAAGCTGATGCCCTCTAGCTCTTCTGAACTCTTCAAACTGGTAAAATTCTTTTGTCTAACACAGGTGTTTATTTTACAGTAAGTGCATCTTCACTGTTAGGAGTTAATTGAACTCAAGTGTGAAGAGAGTGCTGGGTTTGGTTGGGGCAGAGTTAATTTTCCTGATAGCAGTTGGTGTGGTGCTGCATTTTAGACCAGTGACCAAAATGGTGTTGGTTAATTCACCAGTGTTTTAGCTGCTGCTGAACAGCACTTACATAATGTCAAGGTCTTCTCAGGCTCCCACTCTGCTTGCCCCAGTGAGTAAGTTGGGGATGGGCAAGAGGCTGGGAAGGGGACAGGGCTGACCTGAATTGACTGAACAGATAGGCAGCAATAAATTTTGGGGAAAGTCTTCTCCCAAGTAGTCATTGCTCAGAGGTGGACATTGATCTGTCAGTGGTGACTGATTGTCTTTACATCACTTGAGGTTTTATATTTCCCCCACCCAGCCCTTTCACTTACCAGACTGTCTTTATTTTAACTGATGAGGGTTGAGAGTTTTTTTCCCTTTCCTTTTGCCCTTTTGATTCTTTTCCCAATCCTGCTGGGGGAAGCACATGAGAGACAGGGTGAGGGCTTAGCTGCTAGCTGAGGTCCACTTGCCACAGACACTGCAGAAGAAAACAATTACACTGGTCTTCTCTGCTTCTCAAATGATATATGTGAAATAATACTGTTTTTAACAGCCATGGCTTTCATATCCTTGCAGGTTTTTCACAGATACCATTACCAGTCGTTATCAGCTGAATGGCCGCTACATAACTAGTGTTCTGGTAAGAGGCAAATAATGTTTAGTAAAGTATGAGAACTTCATTTTGTTAAAGCTTTAAAAACTCGTATTTGACTAATGCAATACTGCATCAGTTTTAGTAGAAGCTCTCAAAATAGCAGTTAGCAAATAGCTGTATCTGAACAGAAATGCTGAGAAACTACACTGCTCTCCTTAGTCTGTAGATAACTTCTTTGCTTCACTTAAAAAGTGGAATTTGAATCCTACTGTAAATGGTTGGCTTTAGTTCAAAAACCATAAACTTGATCTAGGATGCAAGTTCACAAACTGGATCATAATGTTTTGGTGAATATTTGATAGCTGGATTTAAAATACCTCCTTCTTAATACCACACTATATTTTTATTGCAGTATGAAAACCCTTACATTACTATTGATTTGAAGCAAAATTCCTCAGACAAATTGCTTGGAGATGTGGATATAGCTGATGTGGCCTACTACTTTGAAAAAGATGTAAGTGTGTCATGGGTAAAGTCTGCCAGAGGCTAGGTGTATGTCTTGCACTGCACTTGGGAGTCTGGCTGTGTACTGGCTAAAGCAAGGTGAATTATTCCTGTGATGAGATAAATGCCTTACTACAATGTGAACTAGCAAGTCTCTCTTCCCATCTGTTTCAGGTAAAAGGTCAATCCATCTTTCATAATAGTGCTGGGTTAAACGTCAGCATTGACAATGAACCGGTGAAGCTTGAGAAGACAGTGGTCTACTATGTTGATGAAATAGCACCGGAGTTTTCCATGAAGTCTCTCACTCCTGGCGTTATTGCTGTCATTGTAGTGGTAGTAATAGCAATAGTGGCTGCAATTGTTGTTCTGGTAAGTTCTATCAAAGCTGCCAAGCAGAACGGTACTGGTACAATTTGAGAAGCAGCAGCATACACGTTTGGACTCTGATGGAAAGTCTTCCTTCGTAAACTGGCTTGCTTCTTCAGACTTGGGAGGTGGGAAATTGGTGATGGGCACACTGTCACTGTTTCAGTGTGCAGGGTGTCGCCCAGAAAACAAGTACTGGGAACAATTCATAGATGTGAACAAAGTACCTCCTGGTTTAAAGTAGTTCAGAGTGACAGACAACCTTGTTTGTACCTACCCTCACTTTCCGAAGGATGGGGAATGGACAGCTTCAAGTTTTGTGGTTTTAAAGTCAAAACCAGATGAAGTTACTTGTATATCAAGACTTAAATATTGCATCCTTCTCTTACAGGTCCTCACAAGGAGGAGGAAAGGGAAATACGTGAAAGCTGAGGTAATTAATTTCTGTTTGTAGTGTGTATGCGTGGGGAGGAGGTTGACCAGAATCGAGAAACTCCTCTAAATTTGGTGTAGGTTTGGGTGCTTCAGATGTATTCAAGGAGACTGAAAGTATTTAAATTCTTTTGCTAGTTTTCACCTCTGTGTAGTTCTGCACTAGTTTTAAAGGCAACTGGTGATCTGCTGCTTTTCCCAGAGCTGAGGGGGTGGGGTTAGGTTTTACTGCAAGTTCTATTTTACATATCTATAGCAAACGGCTGTGCAATCCACAGGAAGTGCTGATAGTCTTGTTCTGTGACTAAGACCTTTACTGAGGTATTTGCATGGATCTTGCAATTTCCACTGAAGAGCTGCTTTCCAATGGAATAGCAAATGTTGCTTTACATCGAGTGTGAAGGAATCCAAACAATGTTGTAGCGCCTTTTTTTTTTTTTTTTTTTTTTAAATCTGGTGGGTTTGTCATGGTTGGTTCTGTTAGTGCTGCATCAAATCCATTTGCTAGTGAAAATCTGGGCTGTTAAGTCCCAATCACTTATTGAGTCTTAAAGTTTAAAAGTAGCACAGATGTTGATCTCCCTCTACCTCCTCCTCTCCAGGTGAAGGAAATGAACGAAATGCATAGAGGACTGAATGCTTAACTAAATCAACTGAAGACAAGCCAGATTCAACAAAAATATTGGAGGCATGAATCTTAACTCTTAAAAGTTTCCTCCTCAAAGGGAGGCAATTGTGCTCACTTAATGATTGTTAAAACTTTTAACAGCCAAGACTGGTAACCATTCAACTACTTTTACTATTTGTTGAGAGTTAAATGCTCCATCTTACTACAGTAAAACTTAACTATTGCTTCCTGATTTTATTTTTTTTATGATAATGAAATGAGTTGACAACTGCTGTTACTAGGGTTTTGGAGCATACATGCCTAAATGGTTATTTTACCCTTGTGAGAGTTTTATTGAAAGTAATGATTTGGTAGCCATGTTGTAACAAGACTGCCTCCTGTATAACTGAGCACAACATTTTTATGGCAGTTTGTACATATTTGAGGTTGCTGTAACTTTTTTATGACTTGAATTAATAAAACTTTGAAACAGGCTTCTAATTCTTCCATGGTGAAATGATAATCTGCTAAGTTATTGTGCTTACAAATTTGTAGTTCGATTCCTTAAAGCAAGGAACCTCAGCATAGTTGAAAATATTCTTAGAACTCCAAATAGCAATTTTTATTAGCCATCTAGTATCTCAGTAGCATGATATTTTTTCTTAAAGCTGTGGAAAATATACAACAAGATTGAAATGATAATATACATATTGTTGTATAAAAAATGAACAGACCAAGAATGCAGTAATTTCAGGAATGCCTAGACTGATCTTTCCAAATGCTATGTAAGTATTTAAAATAAGCCTCTAACCTAGGACATCTCTGGTGCAGGGTTGGGGGTGGGCAGGCCTGGCATCTGATGGTGGAGCTGGAAGAGAGCAATTTACCCCATTACAGTGATTTTGTCTGTGGCAAAGCTGTTGCACAGCAAAGAGCTGTTTCTGCTGTTATTCCTGTTCTCTGCCATAGATGCTGACCAGACTTCCATAGGCTCTCAGCCTCCCAGAGCCTTCCCTGGACATGAGAGCTTGCTTTGGCTGTCAATAACCTGTGCCATGGATGTTGGCTAGCAATCTCTCCAGTGTATCTGATTTTTATAAAGGAAATGCTGTAACTCCTGTTGCCAAAGAAATAATGAGATGCAAGATAAGGAACTGAATGACAAACCTTGTTACTGATGTGATGTGTTTTGACCCACCCTGGCTAAAACAGGAGAAGTAGGATGAGCTACTGAGAGGATATTCTATGTACTGTTCATGAAATTAAATGTGAAGTGTGCTCCATCAGTGTGCCTGCGAGATATCACAGGGAAGTTGCTGAACTGTGGTGGTGTCACCTCCACTGTCACAGCTCACCAGTATTCCTTCTGCCCTTCAGAGTGGTACCTCACATGCATGCATTGTTCTGTTGGATATTGCACAAAATCCTGAAGTAGAGAATTTACTGGAATGTTTCGTAGCCTTTTCAGGCAGCTTTGTCAGTGATTACTTCTGCAGGGCAGGCTCTCCCTCTGCTGATCTGTGCCATTCCCTTTCTCCCCAGGTATGCAGGCGATCTGCTGAGGTGTGATGAATTTTGTACAATTCTGTAAGCTGTTAACCAAATAAAGCCAAGTTTTCAGTAAGGTGGTCTTGTGCTGCTGAGTGTGTTATTGTCTTCCCCAGTTCTTCAGTCTCCTCCACTTCCTTAAATACCTGCAACATGGTAATCCTTGCCATTTCTTTCTTCTCCCCAATATTGTTTTCTCTCCTCCTTCCCTCCCCCTTTCACACCACGTTTCTGGCCCGTGGGATGGAAGGAGGTGTTGTGTGCTGTGGCTGGGCTGGAGCTGCACATGTGCAGGCTTGACTGGACGAGCTGGTACGTGGCTGCTGTGTGGCCTGGACCTTGTCCCAGTTGGTTTGTTTGAACATCATCTCCCTGCTTTTCCCACACTACAGGGAGGCATTCAGACACTTCTCCATTTTTGGTTTTTTTTTTACTTAGTGGAGATTTTTGTGTCTGCTATGAAGCTTAGTGCTGTATTACAGTCTTCTTCCTTGTCAAATTTGCCTGAAACTAGCCAAGGGATTAGAAAACCAGGTTTACAGAAATTCTTAAAAACCCCCAGAGTTTAACTAAATCCACAGCTGAAGGGAATGCAGTTTCTAAATTCAGTTACTATGGTACTAACATGGTGCTGCTCAGCTCTCAAAGGGTGATCAGTAATAGCTTTTTATTAGTTTCCTATTCTAAATAGTTTTGTTGACATATTGGCCTTTGTGTTCTATTTACTTAACACTGCACTTGTCCAGCTGCATAAAAGTGTGTATTTATAGGAAAATGGAAAAGGATGAGGGGGAAAATACCTGAGAAATTAGTATCCTGCAGCTTATTGTGTTTCATAGATTTTTATACTGAGAGGAAACTAATTTGATGAAATTTAAAGAAAAGCAATTATCAGATTTTGTCAACTCTCCATATATGCATGATAGTTCTTCTCATATATAGAGCAATATGGCAAAAAATTATTGCTACTAAAAAAGAATATGGTATTAAATAGAAAAAATATTTAAATGGTTGCTATTTTGATACTTGGATACTACTTTTAATACTATTGGAAAACATTCAGCAAAGTTAAGAGTTTCCTGTAAAAGAAACAGACTAATAGAACTTAATAAAGGACTAGTAGTCTCTGCATCAATTTTTAACTAGGTAAATATTTTGATACTTCCATTTGCCTTATTCATTAGCTTCCTTACGTGAAGGAGCATATTTTTAAAGTCTAAAGTTCTACACAAAGTTGAGATATCATGCTTCCTCTCTTTTCATGTAATGTCAATTTTGAGAAAGCATATGAAGGGCAGATGGAAAATGTATTAAGACTGGCTAAATGAGATTTTCGTGTTACAGAGGGATAGACACAAAGGGCAAGAAACCCTAGTAATAATACATATCTTAGTGCTTATGTACAACATGGGAAAATAGTGTTTGTATAGGCAATTGCAAATTATTACTTCCTCATGAATAGCAAATATGTATGATTATTACTGCAGAGAAAAATTAAATATATATTTATGTAAAGACAATGACAGACTTTTTAGAGGAGGGTATCCTAATACTTTATTTGAGAAAGCATGACCAGTAAAGTCTATACAACTTTCTTCTAAGCCCTGAGTAAAGCCAAAGCACAGTTTCCACAGCTAGAAAATGAAAGGTCAGTGTGGCATCTGTAGGGTCTGTTGACAGTGTGAAAAACGAGGTTCGCTTTCTTAGAAAAATTTATAAGTTTAATAAAAAATAAAAATGAGATAATTAAGAGATGGAAAGCAAGGTATGGCCAGGCTGCCTGGTCAGGTGACTTGGCACTCAGCCAAGTGCATGGCCTTCTATTTTAGAGGCCTTCTTTAAATACCCTTTCTATTGCCTCAGTCTGTTGCACATTCATATTCTTCCACAAACTAGTTTCTATATTCCAGGAACTGTTTATCATGGTCCTTCCTTGAGTCCACCTTTTTAGAACATGCATGTTTCTTGGCTTGTCTTCATTATCATCTCCAGCTTGGGCTTTGGTCCATACCTTTTACAGGCAGTCCGTGTTGATAGTTGTCATGTCGGCAGCAGGGTCTCCATCATATGTTTTGCTTGGATGTTATCTAACTAAACAGGCCATTCAATGACAAGCATAACTACATATCAGTTATCCCACTACTATGTCCAAGCCCTGCTAACAGCAGAAATGTAAACCATATCCTTGTGTCTTGGGTTATGTAACCAAAAAAAGTGTATTTTATTTCATCTGTTGAAAGCAGTTGAGATTTTTCTTTATCTCTTGTAACTCCAGGGGGAAGAAGGGTCGATGCCTTGTGATAATGGGACAGCCATTAAAGCCAGGTGGGGCAGTGTTTCTTATCTCTTTCACCACCCTCTCCGGGGGATATCTTCTGATAATGGGCCATTAAGGCTCACCAATGACATGACCCATTACATTATCCCATTGTGAGATGCTCAACCCAGTGTGAGGGGAGCCAATCATTCCTACATAGATAAAAACTGAGACTCAGGAACAGCACCCATCTGGCCTTTCCACTCTGGACCCCAGAGGAAGACTGGACCACTGGACCCATCTCGCCACAGCTGGACCCTTTCTACAGGGTCATCTCTACTCCACAGAACCACATCTGTTACTCCAGGAGGATTTATTTGGACTGCTTCCAACACGCTGACCAACAGGGTGTCAAGTTGTATCCCTGACCCTGTCAGGGTTTCACCACGACTTTTGTTTGCTTGCTTGGGGTTTTTTTGTATTACTACATTTGTATTCTTTTTTATATTCCTAGTAAAGACCTGTTACTCCTATTCCCATATCTTTGCCTGAAAGCCCTTAATTGCAAAATAATAATAATTTGGAGGGAAGGGGATTTACATTCTCTGTTCCAAGGGAAGCTCTAGCTTTCCCTGGCCGACAACTGTCTTTCAAAACCAAGACACTTTACAACAAAGTTATTATACGTATAGCGTTCACCCTATTTGCAAAAAGCCAACTTTATAATATGCATTTTTAACAACAGTACTGTACACATTACCCTCCTGAACAGAGTAGTTTGATAAGAGAGAAAACACTGTTTGTGAACCATGTTTATTTATATCCTCACCTGCTGGACTTTGATCACCAGAATACAGTGACTTTGGATGGCATGAAATTGCCAGGAAAATATTCTAGGAAACTTAAAATGCTAGCAGCTCTGCTGCTCCAACTTTACAAGTGCTAGTTAGAGAATTCTAGCAGCTCCCAGGAGAGGCTGCAGTCTGGTAAAAGTCCATCTCAGGGCATGCAGGCAGTCAGGCACACTGCAAGGGTGCCTTGTATGTTGGGAATAGTTGATCCCAAACCCAGAGTTTTATGAACTTTGTTAAAATCCTCATCTTAGCAGGGACAATTACAGACACCTCGTTCCCGTCGCTGCTGGTAGGCAAGGGAAAAAGCAGGCAGTGCTCTGTAACATCACAGTGAAGCTACCCAGCCGGGCTCCAGGGAAATGGTCCCCACTCAGAGCCGAACTGTGCGGATCAGCCAGTCCCTGCTGCAGCTGCCCGGGAAGAACAATGGCATACAGAAAACGGCAGAGGCTTCAAGGGAAGGTGATCAGCGCTGAGCTGTTCTGTGCAAGGGATGCCACAAAACAAATGTTGTTCACGGGCTGTGGTCACCACGCTCAGGGCATTAGCGGCCAATTTGGGTGGAGGCTCGCTGCGAACGGGAGCCTGCGGAGCTGCCTTGAGCAAAGGAGGAGGAGGTGCAACCAGCCCGGGGCAGAGAGAGGGAAACGCTGAAACACGCAGCAATTACAGCTTAGCAGACATCATTTTACCGCTTTTGAAGATGACAATGAGGTCCCTAGAGTCCATCCTGTCTCCAGATGTTTGTATGGGACACTCCATTTCTCCCTGTCCTGTCTCCTGCCTTATCTGTAACCATCACTGTACAAAGACAAGCTGTCCCAACTATTCAAAACGTATATTCTGGGCTGACCTGGTACTATCGACAAGGTTGCCTGACACTGTGAACGTATTCCCAAGGCAATGTACTTGCTATGACAGTTGTGCAGGCTGAATTTACTATGTGAGTATTGCTGCAAGCAAGAATTTTGTTGGAGGCAAGTATCAGACCAGATAGTTTAGCTGCTTCTGAAAAGAAGATTAGGAAAAGTACATTTATTCATACCGAAAATCAATGCATTTGGCTTGGCAGAACAGTCATTTTTACAATTGTTGTGGAATAAGAGGAAGATTTTGGGCTACTATCAAACTATCAAAGCTCTAGAGACCTGCCTGCTTTGCTCCTTCCTTCCTATGTCAAATGAAGGCAGATTGGACTTCCACTTCACCACAAGAACCACCTGTGATGCTTCAGCAAATACGTTTACAGAAGGGGTTTGAAGGCCTCTGCTGGAAAAGCTGTTACCTCAAGGGTACAGCACAAGGGTTCGGGAGGGGAAGGCTAAGTGTGGATGGGAAGTCAAGAGTGACACCAGGCAGGAATGGGGCAGAGGTGGGGACACCAAAGCATTCCCTGGGGTGGAATGGGGAGCACATGGCACCACTTTCAGACCAGGGTGGCCCAGTAAAAAGTCAGTTTGGTGTGAAAGCCTGAAGTAGTTCTTAAGTGGGCATCTGAGGGCCCTTGGAAAAGCACCTATTGACACCAAGAAATACTAAAGATGAGCACATTGATTCACCAATTGGAAAGAAGAGAGAAGCCTGGAGAGAAAATCTAGAAACAAAAGTCCCAAAAGCATTACTTAGCTGGAAACCGATGGGAGGGAGGAAGAAAGGAAGGATGGGAGATGAGTTTTGAGAAGCTGACTAATACAGGGAAGAAATGAGAGAGAAAGCAATGGTGGGCAAGCAAGGGGATGTTCTGTACAAGGTACACAAACCATAACATAACATTTATTCAAGAAATATTGAGGCATGTAAAATAGAAGATGTATTTTACCTATAGATTATAGTGTGCAGGCAGCTGGATTGGAATACAAGAATTTGGGAATTGGGATACAATGGTTTCTGATTGGAAAGATGAAAAGCAGTGCAAAGTAAGAGAAGTTTCCAAGAAGACTTGACTTAGCTGATGAAACATGGCATTTCTCATTATTCTTAGACAATAATCGCCAAAAGAAAGATTGTCACCTGTACTGATTCTATTCCTTTGTGCCTTTACAATACAAGATAAAACAGGCAAACAGAACAAAAAAGAAAAGTGCTTAAAGTATTCTGGGCATGAGGACCACCTTGTAGCCAGGGCTCAGGATACCTCTGAGTGCTACAGGCTGGTACCTGCCCTTTCTGTCCCTGGGCTGGGTAATCCCTGTGTGTTAATTGGGGTCAAGCCTAGGACTTTTTTGGCCATTTGCGTTGTTCCTTGCACTGCCTCGGAGGAGCAATCTCCCCGGAAGGAGAGCAAGAGCTGCTCTCTTTGCTGGAGGGAGCACACGGGGTCTCTGGACACCATTCCTGCTGTAAGCACAGAGGGGCCTGTCACCCACAGCCCTGGCAGTGTGGCTGACCTGGGTGACAGCCCTGCTCTAGGGCTGTGCTCCAGCACTCGCCTTCTGGCAGCCCGTACAGGACACTCCTCTCCTCATGGAGTAAAGACAGTGACCACCTCGGCACGGCTGCCAGGGGCACACTGGTTATCCAGCGTGACCTTGGGCATCTGGAGGAATTCTGCCCAGGGAGGTGGTGGAGCCACCGTCCCTGGAGGTGTTTAAGGAAAGGCTCTACGTGGCACTCGGTGCCATGGTCTGGTTGACACGGCGGTGTCCAGTTGCAGGGTGGACTTGATGATCTCAGAGGTGTTTTCCAACACAAGGCATTCTGTAATTCCGAGATGAAGGCAGCACGGAAGCCCGGCCCCGCGGCACCGGCGTTGCCATGGCGGCGGCGGCGCGGGGCAGGCCGGGCCTACGCGCTCTCGCGAGGCGGGCCGCTCGGGGGCGGGGCGAGCGTAATACGCGGAGCGGGTCCCGCAGCGATTGGGCGGGGCGGCGGGCGTGACGCGAGGCGCGGACCGTGCAGCGATTGGGCGCCGCAGCTGGCGCGCGTGAAGCGTGCTTGGCGGGAGGCGGTGGCCGCGGCGGCAGCAGCGCAAGATGGCGGTGGAGCCGCCGCGGGAGGCTGTGTGGCCCGAGGGCGCGGGGGCCGAGGCGGGCTTCGTGCGCGCCGTGCTCTCGCTGCCCGAGAAGCCCGACACCACCGTGCGCTTCTTCGAGCGCGGCGACTACTACACGGTGCACGGCGCGGACGCGCGGCTGGCCGCCCGTGACCTCTTCCGCACCCGCGCCGTCATCCGCCAGCTGGCGGGGGCACCGGGTGCGTGGGGGCGCGCGCGGAGGAGCCCTGGGAATGGGCGCTGAGGGACAGCGGCGGGCCTCGGGTGGCCGGGGGGAGCGGAGGAAGGAGGCGGCGGTGGTGGCAGCTGCCCCTGGATGCCCCAGGTCGCCCCTGGAAGCCCCCGGGAGGCCCTGGCAGCCGGTGCCCCGTTGCCAAGGCCGAGGCCTGCGGGTGTCACAAGGATCGGCCTCAGAGTGGCATTTCGTGGGTGGCTTGGGCTCAAGCTGGGGCCAGTGAGGCGAGCGAGTGGGCGGTGCTGTGAGTCCCTTCCCGCCCCTCCCGGGGCGGATGGATGCGGAAAGGGAGATGCGGAGAGGTGGCCGTGTTCCAGTGTTCGCTCTGGTTCCTTGGGGCCGGGAATCACTGAATGAAGTTCTTGACTTTCAAATGTTTCTCTGTGTTTCCTAAGGTTTTCATTTCCATCCACCCCGTGTTGCTTTTCGTTTATCACTTGGTATTAGGTAGTGGAGCTTGCAGATGTCGGGTGTAAGAGCATCAAGATAATTTATCTTGTCGGAATACAATCTTCAGTATTAACCTTAATCTCGAGAAACACAACGTTGCTGGGCTATTGGCTCAGATTTTGCAAAATAAATGTCTTTTAATGAATCAATTTTTTGTGTGTGTGAGCAACAGCTTTAAAAAGAGCCTGAGATTCTCATATGCTTTTTTCTTTCTATTGTGAAAAATTAGCTCATACGTTAAAAAGCCATTTAAAAACGCCTGCTCTCCTCAAAGCTTGATGCATTTTCCAGACTAGAACCATGCATCAGTATTATTTTATTCAATTCAGAAGTTATTTTGCAGGTGTAATCACGTGACTATTAGCTCCAGTTTTAAACCCTTTAAAGCCTTATCAACCATATACAACTAAAAGCACGAAACTGCACTTGCTTTCAGGATGATTTCAAAGTACGCATGAACTTCAGCTGCTCCCCACCCACTGCAATTGTATTACGTTGTCTCAACTGAATAAGAAAAATTGTGTTTTGTTGGACAGTTCTGCCCTGGGGAAGAGAAAATAATTAGGTAGAATTAGATTTTTTTACCTGTTTCAAAAAATCCTATTTAAAATAAACCCATAAGTTCTTACGAGTGTGGAATTCTGCTGTTTAACATATTTCATGTAAAAGGAGGGAAGAGCATTGACTGTGATAAAGGCATGCTGCTAAAAGAGGGATGTGATAGTCTCTGTTGCTTTTGCTTACTTGGTGTCGTCTAACACCAAGGTGTCTGACACCAGTCTGAGTTAGTTCCACTTCCCAACCTGGCAGAAAGCATAATGTACTCGCCTGAAATCCCAGTTTGCTCAGTGGTGGAATTACCTTGTTCTGTGAGTAGGCTGCTGGAGATGGGGAGGTAGAAATGAGGTAGAAATGGTGTTGTTCCCCTGGGCAACTACGTGGAATTAAATTTGTTCCGCTGCATCATCTGCTTGCACGTACAGGAGCAGAAGCAAGAAATTTGTCAATTAGGCACTAAGTTAGGTTTTAATGTAAACTGTTGAAATTTTTTTTATGATGTGTTGTTTTTACTGGATAAATTATGATAAAAGGGAAATGTGTTGGCACACTCACACACGTGTTGTGTGAGTGTGAATAGAGTGGCAGTCTTTTCTGTCAACAGAAACTGCTTCTCCAGGGAAGAAAAGATGTACAGAAAGAGAACCTGTAGCAGACTTCTAACACTTGTTAGATCAAAATGTGTGAAATATTAATTAGTAAACCAAGTCAAGAATATTGTGAGAGGGGAAGAGTGAGAGGAACACATCCCTTTGTATATATTAACTTACTGAAAGTGAGTTTGATAAAGTGAAATTAGGAATTGAATATTGTTTTTATTTGGAGAGGGAGTATGCTTTCTTCATTAGTATTAACCAGCTGAATGTTGTGGGTTTGTGTTGTTTCATGGATTCTGTGTTTGCTTCTTTGATATTAAGTGTCTTCTGAAGGCTGTTGTTAGGGATTTTGATTACAGAAAATAAGCTTTATGAACAAATTCAGGTAATTTTCTTTCATAATTTTCTTTTTGTTTGTTTTTTTTTAGGAACTCAGAAGCTTGAGAGTGTTGTGCTTAGTAAAATGAACTTTGAATCTTTTGTGAAGGACCTGCTTCTGGTTCGTCATTACAGAGTTGAAGTTTACAAGAACAAAGCAGGGAGCAAATCTGTCAAAGAAAATGACTGGTATTTAGCTTACAAGGTACTATTTTCAACCTTTCTTTATAATTGTGAGATGAAAGCAAAAGAAAAACCATACCTTTTTCCTGTTTGCAGTTTTGGGATTTTCAGGGACTGATGATGAAAAATCACACCTGGTTGTTATATATTGGTTATATAGCTGTTACACATATCACTTTATTTTCTAATGCTCTAAGGCGGAAAGAGCTTGCTCTGTGTCTTTGCCATAGGTTGGGAAAGAAAGCAAACCTGAAGTGCTCTCCTCTCTGTAGGTGATATGTAAAATTCAAATTGTTAAAAAAATAGAATAGCTGTGTATTTTATATGAATGGACTATTCAGTCCAGTTTAGTTTTATCAGTGTTATTTTGAAAGAAAGAATGTGTGTACACTCCTTTTAAAAAGTATTTTTCTTTTTCTAAATAGGGTTCTCCAGGAAATCTTGCCCAGTTTGAGGAAGTTCTCTTTGCCAACAATGATATGTCCACAGCCATCGGGGTTGTGGGGGTTAAGCTGTCTGCTGCTGATGGACAGAGAGTAGTAGGAGTGGGCTGTGTCGACACTACACTGAGAAAATTGAGTGTTTGTGAGTTCCCAGATAATGATCAGTTCTCAAACCTTGAAGCTCTACTGGTTCAACTGGGCCCTAAGGAGTGTGTCCTGCCAGGAGGAGAGACTGCAGGAGAGATGGGAAAACTGAGACAAGTAAGAGAACAACTGTGGCTGACAGACAAAACCTCTAAAAAGCTCAGTTCTAGTTTTTTAGCCAGGCTCTGATTTGTGGAAAAATGAAAAATCTTAATTCAAAGAAGTTTTGATTTATGTGTGGAAAATGTGTTATTTGTTGATTTATTTCCCCTTTAATCAACAAAAGTTCTAAAATCTTGTCTGTCATTCCTCTCCCTGCAGCTTAGAAGTAAATAAATACCACTTCAGGGTTTGCTTCTATGTAGTCAACATTTGTCCCTTAAATCTTGAAATTAATTGATAACTCTGTGTGTTTGTGAACAACAGGTCATTCAGAGAGGAGGAATCCTGATTACAGACAGGAAGAAGGCAGATTTCACAACAAAAGATATTGTTCAGGATCTCAATCGCTTGTTGAAATCGAAAAAAGAAGAGCAGCTGAATAGTGCAGCACTGCCAGAGATGGAGAAGCAGGTGAGCAATGTCCAAAGCACCTCTCTTTTTAAAAAGTGGAGTGGTGTGTGCACCTGATGTGAGCTGATCTACATCTTCTGCATTCTTGCTGAAGCATTCAGCAGTTCTGCTCAGCTTGGGTCTGTGTCAGAGCTGGATACCTGGGGTATCCAGGGGTCCTGGAAGAAATGGAGAAAACCATTCATTTATCTCTTTATAGCAGAAGCTCTGGTAAGCAAGTAGACTTCAGGAGAGGTACCTTCTGTTCATAATCTATCTAGCCTAAGGACTGAAATACAATACGCTGGTTATTTTGCATGACAGGAAAATTGGTATATGAAAACAGAGTAATGTTTATGATAATATTTTTGTGTTGTCTTATGGCTTAAGTGTATGATTTAGTGCCTGCATGTTTGTTCTTAGCTGCAAACAAGAGGTAATTTGTTGAGAAAAACAAGTTTTAAAATGCCCTTCACTGCTGATGCTCACTGCAGGTGTAAGGTTCAGAATTATCCTCCCTTAATGTGTCATTTCATAACAGATGAGAGTTGTTTGAAGTGTGTTGCAGCTGAACAAGTCAGTCATGCTACTGCCTCTCTTTTGTGCTGGCACTCAGCAATGCTGTGCAGTGAGTCAGATGCTTGTTCTGGCTGAAAACTAACCCTGAAACCATGTCCTGAGATGATCCAGCATATCTCATTTATCTGCAGTATAACTTGTTTGTGTTTCTGAGCTGGAAACATCTTGATAACAGCTTTGGAAAGCTGGCAAGGTGTGCAACTTCACATTTTGTTTATCAGATTATGCAGATGTCTCGTGTGCTGTTCTTGCACCTGCCTAGAAAGACGCTGCAGTGCCATAGAACATCCCTATGGAAATGAAGTCTTGTAAAACAGAATGAGTCCCTCATAGCCCTGCCAGAATTGACATGGCTCAAAGTCTTCCCCAGCTGTAATTTTCTAGGAAAATTTATCAAATCCTCTTGGATTCAGGAGTGTTTCTAACTAGAATGTGATGTGGTTGTTTTTTTAAAAAAAAACTTCAGGTTGCTATTTCGTCTTTGTCGGCTGTTATCAAGTTTTTGGAGTTGCTGTCAGATGAATCTAATTTTGGACAATTTGAACTGACAACTTTTGATCTTAGTCAATATATGGTTCTAGACAATGCAGCTGTTCAAGCCCTCAACCTTTTTCAGGTAAGAAATACATACTTGAGTTAATTAAGTACATTGTAAACCAGTTACTATTTGGCTGCTTGATAATGAGCCTGACTGCCCAACTGCAATTCCCCAGATCCTGATTAATGGCAACTTCTATATTTTAGCTTTGTTCTCAGCTACTCCCCTGCAATGTGTGTTTTAAACATTTAGATCGTCTTACCACCTTTTTAATTTTTGCTTCTTGTTAATTTATTTTAAATGCATCCAAGAGGTAGGAAGTGGCCACAGTAGAGCTGTTCTTGGGAAAAGAATACAAAACTTAGTTAGATGGTGTTAGTGGAACATGTAACATGTGGCAGGAGCAATGCCAGTGGTGTCAGGAAGGGAGGACTGGCAGTGAACAGGACAGTACTTGAGAACATTCTGAAAGCACCATGTCATGCTAACTGTCATGTTTTGATGTCAGTTTTACCTTTTTTACACACATTTTCTACAAATCCAGACAGGTTGACAGACTCCTTCACACTTCCTGCCAAGTCTGTTTTTCTGCTTTGCCTACTTCTATCATTATAGGAACACATGAACTCAAAGTGGTTTGTTGTATCAGCTTTTCTCCTCTATTTCCACATTAGTAGGCCCTGCTTTGTGATCTTTGCTTGGATCTAATCTATTTACATTTCAGATTTATAGGAAGAAATCACAGATGATGGCCCCAGATTAGTTTGGAGGAATTTCTGCAGGAAAACAGAGCATGTATTCAGCTTCTGAGCTGGTTAACCCTGAAGAGAGATGTTCTGAATTTTTAATTTTTTTTTAAATTTCCTGCTGCTGAGTGCCTCTCTAGGGAGTGAAGAAAAACTTACATTTCTTCTCAAGCTTTATGGAGGATGTTCTAGAACTTCTAGGAAGTTCTGTTTTAGCTACTGTGCTGGCTTGAAAGCAAAATCAGTGAGAGACTCCAAGTCAGAAATACAATTTAATAAGAGGAAAGTAAAAATAAAGTAAAATAAAGTAAAATAAAGTAAATGCATTAGTACAAAAGACTACTGACTGAGTCAGAATACAACCTGACACCCTGTTAGGGTGGTAGTGGCAGTCCAGATGAAGTGGTCTTGTCGAAGCAGTGATCCTGTAGAAGGGTCTGGTAGCTCTTGTCCTCTTGGAATCCAGTGGGTGCAGGCTGCCTGTGCTGTCCCAAACCCTGGATTATATCCAGGTGGGAATGCTTGGCTCCTCCCCCTGGGCAGAGCATCTCACAATGGGCTGATCTCATTCTATGAGTCATGCAGTGGGTCCTTGATGGCCCATTAACCAGAGATAGCTCCCAAAGGGAGTTATCTATCAGTCATGGGCAAGGCATTGTTGGGCCCATTAACAGAAGATAAGGGAAACACTGCCCCACCTGGTTTCAACAGCTCATGAAGATGGTGATAGAATACATACTTTGGGCACATCTTACGTTGTAACCTAGGACAGCTACATTCCTTTACAAGTCCTGCAGGTGTTCAGTGTTTTGTGATAGGAGATACTCTGCTGTGTCTGTCTTCAGGGGCTGTTGTGAGAATTGAAACAAAAGGTTTTACCATGTAGTAGGAAGCTTTCTGCATTGTAGGATGTGTATGTGGAGGTTTTTGGACAGCAGTAAGGCAAAGTCAAACTGTTTTGTAATTTGAGTTGCTCTGTGAGGTGTGCAGGTAAAGTTCTTACGGTGCAGCAGATGCAGTTGGTTATATGGAATGTGCTGTACTTTAAACATTGCATGTGCTGAAGTAGGTAATTTGTGTATAATATATGCATGTATTCTCTGACAGTTTCTTACATTCAGAAGTTTTTAGTATGTAGTACTGTCCAGAACAGTGAAAATAGGCCTGTACACTTTCAATACTAGATATTCCAGGGGATGAATGTGTCAGTATTCCTTCTCACATAATTAATTTCCTATTGTTGTGATTCTAGTTCTACATACAGGAGCATCCAGACCTGATCCTGGTTGAATGCTTGCCTGCTGTTTTAATTGCAGCTTTTCTTGTGTTGAGAGGGTTGAGATTTTCATTTCAAAGTCAAGAGTTGAAATAAGCTTGTTTGTTCAATACTAACCAAAACTTTTGCTTCATAGCTGTTTGTGCAAAAACCAAATAAAACCACAACAAAAATGCCCAGAAGGGTGTCTGGAGTCTAGCTGAATATTAAACCTGAATTATAGGTAATGAACTATAATTTGAACAGAGCTAAGTTTAGAGGTATTTATAGCACTGCAGAGGTGATCTGGGGAAGCTTGAGAGAATTCAAGTAACTGTTCTACCCCATTCTGTTGTGTCATCCCCCCCAGCAACCTCCAGAGTTCTCATATTACAGCCCTTGGACTCAAGTCCTGTTTCTTGCTGCATTTTTGTGATGGACAGGACCCCAATTTTTTGACCATGAGAAGAGCAAACTAGCAAATATGTAGATGTATTTCCACTTTTGCTACTCAAAGTGCAAGCTACTCCATGACCAGGTACACTTACAGCTTTGCTGTTCAGTCAGGATTGATTCCAAAATAGACAAATCTATTCCTTGCTTGCCATCTTCCAGGGACCAGAGTGTAAGTACTTTAATGCTGCACTCTTTCACTTACCATTCTTGGTGGGTGCCAAGTTTAATGGAAAAAACCCACATTCTGTTCCTAAATACCTGTGTGTCATTCAGTGGGTGTCAGTAAACTTCACTAATTTTTTCTCTTTTTTTTCCTTTTGTTTTTTTCATTCTTTCCAGAGTTCTTTGGAAAATACAAATACTGCACAGTCTCTAGCTGGTTTACTGAATAAATGCAGAACCCCTCAAGGACAAAGACTAGTTAATCAGTGGATCAAACAACCACTTATGGACAAGACCAGAATCGAAGAAAGGTAACAATATTATGTGCTTAATGGACTTGAACACGTTAGTAGCTATTTTATATAAGGCCCTTTCTTTTTAAGCACAGAATGCTACAACTGTGAAATAGTAGTGGTTGGGATCTTTTGTGTGCTACCCTGTAACGCATTGCAGTTGAAGCAGACTATAGTTTTCCTTGAGATGCAAATTGACAGGTTACTGTTAAATTTAATGCTTTTTACAATTATACATTTTAAAGAGGAGGTACAATATGTTTAGATGATCTGAATGATGCTGTGCTACAGGTTATGCCATGCAGCAGCCACTTACTGACTGTTGTTCATATGTAAATGCTCAGTCTGTATAATAATATTTTGATGTCACTTCAAGTTTACCATTTTAAAAGAAAAAATCAAGAGAACACCCAAACAATTAAGCAGTTGTGATGTCTTCCTGTTCCCAGAAGAAAGCTACTTTTTGTTGCAGTAGGTCACTCTAATCATGCCTAGATAATGGGGAGGCTTTTTCTTTCTTGCCCTTTGATCCTGCCCTCTGTCACAGTGTGGCTGCCCTGCCAGTAGATAGCAGTATCAGTTGATAAGAAGCCTTAGAGAATCTGGTAAATCTCTGCTGAGAATGTACAGATAATTCTCAATCCTTCAGAAAGGAAAACTGCAAAGGCTGTGTTCCTACTGTGCTTGTTTGTCTTGAGTATGTCCACCATGCAAATACAAGTTACATTTCTTAAACCACTCCTAAATATAGCTGTATTCTTACGATCTAAAACAAAATTCCATTCAACTCTAGCAATCAGCAGGTTGATGCATTACAAAATGTGTATTAAAGTGTATCTTGACAAAGCAGAAGAGGCTGGAAAATTGAATTTAACTCTGATAAATTCTCTAAGGCTCATATTTCAGATAAGGCATTGCAGGTATGTCTGTATATGCTGTTGGGGACAGATCCCTACTACCAAAAAAAGAGGTCTTGGCTTGGGCATGCAGATATTCAAATAAGTTATGCAAAGAGTTCTTGCTGTGGTTTAAGTCCAGCTGGCAGCTAAGCACAGAGCTGCCTGCTCACCTCCCTGATGGAATGGGGAGGAGAGACAAAATCCAAAACACAGCACTGTACCAGCTACTGAGAAAAAATAAACTCTATCCCAGCCAAAACCAGGATGATAGTTTTCTCTCTAGATTTCTGGAGACTGAATTATTCTGCTTCTCTTCAACAAGTTTTTCTACTTTTCCTAATCATTTGCAAAATAGTGTGTAGTAACTTGATCAGAGCCCACTCAGAAATGTTGTTAATGTGACACTGAAATATTTGTTCCCAGGTTTATTGAATGCTGTATCTTACTCTTGCATGTGTTACAAAAGCTTTTATTGTTAGTTCTTGACTAGGTACCTGAGATCATCTGTGTCTGTCAGTTTTGGATTCTAAGATTTAATTTTATGATGGTGCTGTTTTTAAATTTTTGAAAGTTAGAACTCCCATCTTGTCGTTTTCTTATGTCAAAGTAAACATTAGAAATTAACTTTTGTGCAACACGTTTGCTTATTACTGTACATCAGAAATCTTCCAAGTTTGGAAGAGACAGTGTTTTCTTTATAAAACTGGGGTTGAGTTGTAGGCAGGAAATGTAACTTGACCTGTTTTGTAGAGTTGCTATCATCTCTGTGTTTTGTGTAGTGATTCTGTGTGGCTAATGTTGGCTGCATGTAGGAAAAGGTGTATTTAAAGGAGGGGAATACTTAAATGGAGTTAAGCTCTTAGTGAAGCTTGTAAAGGTCGGTATATCCAAGTGTTATGAATTTGAAAGAAGTCCACTGATAACCTCCTGTATCCTGCCCAGCTGCAGAGTCCTTGGAGCTGCAGTTTGTTGAAAGTATTTTGCTTTAGCCTCTACTAATGGACACTGAAATACCACAGAGACACCTTTTAACTTTATTCTGCTGCATTCTGTCTGAATGCATCTTGCTTTCAGATACTACAATTCTCTGAGATAAAAGCAATGTAATTTGCTTGTAAGCTTCACCTTCCCAGATACCATACTTTTCAAAGGGTGTAGGATTGGGGTTTTTTTAATCCCAGGCAACAAGTATGATAAGAGAAGCTGTTAGTGGGGCTGGTGAGATGTAGTGACAGATTCAAATATCTTTTGAAAGATATGCAGTTGCCAAGTTGTTTTCTGAAGACTTGTGGCTGTTTTAGGGATTGCAAACCACAGTTTAGAACAGTCTAGGTAGCTTGAGAAGGAAATACCTGCACTGTTGTTCTTTTACGTCTCCTTTGTTGTCAAGGGGAGCTACTGATTGTTTCTTAGCCTGAAGTGTGCCATGTTGAAGGACCACATTTAACACAAACCAGTGCAAAACTCCTCAAATCAAGCAGAGCTGGCCAAGCTGGACTGATGTTCAGTGGCTGTTCTGAAGGAAGCCTCTTGTTTTGCTTATACAGGAGATGTTTGACTTCAACTGTTGTCCCAGTAGCGCCAAATTGGCATCTGAAAGTTTTGCTTTTTTCTTTCACAAGTTAGACTGTTGTAACCCTCTGCTAAGACCTGCAGGTGGTGCAAGTCATCTTTTGGAGATAAAAGAATCCACTTCTTTCAGTAGTTTGTAATTTGCAGTGTGTTGTTAACCTGTATGGGTAAATGGAATACAGAGTTGCATCAGCAGTCCATATTAACCATTGATACAGTAACAGCACAAATTAAAGTACATGGTGCACATGCTTCAGATAAAATGATGTTTACTGACAGGAGCAGCTCCTGATGAGAACTGAGAAAACAGAGGTTCCTGATAGCTGCCTTGTAAGATAGCTGTCTTGTAAGATTTGGGGTTCTGCCAGTATCCAGCTGGTCTTCCTTGATTAAAAAAATAATTATCAGTCATAAGTATACACAATACAGCCCTACTTCTCCTATGTGGTATGTTCAGAAGGCAGGTACATGAGGTTCTTGGTCCTTGTCTCACAGTCAGCATATTTGAAATTAAAATGTAGTTGCAGAGCCAATATGTGCAAATACAAATATTAATTGCATAACCAAACTGACTGCAATACAGCAGGCAGCTTCAGTATGTCTTGTTTATTCTTTGGGTCCTGAGAAATGTGGCACAGTGTAAAATAGTGCTTATTCTGTTATGTCCTGAGAAGAGAGTTCATGCTGAATATATTTAATTTTTTTTCTGTATTTGGGATAAACTCTATCTGACATTTCTATACACCATAAATAAAAGATTCCAGCTCAGCTTCTCAGTCCTTTATGTATACTGTGGTTGCACCTCTTATGTGCCTGTGTCCCATGGTAGAAGAGATGCAGGGGTCTCAGAGGAGTTAAAGGCTGTACTCAAACATCACTAATCCAAACCTATTTTGAACTTTTGTCTTGTATTTCTAAATATCATGCTGCATGGAGGCCACGTTGTAGAAACAAATCCTGTCTCTGGCAGAGTCAGGAAGTAATAGATTTGGGAAGCTCAGGATGAATAAATGGCTAGAAGGATAAAACTTCCAAGTTTGTAGAACATTTTCATGCATCGTGATTATTAAAGTAGCAGTTTGTTTAAGAAATAAAGAAAACCGAACCCTAACTTGTTGCCTTGAGACAAGAAGAAGAAACATAATCAAAGGCCCTGGCTCTCTTGGAGCAGCTTGGGTGAGGCATGAGGATGGTCAAACTCTGGAATGTGTGCTCAGAGAGGTGGAGAGATCCCTGTTCTTGCTCGGTGTTTGACTGAAGCTAGCCTTGTTTTGAGCTGTAACCAGAGGCCTGCAGTTCCAATGTGAATTGTTCTGCAGTAAGTTTTCACTACTTTTGTGTTCTTTTCTAACCTGCAGCTGTCCCTGCAAAGCATTGCAGATAGGCTTTGTTGCTTTTGTCATTCTGGTTAGCAGCTCTGCAAAGACCTTCAGTGCATTTCTGAGTACAGGTCAGGACCTCTCCACAGCCACAGAGTGATTGCAGGCAGTGAATTAGTACTGAATTAGTAGTGTGTGATGGCCTGTGTCTTCATTAAGGGAGGGGAGGATGTGACCAGCTTGGAATTTTGTCTAAATGACTTTTTTAAAATGCATTTTAGGCCCTGGGAGTGCTCCTAATGCCTCTAGGGAAGCTTCTGAAATACAGGTGGAATCTGAATATATTTGAAGACAGAAATGTGATTTCTTATTGTCATGAAGATAATGATGCAATAAATATTTCCCATGAAAGAAGTTGTCATTACAGTGATGTGAAAATGCTGCTGGCTTCCAGTAAGCTTCTAGAAATGTTAGAAAAAGGTCACCTTTGTCATTCCAAAAGTTACCATCACTAAGATCCCTAGAGAAATGTTTGGAGCTTGAAGCTCTCAGTGCTTCTTCTTTAACCCTCTTCACCTATTTACTTCACCTCTTTACTGTTTTCAAAACTACTGATTTACCTCTATTTTCATTTGGATTTACTTGTAAAACTGAGGTTGACATTGAGTGCTGTCTGAGAGACATTAAAAAGAGCTCTGCTAGTCAAGCACACGTCACACAGGCCATGTCTCTAGGAAGGAATTGCCATCAAAATCCCAGGCATTTAAAACCTATTCAGAGGCTTAGATTGTTGTGTTGTAGAAGACTTACTTTTAGTTTTCTTGTCTGAGGAGCTGCAAAAAAGACTCCTTTCATGACATCTTCAGGTGTGGGAAAGACAATGTCGATGTTTGTATTCCACCTGTTATCCAGATCATTTGTCTTCTGGGTCAAGGATCAGCAATCAGTGTTGCAAATATGTAAATTACAGGTGGCATTGAGTGGTGCAGCACTGGAGCAGGTAGTCATAGTATCTCCTAGTTGATACTTCCAGCTTGCCCACTTCTTCCTGACAAGTCCGCACTTGGTGCAAAATAAATAGAAGGATTAAGCTTTTAGTCATTTCTTCTGTGTCTGAATTTTGAGGCTCAACAGAAATGAAAATTAAAATTTGATTGAAGTGTCAGATTGGTTCTCAGACTTGTAAGACACGATGAAACTGCTGTTTAGGGAAATGTGAATCTCTAGCTGCCATACTGTTCTTTGGCTCTCATCCTGCCGAAATGAGGTGGATGGCACTTACTGCTGTAGTTACATTTTGCTTAGAATCTGTTTTAAGTATTCAGGACTGTATGGAAACTCACTATGCACAGGTGCAAAGGTCTCAGGTTTGTAACAGTGTCCTTGGTAGTCACTGTTTTGAACATTGGATACAGGAATATGGTTTATTCTCTGTGAAAGAACAGTGACCACATTATTGTTTCTGCATTGTTTAATTTATGTCCAAAAACATTAGAAAGGTGGCATGTTAGGACACTGCAGTGGAAGCTCTTGGCAAGAAAATTTTGTCTTGACTTGTAATTTAATTTCATTTAGCATGTATGAGGATTGTAAGAGTCTTTAATGTTTTGTTGACAAAGTTTTGAAATTCTTCTGTACAGAATGAATGCAAATGAAGAAATATTTGTTTTTCGAAGGCTAAGAAATAAAACTTGTTCAGTATGCTCTTAGTTTGCACAAGATTAAAGAAATGCACTGGTTAGCAATTTAAAAGGGCATTAATGTTGATGGAGTAGTGTAATAAATGTAACCTTTTAATTTTAATAATGTATGGAAACTTGTAAGGAATAAAGCACAAAAAAAAAAAAAGAAAATAGCTTTCCTCCGATGACTGTAGTCTTTGAAGACCATGCAGTAATACAGTTTTATCACTGGATCCCAAAATGACATATTTAATTGAAAGCGAGACTGGCAGAAAACCTCCATGGTTGAAGGCATTAAGCTGGGAAACAGCCTCTGCTGCTTTCCATCTTGGATTTCTCTGGAAGGTTTTGGGTGGAGCAGTTTCACTTGTGGGGTTAATGAAGGTGTCTGTGACTGTGTAGTATTTGGTGAGTTCTTGCTCCGTCCTCTTCATTGTTCTTTATTACCATGTAAGAAATGGAGGTTTTATTAGGAATTCTTAAAAGATGGGCAGTTATTTTGTCTTAAAGCCTAAATACTGTGTTCTTGTCTTTATTCAAATTGGGATCTTTTTGCCTTCATGTCCTTAACACTTGCTCACACTGTCTGTACTGTCTGTAGAGTTTCTTTGGTCTTCAGGATTTAGTGTAAAGGTTTTTCATTTGTTTTTGACTCCTGTGCCCCATGTAGCAGGGTGATTGTGAAGGTGTAGTTTGGATGAACAGATGTATGAAAGTTTCTTTAGAATCTAGACAGGAGCAATCCTTCTTGTTTTAAACGTTCTGATATTTTCAGGACCCAAGTTTTGGAGAGCCAGGGCTGGTCTGCCATGGCAATGTGCAGCTGTGACGTGAACCCTCAGCAGGAGGTGGTGACAGGGAGATGTCTCTTGAGTCCCTGCTGTGAGGCATGGGTGGCCTTCAGTCTTACCTGGAGAGAAACAGTGGGAGCCCTGGCAAGCTCTGGTCACCTCCTACCTGCAGAAATGCTCCTGCAGATCCCCCTCTGTACTCCTGTGAAATGCAGCTCACAGCCTGCAGCTCTTGGCCATGGGAAGGGTGGTGGTTCCATGGGGAGTGCTGCCAGCCTTGCCTTGTAAATGAAGGAAAGATGATTCCTTTTCTTCTCTTTTCATTGTAGGGAGTTTCTGTGCCTGCTTTGCAGTCCTGCACTTCCGGGTTAGTTCTGGCTGGAGGAGGCCAAGCAGAGCTCTGCTGATGTGGTGCTGCTTTATTTGCATGTTTTTCAGCACGATGCCAGGCACTCCCTTCCCTCAGGGTTCTAAAAGTATTGGTGTTGCAGCAGTCTGCTTCAGGAGCAAAGTCTTAATTGCATCAAGGGGTACTCTGCTGACAAGAATTAAGACCAAATATTTTATTTTTCTGCTGAAGAATTGTTTTCTTCTTTACTTTCCTTGATCTGCTGAGGTTGGAAAGTTTCTAAGCACTTGTGCAAAAACAGTGAATTATTGGTAACATCAGACTTGGATAAGTATCTTGAGAGACAAAAACCCCAATGTTATTTTAACTGCTTTTCCTAATAATCCTGTTCTGGTTTTTATTCTGATCTTATTAGCTTGCCTCATAGTCAGTACATATAGCTTTCAAATCTTTGCTTGATTTTTATAAAAAATAGTTATTTCGTGCCTGGTACCCCTGATATAGTCCCAGGGCTTTTATTTGCTCTCTAGCCTTTGACATAATACTCAATTAGTGTATTCAGAAATTCATGTAGGGTGGTAAAGAGTCTGTTGCTTCCCTGATCCATATGAATTTTATGTTATGTAAATATAACTAATACAGAGGAGTGTGAACTCTGTTCATTTGGAAGACTTCATTTATTTGAATTAAAAAATTTATCTGTTAATGTACTGTCCTGAAGTTAGAAATATCCACTGTTGTTATCATGGTAGAATGGTTTAGGGACTAATTAGGAAAACTAGGAAAGGCATGAGACTGATACTTGAATTTTGCAGGTAACAGCAGGGAGGCTGATCTGTCCAGCTGCTTAGTAGCACACTCTGTACCCATAGCTCTGGAAAGTGTGAGCAGTTTGATTTCTGTGGCTCTCCTAGGGTCTAAAGCTGCTCCTCAAACCTTGGACTCTGTATTATAAGGGATTATACTTCAACAGTATAATGTGAAAAATGGGATATTCATGGTCTCTTCAAGTTACATTTAAGATTAAAAGACAATAGCAGCAGGTTCTGAAGAGCTGCTCTGTTATAATGGAGTGAAAGCCACTTCCTAGTGCTGAATACATTCTGAGGGCTGCAGATCCGTGCCTGCAGATCCCTCAGTTTAGTTCATTTAAAACTTGAGGGAGAGAGTATGGCAGGAAGAAGAGCAGTGGGTAGCAGCACTACCTCACACTTCTCATGGTGGCAGTGCTGCTTTCTGCCAGCTTGGAAGTATTGATGGGACTGGGGCTTGAGGGCATAATTTCCTAGCCAGCTTAGGCAAGCATCGGAACACAGCTGAGCTTGTCCACAGCTAACAGGGCTACCCCAGGGTGAGGTAGTTCAGGGGAACCAGAGGTGAAAAGTAAACACAGACACAGCAAATGAAGATGTGTGTTTAAGGAGGGGGCTGCAGCTGGGAGCATCACCCTCAGTGTCAGGCTGAGGTACCCACAGCTGCCTTTCCCGCACTGCCAGGTTTTGTTCCTCCTTGCTTTGTCTGTGTAAAGAGCAGGACAGCTTTCCAGCTGTACCACTGAGCCAGGTCGTGTTTGGTTTCTTTTGGCAAAAGGGAAGTTCTGAAAATCTGTTTGGGTCTAGAACTGTGAATGATTGCAAAATCTTTTAAGAAGCTAGGGAGATCATCAGAGTCCAAGGAATGCTGTGATCTTACTGGGGTGACAGTAAGACATTGTAAGAACACAGACATTACAGGTCAACTGTGAAATGCACCCCCCTGGGGCTCTTAGTTCCTGGTTTGCTGTTTCTGTTAATCTGCTGTATTATGCAATATCTTCTCATTTGTAAAAAGCCTGTAATTTCTTATCCCTCACATAAAACAGTAATGCACTTCAAATTCTGAATTGGAGAAGAATATTCACTGTTGTACTTCCTCACTGTCGCCTTCAAAGTTTTCTTTTGTAAGCAACCATCTTTAAGTTTAGCTTTTTGGAGGTGTTTAGGTTGTGGCAGTGGTTTTCAGGGAGGGAAGATGTGAATTAATTTGATAATACAGGAACCTTCATAGTATGTTAACTGAGGAAACAAAACCAACTTTGTGCTCGCATGACAGGAGGAAACAATGACAAGGTTGCACTGCTTGGGCAAGGGCGGGTGGGAAAGAGATCTTGAGCCGGTTAGCGTGTAGGGGAATCCCTGTGAAGGTGCAAGCTGCTTTTTTGGCAGACAGTAGGAAGAAGTCTTGACTACCTGGGCACAAGCCTCTCACCTTGGAATTGCCTTGGTTGTCTGCTTGTGAATTACAGTTCCTTGTGTGTCCATGCCAGTTTGGGAGAGCTGGAGGAGAGCTTGCTCAGGTGAACAGCTTATGATACTCAGACACAAGATTTTGGACCCTGAATGATATTGTATTGCCAAATTGGTACAATGTCATTAAAACAGCAGTAAGATTTTGACCCCTTGCTTGGGATATTCTGTCTCATAGGTAAGAAGTGCTGGAGAGGTGTGTGTACACCTCATCCAGAAAGCAATGTTCTGAGTTCTTGATGAATCAAGAACCTGTATTCAAATCTAGTTTCTTCAAAGTACTGGAAGAACTGGTGTCTGTGGTGAGCCCCTTCCAAGGCTATTCCTGTGGCTTGGGTAAATGTTGCCATCAGCTGGAGACTCGCTGCCAGAAACCAGAGCAACTTCTGGCTCCAGTATGAGCTGAGTGGGGATCGAGATCAGTGATCCTAAGCCTATGATGTATGACTAAAATAAAATGGCTTTTGATGGTATTAGTCTCTCTAAAGCTGCTGGTTCTTTATTCCTTAGGATTTGTGTTACATTTATTTCTAATTGTTTGCAAAGACTGCTGTAGTTTCATAAAAAAAGTCTTTTGTGCATTACTAAGCACTTCCAAAAGCATGCGTGGGTTGCCTAGCTATTTTGCATTGTAATTTCTTTGTGCTTGTCTGAGAAATTTTGGATGTTATTTTTATAAATGCATGCAATAGCTCTGATTGTTTGAGGCAAAATGACCTGGGATGGTCAGTGTGATTCTTATGCTGCTATGTGCTGAATTACTAAAGTAATGCTCAGTATCAGGGTTCAGATTTCTGATTTAGGGTCCCATGGGCCAGTCTTAGGTGTCTGCCTTAATACTTCAAAGGCTGTAAAGCATTCTGAAGTTCTTTGGCATGAAAAGAGCTTTGTAAATTTAAGGTCTCTACTGCTTACCTAAGGGAGCAAACTGGATTATGGCTGATTTTTGGGAGAGAGATGATTGTCTAGGGAACGACTTGGTCACCAGAAGAAGTTTATAAAGGGAGCTTAGCACAGTGCCTTGCTTATTTCTGGTTGGGAAAAAAGCGCCAGTATTTATCAATTACAGCAACTTGCTGTAGTCTGGGCTGCCTCCAGGGTGTTAAAATACCATGCCCCTTGTGTGAAAAAGAAAACCCAGTTAGAACAGATAAGGTGGTGGGTATCATTTTACATGTCTA
Organism: Acrocephalus scirpaceus scirpaceus; assembly: GCA_910950805.1. Taxonomy (NCBI): domain Eukaryota; kingdom Metazoa; phylum Chordata; class Aves; order Passeriformes; family Sylviidae; genus Acrocephalus; species Acrocephalus scirpaceus. The sequence continues at coordinate 15,223,651 of OU383775.1, read as the reverse complement.
GGTCAAGTATGTCCAGGGAGGATTTGCTTTGGCTACATTGGATTAAGAAGAGATCTGAGTTTGAAAGAAACCTGAGGGAAGCAAAATAATGGTACGTGAGGTGTTTTTCCACTTCCCTTTATATAAAGAAAACATGAAATAAAACTGATACAGCTGTGCATATTCTGAAACTTGTGATGAGATGAAAGTCTCAGTATATTTTAAAGCAGTCCTTAATATGCAGCTTTTGTAAGTGGTATTTCTTGATTAAAATTCTGCATAATCAAGTTGGACAGAAAAGTTGGTTTTAATCTGCAGTCAAAGAAATCCTCTAGCAGGCAGAGAATACAAATGTATGCTCTTCAGAAGACTCATCTGTTAGATAGGGGACTTACAAAGTTTTAAGTCTTCTTAAAAGTAAGTTAGCCTCTCCTGTATGAGAATGCATTCTTCATTTATTTCAGTGGTAACACTTTTTTTCCTTGTGTTATGTGGAATTTTTAGTTAGTACAGTTTTTTCTAAAAACATCTATGAGTAATTGGGGTTTAAAGTCACTACCCTGAAGTAATAACTAAATATATATTACTCATTATTAAGTATGTATTAGTGATTACATATGGATCTCAGTTTCATGAAATGATAAAAAACCCCTTCAGAGTCCTTTTTCTGAGCAGAGGTGCTTGAGGGAATTGTTTTCTTTCCTGCAGGTTCAGGGTTTTGTAGGATGTTGGTGGAGGAGAGATTAAAACTTCAGATGCTTTTTAACTAATCTTATTGCACAGTGGCTTTTTAGATTTGTTTGTTTGTTTAGGTGGTGGCCAATCCTGCTCAGGCATTATAAATACTCTATTCCTTCTAACTGTGGTCTTTTATTTTAGTCTGTTAGTTTAGTTATTATTTCTACACACAGAATTCTTTCTTCATAAAATCTGTATACAAATCTGGCATGGTTAATGTTTTCCTATTAACTTAAGCTTTGATATTTAGCTGTGTAAAAACCTAGAAGTATAATTAACCCTCCTGACAACATCTGTGTTGAGGCACCTTAAAATGGTGATGGCAAATGCTGCATAGGTGTAGCAAGGGAAGAAGCAATCTTTTCCGATAATAAATGTGATGCAAACATCAGTGGAATGGAAGCAGTGTGTCGAGGCTTGGGAAAGTGTGTGACATATATTAGATTGAAAACAAATTTTTGTTGTCTTTTTCTGTGTGTGTGTAGTATGTTGGCCTTTTGTCAGTAGTTGGTTCAAGAGATGCCTCTTATTAACAGTAAAACTGGGGAAAAGATGGACTGTTTTGAGTTGGATTCCAAAATATCCAGCAGAAACTTGGAGATGAGTGGGTTTTTTCCTCTCTCTGTCTCCCAGAGCACACTAAGCCTAATGGTACTTGTTAGTGCACAGAGTTCAAAGCTGGTAAACATCCATGGTTACACATAGCAGGAATAAAGGTGGTTACTGTCTCCAAATTCAAGAGAAGCACTTGTGTTGATTTTCAGTTGCATTAGCTGCAGTCTTGTTCGCTGTTTTTGCGATTTTATTTGCAAATTTAAATAACTGTCTTGAAACAGATATTTCCTTTATGTTTTAGTGTGGTTTCACTACTTATAATTGTTTCTGTTATCTTGACTGTGCTGCCTTAGACCTGTGGTGGAAAGTTTTGCCCTAGTTTCCTTCTGGCTGTGTGGCCAGATAACTAGAGTTATCTAGTGTTGTCAGCTGTTGTTTGATTACACGGTCTTGGATTTTTAAAATTTATTTCTTCTTGTATTTCCTTTTTTTTCCCCTCAGCTGAACTTTATATTAAAAACAACCTGTCATTTGATTTCATTGTTACTTGTGAGCATTGTTTATGACTTATGGTTGCATTACCTTTCTGTTCAGCAACCTTGTATGTAAGAATACATACAGGAAATTGTTATGCAAAATGTGGCATGAACACAGACCTGTCAGATGTATCTTTGTGGTTGGCAAATGCAGGGGGAAAGATAGAACAGTACCAGGGAGGTCATGAAATGTTAGTCTAATTATCATGGTTTTGGCAGAGGAGGATTGTTCATGCTGATCTGAGAACTCTTTGAACTTGTCATTATGGACAAAAGAGGAGGGGAAAAAATAAAGCTTTCAAGATGTCTTTTACAGGTCTTCTTCAAGAGGCCATTGAACAAGCTGAGGGAGTCATGGGATGAAAGTTAAGGGTTTGTTTGTGTTTATGGCACAAGTGGGAAAGAAGTATCTAGATCCTGCTAAAGATAAGCTCGAGACTACAGAAGCTGTGCTTGAGATTTCTTGGATGACTTACAGCAGCTGTGCAAAATTTAGTAATTTTTCAGAAGTGATTCTATGCATATATCCATATGCTAGGATTGCTGGTTTTCTAAGGACATCTTGGAAGAGAATCTAAATTCTCTGACTTTAAACATAAGCCGTGAGAAGGCAAGATAGGATCTGATGTTGATGGTGAACTTGAATTTTGCACATTCTTGCATGTGTGAAATCGGTCATCAAAATAGGAAAAAAAAGTAGTTTTTATATTTGATATTTTTAAGTTGAAATCATGGAGTAGTTTAAGCAGGATGGATAAACCCAAGAAACTCTTGTTTCCTGCTGCAGACAGGAACAGTATTTTTCTGGATTATAATTCACTTTTATAATGGATAAACATTCCGAATGTGTCTTGCTTTCTTCCTGGTGCTTTTTTTATGTGAAGGAATATAGGGATTTTTTTAAGTGAAGTAAGATGATTTAAAACAAGAAATTCATGCAATTGTCCTTATAATAAAACTTTAAGGTATTTGCAGCTAGTTCCTCTTTATAGGTTGATGGTGTGGTGGTATTTTGATAATGGAGAAATAATAAATATATTGACAAGTCTTGCATAATACCTGGAAAGTGAGAGGACATAACATCAGGATAGTACAACCTCTTCTGTGTTTCCATGACCATAAGTGCTAAAGACCAGGGAAGGTAACAGTAGGAATACATGGGTATGCTAAATGGAGAAGTTTACAGTAAATCCCGTTTTGTTTTTTGCCAAAGGAATTGTTTCCAGATTACAGGACTAAGAACGACCGAGCTGCTTGGTTCCTGTGGGGAGGTTCATGTTGGCAAATTGCTTCCTTCTCTAATCCCTTAGGGGGAAAGGAGGACATCTGGTTAGTGGGCTCTTATTTAGGCTGTTAAGCAGTTGTATCAGGTATCAGTTGTATCTTTAATTTCGTTCAGTTCTTACTGCTTATTTTCCTTAATATTTAAACAATATCTGGTCTTTAAAAGCTCTGTTTGGTCACCAGTTGCTGCTGGAGAAGAATTTGTAATGTGAGTCCCTAGTGAGGTCCGCTCAGTAAATTGAAGGGATTTGGAATAAACATGACAATGTATCTGCTGTGACAAGATCTTGTAATTCTTGTTATTCCTCCAAACCATTTGACAGAAGTCTGAAAGCTAGAAATTGTGCTCAGAAACACCTGCAGGGATCAGAATGGAAGATTGCTTGCCTTTTATGATATTTCTCATACAAGTCTTGTTCTGTGTTCTTGCAGTCGATATCTTCAGTATATTCCTGTCTACTTCTGACAAGCTCTGTGTACATGCTGAAACTTTAATGTTTCTTTTGGAAGTAAAGCACCCTTATGTGTCAGTAATGTCAATCTCTAAATTTATGTATTAAGGCTGTAGTTGACTGGCTAAACATAGAGGTAGGATCCATCTCTCATCTTTTTAGTTGATTTTTTTTTGGTATAATACAGAAGATTCACTGAAGTGTGGGAGTAGAATACTTTTTGAAACAGAAGGACATTCCTTTGGAATTTTTTGTGTACAGAAATGTACCACCACCTGTCCAGGGCTGTCTTACCTCTTGTGTTGCTTTAGCCAAAGCCTTTGTTTCCTGACTTTATTTGCTAATTATCTGAGGCAGTGGACTGTGTTAACCCCTGTGTACTGTTGCCAGTGTCTGGCACTCTGCAGAGCACTGCAGTGTGTGATGTAGAGATTACTAGTGTCAGAATGACAAAAAAATTGTCATTTTGGAATTGCAAGTGCAGATGTTACTGTAATTGAAACAAATGCATTTTTCTGCCAGTAAGCAAACTAGCAAGAATGATGTGGTGAAAGCTGTCCTTTCTTTGCATGCATGTTTCTAGATAAAATTAACTTCTCTGCTGAAAGAAAGATATTGATATATATTATTAGCCAGAAATCAGCACAGTATGTAATACTTGGAAGTCTCTGAAGGAGGCAGAGCTCTTCCTTGGTATTCTGAAAGTGTGATCAAAGAACACTGACCTCCCCAGCGTTCCAAAATTAACAATGTCCGACCTAATTTTTTAACTGCAAATGCAAAATGTGTAGAGATAGCAATATTAATTGATGCAAACCCCCCAAAAAGTGTATGAAAATTGGCTCGCATTCTAGTGGAGAAATACAATTTAATGCTTTGTCACTTCTGATTGAGATTTATGCTTGCTTTCAGCAAGCATAAGAGTATTTATTTCACTATTTAAAAACCCCCATACCTAAAATTAAAAAAAACAAAACCAAAAAAAACCCCAGGAAAATCCCCCAACAAAATACCAAACCAAAATGTCAGGGAGCAACAGCAAGGGAAGGCAAGCTGGGAGTCAGTGGTGACATGGCTGGCAGACAGTGCTCTCATTGATAAGAATGCAGTCGCCCAATTCCTGCCATGAGGCAAACAGTAATTTGGAAGTAGTTGGCATGGATTTACAGAGGGAAAATTATGGCTGGCTAACCCAATAACCTTCTACAGTAAATAGACTAGATGGTTGGATAAGAGAAGAGCAGGAAATGTTGCTTATTGTGACTTGAGCTATCACTATCTCCTGTTACATTTCACAAAGTAAGGACTAGATCAGTACAGTGTACACTGAAAATGCACTCAGCTGCCAGGCTCAGGGACATGAAGTCCTCATGGAGGTCAGTCACTCGGGTTGTGGTCCAGGGGTTGACACTGGGACCATCCTTGGGGATACCCAGAATGTGCCTGGACACTATCCTGGGCAGCTGGCGTTAGCTGTGACCCTGCTTTGAGCAGAGTTTGGAGTAGTCAGTGCACAGAAGTGCCTTCCAACCATGAGGATTCCCATCCTGTCATCTAGGCTTGCAAAGCTGCACAGCATCCGTGTTGGCCTTGACCACACAGAGCTAAACTCTGCCAGCAGTGGGGGTTTTTTTCTTGCTTAATACCTCTTCTTCCATAGGCTACTGGAAGACTTTTCTGATAGTGAAGGGAAAGGATTAATCTCAAAGTCAATTCTGAGCCAGCTTTACCTACAACATAGATGTTGGCATTTGCACTTGGAACAGTTGCACTCCAAATCTGTACATTAGAAACCCTGATTGTTCAAAACTACAGAAGCTTGACATAGGTTAAATCTCTCTGCTTTCTCAACTCATCTGTTGTCGTTTTCATTTGGGTTTTTTTACCAGGGAAGTTGGCCAGTGGATACAGCCATAGAGAAAGTACAGCTAGAAACTGTCAGATAACTAGTGATATACAAGAATTACAGATCATGCCATGCTAATCATGGTTATGAATTCCTTATGTAGGTTGAATTTGGTTGAAGCTTTTGTGGCGGATCCAGAACTACGTCAGTGCCTTCAAGAAGATCTCTTACGTCGCTTTCCAGACCTCAACCGGCTGGCAAAGAAATTTCAGCGACAAGCAGCAAACTTACAAGACTGTTACCGAATGTACCAGGCTATCAATCAACTGCCTAATGTTGTACAAGCACTAGAAAAACATGAAGGTAATGCTACCCCCATCTATTCTCAATGTTTTGGAGTATAGTGATGATGCAAAGAAATAGAGCGTAGATTTCCAAAGATTACTTCTTTTCATGTGTGCTTTTGTTGCAGGAATAAAGCTTAAACACATTTGAATTTTAAATGAGCTGAAATTCCAAAATGCCAGTCAGATACTTAAAAATATTCTTAGCCAAACCTTTGCAGGAGAATGTGTTCCTATTAGTGTGTAGCTGGGATGCGTGAATTGTTGGGTGATGGTGTGGGAATCTTTGACCCTACTTGTCTCTAGGAATTCCTGACCAACTGTGTGTGTTTTGTGATCTTACAAACAAGATACCATTCATACAGTGGTGTTGTCATCCACTTCAGGTCGTAATTAAACAAAACAAAATCTCCCCGGTTTAAGTGTTAGTGGTATAACCTAAATGGCTTTTTTTTTTTTTTAAATACTTGTATTTGATACAAGTAACATGGCAGGAATTCTTCCAGTCTTCATTAGTAGGAAGCACAATGCTGTGACAAGCAAGCCTAGAAAGTACAAAAGCTGCTAATTTTTTTCCGTTTCTGCGTGTTACCAGAAAAATGCAGAATAAGATCAGCATAACAAGGGAGTGATTCAATTTAGCAATAGCAGTTCTAACCTACCAGAAAGCTTGTTTTTGTAGAAGCCCATTAATTTATTAGAAATTCCCTTTGCATAAAGCAAGCACCAAAGCCTCAAAAACAAATGTTTGAAATGGTATGGTTACAAAAATTTCTTTCCTCTATTTGAATAGAAAATAAAGCTACTCAGTGTCTTATACTTTTCTGTACTACAGTTTCACAACTTCAAGTAATGAAACTTCTACAATATTAATCTTAAATCAGTTTTTGGTTACTGACTGCATTATTTCCAGGAGCACTTAAGATCTGAAATTCTGAAGGAACTGACAGATGTAACTCTCTTGTTTGTTTTTGTTCTTAAAGAGCTGTGCCACTCTTTAGCTGCCTCAGTCGTGTCCATTTGGCTTTTCCAAATAGACTCTGCTTATTTTAGCCTTGACATGGAGCTCTTGGATTCCCATCATACTGAGATGTTAATTCAGAATACTGGCTTCCCATCTTTACTTCTTTTTATATTAGTTGCCGCTTGGATCAAGAGTTCCTCTGTCATAACATTGGGGTAGGAAAACAATTCCATGTTTAGAGTTTTGAGGAGCAAGCTGTATAAGGCAAACTACTAAGCTCACCATATGGAGAAGTGAATAGACTGCAAAAGGTTCTTCCTGTTCTACACATGAATCAGTTGGACTTAGTAGGTCAATCACCAGCAGTATATTAAACATAGTTTAAAATAGGTGGCGTGTTATTTTTCTTTTTCTTTGTACTTGTACCACCTGTTCAAAGTACATGAATGGTCTGGTAATTTTCAATGTACATGAGTGACTCAGACTGGATCTGGTAGTTTTTCTGTTTCTGACTGTACAGAATGTTTTAACTCATCAAGGGATGGAAAGTCAGAAAGATTTTTGACAATTCTGACTATGTGCCAGTTTCAGAGCTCCCTTGCCTATGAGTGGCTATGAGGATATAGAGCAACTGTAGGGATATAGAACAACCACAAAGTCATCAGCTGTGACTGCCTTTCCCTCAGTATGACGCACTGTTTGTTGAAATCCTTGTTTTTATGGATGGTGAAACCCAAGGAGGGGGGTGATGAGTGAAGATGACTTTTTTCTGGTTTAGCCAAAAGAAGTCTGCATAAGATGGGACAGGACTCTTGAGTGATCAAATCATTTTGCTCTAGCTGGTGAAAGGGAGCAGTTGTTTATTACTCCGATTGCTGGAGCATGAAATCTGGCTGCTTACAAGATTTCTGTCTTCAAGAAGCTACTGAAGCATCTTCCTTCCCATCTCAAACAAACACTCTTTAAATCTGTAAATATGCAGGATACAGGAATTGTGTGCTGGGTTTCAGGTGTATTTTTACCGTACTGCATACAGTGACTTGAATACCTCTTACTGCTTGTTTCACTCCTGTTCTTTCCCAGACTGTTGCACTGGTACATTACAGCCGTGCTGTGATCAAACTTGGCTGTTTCCCATCCTTTGTCATATCCAACTGATCATTCTCTTACTCATAGTGGAAACACATTTATCTATCAACATGCCATCTTACTCAGTGTTACATTTTACTTCCTCTCTATTAGCCTAGTTTTCAAGGTGTTGATCTATTTCTGATTTATCTTATTCAAATATAATCTACTGGTATCTTCCATATTGTATCTTTTAGTGACATTTATAAGCAGCCTTCTTTCGTGCATTAATATGAATTCACGTATCTTAAAAAGATAAATGCTTCTGTGAGCCCTGGAGGAACTGATGTTGTTTCAGCTTGTTCATCTTTTGCAAGTGGGTGATGTCCTCTTTATCTGCACTCTGGTCATGGCATAAATTATAGATCTTGCACCTTGGCACCTCCTGTGACACCATTCTGAATGCTTTAGAACAGCCCAAATTAGGTCTGCAGAGTCCGCTTTGTCTCAGGCATTCAGTATTTCAGACAGATGTTGCACTATATGGATATTATCTGCCTGTAGTAAACCTATACTGTATTTTATCCCAATTTTCATTGTTCTTTTTCCTTTTATCCCACTTTCCATTGCACTATCAAAATGACTGGTGTACTTAGTCATCGGGATTTGTCTGTTTTGCCTGGATAGTGTCATTTTGCTGCCAAACTGTTTCAAGTCTGAAGATTAGTGTTTTATTTTAATTGCCAGACAACATTTTTAACCATATTAATAGTCAAGTCTTTAACGTGTAATAAACACTTGCCTGTGCTTCAGTACATAAATTATGATTTAAATTAAAAACTGCACCTGGACACAGATAGGCTTTGTGATCAGTATGCATCTCTGCTTTTGATGGTACATAGCTCTATTAGTCTTTCTCTCAGTGGTTAGTTGCCATCCTAATAATGTTGAGTAGGTGCAAAAGAGGATTTTTTTTCTACTAGGCATCTTTTCTATGAGTTTATGAATATAGATACAAGACATGTTTAATTGAGAATTTTTCAGTGGTGTTTCTTACTCATATTCTCGTAATGCCAGATGTTTTAAGAAAAGCATATGCATATAACTTTTGTAAATCCTCATTATTCACTGACTCCACTATTTTACTTCCTTCAAGTACTGGATACTGAGTTTAAAGTTGGATTAAAAGTGCAAATAAATTTTGCAGTGTATCAGTTTGACCTGTGTGTAAGTACATTCGTATTTTACTTACTTAATAAATCAATAGATTCTAACTTTTGAATGTGACATCTTTCTGTGATGTCTGAGATGTACCCTTCAAGTTTAAATAATGAAATGGTATCATGATACTTCCCTACTTAGTCCTTACAAAAGAAGAAATTAAAATTGATACTTCAAGTCCAAGCACAATCGTTTTTCATTGATTCGAGAATACTGATGATCATTTCATTGTGTGTGCCATGTATTCCATTAGCTGGAGCACTGGGAACTATTAAGCCAAATCTGAAGAATGGACATGAAACTTTTTGTGCTCTTCAGTCTCTTCCTACTCCGTTGACTGCTTTTATTTTATAGGTTGGTTTAGATGTGTCTTCTTACAGGAGGGAAAAAACCAAGATATTAAGAGAGCAAGCAAGCAATTTGGAATTGAAAACAATCTTTATTTCATATCTCTTAGTTTTGAAGATTTTTAGTCAGCAGAAAACTCCATTTTTGCAAATTCAGTAATCTCAATAATATATAAATTTTTTTCTCTATTAATAGATATTAGTCAGTTTAGAGTTTTATTTTTCACTTTAAAAGTTTGAGGGATTGGGGAAGCAAAAAGGCACAGGTAGAAGAGGAAATCAAACCAAACTTTTTCTTTCTACTTCAACTGAGAGGTGAGAGATTCACTTAGGTAGTCTTGTACTCACTGTGTAACTTCTATGCATTTCTGTGGCAATTTTGCTATAAATTTCTGTGGCAATTTTGCTATAAATTTCTATGCCAGTTTTTCTTAGGAAAGGCTAGGACTTTTTTCTTAGTCTGATAAGAAATTGAGAGGCTCTGGAATAGCCAGAGCTTGATCCTGTATTTCTCTGTTACTGTGCAAAGCCTTGCCTGTAAACATTAGAGGCAAGCAGCATAATTCTGTACATAATTCAATGAGTATAAGCTCATAGTATTGGATTTATTTTGAGGCATTTTTTGTAAATCATATAGTCAATAATGCTAATCTTTCTGTGATTAAATCATAACTTGAAGTGGCTACAAAGATGTAAACATGCATTTACTGACAGAACGTTTCCACAGCTGGCTGCTGGATATAGGTGCTTATTTGTAGCTAATGTGTACCTGAACAAAGTACTTTCACAAATTTGACAATATCCATGCCTGATAAGTTAACTGTGAACTGCTCTTGGTGTTCAATGCTTTTGGTGTTCCATGGACTTCCAGCCAATATGTGTTCTATGCAATTTGACCTGGTGCTACAGAGTATGTCTGTTAATTTTGATGCCTTCCTATCTAGTGGAAAGAAGTGACTGTAAAGATCTGGTTGTAATATGTAGTCTTTTTTTGTGGAAAACAAAAGCAGGTAACATACACTTCAGTTGTTATGTCCATATTGTAATTACCAAATATTCCCAGAATTAGGTAATATTTCATTAAGGAGAATTAAAAACTGTGTGGATGATAAGACCTACCTTTTTTTCAGAAGGCATGTCAACTTTTTATGTGCAAGAATTGGTAATGTTCAGACAGCAGGTTTGCTTTTATACTGTTGTTTGTAGTTTTACTCATAGTAGAAGGGAATTAATATCCCCAGTTATGAACAAAGATGACAGAATAGGTACAAGCTTAATCAGAACGTAGATGGGATAATGCCAATTTTAGAAAAAACGTACATGTGTTTCAGTGAAATAGTCATAGCTCATCTTTATAAAAATTAACCAGCTAAGCAGCTGTGTTGTTTATCTTGGGTAAGTGAATTCTGGTAAATTTGTCGGCGTTTGTGAATGATAATTTTATTGTTTGTTCGTAACAGGAACTCATCAGATGTTGTTGTTGGCTGTATTTATAACACCTCTTACTGATATCTGCTCTGACTTCTCAAAGTTTCTGGAGATGATAGAAACAACATTGGACATGGAAAAGGTATGAAATGTTGTGTGGGCAGGGTTTACTCAGCAATTAAATTTCCTTATTGAGCTTCGCAATCTACTTCATATGCACTAAATTTAATTGATCATCTACATTAAGTAGCTAGTAATAATTTAGCTGTGAAATATATGAAGGCTGTTGTTAGTATATCAGGGTACTCGACAGGATATTCACTCACTATCTGAAATTATCTAGCTAGTGAAAAAGTGCTTTGGGTGCATCGATGCTATGGACCTGAAACTATTTTTTAAAGATCTCATCAGTATTAAAAGTGGAGAAGTAATTTTGTAATTTCTCTGCTTCTTTGTATTTTTAAAGTTACAGTGATATGTCCCAAATCTAGAATGTAACCAGGGTATGTTTATTACCTGGGGAGTCTTTTAGGATTTTCATTTTTTTTATTAACCTGGGATTAGGATTATCCTGAGTGAAGGTCTCAGCTGACTGTAGAAATAAGAGAACTACCTGAACATATGCCAGACATGGTAGTAAGGGCCATATGTTGAACATGTGAAAACTGCAGTGGCTTTAAAATTTTGAACATGCACACTTTTCTCCAAAGGCAGGAGCACTGTTTTCTTTCTTTGTGTTGTGCATCATTCAACTGCATTTTACTGTTTATAGAGACACTTACTTGATTGACATGTTGCTGTAATTTGTGATGTATGGTAATGAAGAAATTTATAGCTTTATACCAGTTACAGACCATCTGTTGGTGCAGTTTGTGTGCCCTGGGACTCTGTTTTCTTTAAAACTAACAGCTGTTTAAGCCTTCATCCTTCATAGTCCAGCTCTTCAAATTTCTTTTCAGGTTCTACTTTAAAAATATTTCATTGTCCTTCTAAACAGAATAATAAGTCAGTTATTTTCAGTCAAATCCCATAGAATCTGGCATGTTGGGTTTGAATTTTCTCCCCCCTGCAACGTACTGGAAAATGTCTACAGATAAGCCAACACTGGTGGTTGTTGTCCCTACGAATATTAGAATTTGAACTTTGACTTGAAATTTCTCTTGGATTTTGAGGGAGTTCAAATAAAATACGCAGTTCTATTCTGAGTGCAGTTGAAGGATAGGTTGTCATAGCAACTAAATTATGTCAATAATCCATTCTAATATAAAAAGAAACATCTAAGTTCAAAAAGCGTGGGATATGGTTATTCATTTATCTAGCTGTAATAAAAGTTGAGAAATTGTCACTTCCATTCCTATTTATCACAGAATCATAAGGGGCCTTTGAAAAACCATCTACTTCAACCTCCTCCTCAAGTCAGGACAACTTCAAAGTTTGGTGGTTGTTTTTGGTACATAGCCACCTGGCAGTGGAAGCATGGGGAAGAGAGAGAAAAAAGATGAAATACAACATGCTTCGTCCTTGCCTCTGAAAATGTTAAGCTTAGAAGGAACTGTATTTGCTTTTCAACTCAAGAGCTGGGTTGAAATTCTTGGGATTTTTGCTGATACTGTGTAGGTTCCTTCCTAACCTCTAGAGTGTCTTTTGGGGCAGAAATTACTGTTTCAGAAACTTCAATTTCCAAAGGGTTCTTGTTTTGAAGCACCCCATGCTTTTACACTGTCTTGATTAGCTGCTGAAGTCCAGACTAGCAGACAGGTAATATACATGACAATTTCATTCCCTCTGACTTCCCTTTTTGCCCTGCCTACTGCTCTGTTATTTGTTTGTAAGTAAATGTGCAGACAACTCCATTTCAGCAGAAAAGTGTCTGTTAAATTGACATATTCTGCTTCTATGGAGTATATTATCTGAGAAAACAAGTATTTGAGATGTATTTGTTTTGCAGTTGAACCAGACACCAACTATCACAAACAACATTGTGTGACAACATTATATATATATATATATATATATATATATATATATATATATATATATATATATATATATAAAATGGAGTGAATTATTAAGTAAATTAATTTCACTGTGTATGACCAGGGAGATGATTTTTTTTTAATTGCTTATGTTCATATAAATGTTTTCTTGTTATTTTTCTCTAGGTGGAGAATCATGAATTTCTTGTCAAGGCTTCTTTTGATCCTAATTTAACAGAATTAAGAGACAAAATGAATGAACTGGAAGAAAAAATGCAGTCCTTACTAAAGACTGCAGCCAAAGAACTAGGTAGGGTTTGGAACTGCCTTTGATTCATGTCTCCTTTGTAAAATGTTTTGCAGTCAGGTGATGAAAACTGGTATAAAGGAGTTAAAGGATGTTCGCATTATATATTATTGCAATAATATATTATTGAGTTGGGGTGACTTTGGTTGTTGCAGTACAAGCTGAATACTGAGAGATTTTTGGTTTATAACTTGGCTTTGGTTTTTTTTTTTAATAGCACTCCAAAATATTTCAGAAATTATCATATATATGTTGCAGAATCCATTTTGTAGAACTGTAACTCAAACTCTTGGCTAAGTCTAGTTCTGTTTTACATTCTTTGAGGACCTGCACTGAGACTTTTTTCCCCCTCTGTGCATTATCCTGAGTGTCCATTCAGTTTTCTTTTGATGTTCCTTGCAAAATGTAATTCTACAGCAAATGAGATGTCTAAAGAATTGATTATCCTATGCAGAAAGTTAAGTTCCATGTGCATCTGATGAGTTGGGCACTGAAAGAGCAACTTTAAGAAAAAGCCACCAACTTTGAATGCAAATATGGCAAGGAAGATTGGCAATACTATACTTACTTGGGGTTACACATTTAAAAGCTTGCGCTTTTTTTGTCTTGATTTTTTTTTTAGTGTAAAGATAATACCTGAATGAGAGGAAGGATAGCCAAGATTGTGTAGGGATGGAACGAGAAATCTTGTAACAAAATTATGTGTTAGTAGAAGGATCACAAGAGTACAGGTGCGGTGCTAACAGCAGAAATGCAGAATGTCCTTGCGTTTTTCACCTTCCTGGAGAATTTGTAGCAGTACAGTAGTTGTGAGCCTGATTTGAATATGCAGTTTGAGAGCATTTTAAAGTAAGACCAGAGAATGAATCCATATATTTGTGTTCAGTCTGGGTATTTCTCATACCTGTTCAGAACCAAAGCAAGTCTACTGTATTAGGTCATGTAAGTGAGGCTGAATCATGGGAACTGAGGGTTAGTGAGCAGGAATAGCATAGGCTATTTGTGATAGTACAGCTAGTTTATTTTTCTTTCTTTTTATCTGAAAGGTTTGGAAGCTGGCAAAAGTATCAAACTGGAGTCAAATTCACAGTTTGGACATCACTTTAGGGTAACTTGTAAGGAGGAAAAAGCTCTCCGTCACAATTCAAAATATGCAATCATTGATACACAGAAGAATGGTGTGAAATTTACTAACAGGTATGAGATGATATTGGTAGTTTTTTAAGCCTGTTCTGAAAGTAATAGAATTGTTCCTTTATAATTATGCTGATAAACTGGATTTCCTACATCTTGAATGGCAAAATCTCACCTTTTTAATTGGCTCACAGATTGAAATATTGAGCAGGACTGGCATAGAGTTTATGTTAAAAGCTGCATTCCCCATTTATGTTGCCAACTGTTATCTATTTCTGGTCCTTTGACTTGGGCTAATTTCTCTGTTTTAGCTGCAGCAAGTATCATAATTGCTTTTACTGTGAGTGTTTATACAGACACAAGCTGCAGTAGGGAAAGAGCTATTTATGTTTATCAGCAAATGTGACATGCAGAATTTTGTTGGTGATTACCATTTTTTCCCCTTTTTTCCAAATCCTCTCTAATTTCTGTTAGTCCTGTGTATTGAACTTCAATTCTGTGGCTCTTTTGTTTGAGCTGTTAAAAAATTTAAGTGTTCAGGCTAATTGCATTGAGGCTGTTTCAGTGTGTCCTTACCTGGACAGCACTTCTGACACAGATTAGCTGAAAAGTCTATTTTTTTTTTTGTTGAGTTTTAGCACTTTCAGAGCATTTTAGCAGGACCAAGGGTTGTATCAGTCATCAGATGTTTCTCTGTTGTTAAGTGTTTTTACACAGAGCAAATGAAGTAGGAAGTTGCATGTGCAGAATTGGGTAATAACTTAGGTTGAAGGCCACTTCTTACCCTCACTCAAAGCAAATGTACCTTGGAAATGAGATCCTATCTCAAGCTTAGATGGGGTAGCCCAAGGCTTTACCCAAGTGCTCATCCTCTAAATATCCTTCACAGCCTCCTGGGGCACAAGTTCCAGTGCTGAATTACTATTTATGAGAACTTTCCTAATCAGACCTAATGAGAATTTTCCTCACATAAACTGGGGATCTTAGGATCTCATTCTTTTGCTCTGTAGCTCCAAGGTTGAGTGTTGCCTCTTCCCTCCAGGCTGACCTCAGATTCTCTTAGTCTGGGCAGGCATCTCTCTCAGCCTTGTCCCTTGTGTGCTGGTGTGCTCCAGCTCTGAACCTTTGTGGTGACCATCTGCACCAGGTTCAATGTTGGGAAGACAAAACCCAAAACCAGAGATGTCTCAGGAGTGCTGAATAGAGGGGAAGAATGACTTCCTTCAACATGCTGGGCCCACTCTCTAGATAGGGCAGCCAGCATAGGCTTAGCCTTCTCTGCCTCAGGGGCATACTGCTGCCTTGTGTTCAGCTTCTTGTCCACTGGGTGTGATGGTGCAGTGACTGGTTTCTGTTAATCACTCACTTCCAGAGCTACCAATCCTCATCTTTGAAAAGGGCGGCAAACACACTGGTTCACACCAGCCAATATGTTGGTGTATTTTGCAACAGTTTACTTAAATGAACAAAGTGTAAACCTTAATTGCATTTTGTTCTAGCATTTACTCAGAGGATATTTTTTAAAAACATTCCTGAAATGTAAAACAGCTCTTTCTGGTTCTAAATAAGTTGTGAATCTAAATGTATGATGAAGTTAGGCTTTTCTGCAACTGAGAAGATGTACTTAGAACCTGTACTGTGTCATCTGTTACTTCCCTTAGTGAAGCAGCCCATGCATCACTAATAAAAAAGACTTCTCTGTCCTTAGTTAAGTCATAGTTGCTTCTGTAGATGGTACTAGAAACACAAGACTGACTTCTGCCTGTAGTGTGGGCACACTACTTGGGTGTGTTTCTTACTCAGTCTTGCAGACTCTTGTTCTTTGTTTAGAAGACAAGCTTGAGAAGAATAAAAACTTGTTTAAACTCTTGTCTTTATTTCAGCTTACCTTAGTTTGAAGACCAGAGCCTGTTCATAGTGACAGTAATTAGATTTTTACTAAATAAAAAGTCAATGCCATCAGATCTGATAAGCCTGTTGTAGGACTCTGGGCTAATTAAACCGTTGCTTAGCAGCAAAATTTAGCAAAATAGCCAGAAATTCAGTTTTAAGAGTCAGTCCTTACCACATAGCAGCTCTATAACAAACAGATGTTTTTAAGAGTCATATGTTGATGCTAAAATTTCTGGTTTGGCCCTTATGGGTGATCTTAAACTTGAAATTAATCTTGAGGCTGTCCTGGTGTGGATGAATTGTAGGTCAGTTGCTTTGTGGTCTTTGTGCTGAACCTTGCTGTTAAAACAGGTGGGGACACTTAATATTGACTCAAATGAGGAAGCCGAAGTTTGGCATTGTAGGTGAAGGCAGAACATCACAGTTTCTGAATACTCTTATTTTGTTCACAGCAAACTAAGCACCATCAATGAAGAATACATAAGGAACAGGGAAGAGTATGAAGAGGCTCAGGATGCAATTGTTAAGGAAATCATTAACATTGCTTCAGGTGAATATTCCACTGTTGATGTGTGTCACAGTCTGGAGTGCTGGGAGGACTTGCTGTTTCTTTGAGGGTCTTTTACAGAGAAACTGTAATAATACCCAAAGAATTAGTGTGAAAAGTGAGGTGTGGCTTTCAGACAGCTGTTGAAAGTTTGAAATATGAATTGTCTTCTGTCACCAGACCCTTTCCTGGCATTGCTGCAGATGTACAGTGAGTAGGTGTGTGCAAATGCTAATCCCATACTAGGAACAAAAATAAGGTCATAAAGGCTACATCTATCCTGCACCTACCTTCGTGACTCTGGGTATCTTCACCCAAACAGCAGAAGAGGTAAAGGGCAACAGAGAACTGAAGGAGTGGGACCTGAGGTCTAAGAGCACTGGTATGCAATATAAGATCAAGTTAGTCATTGCTTATATGGCAATAAAAATTATTGGTTTTCTAAGTTATTTCCATATATTTTCCAAGATTGCCTACTTACAGGTTATTCGTTATTGTCCTTCACCAAAAGCAGAAGAGACACTGGGGAATTTGGGCTGTAGACTCCAGTCCCTCATCCCTTTCACTGAAGAAAACTAAACACCAGAATTTAAAAATCTGGTACTGGGGATGTTGGGCCATCTAGCCTGGTGTCACAGGCACTGTATCTGACAGACCTCTCCCTCCCATCATTCACACAAAACATAGATGGCTGCTGTGTCTGAACTGTCTGTGCTGTATCTCTGGTGTCTTTGTTTGCATGAGCATCAGAATGTAGTGTATTATTCAGGAAGGAAACTTACTGGATTTCCAGATGAGGGAAAATAATGAACATGGTCTTGCCTCCTCCTTTTCTTGGTCTGGAGAAACTTCCTTGGTATTCAAGGTATGGAAACTTTAGAATTGCATCCTAGACTCTCCCAGGAGGTGCCTTTCATCTTTGAAGAAAATTTTTACTGCAGATGAATTAACTTGATGGACTCAGTATAGGCTTCAAGGTACGTTCTCAGCAAGAGCAGAGGAATAGCTAATGGCATTGAATTTGTATGTTGTCAATGCAAACCAGGTTATGCAGAGCCCATACAGACGATGAATGATGTGATAGCTCAGCTGGATGCCATTGTCAGCTTTGCCCACGTGTCAAACAGAGCCCCGGTGCCCTACGTCCGGCCTGTCATTCTGGAGAAGGGAGAAGGCAGGATTGTGCTGAAAGGGGCCAGGCATCCCTGCATCGAAGTGCAGGATGAGGTGGCCTTCATCCCCAATGACATTACATTTGAGAAGGGCAAGCAGATGTTCCACATTATTACTGGTAAATATTTCTGTTCTCTTTTTCATTTGTTATTTACTTTATAAATGTCTTGAGTATTTCCGATAATTATGTCTTTTTAAAAAGAAAAAAACAAACCAGCAACAAGCAAAGCAAATCAGCAACCTAATAAAATTCTGTCAAAGCAATTTCTCTCATCAAGGGTGAGCAGCTACTGAGTTCTCACCTTTCTGCATGGGTAATATGGTAATGGCAAATAAGTAATATGGTAAAATGGATAAATAAGATTTAACTCTGGAAAAGAAAGGAGGGTATTTGTAAGCTATTATTAATTGCTATTATTGATTAAATTTTTTAAAAAGAGTGTCCACAACATCAATGTGAAATGTTACCTTTGACTGTGGATATTCTACATGTTGCTGTACATATAGGCATATTTCTCATCATCCAAACTAATAGTAATGGAATTGGTTATTGTGATTTTAGTTTTAGTGCACCGTTTGGAGAAGGTGATCACTAATTTACAAAAAGTCATTTGTGAAGAAAACAGAGGCTGCTGGGACCATAGAAAATAAGACATTAGTCCTTCCTTAAAGTAAGGCCCTAGTGAATGTAACTCCACAAGCCAGGCAACCTCAGGAGCTGGAAAGCGTGACCCTGCTAAAGGGATTTGGAGTATTCCACTAGGCATCGACTATGCTGTAGCCACATTTTTGTAGGCAAGATTTTAAACAGCCTCTTTGTTAGTGTTTCCTTTGTGCAGTATTAAAGTTGATTTTAAATGCAAAACATGCTTCAATGACTGTACCATTTTTTACCCTTTTCTCTGGTGTAATTAAGATAATTTTACTACAGGCGAAAACATTTTTAGTGTTTATAGATTTAATTGAATCTTAATTTCCATCCAGATGTCCTTAACATACGTTCTGAGTAGCAAAGATCTGAAATTAGAGAATGATTAATGAGCACTTCTAACATAATCAAAAAACCCCCCTGAAAATCTGAATAAATGCATGGTAACATGCTTCTTTTTCTGGTTAGCAAAAGCATAAAATTGGTTTTAATGATCAGTTTTCTGGATAATACTTTTTATTTCATTTGTACTTCAGTTACAATCAACTACTTAATATCTGGGTTTGCTGATCCTGAGTCACCCATTAGCTTGTACCCAGTCTGTAACTAAGCTGTTTCATTTTTACAGAGAAATTTTAATAGTTGTTTGAGGTGAAAACAAATTATTACAATTCTTAAGCAGAAATAAATACTGATGATTTTTAATTTAAAGCTTGTTAGTTTTAGGTATGAACACATGTTTTAGATGACTGCTTGTACTTTTGAAAAGTCTGAAAACCTATGAAGGCCCCTAATGTTCTGTGGTCACCTTTATTTTGAAAAAGGAGCATTCAGTAAGACAAACAAGCAAGCTTTGTTAGCCCTGGAGCCACTTGTTGCACCTGTTGGACAAGTTTGCTGCTCTTTTCTGGCAAGAGAGTAATAAGTTTAAACCCTCTTTGTTTTTATTTAAAGCCTGTTCTCCTGTAAAAGAACTGTTGAATTGTAAAAAGATGATGCTTTTTAAATTAATTATTGGAAAATTCCTTCTTTAGGCCCTAACATGGGAGGAAAATCAACATACATCCGACAGACTGGGGTGATTGTTCTTATGGCCCAAATTGGGTGTTTTGTGCCATGTGAGTCCGCAGAAATAACCATTGTGGATTGTATCCTGGCTCGGGTGGGAGCAGGAGACAGCCAGCTGAAAGGAGTGTCTACTTTCATGGCTGAAATGCTGGAAACTGCTTCAATCCTTAGGCAAGTCTTGTGCTTTTGTTTGTGTTGGTTGGGGTTGATGGGAAAGGAGGAGTTCTAAGAGAGATGCACTTAAGATTTTTCTTTTGTGGGAAATCTTAGTGAAGAATCTCAAGTTCTTATTAGCTGGTACACAAGTTCTTGAAGTAGCCTTCTGTTTATTCCAGTGGTCAATACAGAGTTGCTGCCAAGAGGCCAAAGTCTAAATGGGACAAAGAACCTAAGCTGGAATGATCTGTGTGATGCTGTGTCTGCACTTATTTGTAAATAAGGATCTTTTGCCTCTTCCATGCTCTGCATCCACAGCAGAACTTGTGATACTCCAATATCCAGAGTTCATGCTGCTATCAAATGGCAACAAATGCTCTTGTGCTTTTAGGACAGCAACTGAAAACTCCCTGATAATCATTGATGAGCTGGGAAGAGGAACTTCTACCTACGATGGCTTTGGCTTAGCATGGGCCATCTCAGAATACATTGCCAGCAAAATCTGTGGGTTTGCCATGTTTGCCACACACTTTCATGAGCTCACAGCTCTTGCTGACCAAGTGCCAACAGTAAATAACCTCCATGTCACTGCTCTGACCAGCGATGACACATTGACGATGCTTTATCGTGTCAAGGAAGGTAAGACTATGTCTCAACTTCATTTTGCCTTGGGAGAGAAAAATCTTAATGGAAAAAAATCCCCCCTGAAATTTGTGTCATACTCCAGGCTTGGGGTGCATAATATATATAGTCTTCTCTGTCCATAGACAGTGTGTGTGACAGGAGCTCTGTCCATGTGTGATCACAGTAGGTGATGATGTTGATGGTTCTTAAGCTTTCTAGGCTATTTCTGCCATTTAAGTTGATGTTTTTGAGTTGTTCCCTTTTTCTTTTTTAAAGACAGAGAGAAAGGTTCCAGAAGGAACCTTTTATTTTGTGTTTTCCTAAGTCAGCCATTTTAACCTGCTGATGGAAGAGATTTTTTTTTAAACTGTTCTTTCAAAAGAAGTGAGTGCATCTTTTATGTGGTGACAGTTTTTCATAATGTCTATTTCACTGTAATAAGACTTAATTTTACACTACCCAATTTATACAGTAGTTTTATGTAGGAAAAATCATATGGGTAATTTTTAGCAAATGGCATCATAGTGAAACAGCATGTTTTGTTAGTGTAAGATCAGTTAGATGTATTTCATTGAAGTCTTTTAGTGGATCCAGTTATTCCTTTTTGGTATTAAATTAAACAATTTTTAATTAGGCATAAATTTCATTTATTCCTCCTGCTTCTCTATATCCCCCATCATTTGTTTTTGCTCCCTTCAGCAGGAGCCTGTATTTATTGCTAAATAAAGCAGAGCTGTAACTGTGGCTTGCAAGGTGTGCTCATTTATGGCATTCAAATTTAGTTGTGAAATCTACAGTGATTTTGGATTGTTCTCACTAGAGCATTTCAGTCCAATTGGCAACCTCTGGGCTGAGATTTTGATTTAAAATGTCAGCAGAGTACTCCTTCTTATTCTGTGTACCTCTTAATTTTTCTCCTCTGTGTTCCACAGTGAAGGAATGACGTAGATAACAATAATGCGTTAGATACTCGAATGGGTAGAACAGGGTTACTGCAGAACACTCTGGCTATCCTGGATCTGATACCTTGCTGGTTTTACTCCTATGACATTACTAATTGACTATTTCTTACTCATTTCTTCTGGTTTTAAATCCATGAAATTACTTCATTTCTTGCCCTTAGATTACATGTATGACCTTGTCTAATTTTGTGTTCCCCTTTGGCTATAATCTTGCAGTTAGGTTTTGGGTACGTTTCTGTAAAACTTCGGAGGCTTCTCTGAGCAAGGGGAATCACAGCAGGAGAAGTACTGTTCTCCTCTGGCTCAAAGCTGGGTGGATTAGCTCTGTCTGCCACAGCCCTGTACCTTTGAACTCTGTGTTCTTGTCTTTTGGGATCTTTATTCCTTAGAAATGGGTTCTGGGGGTGCATTTTCCTAGGGAATGCCCAATTTTTTCTTGAATATTACTCTAAAGTGCTGTGGCCCTGGTTCCCAGCTGATCCCAGTGGAGAGGAGGTGTCTGGTTCTTTTCTAGTTTGCTGTTTCCCATCTTCCCATCTCCAGCACATGTTGAGCTCCTTCCACGAAGTGAAGGTTCATAACCTTCTGGATGCTTTGCTCAAATTGGTGCTTAAAAGGTGATTTTAGTGTGGCATTGGAACTGAAGAAACATAGTCATAAACTACTGCAAGTGTAGATGGAAACCTAGTGGTTTTGGTGCAGCAAGAGATGGTGATGTACAGAATCTGCAAACAAGCCTTATCTTTAGGTGCCTTATTTTGAGCATGTTGATTGAGGAGGGAATCAATATACACTATATCAAAACCTTCTACCTTCTACATCCTTTGGAACAGCAGCTTGTACAATAAAACCCCCTAATATTCCCCAGACAGTTGGGTGAGTTCTCTTTCTTCAACCCACTTCTTTCATTTTCAAAACCTACATAAACTTAGCCATTCTGGTCATGATAAAAACTGTAGAAGCCCAGTTTCATATTTTTCTTCAATCAGTTTTGCCATTTTTAGTCATACACGTCTTTTCCTTGTACGTGCAATGTCTTTTTGTTCCATCCATTTTCTTGGAAGTGGTATTGAGCATGGAGACACAATATTATTTTTCTGTCTAGTTAAACCTCTGTCAGAGGAGATACAACACTATGAAATCTTCATCTTTAAATACTTGGTCTCCAATCAGATATCCATCTTTCACCTAAGCTTTTGCATTTGGTGTTGTGTTCTTTCCCTTTTGGAAATGTTATATTGCTCCATCAAGGATGTGTGTGTAGGCAGCTCGGATACAGCTGTGTTTTGGAACAAATAACGGGTTTCGTGTCATTTGAAATGCATAACTAAACCTGAAAAGCATGACAAGGAACTTCTATACAGTGTTTTCAACCATGTCTTCATGCCTCAAGAGTGACAAAATCACTGAAAGAGGAGACACATGAGGTACTGTTCTCCAGGCCTCTGCTCAGGATTCTCTGAGCTGAGAACTGAGTTAGCTCTGGATCTGGGGAGGTGTGTCTTTTTAATACAAAATCAAGAAGACTAATTTCTGCTTAAATGTGTTAGTTTCCTTTAAGAAACCTGAGAGATTACCGGGTTAATAAAACAGAAAAATCTAAATGCTAAATTCTCTTTCACTTATTCTTTGGCTACCCAGTATTTAATAGATGATTAGTTTAAAAAAAAAAAAAACAACTGTCATTTTGCAAGTGTAATTAATTTATTCTTAACTCCTTGCTGGAGACCAGAATTAAAAGGATGTAGTAGTATCTGTGGGAGGACAAATGGAATTATGATAATGTAAGCAAATAAGAGTTGATAGATTTTATCAGAGGGCTTCTGATACTGAAGTGAAAATTGTTTTATGTAACTGTGTATAATTTACATATTCTGAGCAATTACGAGGACTTCTCTCAAGCACGTTATAAACAGTGTATTAATTGAGGTAAGTGTGAAGTTGCAGTTGAAAGATGTTAATATAATTAAAGATGACTCCTGGAAACTGAGGAATTATGTGGTACAGATGCAGAGGAGGAGGGGGATGATTGAGAATACAACATTTTTAATATTTATCTATACACACACGTATATGTATTTATATAGGTATGGCATAAATGTCAGAGATACCTATTAACATGCAAATTATTATATTCTACAGACTGTGCCAAAATACTTTAATAAAAATCATTGTTCAATTTCATTCAGAGTACTAGAGGGAAATTCTCTCTGCCTGAAGAGTTTTCCATTTCTTCTTGAAGCACTTTGGAGCTCGGCAATTACTGCTCTAATAAAACTTAATTAAATAAGAGCATATTCTTTATTCTGTGTTACAGTTTTTAGTAGAAAAGGTAAATCAGAAAATGTTGAGGAGAACCAAATAATGTCACGCACTTAATTCTTCAGAACAGAGAGCTATTACAAGCATGTCCATATAATCTCTGTGAGAATTCTTAACTGTTGGGCTTTTTTCTCTGCATCCAGGTGTTTGTGACCAGAGTTTTGGAATACATGTAGCAGAGTTGGCGGCTTTCCCAAAACATGTGATAGAAAATGCAAGAGAGAAAGCATTGGAGCTGGAGGAGTTTCAAAACATTGGCAAGCCCAGGGAATCTGAAGGAGAACCACCAGCCAAGAAATTATACAGAGAAAGAGAGGTTTGCTGTCAGAAATAATTTTTAAAATTTGAATAGCTGAAGCAAAATTGTTTAAGGATTCAGCTTCCCCCCAAAGTTTGAAGATAGTTACTTGTGATAAAAATAATGTATTTTTCCGTAACAAAATGGCCTGGCTATGATGTTCATTAAGAGTTGAAGAGATGTTAAGGGATAGTGGGTTTGATTTACATTAATTTCAAGTTAATGTAGGCAAGAATTATATCTAAAAATGTATATTTAAGATACAGCTTTTGTTACCATTGTGTAGAATATTCTTGGCTCTGCAGTTGGGTCACACCTGGATTTGGTCCCCCTTATCTGAGTGTCTGTTGGTGCTGAGTTCTTAGAGCCCAGTGTGATCAGATCTGCTCACACCAGAGAAAAGCTGAATACTCAGCCTTCTCTTTTGTGCCCTTCCATGTCCCATCAGAGCTGTCACATCTCAGAAGCTGATCATATCAAAGAACACAGCAATCAGCACCTGGAATATCTGATTTACAGTTGTCATAAAGCAAAGTGTCTTTAAAGAAGCTTCATTAGCAGGTCCTGTAAAGGAAAACAAAGGCTACAGGAAGCTCTTACAGAATATCCTGTGTCCTCTTGTCGCTGGATTAAATGGCATCTGTGGCAGCCTCCTGGGAAATCCACATGCTGCTGCTTCATGGCTTGCATTGGTTTTTGTCAGTGGCTGGGTCCTCCTTGCTGCATGCACACAAACCTGCTTCCAGAGCTTAGTTCTGTGTCCCAGCAGCCAGCCTGAAACTCCACAGCCTTGTACCACATTTGTCTCCTTCTGGCAACCTCAGTACTACTCCAGTGTATGGAAGCCTTGAAATGTTAGTCCACATCCAAAACAATTCCTACATTTAAAAAGCCTTTGCTCTAGACAGAGGCTGTTACCTGTTACTTGATTTTCAGTTTCAGAGGTCAGCTGCATTTGTTGTTACTGGCTCAGTAAGCAGGTCTGATGCTTTAGATGAACAATCTCTGGTTTGTTCTGCTTTTTACTGCTGGAAGGCTTTCCCTCCAGCTACCTCAGTTGCTCCACTATTACCTCTCCTGTTTCAGGTGTCATGGTAGAAGAATTTTCAGATTAGCTGGACCTGGCTACATGGTCCTAAGTTGGTGTAAATTAAATTGACATGGCAAACACTTGTGACAAATACAGCATCATGTTTTATTCTTGGGTGTTTCAATAATACATAATATTCCATAAACCCTCTAGGCAATAGAATGGCAGAGCTTTAGATGTCTCACCCAGAGAGTTTGTCTGCCTCGGTTAACATCATGTGTAGAGGGAAAAGGCTATTACATTTTGGAAACTTCTGCACTGAAGACTACTGCATCGGTCTTATAAGATAGAGGAAAACTAAGTAAACTTTTCAGTAAAATTCTACAATGCAGAGGACTAGACAAATTTCTGCATTCTGGACCAATTGTTTCCAGTACAGGGATTCTGAATACTGTTCTTTGCAATGTTTGTTCTTGATATTCAAGTCAGATTGTTTAGAAGTTCCATGTTTCCTGTTTGTGTAAAAGCATATGCATAAAGCCTAATTATCATCTGTTCTCCTTGGTGACGGCCGCTGCAGTTGCTTGGTTACAATTTGTCCTTTCCTTTTGCATATTGAAACATTGCTTTTGATTGACAGTCCCTTCTAAAAGTAACTAGTTTGGGTAATGGGACCATTCTGGTGCTGTTATTGCTGGCAGTCCTTGCCTCATGTGGCTGCACACTGGAATTAAATGTGGAACACTTGCAGGAGATCACAATGTTAAATACTGTATTTATGCTGATCAACTGGTGCTTTTTACTCATGCATTGAAAAAGAACTTCTGGTACCACCATAAGTGGTTTGTTCTGGTGTTCAGAACTTGATAACAAGGACAAAAATAACCATGATTTTTGCCTGCACCGAGTTTCTGCTGATGAACAATACTTTGTATCTATAGGGAATTTGGAAAATTCCTGCTTGCAATCCAAACATCTTTTCTGTTTTCTTTAACTTCTCTCCATTTCAGGAAGGTGAGAAGATAATTCAGGATTTTCTTTGTCAAGTGAAAGCATTGCCCCTGACAGATATGTCAGAAGAAGACATCAAAGTCAAGTTGAAACAGCTGAAAAATGATGTGCTGACGAAGAACAACAGTTTTGTGAATGAAATAATTTCTCGAACGAAAGTTACATCATGAAATGTGCGAGAACAGGATACAGCTCTTGAGGCATATTTTGTATTGAAGGAACTATAATTTTCTTGCCTTGTAGCTTTTATACTTTATGATACTTGTACTGATTTATGTAGGCATTTTTTCTTGGATTGTAATTATTTAGTGAAAAATTCTGAGCACATTATGTGCCAGATTCCCGCTTTAGTTGGGATAATTTTTTCCTTGTTAGAAGTTGCAATAAAATGTTTTTTTCATATTGAGAGTTATTGACTGCACAAACAAAATGTGTACTACTTTACCAGAAGCATGCTACAAAGTCTAACAGTTGAGGTGTGAAACAATTGCCAGAGCCTTGGAAAGCAGCAGTGCATACACAAAATCTTTGTCCTACACCATGATTCTTTTGTATGTGATGCAGTTATATTAATTAATTCACTGAAGATTTAATACTGCTATGTTAGTGCTCCATTAGAAAAAAACCATCCTAAGTGTGTCCAGGTAGCCAAGAAGGCCAGTGGCATCCTGGCCTGTATCAGCCAGTTATCAGGGCAGTTATTGTCCCCCTAGGCACTGGCTGTGTCACTCACTACAGGAAAGGCATTGAGGTGCTGGACAGAGTCCAGAGAAGGACAGTGGAGCTGGGGAAGGGGCTGGAGCACAAGTCTGAGGAGCAGCTGAGGGAGCTGGGGGTGTTCAGCCTGGACCAAAGGAGGGCTCAGGGGCGACCTTATCACTCTCTACAACTCTCTGGAAGGAGAATGTAGCCAGGTGGGGATCAGTCTCTTCTTCCAGGTAACAAGTGATAGGACAAGAGGAAACAGCCTCAAATTGCACAAGAGGAGTTTTAGATTGGGTATTAGGAAGAATTTCTTCACCAGAAGGGTTGGCCACCCAGACAAGTGTCAGAATCACCACCCTGGAGGTATTGACAATACATGTAGATGTGGCACTCAGGAACATGGTTCAGTGGTGGCCTTGGCAGTGCTGGGTTAACCATTGGACTCCATGATCTTTGGTCTTTTCCAATGAGACGTTTCTGTGGATTGTCAGAAATTTTTTGCATATGTACCTGCACAGGGCTCAGGAGGGGTGCGGTAGGAGGGATTTTTTTGTTTGCTATGTGAATGGTAATGCTTGAGTCAAATATACTACAGGCCTGCTCTTCCTGCCTGAGTTGTGGTTTTGTAATGTAAGCAGAGGCTAGGGTGAAGTTACATTTTAATTGGTACATCTGAGCAGGTCATGATTAGTGAAGGCTGTCTACAAAGTAAGAATACATTGATTTTTATCTGATGTGCTTCTCTGATTGAGACAGTTTGAAAGCATGCTGGTACAAGTTTATTTTCTCCTTGAAATTTAGAATTTTCAATTGCAACTGAAGAATACTACCTATATTTAAAACTGTCAGCGTTGAAAGACTAATGGGAAAAGGTGTTTGTCTCAGTAGCTTATAGAAATAAAATCATGCTGAAGATGTTAGGCAAACTCTTGCTGTGCTCAGGGATTGCATCAGTGGGTGTGTGCTGGGGACAACAGTGCTGATGTTAAAGCTGTGCTATAGCTCTGTGTCAGGGATTAGTGTGTTGCAGTGGTTTGCATTTAAACATTTAAATAGTCATAAAAGAGGTGTGATGTTCAATTTGCTACTGGATAATGCTTGTACTTACACCAGGACTGGGGCATACTGGATCTGCTTAACAGAAGCACTAAAGGGGAGTTTGTTTGGGAGTTTGGGGTGCTGCATAACACCCTTCTGGCCTTTAAATTAAAATGCATTCTGCTTACAAAGACAAAAACAGGTTTGCATTTACAAACAGCACAGTTGCAGCACAGATGCATGGTCTGGAAAAGCGTGTGAATGAAAGACATCTGTTGCATAAGGTAACAATGTATATTTTTGCAATTTTACATAAGGTAACAATGTATATTTTTGCAATTTTGATTGTTTCAACCACCAAAGTATCCAAAAATGTTCAATCAAACTGCTTTAGGTATTGCTAGAAATGAGCAATACCTATTGCTGTGAGACTGGAATGGCTGGTACTGACAGCCTCTTCCTGTGTATGCTGAGATCCCTGTGGTCTGAGCAAAGATGCTCCTTGCTCAGTGTTGTGTCCATGTAACCAAGAGAACAGGCATAAAACCATCAGAGGTCATCTCTTCCAGGAATTTCTCTATTTTCCCTTTGACCCTGTGTGCACTTTAAGTGTCTGCTTAGCCAAGGAGTTCCTCACTGAGCTGCTACCAGCAAGAGGGGCCACTTCTCTGCTTCCCTCAGTCCCCTTTGTTATGTTCTTTGTGTCCACTCTTTCCTTTCTGGATGCAGTGCATCAGTTCTGTGTCTGCAGTGTGCTGAGGACAGATTGCTTTTGTTTTTGTATTGCAGTTGGAGGCTGATAGAGGTGTTCCTGGGTGGCTAGATTTGCCTGTCTGAGGGTGGAAGGTGCTTGTGTGTTACTCAGGAGTGATGGACTAGCTTTGGGCAGCACCTTCCATGTGCTTCAGAAAGGGTCTCATGTATCTGCAAAGAAGATTCAGTTTTTCTCATGCTCTTGAGCACTCACAAGGAAGTGAGTGCAAGTTAATAAGATTTTGAAACTAATCTTTTGAAGTGTTTTTCTCTTCTACACTACACTTCTCCCTTCCTCTGCTGCTGGATATAGGCAAGAGAAGATCAGGCAGGGTTAAGTCTCCATATGTCAGTGCTGCTTGCAAACTGGGTTACAGGTAGTGTGATTTTGTGTGAGCAGGCGGGGTGGCTATTTTTGCTAGTTCCAATATAGCTTTTTGTTCAGAAATATACCTATGGGGCAGGAACAATTCCACAAGTTGTCTGCTTATTACAGAGCTGTGCCAGGGATGCAAAGATTATCAGTTTCAAAAGAAACTTAACGAGGCTGTTGAGAAACGGTGAGGCCATGTACTGTTAGCCTTGAATAAAAATGCAGGGTTCTCTTTGCTCATTCACCTGAGAAAGCTTGGCACTGAATGCTGCAGGCAAGTGGTCATTTTGGTCTCTGCTGTTACTGTTGACCTAGAAGACTCTGCAGAAAACTGTATTAGATGGGGTATGAGCAAACACGGAAGGAATTAGTTTTCCTTTGACGATTTCACTGCCCTTTTGGTGATCAGGAGCACTGGTAGCCAGCCTGATGAGAGTGTTGGGTTTACTTCTTGGGTTGTGGTCAAAGGCTCCTGTTAGGGTTGGATGACTCCAGGGATCAAGTTCACAAATCCAGGGAATGCTGCCTGTCAGATCTGAACTCGTCTCTGCATGTTCTAGCTTGCAGCTGTGCCTGCAGCTATTCACCTCAAATAATAATGCAGTCACCAAGTGGCTTTTTCTCTCTCCTCTGCTGGAGCTGAGGTGGTTCTGGAATCAGAAACAGCAGGAACGGGACTGAGTTGAGTCCTTGCTCACTGGCAGCTGCACTGACACTGCCTTGAGACCTTTAATCCTTGGAGAGCTTTGGATTCCTGCTGGTGACAGCTGGCCTGTTGGTGGCTGGCTTTGCTGAGCATAACAACTTTGCATTAGCTCTTAGTGCATGTAGTTGTTCTGGGCTGACAACCACCCTGTAAGTGACTGGGAGCGCTCATGGTCTAAGTTTTCCAGGCACTGGGAAGCCTGGGAGAGAGCTTATTGCTGAGGTCTGGGGCTGTGTGAGCAGTTTCAACCATTTGGTCCGAGATTACCGTGATGATTTAAACTAGTTTTAATGGTGTTAATCAGTTTTCAAACACCCAGCCACTACACAGGCTGAGCAATTTCTTTGGCTATGAAGCAGTGAGGCAATTGGTCTTGCTATTCTGCAGTGGGGCAAATTTATTTGAAGAATCAAGGGAGAGCAGTCACTGCTCTGCCTCTGAAGTAGTGTGAGGTCATGCATTGAATGCTTTGCCTCTTGCTGACTTGGGAAGAAGGAAAAGAAGCGGCCTCAGAAGCCTTAAAGTACAGGGGTAAGGTGCTGTCATCTTTCTGAGATGGCTGCAACCCTTGCAGGTATAACCTGGCTCTTGATGCTGTTTGCTGAAAAAGCCTTGTTAGCAGTTGTCTCTCAGATGCTCCTGTTCCTCTCCTAGCCTTGCAGTTGCCTTTCCCAGCCTGTTGCCTTTTCTCTCCCAGTTCCTGCCAAGCTCCTGCACTGTTCCTGTACACAGGGGAGCACCTCACAGTGCTCCTTTTATGTATGTGTGTCTCTCTCAGCTGCCAGCAGAGCTTTTTATTTGCCTGGGGTGGGACAGAGGTAGATACATCCCTGCACATGCTGCTTTGCCAGTCAAATTGAGAGGGACCAACCTCTGCTGTTAAAGAGGGAAGTGTCAATTTCTGATCATTTTTAGTGGCAGCTGGGACTTACCCTCCTGACTTGGTGTCCCCTGTCACCTGACCCAGCAGCAGTGCCTGTCGCTGAGGGAAACAATCGTGTTAAGCAGATGACAGGTTGTGTTTGCTCCTCCAGCTGCAGTGAGTAGTGCTTTCCTAGAGGTGAGAAAATGTGTTTGCTTCTTTGCCTTTGTGGAAAAAAGGTGCCTTGGCACCTGGTTTGAGCTGCTGGATTTCTGTGGCAGTTTCCTTAAGGTTGTAATCATTCTGTCTTTGTGGGGACACTTTGTTGGAAAACTGAAAACAGCTGTGCTAAACAACGAGAGCCAAGGGAAAAACTGAGAATAAATAGCCTGTACTTATGAGAACATTTCCCCTGCTGATCCACCCATCCTGCTGCATGCTGCAAAGTCATTGCTTGTCAGGCTGATGTGCTAGCAACAGAGGCTGGCTTCAATATGCTCTTTCTTTCTCCAAAAATTAGGCAAATGTTCCCCTGTATGTTTGTGTGGACTCAGGCAATGAGCCCAGCTGCCATAGCAAGGAGCAGACCTGCACATGGAGGGCTGCTACGTGTCACTCTGGCAGTCTGGTCCCATCTCCAACCTGTGACCAGATCATGCTGTGGGGGAGCAGGAAGCTGGGCAGCACTCCTAAAGTGTCTATGCCCACCTGATGATGCTGCTTTATACCCTGAAGAACATGATTTTTTTTTCATACTGAGATCTTCAAATATGTTCTGTCCTGCCCCTTTCCTTTTGTGCAAAAAACTGGAGGAAAACCACCACTGTGGACTTCAGACCAGAGACTGTCAGTCTTTTCATCATGCCTGCTGGTTTCCCTTGTGTGGCTGTTCCCAGATGCCTCTGACAGCAGGCAGTCCAAGCTTTTAAACCTCTCTGCACCCACCTGACCCCATCTAGAGCCCCTGGGGCCCTGCTTTCCCTGTGCAGGTGCAGCCAGAGTGGCACTGTAGAGAGACAGAGAGAGCCAGCAAACCGTGCCGTGCTGCACCTCCTTCCCAGGGCCTGTGGTTCACCAAAAAACACTCTACAAAGGATCAGAAATGTAGCTGTCAGAATGTGGTCCCAAGCCTTGCAAGGAATGACAGCATGTGTTACCATGGTGTAACTTTAAGTTTTAAGTGATTGGGGAAATGCCGTTCAGAAGCAATTCCCTTCTGCCTGGATATTTGCAGTAATTCTTCCTTGTGTCTTTCTGCTGGAGGTTGTTGCTGACTTGAGTGTCCTTTTCTTGGTTTTCAGGGCCTCAACATAATGGCAAGTAGTTTCCTTATGTTTTTATGTGCTAATGAAGAAGGTAAACATAAAAAACAAGCTTCATATCAATGCTCAACACTCAAATTAGCGGCAGGATTATTCTGATGCTCTGGCTGCAGTCTTTTTTTGCCATGACTTGGGAGGGCAGTGTAGGAGTTTTGGTTTCTGTACCAAGTGACTCTTTTCACCTTGGGCAGTAATAGATTTTTCAAGCTCATGCTCCCTTTCTGCTTGCAGGAAGTCATCTTTCATCTCTTCATTCTGCTGTGGCATTTATCATTCCGTTCAGGGACACTGGGATGTGCTGTCGCAATTCACTCGCACCTTGGTGGCAGTCAGTGACATTAAAAGGTAAAAAAAAAAGAAGCCTGCTTACTTTGTGCCTGCTCTATAAAAGGGTGTGCATTATAGTGCCCAAGGCTGGTGATGTAGGGGCAGTAAATCAGGGGTGTGCATAGAGCCCTGTGAGATGCTCCCTCTCTCTGTGGATGTACATCCCCTGTGAAACTCCAGTAGGCCCAGGGTTTACAAGCTGCACTTCTCCATGCTGGCACAAAGGTCTGAGATGACAAGAGTGACTGCACCAGATGGGAGCAGCCACCTGGGGTAGATCTGATAGTGCAGAGTCCAGGGCGTGGTCTCCTTTGTTCCAGTTTGGAGGCACCCTGGTTGCTGTAGGAGCTCTGGCCCCCAGCACAGTTGGCCTTTCTCTAGGAGTGTTCTGGAAGGTGCTATTTCAGCACTCGTTTGGCCACTGCCGTTTTGCTCTAGTTACTGCCTTTAACCTAAAGAAACTCATCTGAGACCAAGACCACCTGTTTGAGGTTGCCCCAGAGAATGAGCAGCACTTGCTAAGCAGGCAGTGGACCACCAGCACTATGAAACACTTGCATGGCCAGGTGGCTTGTTTAAAATATTTGATGTTCAGAACGGGAAGCTCCTGCGCAACCCCAGCTTGGACCTGCCCTTGCAGTGCAATGACACAGCCCTGGAGCAGAGCTAACCTGGCTATAGCCTGAGTCATATTCCTGGTCATCTGATGTATAATTCCCCCTCCAGTAGCATTTCAATGGCTCTTTTTTTTTTCTTCTTTGTTTTTCCTTTGGGTTTTTGTTGGTTTGTTTTTTGGTTTTTTTTTTTTTTTTTTTGGGACTCTGGGAAGGAAATCAATTTCTGAAAGGGAAACCTTGCAGAAGCCCCTCTTTCTGTGCTGCTGTGGCTGGATTTCAAGCATGATGTAGTATGATACAACACTGGTTATGAGAAAAACTGCAGTGCTGTTTATCTCTCTGCTGTAGAGAGACACAGGATTAACTCTGTAATATCTCTTGTAAGAG
This sequence comes from Acrocephalus scirpaceus scirpaceus, assembly GCA_910950805.1. Classification (NCBI taxonomy): domain Eukaryota; kingdom Metazoa; phylum Chordata; class Aves; order Passeriformes; family Sylviidae; genus Acrocephalus; species Acrocephalus scirpaceus. The sequence continues at coordinate 15,190,649 of OU383775.1, read as the reverse complement.
ATGGGCTCATTGAGTGTGAATCAGAGGAGCTGCATGAAGTAAATGCTTTTTTCTTACCCTGAGATTAGAATGGCTGTTGATTTGGCCCATGAATCCATGCTAATGCTGTTGTGCTCTCAGTAGTTCTCAATGGTTTAATTTCTCTCTGGAGTGTAGTTTGTAGATAAAAGTGTAATTTTCTTACTGGAAAACTTCGAAAGCTGATGAGTATCTTACCCATTAGTATTTCAAAGTTTGGTTTTACTGGTTTTTTTAAGGATGAAAACAGATCTCCATCAGTGACTAGATGTTTATTTATCCTGTGCACATGAGAAGAAATCAAACCATCTAAGGCTTTGCTGCACCTCCCACACATCCTGAGGCATGTACTTAGGATTTTTCTTTTCCTATTACCCTTATCAAAGAATATCATACAAGGCATCAGGCTGCTTGAAGGTATTTAATGTGAACAAGGAGGTTTTGGGGGGAGTATGGTAACTAGTGCAGTAATCTGACATTTGCAGATAATGCCTGAAAACTTGCTCTTTGGCCCTTCCAGGACACAGTAGAATGGGAGGAATGCCTGATATGAAATCCTGAGCTGCTTTGGGCCAGTCCCTTTATGAGGCCTGCCCAAGTAGGATCTTCATCCAAATGGGGAAATTTAGTCTAGAAAATAGATTGCAATGCATCTGGTCTGTAGAGAGCAGGCAGCCAATAATGCATTTCACAGAGAGCTCAAAGAAATCTCCATAACTATCAGTCAGGAGGGTTTTGGAGAACCTTCCTATGGTTGTAGTGGTCAAGTGCCTTGTACACCTTTAGGATGGTGTTGGACACCTTTAGTTGCTGAAGGGGGAATGCTCTTCTCTGCCTCTCCTGCAGTTTAGTGTATCCCCAAACACAGTCCTGCTTTGCACTGTAGCCAGCACAGTGCAAATGCTCAATGTAAATTGCTCTGGTTTTAGTGCTGTGGAATTAGATAGACAAACAGGGAGGAGAGGAGGAGCCCAGCCATGAGGAGTGTGTGCTTAAATTGAAGTGGTACAAAGGGAGAACCACAGGGTTTTCACTTCACATACCACAGCCTGCTTGATTTTGCTGTTATGTGAGTTAGTGACAAAATTTGCACCAATTTGAATAGAGCAGACAAGGTCACCATGAGTCTGTGTGTGATGTTTCAATTCTCACTTCCTTGGGTAGTGAAGACCAGTCCTGAGCCCTGTGAAATTGAATGGGTTCCTGAACCTGAAGGCTGAAGTGTGGGACAGGTGGGAGAGGCTGCAATTTTTAGGTGCCCTTCACATGCTCCTCTAAAAAAGCCACAGAAACAACCCAACCAACAAAACTCTGAAAACAGTCCTATTTCATCTTTAAAAAATTGTATACACTGGCAAATTCCATTTCAATTCCAGCTGAGGAGGAAAGTGGCTGCAGAGATTGATGCTCCTGAATGTGTGCAGGCAGAACAGCTCCAGGACTTGGATGGCAGAAAGCTTCATGCCATCAGGTTGTCTGACCATTCAGGTTTCTAGAAATGCTTTTTCCTCCCTCTGTCAGGCCATGTTTAAAACATCCATGAGAGGGGGCAAGCTGCGATGAGTAGGATGTGAGTCTCTATGTCAGACTGTGAGCTGTGGAAAAACTCTGGCTGGGCTCTGCTTGTGGCAGTTCAAAGACCAGCTAGAAACCAGCCTAACAGAAGTAAGTTCTCAGCTTCACTGTACCCTGAAAGTCAGCAGTTCGTGTTTTAAAATGGACTGAGTGGCCAAAAATGGTTGCTGGGGAAACTACATAGAAAGATGTTGGTCTTTATCCAGTTCAGAGCAGAAAAGCACATGAACAGACATCCTCACTGATGTCCTGAGACAGGCTCCTTGCTTCCGCCCTAACTTCTCTAAGTAAAAACACTTGGGTGTCACCCTCACCTCCCCAGTCAGCCCCTCTCTGGGGAAAGCAGCCTTTATTCTAACCCATACTTTTAGTGGCTTGCTCTATAGCCTGTCCAGATAGAAATGTCCATTGATAATATGTTGGGATTTGAATTACTACATTTGTTCAGCAGTGGGGGAAGAAAATCCATGTGGGGACCTGTCACTTCTCCCTCCCTGGAGTGTCTTCACAGCCTGTGGCATTTAATCAGAGCAGAGAAAACCTTTGCAGTTTGAACTGGACACCACACCACTCACAAGGCAAATATTGCCTACTCAGAGCTTTCCTCATGAGTACCTAAAAAGTACTAAAGTACCTAAAGTACCTCCACCTGGCAGGTACTTTAATACCGCCCACAACAAATTTCCTGCCTGTGCAAGAAAGCACTGAACCAAGCAGGAGCAAGCTCTCTGCAGGATGATGCTCCTAGGCTCCCAGAGCTGCCAGCGTGGCATATTAAACACTAATGGGGTGCTAGAAAAATATTGGAGGGTATAGGGCTGATGCTGATAACAGCCAGCTGCAGTTTCTGGAGTTTAAAAAGATTTTAGAGCAAAGATGACCGGCAGTGCTGAATGATGCAGTGAATGCATCCCCTCCTGACTATATGGGATGCTACTGGTGCTGACTTGAGCATATCAAAATCATCTCTTGCCCTGAGAAACCTTCCTCTTGGCCCTGGGCATCTGTGGGTACCAGCAGTATCTCAGGATTATTTTCTTTGTGGGGGTTGTTTCTCTCCTGGCAGGTTGTGCAGATCCTCCACGTCAGCACCACATTTTCATCAGAAGTGGGATATGTGGGAATGGTGCCACTGCTGAGCCAAAGGACTGATGGGCAGAGAGGAAATGTGCCAGATAAACAGGATGAGAGGAAATAGTTAGATTGGATATTAGAAAATGATTTTTCATGGAAAAGGTTGTCAACTGTTGGAACAGGCTGCCCAGGGAAGTGGTGGAATCACCATCCCTGGAGGTATTTTAAAGTGATGTAGACGTGGCACTCAGAGACATGGTTTAGTGGTGGGCTTGACAGGGCTGGGTTAATAATTAGATCTTACAGGTCTTTCCCAACCTTAATGATTCTGTAATTCTTTGATTCTCTGAAAGACCTCCTGTGAGCAGCAGTGTCGCCCTGAACGCCAGGGTCCTGCCAACCCACCAGCCCTCCTCTCCTTCTGTTGGGCAAAGACAATTTCTTTAAAGCCCTTTAATAAAATAATGTTCTTTTAAAAACGGGTCTTGAATCTTCTCTGCTGGAGCTGTTATGTATTTATTTGCTTGAAGGGCATCCAGGAGCATTTTTTTGGGCACCAGTGCCAAACTGTCTTCTGCTTGCAAATGGGATGGATGCTGGTTGTGCTCTGGATGCTGCCCCAGGCTGACAAGGGAGCTGAGTGTCACAGTGTCTGCACAATTGTTGCCATGCCTAGGGCCCTGTGGCAGTGCAGCTGATGCAAGTGCCCAAGAGCCACCTTGCCAGGGAGACCTGGGCACTGTGGTGGCACCCGTTCCCCTGCTCAGAGTTTGGATGCTAAGGTGTCCTGCAGGTGTCACCAAAGTGAGAGGCAGGAAGGTGAGAAATGGCTCAGTTTATGTGCTGAGACCCCTATGGTGTCCCCATCCCTCTCAGTTGTGCAGGAATAGCCCTGGGAGAAAGGTCTGCTGAGATGGATGCTGGACAGCTCCCAAATGCAGCCCAAATTCCCCCAGAGCCACCCAGGTCTCCCCACATTTGGCTTTAGGGCTTTGGGCACCTGGCCCCACACATGGCAGTGCACAAGGAGTTATCCCCCACCTGCATTGGCTACTGCCTCTGCCTGAGGTAAGTTGGATTTTCTGCTGTGGAGATGCTCAGAGGGTGTATGATCCCTCTCTGACGATATGTGCTGGCTCTACCCATCTTCACCACCTCTGTGGAAAAGCAAGCAGGAGCACCCCTGACATGAGGCAGGATTTTGCACTGGTTATGTTTCCATTTGCTTTGAAAAATAAAATTAAGTGATCTAACAAGAAAGTGCTATGATATTTCTGGGGACTTTCCAGCAGAGCCTGTCTGTGGCTCCAGGTTTCTCTGTAGTCTTTTTGTAGACTACACAACCAATCAAAAAGAGTGAACAATCCCTCGCAATTATTTTCACGTGCACTTCTGATGCAATTTCTTTACAACATTGCAGTGTAGATCAAAATGCATTTAGGTTGGTATGTGATACCATAAGAAAACTTCGAAAAAGTTAGCTCATTGACTTTTCATGCCTAGGTACAAAGGAAAAATAAAGTAATTTTTAGGATACCTTTAAAAATTGCTGAGAGATGCAGCTGTCTTTTCACTGGCAATTTCAAAACCTAAAGCTATGCTTTTTTTGGACTACTTTGATAAATGGATGTTTTGTTACAATCCAACAGAGTTGAGCTGCCTTCCGATTCCTGCTTCCTAATTCTGATACCTGCACGATGGGAGGATTTGTCCCCACCAGCTTTTTACGTGGCAACATCTGCTTTCAGCTCTTTCAATTGCCTTTAATAATAACACTCTCAGTGCCCTGGTGTCCACTTTCACCAACGTTGGGTGCACAAGGAAGTTGGTCTGGTGAAAAACCCAGAAACTGCTGAATACTCTGTGTTTCTGTGTGAGCCAAGGTGCTCAAGATTTGTAGGGTCAGGACTCTGATCATCTTCAGGAGAAAAATGTGCTGCCTGCAACATTTTTCTGGGGCTCAAGGATTTACTGTTAATTCCTGCACAGGTCTCCCATGTTGTAGTGGGCAAGTCCTTGACTCTCTGGTATCTTCATATGTATAGACTCACAGAATCATTCAGGTTGGAAAAGACTCACAAGACCATCAAATAATGTGTATGAAATGAGGATGCCAAAAATGTCTCATTCAGAGGCTTGTGGAGAAGCTTACAGCTGGTCACAAGGTGCTTGGAAATCACCAGCGACAGAAGGGAGCCAAGATGGAGTATCTGATTCATCCACAGACTTCTCATTATTGAGAATGCTCTGAGGGGCTAGAAAAAAGGTAATTGCACTTCAGATGGAAACAACGACTAAAAAATTATCCTTGATGGTTCATTTTTTTTTCTCTAAAGAGCTGTGGATACAGCCTGTAACTGCCTATAACCATTTTTAATATGAGGTAATTTCTGCTTTAATGATCTTTCAGATCTCAAGGATATGCTAACATTTACCATCAACTATTAGATCTACATAGGAATATTTCACTTCTTCAGTACTAGCACAGATTATGGTCATGAGAGGTTGCTTAATTATACCTACATTTTCAAAGATGAGAGATAAAAATAAATATTGGTACAAATCAACATGATTATATGGATATGATTAATCTTGCCCATATTGGCTTTTTCCTTTCCCATTGCTGATGGTTTTTACCTGATTTGCAGAGATTTCAGGGATGAGTGTTTCTCTCCCTGCACAATTCAGATGAATTGGTTTGATTTTGCATTGCAAATGCAGTTGATGTAATGAGACATGGGCTTTTGCAGCTTCTGGCATGCAGACAGCTCTGGCCAGGAGTGCAGAAGGATTCTGACCTTATCTGACCAGGCAGGAGTGAGTTGGGGAGAGCCTGAAGCATATGAATAAAGCAAAGGTACCTCTTCATCTTACCCCACAGGAGTCCTTCTGGTTTGGTCCCTCCGTTGATTTCATCACTTGTTTTTTCCATGTCATTAAGCTGCAGAATTGTGTTAGGCTGAATAGTTTTTCTTCCCTGGTGTCCTGGGTTGGCAGGCGACTCCTACTCTATATCCCACATCGTGGGGCTCTATTGTGTCTGGCAGTTGTTTTCTCTCCCCCTTCGGCGAGGGCTGCGGCTGATAGGCGGGCCCTTGCTGGGGGCGGGGGGGGGGGAAATGGCTGCGGGCTTTTTACTTTCACTTTTGGCTCGCGGCTTGCTCTGCTTGGCGTGCTTGCTGTTTGCTTGCTATTCTCGCTATTCTTTGCTTGTTTTTTTCCCTCTTCCTTTTTTCTTTCCCGTTCCCGAAGATTAGGACCGGCTCTGGACTGACCTGACCTGACCTGAGGAAGTTCGGGAATTTCTAGGGCTCGACAGAGAAGATCAGCGCCTCTCCTTGCACAGTACCTGTTTCCTTCTTTTTTTTCCTTTTGTGTGGGGAGTGTTGTTAATAAAATAGGTTTTTCCACTTTCCCTCCAAGGAGTTTTTCTTCCCTCCCGAACCCAGGTCTGGGAGTGGGGGAGGGGTGGTGGAGGTTTGTTTTAGGGATTCTCCCCCTAATCTGTTCCAAACCAGGACACCTGGACATCACAGGTTAGCAGAAATCCTTTATTTGAAAGACACTCTCAAATTACCCCATTTCCTACTAAAAGAGCAGAGACTTGGAGTCACTTGTCCCATATAATTTCCCCAGGAAGGGGTAGGGACGGCCACTGGTCTGCAGCTCAGCGAGGAGAAAGGATTTACCTCTTTTGTGAGACAGAAAATCCAAGGAACAGCACAGAACTCATCTGTCAGTATCCACGTGCCTGTAGTGCATAGGCCTGCCCTTGGTGTAATACAGGGCAGGAGACCAAACCATTCTGAAAGCAGAGGGGCGCCTTTAGATGGCCACTCTTCGCACAGCAAACCCAGGCACATCAGTTATGGCTGCACTGGATCCTCCCCACCAAGTATTTTGTTATTCCTTTCTCTGGTTCACCAGGAGCATGAGAAGGTCAGAATAGTTTCCTTGGCCAAGGGAGCCATACATGCAGTATTTTGCCAGCTGATTGACATTTAAGTGATGATGGACACATGGACATAAATCTTTGCCCAACAGGCATCCACGTGCAACTATTCGGGTTAGGGAAGGGGGCTCCTTCTCCTAATTCTGCCAGTATACCCAAAGGGAAAGTGTCCCCAGTTGTTTGCCACTGCTCCAGGGCTGGATCACTCCGGACCATCCCTCTTGGTGTCAAACATGATGTGTGTGTTAAAGGTGATCAGAAATTTTCATGCAGATCTGTGACACTCAAACGTCAATAAATTCCAAAATAAAGGGGTTGGTCATAGCATTATAAACTTCCCACGTGAACCATTTTGAATGACTGGAGGATGACAATCTAAATATAAATGTAATTTCTTTTTAAAAACTGACTTCAGGCACATATATACAGCTTCAGTTGACTTTCAAGAGGAGTCTGTGGGAACATCTGACTGCAAAATTAAGTTATATGTTTCTTGTGGGAGTTCATTTCCTCCAAAAACAGCAAACGCCTTGATTCCCTGGAACTCAGATTTTTAAACCTGTAATTCTAGCAGGATATGAACAGTTTTAATTACCCCCAGTGACAGATTTATGTCCTTTGAAGGAATCACTTGGGGTGTGAAGGGGAACAAGGACATTTAGTGCAAATGTGAGGGTGTGATTTATTTTTAGAGCTGGTGTGGTGAGCAGCTCAGCCATGGAGGTTTTGGCACCAATTTCAGCAGATCACAGGGTCACACACAGCTCTTGTATTAGTTTGGGGGAAGGAAACAAAGGACACTTGGAAGCACACAGAGGAATAAATAGGGTAAGAGACCAATTAAAGTGGATAAAAGCAAAGAGAAAAAATGGTGGGCATGGTGAGGGCTTTAACAACTTGTACAGCACATTTCAAGGGTATTTCAGGTGAAACCTTTTTTGGAATGCTCATTCAAATAGCGTCATTTCCACCAAAAAAACTGGTTACATGGCTAGGGTGAGGTGGATTTTAACCTTTATATAATCTTCCTGTATAAATGCAACAGTTGCACAAAATGTACTTCTTGGATACGGTGTAGAGAGAATCACAGAATCAGTTAGGCTGGTAAAGACCTCAGATCATCCAGTCCGACCTTTGACCGAACACCACCACGTCAACCTGGCCATGGCACTGAGTGCCATGTCCAGTTGTTTCTTGAACACCTCCAGGGATGGCGACTCCACCACCTCCCTGGACTGCCCATTCCAATGCCTGACAGCCCCTTCCATGAAGAAATTCTTCCTGATGTCCAACATGAACCTCCCCTGACACAACTTGAGGCTGTCCTCTACTCCTGTTTCTGGTTGCCTGGGAGAAGGGACCAACCCACACTGGACCACAACCTCCATTCAGGGAGTTGTAGCAAGTGATAAGATCATCCCTGAGCTTCCTCTCCCCCAGGCTAAGCACCCACAGCTACCCCAGTCACTCCTCATGGGATTTACCCTCTAGACCCTACACCAGCTTCGTTCTCTGGATTCACTCCAGCACCTTGAAGGTGTCAGGGTGTTTCTGGGTGTGTGATCAGGTGCCCACTGGAGATGGAAGGATAATGAAACCTTGTCCCAGGAAAAACCAGCAGCAGTCATCTCAACCTGATGAAGTTTTCAGCTCAGTGTCTGGAACCACTGAAAACCCCAGTACATGATAAACCCCCAAATCTCAGTGCACAAGGTCTAATGAATCACCTGTAATTGCCTCATCCCTTAAACACCAGCCCCATGCAGGGCCTTGTCCAGCAGGTTCACTTCTCTGCCATGTCTCAGTGAGCTGGGAACAGGATGGGAGAAATGCACATGTGCCCACTGTGGGGGATGCTGGACAGGAGGGAAGCCAGTGTGGCACAGCAGTGACATGCCAGGCAGCCTGGACACCGAGCCAGTACTGGTATGAGCATGGGATAAAATCCCAGTGACGCATTTGGGAACTCGAGGTAGCCCCATCATCCCAGTAATGTAAATATAATTGCAGCCCTTATGTGAGGGCCGGATCCTGCTGTAATAAATTGGATTAAGGGATTAAGGGAAATTTTTACATTCTTGCCTCTGGAGAGGGTTTTGGGGGCCTGGAGACAGATGCATGTCATGGCTGGGTACTGGCAGTCCTGTATCCACTCCTAGAGGGGTCACCAAGCATCTGAGCAAGACAGCTCAGGCTTACCTGAGGGCAGCATGGATGAGCTTCCCACCAGCAGCAGAAACAAGGGAAATTCTCTCCCACTGAACTTGCTGCCTTCTTCCACCTCCTGATATGCACCAAGACTGGATGCTTTCACAGTGGCCTTCTGCCTACACCAGAACAAGCCCCTTGAGAAACCTCATGAGCAGCTGTGGGAGCTGCTGGTGCTGCTTATCCAGGTGAGTTTTCTCTTCCACTCATTTGCTTTGTTTTCTTTTTGGAGAGCAGAGCTCTGTGAAATTTTTTTTCCTATTAGGAAATGAGCTGAGGTAGATGGTGGCTGCTTAGGGATATATTTGTAAATCAGGAAGGTACTTGAACAGTAACATCAAAATATATTTGTGTGAAAAGGGTAATTATTAAAACCAAAGAAGGTTTTTTCTGTAATTATGAATATCTACCAGATTAGTAAGATTTTCCCACCACACTCTATGATGGAGGACTTTATGGCTGGAATTGTGAAGAACTTGAAACAATCTGAAAATCTTAACTTATTTGAAGCATGGGAGCTTGAATAAATCCCAGGGGAATTGGACTCCCAGCATAGCAATTCTGGGGACATCTAATATCAGTGAAATGAGTGCTAAACAGCCAAAAATTTCCCTCTCCCCTTCACTGCTGGGACCAGCATAACTCTTCCACCTTTATCCTTTCTGCTGGTAAAATATGTTGTGTGTTTTGGTAGGCAGGGGTTGTCACACCAGCCCTCGCAGGTTCTGTGTCTGGCTGGACACTGCAGCAGCAGGTGCCATCCACAGCCTGTGCCCAGCACCAGCTCTTGCTGGAGCTTGTTTTATTTAGCTGAGGAGATAGGGAGAGCAATAGGGCTTTGCCTGGGTTTATAAATGAGAAAGGTTTGCCCTCTGGGTCCATGTTATCCAACAAGATTAGCAAGCCTCCATGTTTGGTGCAGTGACATTTCTCTGTTCACAGTGTGATTGATCTTTTAAGTGCCTTTCTAGTCAATATGAAAATTCCCAAGATTTATCTTAATACCTTGGACATATGGCTTCTATTGATTTGAATGGAAGTTGTGGAGAGGGGATATGTCAGGAGTTCCTTGTAACTATTTACAGAGCAGAGAGTTTCCATCTGCTCTCTATTTTATTGCAAAGCAAAGGATCACTCAGCTGCAGAATTTAACAGATGACCATCGGGTACATTGGAAGCACATCCCACTAGTTGTTACCTCACCTGCCTCTGCTCGACCACACACAGTTCACCCAGCATCTGGGGAGTTGTGGGGTCTCCACATACAGCTCTGAGGTCTCCATACATTTCCAAGGGGGTCTCTCACCCAGCAGGTGCTTCTGCCTCGCCTCCCACTCTCCATGCTCAGAAGAAAAGACAAGAGTGCTCACATACACATCCCAGACAACATTCTTTCTCCTGTTTATTTCAAAAGTCTTTGTAGTAGCTTAATTGCAACATTCCAAACATCACCTGGAATTTGACATCCTCCCAGATGTAGAGAATTCATACTCGATCATGTTTCACAGCATTAAAAACACACAGGAATGTTCCCTGGACACCACCAGTGGGTTTTTCCACTGTCTCCTTAACCACCAGCTCTACACATCCTCTGCCAATGCCTCTGCACCACTCTGCAAAGCAGCTGCACCTCAGCTGTCTCCACCTCCTGGATCCATAACCATGTTTCTGTGAATGAAGGGGTCCCAAGCTCAAAATACCCATTTTTGTTTGCAAACTGTACATAATGAACCAGTAGAAACGTGATCCATGTTTGACTGGCTTTGTATATGGCTTTTAGTCCTCTTCATTCAAAGATCTTACAGTGGAAAAATCCTGAGCTGACATCAGAAGTGGGACCAATTTGCCAAGAGCACTCACAATTATGGTATGAGTTGGAGGCTAAGTTCCTATCAACCCAGGATTAAAGCATTTTTAAAACTGCCTCTTGTTTAAACAGATTTCAATATTGAAATTTATTCCAGTTTATTGTTTTGCAAGGAAGCATTATCTGAAAGAGAGTAAAAGTCTATGTTTTCCAATCAACAATTTACAGGAACTTAGGTTCCTTCATTTTACCTCTTAACTTAGTAAACACAATCAAAATTGTGATGGAAAAATACATGCATCTCCTTTTGACTTCTAGCAGGCATTTAAGTCATTGTACCTATTTAATTAGGCTATTTATTACCTGCAGTTCAACCAAGTTACTCCAGATTCAAGCCACAGGAACACTTGCTTCTTGGACCCTACCATCTCTTTTGGCTTGTTTAGGTAATCTCTGTGTGCTTCGACTCTTTTGGGAGTATGTCATGTGATGTCAGGCACTGGGACCTGCAGCAGCTGTTTTCGGATGGCAAAATGTCCTTTTTTCTGACCAACACTCAGCTGAAATTTCTTTTGGTTATTAAAAATGTCCCTGGCTAATACCCATATGCACCAGTGACAGTAAATTTCTTGTGTAACACTTGCTGCCATCTAATGATTTCCGTAGCAGGGATGTGCAATGTCCCTAACAATGCAGAAACAGCTGCAGAAACTTTTTTTAAAGTGTCATTTTGGTGCTGCAGCCATTTGCAGGACAATGTCCAGCACCCAAAACAATGTCCAGCATCCAGCTGATGCTCTCCTGAACCCAAATTTCTCTCACTGCCATGAAAACATCTAGCTGCTGCAAACAGAGGCAGCTCTGCTCACAGCTTTTGCATGTGAGATCCTTACCACCTAATTCGTGATTATTTTGCTTGTCTGAAATGCTGATAATGGGTGTTTGAGTTTTCTGTTTGGGGCTTTTTCCTCCTTTTTTTGAAAAACCATGACCACTTGAAGGTCAGCTGCCAAATGGACTGAATGATCAGTTCAGAAAAATTGAAAATCATAACATCTTGTGTGTAGGCTGTGAATAATGGGCAACACCCTTCTGATCATTAAAATAGAAAATGATCTCTCTGTTTTCCACTGTTTTTAGCCCATTAAGAAGGCAGGGATAAGAGCACATTGCTGATGATTTGCACCACTCTCCTGGCAGTACAATCCCTGGCTGCAGACCAGGGGCTGGCAGTGGGATGGATCGCACCCTGGCGGGGTTTTGGCTGGAGGAGGCAGCTATGGTTTGCCATTAACATTCAGCTGCTCTCCAAACACCACAAACACCCCAAGGCAAGGGCATTTTGTCCATTTTCTGCTGGGGACTGGGCCAGTATTCATGGTCCAGGGGCATGCTTAAATTAGGAGATGGAGGCAAGCCCACCCCTGAGCGCTATGCAGTCCAAGGCAGGTCATCAGATACATTTTGCTTTCTTACAGATAAAGAAAACATAGGCCTTGCATGCCCTGGTTCTGGCAGAAACCAAGGCTTTTTCCCAAAACATGCAGATGCATTGATTATTGGAAAAGAATGATAATTTTGTGACATGTGCCTGAGCTTTGGGGTCCAATTGTATATTTTAGAACCTTATTTTCTGTTCAGAACACCACTTACTTTTGTTGATTCACCTTACTGGTAAGACATTTTTTCTTGTTTTTACTGATAAAGATCTCTTAGCAAATATAGCCAGACTTGGTAATTGATTCATCTTGTAATATTTATATATGCTGTCATCATATAGAAAGTCTAAACAAATCTCTCTATCCATTTTATGAGGAAAGAAGGATCACAGTAGGATTGGTGCTTTGCCAGTGCAGACAGCTGTACCTGTGTCACAAACACTCCAGTTTCAGGAACAACCAAGGGTTCAAAGCTGGCCAGAAACAGCCTAGCACAGGCTACAGCACTTTGCTGTGCTTCTCAAGAGAGGCTCAATGCTATGTCCATTACCTTTTTTACTTTTTTAGTAGTGGCAAACATCTCCTGAGGCTCAGCAAAGGGAACTGCCTGGATCCACACAGCCAAGCTGCTTTAACCACCCCAGTGCCAACTCCCAGCCACCAAACCAACCTCCAAAATAACACTGTTGTGTATTAAGAGTCCATCCATCACCCTTGGTCCTGTAACTGTGTGGCCTTTTTGATAAAAGTGGTTAGCAGCCTGTTGAGCCCTGTGATTTATGTTTCTTTGCTTGAATTGGAATTATATTAGCATGCCCTTGGTTTGCAATGGCCAAAACAGGTACAAATATTCAGGTTTTGAAGGTTTATACATACAATTCTCTTTGCAGCAATCAGGCAGGCTCAGTTTCAATCCCTCTAAAAGCTGTATTCATAGAAGCAAATGTACAGCATTGGGCATTTTACAAATGGGACTTACATACTTCTGACTTGGGGAATTTGAAATAAATTAGATAAAATGGGGAAATGAAATAGGCAGGTCTTTTTACATTAAACTGAATAACGAGCATCCTTCACAGAATTCATGTCAAGCAACTCTGCTGGTAGAAAAAATATTCAGCTTGCTCATTCCAACCATGATGCAATTTACAATCAGATTTTAGATTTTACAAAACAATTCAAGAAAGAAAAACATTCAAAAAAGTGACTAATTTTGGTGTGTCTGGGAACATTTGCTGGTGTTAATATTTCAGCTACTTGCAATCAATGCAAAAAGGGAAGTGATACCAACCAGAAAACAGCACAGAACTGGTCATTCCTTCTAGAATTCAATGCAGAAATGAACAAATACCAAAACCAGGGGAATTAGCTCCAGAAGTAAAATTTTGAGGTTTGTAGTAGAAGACAGCAATGTCAGCTCAGCTAAAGATATCTACTAAGCTGTGCCCTTTCAAAAAGAAACAAAATAAACAGGAATACTTCTCAACAGGTTACCTTGAAACTCAAGTAATTTAAACTGGCTGGAAATTTGGAACGAATATTTTTGCTGAGAATATCCAACAAAGCAATATTTTAGTGAGCTAAAAATGGGTTTGTATATATAGAATTATAGCATTTTTATTTTTGTAAATAAACAATGTTTACACACACAACCCCCCCCAAATCAATCCCCAAACCATGTTTTAGATGTTGTGCTTTCAGACACTGAGGTTTTACAATAAAACTGGAACTCAATTCTTGCACTGTCTGTGCAGCTTGTGGATGTTACGGCAAGCAAAAATTTCCTGGATATAATTTTACTTGCATGGAATAGGAAATTATACCCATTAAGAAAACCTGGTGTTTTATTTGCACATTGTCAGAAATACCAGTAATTTTTTCACATTGTTTATGCATGTTATTATAAAAGCATTGATTTTGCATTGACTCACTGGCTTTAAAAAGTACTCTTACAGTCTGAAAAGTATGAAAATAATATGGGGACATCTTCATATTCCTTAGGCTTGAAAAAGTATCACTTGCTGAAGGTCTGATCCTGAAACCACTTGCGATGTTGATGATGGGATGTTGGGATGTTACACACTTTAAAACTCAGCTACATCCTCACACCAAGTCTGGGCTCGGGAGCTGGCTGGGACACACCTGGGCATGACATGGCCCTGGGACTGGGAGGACTTGGAGGCATGGGAATCTGCACCTCTGATACACCCAAAATACTGATCATCACTGTAAGGGATCAGCATGGCTGCTTTCCCAGTAAAAGCTGGGCAATTGATTTCCTAAAATCAGTGCTGAATGAAGATGATAACTGTGTGTGGTCCCTTTTCCCCCTGTGTCTCACAAAATACCTCTCTCCACGTTCCAGACGAGGTAGCTGAGCCCATGATGCCACAGGAGATCCTTGCGGGGATGCCAGTGTCACAGCGCTGTGTGATGAGGAATAAATGCACGAGCGAATGCAAAGCAAGTCTTTGGTTTTCTGCTGGATTTGCTGAGAACATTTCTAAGCTTCTCTTTCCCCATGCTGTTCATTCCTCAGTAACAGGACACTTGCTGTATTTTTTTCCCTCTAATGCTAAATCACCAGACTTTTTTGAGTAATCTGCAATAAACTATATCTGTATTTACTCCCTCTCTTTTCCAGGGAAGGACGAAGCACAATACATTTGAAGGCTGCACATCTGCAGCGTCACTTCAAAGCTAGACTACACCACTCTGGATCCTTGGAGTTGAAAGTTTGGATTTGACCTTAAATCTCTTTTTGCCCATGCAAAATGTAGGGCAGTTGCATTTTTTTTTTTGCGGGTTTAAAGAGATATTGTAATTAAAAGGTGGATGTTACCCATTTAGCAAACAAAGAGAGAAAGAAAAAAGGTATATCTTTATTGGTAGCTGCATTCAGACTGTGGCCATGTAAACTAAAGTAGTCCTTCCTCAGTGCCATTCCTACACAACGCATTTATAATGCATAATGAACCACTTACTGTGTATATGCTAACATGCACGGCCTTTATGTCAAATCTCAGTGGAATTGTCCATATTTTCCTTTATTTTCCACAATGTAGTGCTTCTCTTTTTCTTGCATTTGTGAAAGCATAATTTGAGCTCAAATATGGACATATTCACCAAAAAAAAAAAAAAAAAAAGAAATTGCATATTAGTTGTACAATGTGCAGTGCACCCTTAATTAGTTATTTTGTGTGAGTCAAGTAGTAATTTTTCCTAATTGAATTTATTATGTAACACAACATTTATTGTACTATTTAAATATAACACTGCAGACGTGTGTTGGTTTGGAAAGGCACGTTAGGAATCCAATTACAGCAGCAGCCATACCCACAGATTTGCTAGGCTAGCAATCAGCAGAGTATGATTTTGTTGAGATTAGCTCTGAACATTCACTGCAATAATTTACCACTGAATATTTTTCAAGTTAAAGGCTAGAAAAATACTAAAATGTGAGAATGGTCTCATTGCTACAGCTAATTTCCATATAGTCATAAATTCATCCCACACAGGCAATCGGGTTTATACTGAGCCCACATGCCTGGCTGTATAACCTCCACTGCTGCTAAAGTCTTTCAGCAGCAAGGCATGACTGAAATATGGGTAAATGGTCATAGTATACTCAAATTTTCACCCACAAAAAGCTGGGGAGGAGAAAAGACTGAGGGCCAGGGCTGAAGCTGTGGTGGGACAGCAGCACTACACCAACAGGGGCATTTCTGGGTAACCTGAGCATGGCACAGGGCAGTCCCAGAGAGCTCTAGTGGGATTCCTGTCTCCCACCAGTAATTCTGGTTGCAACCAGAGTTGGTAACTGCCTAAAGAACCTTTGTATGCATTGCTGTGCAATGTTGCTTCTGCAGGGAGGCAAAGCCACAGCCTTGTCTCTCAGACACTGCCGTCTGTGGCTGAGGTCACTGAAGTTGCTCTGAACATCTACATGGTCTGAAGGATGTCTTTTGCACTGCAAGGAAATAAAGAGCCATTCAAATTTTTTCAAAATGAGAACTGTGTTTGCAGATGGGAAGAAACCAATGAGAACCAGATGACATCTTGGTGTGACTCCAAACTTTGTCCAAGACACAACACCGGAAAGACAGACCCCGAGAAGTCGATGTAGTGACTTGCCACATGCTGCAGGTTTCACAAGAAATTATTCCTTGCAACTGTTCTGTGCTGACCTCTGGGGTTAAGAGATGTCACTTGAACTTTGTCACTTTTGTTCATTAATTTTCCCTTAAGTTTTAATTTTCATCTGCAGGGTATTTGTGCAGGTGCCAGGCAAACTTGATATCTCCTTTGTCCAAGCAGCTCACAGCCGGGCCATTGCTGTTCTCACTAGGGGCCAGCTCACAGAGAAGTCCTAATACCTGGAGCTCTCTGCTGCTCCTCCCTGAGCTCAGGCAGCAAAAGACCAGTCTGGGGCACAGAGTCTGAGCTCAGGTCTGTGCTGCCTGTAGGCTCAGCAGGCAGCTGGGACGTCTTGGTCTGTGTCAGCAGTTACTGCTGCTGTTCTACAGGGTGCTGCAGAGGGGGCTGTATCAGGGAAGACGAACTTTTAAAATTTAAGTCAACTGTATTCTTTCAAGGCAATCCTTAATTAAATTTGAAAAAGAAACCAAACCCATTTCAAGAATGCAATATAACTGCCAAGTTACCTGAAAAGAAAGTGCAATCTAGTGCAGTGTGCTTTCATTTTCCTGCTCTGTTCCTCCCGTTTCCTTCTGATTTCTTGTGCTTCAGTCTGTGTCCAGTTTTGCTGGTATCTGCTTTGTCTGTGAAAATGAAATACCGGGAGGAATTGCACTTGGTGCAACTGGTGCATGTTTAGGGGTTAATTCACTAATGGAGCAGGCTGCCCTGGGAATCTGAGTTGGACAAAGTTAGGTGCCCAAGCTTGGCAACTTCGAAGAGGAGTTGTCAAAAAAAAAAGTTAAAGGAACAGCACAAGGGACTAGGAAAGACTGATCTCCTATGTCCTCTTGGCTCGTGCTCTCATGCACAGGGGTGATCGGTGCCCAGGTAGGGCTGGCAGGCTGAAGAGTAGAGATTTGGAGCTTGGTTTCCATGCATCCTTGAAAAATATTTCTGCTACTGAATATGAGGGAACTGTAAGGCCACCCTTTAGCAAATGCTTCCCAGGGAGACCCAGGTCAGTAACTGTGCTCTGACCCTCTTATAAACTGAGCTTTGCTGAGCCAGATGGGTTTGGGGATTTTTACAGGATTTAGATACGACCTGGCAGTCCCAGTGGTTGACTTATGTTAGCATCTGGGGACATGTGACCTGCAAGCAACAGGGTCACTGGTAAATAACTGGGCATGCACTTTCCATGTCTCTGAGGCTAAAGAGAAGCAGAATGCAGATTATCAAGGATCTTGGGTGTAAGTAAACATTAGATCTAAGTGAACAGAGCAGCAATCTGATGCCAAAATCCCTTGAGATGCCCAGCTCTAGGAGCAGGTCCAACTTCCTCTGCAGTCAATAGGAACTGCAAAGGGTCCTGCAAAGGCACCTCTGTGACTGATGGTATCAGAAAGGCTTGGAAACCTTTCAATCATGCAAACTGTGCATCTGCCTTTGCCTGGACTCAGAAAAAGTACAGAGGAGGTATGTACAATTTCATTTTACTTCACTGTATTTGCCAGGCTGGAGTAAGTAGTTTGAAAACAATTCACAAATACACATTTTAAACAGGATCCTAATCATAGTTATAATATTTATCCTTTGAAACAACTCACCGAAAAAAACCCTCCCTTAATTTGCAAATTTGTTTTAAAATAAAAAGAAAGAGTTCTTGAGCTCACAGAATGTTGATACATTTTAACATGTTTTTATGAGCAAAATAATAAACAAGTAGTTCTGCT
The DNA here is from genome assembly GCA_910950805.1 of Acrocephalus scirpaceus scirpaceus. NCBI lineage: Eukaryota > Metazoa > Chordata > Aves > Passeriformes > Sylviidae > Acrocephalus > Acrocephalus scirpaceus. The sequence goes on along the minus strand of OU383775.1, from coordinate 15,172,703 downwards.
GTGGCTTGAGCCCTACCTGTTCAAACTCCAAAGTCTTTTGGGACAGGGCCTGTCTGCCCTGATTCATGTAATAGTTCTAATGAGTAATAGTCCCCATGATGATAAATGCACCAAGATACAACCCTAAGAGAGGTCGGGCTGCAAAAAAAGAGCAGGGTCCCATTCACACTTTTAATAAACAAACACATAAATCGTCATAGTAAGAGATTTATCAGTGGGGGTAATCCCAAGGGGAAATACCAAATTTTCATTCCTTTGGTTCCCTGCCTGTGCTTTCCCTTGCATCTCTGGAAGGCACCTGCCTGAACTGGGTCTTCCAGCAGTCAGAGTCTTTTCCAGACCATGACCATGTCCTTGTACATCCTGCCTAAATTTATCCTTCAGTGGGCTTCAAAAGGAGCAAGAAACACCTCTTCCTGCCTCCTTAAAGAGGATGAGTGCACAGACAGGAAGGCACTCTGACAGAGAACCTTGAGGAGTCTCTCCACAACCAAGAAAGCTCCTGCCTCTTGAATGCAGCCCCTCCCACACCACAGAATCTTAAATGCGAGTCTGTGCCAGCTGGAAACACATTACAATCATCACTGCTTGTTTCTGGCCAAACATATCTTGATAAAAGCTGGGACATTTACAGTGTGATACAGACCCATGTCTGATAGTTTATCTGCAGCTCTGATTCCTTTTTGTTAGGAAAAAGATACATTCACCACCATAATTCAGCTGGCAGGCTCAGGTGTAAAAAGCCTCAGATTTAAAGTTGTTTTTCCAAGACTAAATTCCAAAACATTTTGCACTGCTACAAATTTAAAGGAAAGCAAAACCAACGGCTACTCCAAACCCATGCAAAACAAAGTAAATAAATAGAGTAAAATATCTATATAAAACTTCATGGAAATATTTTCAAATATTTCTAATATTCCTAGTTTGTGTTCATCAGCTTGTTCAGCTTATTCGGTGACCAACCTACTACTCATGGTCTTGCCTACAATTTTCCAGTAAGTTTCCAAGAGAAGGCTTCTCAGAATATATGCTTAAATTTTGTTTCAAGCCTGGAATCAGCAGGGGCCTTTTTATTATCCACACAGTGTAGAGAATTTAGAGAAATGATCCAGAGCTGTGCTGGATCATTTTGAAAGAGGTTTGCAGCAAATCCTCTGCATCCACTTGTCATGCTAAACTACACACTCTAGACAAGGTTTGCTTTTGGCTCTTCAGTGGTTTGGACTAGCATAGGTTAAATATGGCTTAAGATGGTAGCAGCAACAGCCAAAGGCAAATTTATGACTTGGTATCAACATTTTGAGGGAAGCCAGCTTCTGGGGGAGCTCCAAAGTAATGCTCTTCTATACAACCTGCACAGTCAGATTTGTGGGAAACAAGTAGAGGGTTGGGGCCCTCAAAGAACTGCAAGGAAATGATTTGCATGAATCTCTGCAACAATACTGCAGAACTAAAAGATGCAAATTTAGGAGAACAGAGTGCCCACATTCATTTTAGTGACTTATTTCAATGAGAAAGTAAAGAAGTAAGCATTTTTGTAGTGATGCAAACATTTGACCCCAGAGGTGCATACCGGCTTCTCTGGCATTAAACGAAGTCAGTTCTGAAGATGACAATTGCCTGTTTTCTGTTATTCAGTAGGTAGGAACAGTTTTGCACACCTTAACATGGTCCTTGTTAATCCCCCGACTTTTAAGTTAGGTGGCAGGTGGTCTTTTGGACAAGCCTGGCTAAACCCCATCGTTTGTAGGAGGGGAGTTCAGCCCATTCCATCCTCTGCCACTGAAGTCAATGGGATTATTGAAGTTAAGCACAGTTGCCCTAAAGCTTTTACGTGTACGTCATATAGAGGCTTGCTACGAGGAATTGCTGAAGGGCATTGAGTACAAGGATCAGGACCAGATCCAGACTTCAGCAAACTGTGAGATACTGGTTAGCCAAAACTCACCAACCCCATGTTTGAATCTGGAGCTCAACTTGCCCGCTTTATGCCTTTTAACACAGAGTTTGGGTTCAGGCTCTGTTCTGAAGAACATGTTGGTTTTGACACCATCCTAACCTTCATCCTTCTATGATTGCGCCAGATTCTACATCAAAGACATCCAAGTCTCATTTAAAACCTCTTAAGGGAAAATTGTAACATAATGGAAAAGATCTCACTGCATATTAGAGAAAATTTATAAAACCCTCAGAACACCCAATAAACGCTGAACACCCAATGAATACCAAGGCTGTCTCTGAAATGTAAAACTTTCCAGTAGCTTACAGTGGTAATTCCACCCTAACTGCCATTTTAATTTTTATTTAAGAAACAAAAGAAATTCCAAAAACTCTACCTAGAATCACGTTTCTGCCAAGCGGTTGTTCATGATGGCCAGAGCTCCCACCCCCGCAGAGAAACCGTTCTGTCTCGTATTGATACAGACATTCCTCGGGTAGCCGTTGGCTGTCTCAGACAACTGCTTCTGCAAAATGGCCAGGGAGACTTTATTGGATGCCGTGAGCTCCCTCATGGAGATCATCTCTCCAGAGAGCCTCCTGCCCTCGGTGTCACTGTCGTACTGTCTGTCAGCGTCTATGGCGATGTTGTGACGGCGCAGGCGGGCTCCCGGGGTGATGGCGTTGCGACGGCTGAGGCGGGTACTGGATTTATGGCACTTTGGGCAACATCTGCATTCGAATTTTTTCAACACCCAGTTCAAAATTTGTTTGATTACGATTGAGATGACATTAAAAAGGGAGTATATGCAACATACTCCCATTAATATAAATATGAAGTTCCCAAATCTGTATAATCCCTGATGTTGGTACGCAGCCTTTTGGTTGCTTACCAAATCTCCAAAGCCAATGGTGCTGAAGGTGACAAAGCAATAATACAAGGAATCAACATAGTTCCATCCTTCCACTGCTGTGTACATGGCAGAGGCGCAGCAGGAAAGGGCTATAGCAAAAATTCCCAGGATCAGCATCACATGGTAAACGGACGGCTTCCAGCCCACAAGGCTGCCCACCCCAGACACAGCTGACCCCCTTCGGAAGTTGGGAGGTAGGAGACCACTTCTTCGCAGCTGTCTCTCGTAGCATGCCTTCATGATAAATGCCAGGAGGGAGATGATGCGCTCCAAGAAGAGGTTGAAGAAGAGGATAGTCCCGGCACACCCAAAAAGGCCATAAACGATGAGGAATACTTTTCCAGCCACGGTTGCTGGTGTGGTCATTCCAAAACCTATGGTGTGGAGATAAGTGGGCAATGTTAATAACACAGGCTTTTGTGAGTAAGCTCAGGATATTTGTACCTTAACAAAGCTCCCATCTCACTGGACAAAAGGAGTGCTATCTCTAAGTCAGCTTAGGCCAACACAAAACAGAGTTTGGTGAAGAAGGAAGAAGGCACCAAAAGTTCAACAAGATGACTAAAATTCAAAAGTGAGCAAAAAATCCTTGCAAGATGAAAGGATTAGTATCTGAATTAACAGAGCAATACCACTCAACATGCAGGTAGAAGACTTACTGAACCCAAAACTTTTCAAGGTGGGATGAGGTGAAGAGGCTATTTCCCTGCTCCCACATATGTCAGCCATCATGACCTGATGGAAAGTTTAAGTTCTCAGTTCACAAGCTGTAAACCAGTGTAACATTTTTGTTACAGGGGTTTGATTATACCATCCCCACTGAGTAAAGGGAAGTTTTCAGGTTGTTTAACAGGAAAAAAACCACCTCGCAAATATCGAATATTGTTTTAAAAATAACAGCACTTTAAGGTCTTTTCCAAATCCCAGCTGTGACTAGCCCACCTGGTATCATCACAGAGGGAAGGAAAAGCCATCACGCCACAGAGCTGCCTGGCAGACTGGGGGCATTGAGAACTTGCAGATGGAAAATTACAACAGGGAAAAACACTGCTGCACAGTTGAATAGAAAATCAGAGTATACAAATTCTAGGAAGATCCAGCAACAATATTAATTCAACTCTTCTTTATACGAATTACTTATTGTGATAGTACTTATTATTATAACATTACTCATACACAGTTTTATAAGTAAGCAGTAATGCCTTGTAGCTAACAGATTGTTAAAAAAACAGCTAAAGTGAACTTAAATTTGCATGCAAATAAATACAGTAAGTTTACTCCATGTTATTTACTGATACAGTTATCTTATGAAAAAAACTACATATATTTCACATCCTATCTCAAGAAGATTCTTCTGAAACTCAGTTCTGCAGCTATTGGGTTTGTTCTGCTATTCTTCCCTGTACAAACACTTGGTGGCTCAGGCAAAAAACATATTGACAGGATTGAGGTGATTGCTTATGTCCCATGAATAAATAACCACATCTAATCTAAATTAAAGTTTTGTGACAAACTCACATTCTGAAATTTCATTGCTGTATTGTTCCACCAAAATACTGAGCAAGTAACATATTCAAGGAGGTAAATATCAACACCAGACTTTGTAAACAGAAGCTGGTGAAGAAAAAGCATAAAGCATAATGAAATCATTACAGAGCATAATGAAATAATTAAATCATTTATTATCATGACACACCTTTATAAACAAGAAGATAATATTGCCTATATATAATGAGTTGAGATTGTTGCTTGAAATCTATTGATCTATTTTTGCAATGGCTGAATTTTTCTGGCTAGTTTATTTGTGCTCCCCTCCTACTTTGTTGATAGAGAATTTCCAATTGGTTGATAGAAAAATGTAAATGCTCATGACAAGTAAACTCAGATATATCTTTTCAGTGACATGAAGATGCATGAGGGAAGAGGTGGTCATAACAGATTTGGCAGGCTCAGAAACTGTGTGCCAGCAAGTCAGCCTATACCTCATAATTTGAGTAACCTGATCTAGTGAAAGGTGTCCCTGCCCATGTGAATAGATGACCTTTCAAGTCCCTTCCAACCCATTCTATGATTTTATGATTAAAAACATCATTGTAAAAAGAGTATTTTGTGTAGAAGTCAGTGAAAAACTTGCACAGTATTAGCAGAAAATATTACCATGAGGTTGTTACATTTTGCTTTCTGGACCCACCGTCTCTCCATTTTGCAGTGTTAACAAGACCACCTTTGAGCAGATCTCACAAAGCCTGGGAAGTTCTCAGTTCCTTCTTCTCTGTAGGGTGGACCTGTTCTCTGGAAGCAGGAAACTTCTCATTTAATGATGAATATCCAAAAGTGTCTGGTCCTCAGAAGGAGCCAGGGAGCCTGTTGTGGTTGCCAGCTAGGGATACACAGCCAACTTGTTATGGAGAAGGCATCTGTTCGCCTGTGCCTTGTCAGCAAAACACTTAAATATGTGCTTCACAGCAAGCATGTGAACATCACCATCAAAATAAATGGGTTGTCACACATACAGCTAGACACATTTATTAATTAGGGAAAAAAAAAAGAGATAGCGACAGTTTGGATCAAGCTGTAAATGTGCTGAAGCCTCTTAGTATTTCCTGGTGATCATTTAAAAGACGTGATGGTTTTATATTTTTGATCCTGTTTGTTTCATCAAGATTTTTTGAAGCAAAATGCTACCATAATTCAGTATGTAGCTAGGCAAGGTTAAAGGGCCCATCACAGCAATGAGAATGCTAATACATAAAACAGGCAAAAAAAAAAAAAAGTCAGGCAAACCCTGAATCATTTAGGTCGGAAAAGACCTTTAAGACCATTGAGTCTAACTGTTACCCCAGCACTTCCAAGCCACCACTAAAACACATCCCTTAGGTCACCAGCTGGCTGAGGGAAGCAGTCACGGGCTCTCCATTGCAGGGTCTTCTTCTGCCAGCTGTGTTTGTCCCTTGGTGTCACCTCAACCATGAGGAGTTGGTCCTGGTATGTTCTGTACCTCATCTCTGAGCTCAGCCCCCGCCCAATGCTAAGAACACTGTGATGCCTGGATGAAGCAAGCTCATCCAGAACTGCCTATGCTTCCAACACAGTACAAGGAAAAAGCACAACAGGGCTTTGTGTTTTTCATGGCCCTGAGACATATTTTACAGGTGCCTTGGGGTTGACTTTTTGTGGCTCAGATGCAATACCTGAACCTCCCTCATGCCAATTCTGTCCCACTACTTCAGTCTCTATGGCAGCAATAATTTCAGCTGATTGATATTTCTCCTCCCAACAGAGAATTAGGAGAGATGAGCTGATTAAAACTCTCTTCAGTAGCCTCTCATGGTTAAGTGCTGGCATTTAAAGAGACCCCCATCCTGACTTCCATAACAGGTTTGTGGTTACAATTCTGCTCACCTGGAGTTTTAAATTACTTAAGCTAGGGATGTATTCAAGAGGTAGAACAGATGGACAAACTTGTGACATATGCTTCCTGTTGCTCTTGCTTTCTTTTCTTTTACCCACTTTCTTATGAGTAAGAGATGGTTGATGCCAGAAGACAGAAAGAAATAGCAGCTTTAGTACTTGTGAGCTCTTCTCTCAGTCAAATTACTTTGGCAATTACCTTGTCCTACTATATTTTGAGATTAAAGGGGGTGACAGTTTTGCAGTAAAGACATATTTACCCAGAGATGCAATAAAGTTTTGGTCACTTCAAAAATTGAACACAATAAAGTCACAAAAAACAACACAAGAAAGGGCATAATGTGTCCCAGCCTCTTCCAGCCACCCCAATTCTTCTTATGCAGGTGTCCTGCCATAGGACTTCACTCACACAGCAGGTCAGCACACTGGAGCAATCATTTGAAATCCCAGGGTGAAACAGCACTTAGATCATCAGAGTAGCATCACCTCTACACCACTATATAACCATCATGTAGTTACATTTAAGGAAATCAAAAGAAACTACAATGGTTGAAAGTAACTTTTTAAACAAATGGTTTCTCAGAGAGAAACAACAAAAATAACTATAACCAGAATGCTGCTTCCAGAGGGGAAGAAGTTCTTGCAACATAAAGGCTAAGAGATGGGGGTTACAGAACAGAAAGAGAAACAAAGAGCTACCAATTTTCATGTTTTCCTGCTTCCTGTCTTTTCCGCACTTGCTTTACTTCATAGCTCTCCAATAGTCCTGGTTGGTCTTGACTGACTAACACATAAATTATACTATACATGTATACAGGAACCAAACATCCTAATCTGAATCCCATGCTTGGGTTCTGGTGCTTCCTTCCACCCTTTCCCACCTGTTAGCATTTCATCATTATTTCCCCTGAGTCATACCTGTGTATTGTACAACTGCCTCTCATTTATTCTCTAGCTCCTTACCACCTAACATCCAGAAACAGTTGCCTTGGATACAGGGTCACAGCTCGGAGCTGACAAAACTGCTGCATCCAGAGCTTTTACCCAAGGAGTGGGAATGCTACGAGTCAGTTCTTCCAACCAGCTCCGCATTTTCAGACTACAAATGAAAGACTTACATTCCCTTTAACATCTTTCTCAACCTGCTTTACCAAAATACCCCCCTTTGGGCTCAAACAGTAAATTTTTTTAGAGCTTTTCTATTGCAAAGCCTTTAAGATAAAATTTGCTGTAAAATCCCATTTGATTTTATTTAGATTACTATCTGCAAACACCTGAACAGCAGCAGTCTGTCTAGCACTGTGTGAATTAAGACCCCTTAAGTTGGACACCTGCTATTTCTGAATAAAAGAGATACAACTGCAGTTTTTAGGGCTAGCCTACCCTGTATCATACACAAGCTTGCAGTCCTTGGTGACCCATGTACTGAGGCAGATATTCCATGGAGAAAATACTGAGTGACCATGCAAATGAGGACTGACTTCCATAATCGTTCTATCTATCCATTCATCCAGGAAAGAGCACCATGATAAGCCTAATGAATATGGTTAAAAACCCCCCATGTCGCTGCTGGTGCTCCTTGTTTCATTCCCACCTGTGAAACATTAGTCAGGTGTTTGAGACAACTGCTACTCAAAAGGAGCCAGGCTGGCAGAACAGAGCCAGGAAATGATTAATTGAACTTTAAGGAGTTTCAAAGAGCTGCAGGTGATTATTACAGGCTTTCTACAGTACCAATTTTATACTATTTACACACAACAGTGATCAGGTTATTGGTTATGCAAAGTGCTGTGATGCCTTACATCAGTGAACACCAGAATCAATCACCCTTGGCATTTCTCTGCTGGCCATGCTTTCAACCACAGGCTAAAAGGTCATGGCCACATATACCTTCCTTTTCAATGTATGTTGGTTTTAAAAAAAGATAATAGAATTGTAAGCCTAAAATAAGACAAGCTTCCCTTAGGAAAAAAGAGATTAAATTTGTAACAATTACATTAAATAATCAAAAGGTGATATAATAAATAGTTTTTAGGTTACCAGGTACGTGTGAAAGGTACAAAAAGAGACTAAGAGGGAACAGTATCTTTCTGTAGAGGTGAATGACAAAGACGAAGCCAGAATTATTGCCAACTGTGACTTGGGTGAGGACATAAGACAGGGCTGGGCAGGAGCACCTTGTGCCAGAGCTGGGAAGCAGCAGAGCAGCTCCAAGGCAGGAGTGCTGGGACTTCCCAGCTTCTCTGGCTCCTGGTCCTTTCTACACGTGGGCAACAGGATTGCAACTCCCACAGGCGCCCCTGGAGACCAGTAGGATGTCCTGAGAGGCTGCCTCATGGGAAGGCTCATGTAGGAGGCTCCTACAAGAGAGTGGTGTGATGGAAAGTACTGTGGAGGTAACCAGAGGCGCTGGTGGCTGTGATGCTGGGATTGAACAGAGTACTCATGTGCTCTGGAGAGGAAATTTTGTAGGGGACGGTGTGATGAAGGACCTCTTCTGCTGTAAAGAGAACTAGGCAGCCAACTAAGGGATAAGAAGCTGCAAGAAAGCCTGTCTCATGAAATCCCCTGAATTCATGGGGATGTGAAGACTGGCCCCAGATACAAAGTACTTGCATGCAGAGGTGCTGCTGTGCGGGGCTGATACCTGGCAAGGTCAGGGGGGTGAGGAGGAGACCTCACAACCCAAGGAGAGGCTGTCACATGTGATACAGCCAGAGCAATGTATTTAGGGTGAAGGATATGCTGGACTGAGAGTAAGGGTGAGGTTTCACCTCAGAAACCTCAACTGTTACCATCTTGATGGGGTCTAAGGCACTGGGGGTGACCCCAAAGAAACCTCAGGGAAGCAGAGAGGAATAACCTCCTCAAAACCTGGCTGTTGGTGAATGTTTAACTTCTTCTCCTCGCAGCAGGTTTCCCAAGTGTGTTTTTCTAAGCTGACACCTTCTAGCTGAGCTTTCCAAGAAAGTTCTTCAGTCTCTAGTGGGTACTCAGCAGGCACATTTATCAGCTCAAGTGGCATAACTTTTGTATATTTGAGTAATACATGGCCCTTAAAAAGATAAATGCTGAGGCTTCAGCTTCACCACCAGCAGCAGTATTCTTGCTCTTTTCACTCGGCAGAAGTGGGCAAGCTTTTTTTCTCAGCTGTACTGCATGTTGCCCTTTCTGTGTACAGCCTGCAAAGGAACTGCACATCACAGACCAACTAAACAAGTCCACCCTTGCTCACTACTGCATGCCATTATCCTAAAGACAAACACCAATAAATACAGAAGGAGGTCTGCTGAAGTTGCTTTGGCAAAGAACCAAGCCAAGGAAGAAGCAGAAGTGTCTCTAAATCAGTTTTATGGTTCCCTGGCTGGGGCCAGCTGCTCTTTATACACCTTGTACAAGCAAATGCCGACTGACTTGTGCCAAGCCATCAGTGTTGCCAGCTGAGCTGCAGTTCTGGCCCAAGGTCTTGCTAAGCAGGACCCCCTGAAGACACTGTGACTCTGGGGAGACGCCCCCTGGGGAAAGTCACAGGCTTGAGGCTCAAAATCTTTGGCAAGCTTATGTTCAGTTTTCTGGCTAATCCTTCTACAACAGAACATGGTCTTGAATGAGGGAGAGGGAGCCTCTCCTAAAAGGAGATGGTGGAGAATAAAGCTCTGAGAAGGATGAAAATCAGGAGTAGGAATTCAAATTACACAGACAAAAAGAAAGTCAGGACCTACAAACTGGCACTAATTCTTGCTGAATTGACTGTAAAGGGATGGACGTGTCCTATGGCATGACAATCTCTCTTCTCTATTAACACACTCTTCATAAACTTTCTTTCAATACTTAAGGCTTTATTGTTCTTATAAATAATATAATCTTCTCGTCTGCTAAACTCTTGGGGCCAGTCTATGGCTTAGAGTCATAAAGATCAAGACTGAAATTATTTTCTTCATTTTATGCTGCCTTTCGTGGACAAATCTTCAGCAAGATTCTGCTAAATGCCCTCCTGTTTTGTCAGTTATTCTGCCCCTTGGCACAGCCAAAGGACTCTAATGGCTTGTTAAAACAGAAAGAATATGGGTTAGTGCAGCCTAAATTAGTCCTAAACCACCTCACAATGGAGGACTTCCAGAAAAAGGACATGAGAGCACCATGTTCTTTCTTTTGAGGGCAGCCTGTCTCCTTGTACATGGATCTCAACTAGCCCAGAGCTGCTTCCTGTGGCTGCCTCCACACCTGATGATTACAGGGTCCTGTCTCTGGCTTATCTTCTTTTCTCATCCGAACAGCTGGGGAAAACCATTTTGCTACAATCTTCTCTGAAATGGTGCTGGTGTTAATACTGGAAAAATACATCCCACATGCTCCACAGTTGTTTGACAAAGTTGTACTACTGTGAAGAAACCTCCCCTTTGCACTACAGGCTCAGGGTCTTCACACTCTTGCATTAACAGCTGTCAGTGGGGGTATCAAACCCCTACTTATCATCCAGGTTGTGTGAAGAAGCATCTGCTTTGCTTTACTGCGCTGACCAGTATCACCTAAAACACAGGGGTTTCTGAAACACCATCAGACAGAGGAAACACCCCTGCATTTAGAGTAACTGTTTTAAAAAATACACACAAAACAAAAGCATGATAACCAAGAAATATGTGAAGTGTGTCTCAGTAACCATGAATATACATGATGGTAGAGCTCACGGACTCCAAGAATCACCAATTCCTTCTAACTCTTAAGATCTGTCCAGTACCTGAAGCCATATACTGCCACCTCCTCTAACCTTTCTACAGTCTTCATGCAGCCGATGGTTCTAGGTGAACATTGTTTCAAAAGTAGATTTCTGTTGCAATTATAGTTTTTCATCCTTTAAAGCCGCTTCCATTCTTATTTCCCTATGTTTTTTGAAAATGTTTTTTGTGCAGATAATCATGTATCTAAGCAACACCCTAACAGAAAAAAGCTTATGCCCTGTCATTTCAAACATTAGCATTCACACATGCTTTTGCTGTTTACTGAAATTTGCAGTTGCATTTCAGATGTCTATGTACACCCAAGGTTGAGCCTTTTTTTTTTTTCTGAACTCCAAGTGAAAAAGAATAATGGCATCCAAATTTTGTTATGTTCTTGAGAAATCATCGGCTTCTAAAGAATACTTGCACATGTACTGTCACTTCAGTGCCAGTACATCTCACAGTACTTCTCTTTTCAGGCTAAGAAACAGTATTATCTAAATTTCACAAGTGATCTTGTCTATGTCACATTTCCCTGCATAAGAAGTCTGATAAAAGATGTCACTCGTGGGCTTTCTGAGCCTTACAGATGGGAAAGGCTGTTCAATGGTTATATTGCTGGCTTATCTTTTGACTGGATTAAACAACACACTTGTGGCATATTTTTCCTCTGCCACTGTTTGTGTTTGTGTAGATAGGTGTTCAGAGAACATCTGTTTCTTGATAGTTGTCTCAGCTATTCTGCTTTACAAAGAGTTCACCTATAAAGACGTACCCAAGGGATAAAAAGGCCCTAAATATGAAAACATCTTTTCCACTGTAAGACCTTTTTTTTTTTACCCCAAATCTCTGTACAAACTTCTACAGCGACAATTTAATGAAAAAAACCTCTGATAAACCTACCTGGGCTTCTTAATGGTTTAAATATACCTTCATAGGTCCCTTATTTTAAAAAGTTTCAGCTGAAAGCAAAGAAGCAAATTCTCAAGTATCTTTTCGCTCAGGCAGCTCTTCATTCATGAAGGCACAAAGACCTGATTTTAGTTACTGTAACAGAATTACTGTAACAGAAATAGAGGGTAACAGGACCGCTGACTAACCAGTTATTTCCTATTTTCTACTTCTTCACTTAACTCTTCCTTCCTTAGTATGCATTTCCCTTGACTATTTTTAAATTTAATGATACTGAACAACTTGGCCACATTACCAAGACAATTTTAAGCTTTTGATTTTATCTGAGATTTTCCTGGTCCTCACAGCAGCAGTTTTTGTGAACGAACAAATCATCATATCAAACAGCTTGTTTCTGCCTCACTCATGAAAATCACAGCTTGGATTTAAGACCTTTACACTGCCATCACTCCCTCCTATTTCCATTAGGCTTAAAGCAGACCTGACTGCATGCGCATTGAGCACGAGTGATACTGTGTTTTTTGATTGACCTCAGCAGAGAAATATATTCCTTGCACAACTCTCAGGCTGAACAAGAAGATGACAAAATATATAGTGATGAATAACCAAAGGCACTTTATCTGGCTTTAACCAAAATTTACTGAATTAATTTCTCACTCAGCTCTCGCATGGGCAAATTTCTTCTAGCTGCAGTTTATGCTGTGGTTAAATTTGCCTGTGTAAGATTTGAGAATGATTGGGAAACATTTGGCCAATAATTTCTAAAGGGGAAGAAGCTGCAGTGGAACAAGCTCAGAAAGGTTAAAATCCAGTGAGGACTTGCTGCGGTGCTACAACTGTTATCAAGGTATTACTGCTTCTTTCATGCACTTATTATGGATTTTTAAACACAAGAAAAAGCAGTGCCTCACCCACAGTAAGTAATCCCGTATGTTAACATCAAACCATTAATTTCTTATCTTATTCCACTCCAAAGCTTTAATTACTTGTAAAGGTTGCTAATGTTCTGCCTTGTCTAATGCAATTAGATTTAATTTTTATTCTACTTCTCATTTGATTCAAGAAAGATTGCATTGAAACCTTTCCATGTCTAGGTGTACCAGCCAGTGCCATTAACAGACCCACTGAGCTCAGGGGGATGTATTTTACACAGTAATAACCAGTGCACCTGTTTTATAAACCTGGTGTGCCAATAAAGTACCTAAGGTAGGATTTTCTAAAGCTCTGCAGACTGGTCTGCTATTGACTTCAGCAGAAGTTGGCTATTGAGGAGGTATTTTATTTGCCTGGATTGCTATGCAATTGCCCCTTGGATTATAATTCTGTTTGTTACTAGAGTGTCTCTACTCACAAAAGGTTTTTATTATCACTTCAAACATTTATTGTGCTCAGGAGGACTTTCACATTTCAAATGTTCACCAGCATGAACCCTATTTTTTGTCCTTAAAAATCTTTTCCCAAAATGCCCTCAGATATGTGCTTGGTGCTGACACACTACAAAAACTGTCTCTTTTGATATAGATAAGCAAGGCCTATTCAGATCATGGCCAAAGGTTATGTTTTCAATAATATCAAGCTGTTTCAGTCTAAAAAATGCATATGAAATGTTCTGAGCTGTTTTTCTGTTGCTCTAACCCTGACGCTACTATGGCAAGAGGCAAAATTCTCTTTGACTTAACAGCTTCAAAGATAAGGTAATCCTGCATTCATTAAAATAAAGAAATGACATTGTATTTTCCAGCACACTGCCAACAGTAGGTAACGTTACATGAAGTTAATTGTCAACAGAACTACCCCGTAATTGCTTTCCTCTTCTCTCCACAATGAAGAGCAATTAAAGCTTGCATAAAAACAAGAGCATGTACTGGCAAAGATGACCCCGTGGTACAACTGAGAAAAAATGATGACGTGCGTATGATCTGTGTCAAACTGAAGACAATCAGAGAAGGAAGAAACAAACTGAAAAAGAAATGAGGGTCAATTGCAGGATTAACACTAGGGGAAGGGGACAAGCATGATGAGGAACAGAGAGAAACTGGAAAGCTTTACTTCTAACTTCTTTGATAGTTCTTAACATGAAAGACTGTAAAGACATCAAACAAGTATTTGAGAGTTAATCAAGCAAACAAAGTAGAGAGGTAGTATCACCAGTAGAGAGGGGCACACTAATGGGGGGAAGGCAGAAGAAGCTGGAGAAGTTCAGGCTGGGAAAGGAAGGTGAGCAGGCAGCAGTAGGTAAGCCCTATGCGAAGGAACGGGGGAACGAAGTAGGGGGAAGGCTCCAGGGACTGGCAGGGCTCCATGGGAACACAGGACATAGAGTTTCAAGCAGGTTCTGTCTTTATGAGCCTGCAGCAAACAGGGCAGCTGATAAGCCCAGTAATTATGATCCCTCACAGCTAGCACAGGCACGATAACTGGTTTACAGGGAGGTTGCTTAGTAGTAGAGGACTGGCTGGAGCCACATGTGGATGGAGAGCTGTCAAAGGGGTGCTTTGGAACACCAGTGTCTGATTTGCAATCACATCTACAAGCTCTTCTAAATGCATAGGGAGCTAAAATAGAGGTATTTGCAGGACAATCACTGAAGACCAAATGGAATGCTCTGCTAAGCAGGAGGCACACAGTCACTAAGCAGACATTGCTCCTCCAATGACTCAAGCTAGAGGCACGCTGAAGACTGCAAAAACGGAGAATCCATGATTACAAACTCCAGCTGGTCTTTGTTTTGAGCCTGAAATAGCACCTTGTAAGTCAGTATACAATCTTCCCTAACGTCTGAGATGCTAGACCATATCTCATGTAATGCTGGGCAAAATTTGGTTTTTGAATGACCGCTCTATGAAGCTGTGGTGCTTGACACCTTATCTGGAGACCCCACATTTCAGTGCTCCAGCTGAGCACCTCAAACTCCACAGCCATGGCAAAAAGAAGTGCAATTTGTTTGTCCTTGACTTCTCCATCAGTTACTGATGTTAACGTTTTGAAACATTTAGCTAGGGTTTAATATTAAAGGAACATCTGAAACACTTAGATTAACTAATCTGAATTCAAATGCTCTGGAGAGATCTTTCAGTTTAGGTGACCAAAGCACAGTGAAAGCTTAACTGTGGCTGGCATAACCTTACAGGGGAAAGCAAACCCTAAGAAGCACTGAGATTAAAATAATATTTTTCTCAATTTTTTTTTATTTTAGAAAGAGTTTTATTTCAAGTATTTGGGTTCCTCCCTTCTGCCTTCTAGAACAAAATCCCAACAAATTTAGGATCAAAATGATTTAATCGTGACCCTTCAGTGGGGACTCCTCAAGCCACCTGCGTAATTACATGGATGTATTCGAAGTAAAGCTTTGTGCTGCTGCTCTCAACTACAAGAAAGCAAGCTGTGATTTAGATTACTTTTCTGCTCCAAGCACCTAACCTATGCCCACACACTTAGGAAATTCCTATCAGTGGCACCCAAAGAAGTTAATACTTCGATGCAGCTATGGCAAGCAGAAAACATTGCTATGGTGACAGTTCTTCATCTGAGGATAATCAGTGTAGGATCAGAACTCTCCACAGAAATATGCTGACCATTGACCTGGTACCCTCTGAGCCTCTTGCTCTCTGCTCTTTATCAAGATTACCCGAGTGAGAAAATAACTCTCAGAAATCCACTGGCACATTGATCAAAACATGACACGCACCAAAGGAATCAGATCTGCCTGAAACACACTCTCATTCTGCCTGCAGACTGCGTATAGGATGGCAAAGACAACCTGACACTGCAGCTTAATAACACTGCTGGCTCTTCCAGCTGCTTTTTCATTCAGTTTGGTTTATTTCTTAACTTTAAGAAGGTCAACTCTGGAGGCAACTAACCTGAAACCTCTGCAAAAGCTGCCTACAAGCCCCAGAGAACTGTAGAGCCCTGAGAAGGGAACACTGCTGCTTATCAGGTGCACACCCTGGTCTGGCTGTGGCCTTTTGGTTGGGTTGGCCCTATGGACAGTGAGGCAGCACTCAGGGAGAGCAGAGAGTCAGAACCTCCTGTGGCTGCAGCTCTGATTCACATCCTGGAATACAACAATGAAGAAGATGGGACACATATATTTACCCCTTAAACCTTCAAGCCATCTTGGTTATTTGTGGGATTTCTTGCCAAATTGTCCTCTGTAGTGCCTGCTCTCACAGGCTCACCCCCTGGCTCCTGGCAGTGCAGTCCAACGTCTGACCTGTGCTTACTGAGCTGTCCAAATGTGCTTTGCACTTCCATTAAATTAACACCTCCAGAACATCTGGATTGACCAATATTCTCACAAGACTATGACACAGAGCCAGAGGATATTTTAGAAGTGAGTGGTTATGGTGCTTAGGCTGTGGAGCACAGGCAGAAATGCTGTGCTGGGTATACTGGGTCCCAACAGAGGACCAAAGAGAAGAAGGTCTAACCCAGCTGACATCCTAAGCAAGGAAAGAACAGTTGCCAAAGCCAGTGAGATGGCAGAAAACACAGAATGCTGTGTCTCTTACATAAGAGCAGAGCATGCCCCATCCCTTTGGGTGGAGTTGTCAGTCCACAGGAATATTGAGTCATTTAACAGGATACCTCAGGGATAAGGCAAGTCCTGCTCACTCCTACACACTGTTCCCCCAACACCTGTAACCTCTGCACAGCTGTACAGAGAGAAGATGCCTGCATCTTTTCTTCGCAGGACACTTCTCAAGCACACATAACCCAGACATGTTCCATCCCCAAATCATCAGCCCACAGTAAAGGTGCTATAAAAAAAAATTCTATCAGAAAATCACTTCTATGTATCAGAATACTTCACTTGACCTAATTTTTTAATGCCTGGTATGGATTTCTATAAATCAATTCTATCACTTGATTTTTGAAACATGTACTTACACATAAGAAGCTTAGAATCCAATTTTAATGAGTCCATGTTTCAAAATGTTTTACTACACAGGCACCTAACGTTTATTCTAACACTTAAGAGTGGAAAAAATCTGGGTACAAAGTCTAGACTCATGGACTGAGTCAGAAATCCAGATCTTCAGGCATTCCAGAGTTGCCTGGTGTGCTAGGCAGAGTAAGTCTCTGATACCAAAATACAAGGAAAGCTAGGACTGATTATGCCTGCATCTGTAACACTTACCAGGAAGAAATCTGGTCTGAGTTTTGCTTTTAGACTTTAACAAAGTGCTGGGTACTATAAATGGTTTGCATTTGGGGAAGGAAGGAAAAAACACAACTGAAAACCAAAGTCTACAGTCACTTAGACCAAAGAATCAAGAATAAATTTCACGTAGCTGCTCCTTAAAGAAATCAGAATAATAATTGCCTAGAAACCCAGTACTTTTTGGAGTGCAAATTAATGACTGAATAGATAGTGTAGTCTGACAGCAAGCAATCAGAAATTAGACCAAAGAATTTTCTTACATAGCTCTGAAAATCCAGATGTGTCTAATGAAAACAGACTCAACATTTCATTATTCAAGCACAAACAATACAGTAATAAAAACTGAATACCCAGAGTACTATTATCAAGAGTGTGTTTTATGGACTGTAAGCCACACACTTTGTGGGCTATTCAGGAAAGTGCTTTAAAATTAGAATTTCAACTCTTACTTCCTAAAGACCCCATTAATATGTTTCTCACCTAGATTGTTTGATTGTGTCCCTGAGGAATTAGGGAAGCGTAGAATTGCACCCAAGGAGACACCTAAGAGAGGGGAGCTGCTTGGCTCTGCAAAGACCCTGCTCAAGGAGCGTGAATGGAAATTCTCTCCCAGCCTGGCTATTCCTAGCCCTTGTGTTCACAGAAGGATGAAGAACTGGAGTCTTTCTCAGCTCAGCTTACTCAAGCCCCAGGAGAACTTGCAGCCCTGTCCCTGGATGACTGTATTTCAATGCCTACATATGAAAGATTTAGTAGTTTTACTAAAACTGTTGAGAACAAAGCAAGGGCTTGAAAAGACCTAGCAAGATTCCTGCGAGTTGGAATCCTCTATAGACGAGAAGCTGAGTAACCTGTGGGTGATTTACCCTTGAGAGACATTGAGTATACCTCAATTGCTGTTTGTTAAGCAGTGAGTAAGGAAGCTTTCCACCAGCTTGCTAGGATAGTGGTGTGTTTAGCTGGAGTAATAAAGTTGCTTTGACACACGTAACTGATGAAGCTGTTGAGGAAGGCAAGCTGTTTTGACTCTGTATGTCTGGTAGTTCTCGGCAAGGTTGGGTAAAAACAGCAATCTTGTCAATTAAGCATGACACAAAAGCAAATCAAATTGCTCAGAGCCAGGATAACGTGGTGTGTGAGCTGACAGCAGAATCAAAGGTAAGTCCAGGTGGGTAGGTACATAACTGAGCTGGTTGGGAGGGAAAAAAAATGGACCTTGAAAAATGGCTTTGGAACTGCTCACCCAGGTGACATCTCACTGCCCTGCTATTGGGTTTCTCCCATGCTGGGACCTCGAGCCAGACAGCTTTGTGTATGTTTGACTAAGAGCACAGCATTGTATTTTAGTAGAACAGCTAGTTAATTCATTGGGGTTTTTTGCTTTTGCTGGGCGGAACTGCCAAAAATAACTGAATACAACCGTGTGATGGAAGAAACCCTGCTGCAGCTGAGCTCACCATGGGCTTTGCCTCTAGAAGCTGCAGCAGCCTGAAGAGGCACATGAAGAGAAGCACTGAGGTGGGGGAAGCAGTTCCTCTTCATCTGCAGGAGCTGTGCACAAAGCTGGTAAAAGCTATGCCCGGATGGAGTGCAGCAGCCTCGGGATGCTGGTACTCCAGCAGACACTGCTCCTGCCAGGCTGTGTGTGCAGGTTGGCACCCCCAGCACAGCAGCTCTGCCATGGCCTTCGCTGTGCCCACAGGCACAACTCGGCCCTGCTTTCAGACACCTTCTGCTGCATCTCCTCACTCAGAGGAAAGCCTTGCTCTGTGGCTCTGTGAAGTCACACCAAGTACTGTAATCAATCCAGGTGCAAGCACTGGCAGGTAGCATTCCGAGAGAAGGCATTACTTGGGGAACACTTGTCAGAATCCAGTCTTTGTTGCACATCAAAAAAAAACAGTCTTCAGCCTCTACCTCGCAAGTGAGATGTGACATTACTGACTCTAGGGACAGAGCACTGCCTTTGGCTGGTGCTACAGGAATATGGGAAACACAACTCTTGGTTCTGCCATTTACACCTGTAAAGAGCCGGCAAAACCCCGTGCTGAGTTCCTCAGTCCCTCTGCCCAGGTAGAAATGACTGCAGCTGGGGCAATGAACTGGAGATGGAAACAAGTTCAAAGTAAGAGGAAACATTTTACATTTCAATAACCTCAGAGAGGAGAAGCTAGAGTTGGCTGGGAAGCAATGTTCACCTGAAAATTTTTTCTTCCCACAGCAGGTGTAAAGAAATAATGTGTTTGTTAAAACACTGGCTTTTTTTGTTCATTCATTCTGATCAGTCAAAATGATCTCTTTTAAATATACGTTCCTGTGATGAAGAAAACTTAATGCTTAATTAAAACGGTGTTTTAATGACTGGGTTACCAAATGCAATCGCAAAGCAAAATTTAACTGGAATTTTCAATGCAAAAAGTAACAATACCTGACAACACTGCTGTACTCACCTTCACAACTCCATTATACAGATTTGTCATTGTTGATAAAACATTTTCCATACCTAATGAATGTAAACGCAATAATGAGCTGTGAGTTTCTTCCTCTACAATAATGGGAAAACACAACATTTATGCTCAGAAGACACCTGGATTCTTACAAAACTTAAAAACTGGCAGAGTTAAGACAGACGGCTAAGATCTGCTCAGGGACAGGGTTTCTCCAGCAATAGTCCAAGAGTACTAGATAGCCACGGAGTTTAAAAAAAAAAAATTCTCCCACCAAAACTCATCATTTGCTTTACAAAGTGTTGCTCTTCCCAAATACCTATGGGAGACAAAAAACTGCAGCCGGCTGCAGCGATACACTGAGAAAACTGTATTGTGCTACAGCTGAAAGACACACGACTTCGTGCGCCTTGCGTCTCTAACCACATACACATCCTAACTTTGCCAGCAGTTAAGGCCGGTACCGAGCAGGCGAAATCCTGGCTCTCGCTCAGCATCTCCGCCAGCCCGCTACTGCCGGCCCCCGCGCCGCCTCTCCCGGTACCGAGCCATTCGTCCGGCGGGCGCATCCCGGCGCCGGCAGCGTTACACGGGCAGCCGCCAGCCCCTTTCGCTCCTTCGGGCCGGCGGAACGAAGAAGCCGAGCCGCCGGCAACAGAAGTTTGATGTGGAGGGACGGGGCTCCCTCAGCCGCGACGGCCGGCGGCTCCCGCGAGCCCGCGGGAGCCGGAGCGCTGCGGAGCGGGGGCAGAGCTGGTCCCCGGCTCCGTGCAGCGGGTGCGGCGGCGTGACCGGGACCCCCGGGACGGGAGGTCAGCGGGGACAGAGGGACCCGGACGCGCTGCGAAGCCCCGGTTGCTACAGCAACGCGGCGGCGCCTATCCCCAAACTTTGGTCGCTATAACGACGGGGCCGGAGCCGCGCCATCCCCCGGACGGGCGCGTCTCCGCCGCAGGGCCGTCGGGGCGGCGCTCACCTATGGTGGAGACGACGGTGCCCACGAAGTAGAAGGCGCCGGGGAAGTCCCAGCGGGGCCTCAGGGCGTCGACGCGGACGCCCGCGGCCATGGCCGCCTCGTAGCTCCGCAGGAAGGCGCGCAGCTCCGGCAGGCTGATGTTGAAGATGCGGCTGAAGTTGTGGAGGGTCCGGTTCCAGCGGAGCTGCGCCGCCGCCTCCGACGGGCTCTCGAGGGCCGAGAAGACGGTGGCGCCGGCGCTCAGGTACGCCGCGATGAGGGCGGCCAGCAGCAGGAACCGCCCGTTGTCCTCGTTGAGGGGCGCCAGGCGCCGCCGGCGGCAGGAGCCCACCGCCCCCCCCGGGGGCATCATCCGGTGCGCGGCGCGGCGGGCGCGGCGGGCGGCGGGCGGCCCCCGGCGGGGGGCGCGGGCATGGGGCGGCGCTGCGCGGAGCCCGGCGCGGCGGCGGCTTCGCTGCAGGGGCCGCGGCTCTGAGTCATCCCCCGGCGGGGCTGCCCGCCCGGCTGGCGGCGGCGCCCCGGGGCCGTTGGCCTCGCCCGCCCGCCCTCGGCCCGACGCCCCGCGCCCCCGGGGCCGCGGGCTGCTGCGGCGCGGGCTCGGTGGCGCGCACCGGCCGGCTCGCTCTGGCCATGCGGGGCGGCGGCGGCGGTCCCGCCGCGGGGGAGACGCCGCGGGGAGGCGGAGGCTCCGCGCGGCGCCCGGTCGACGGCGGGCGGAGGGCGGGAGCGTGCGGCGCGTCCCCCGGGGAGCCGCATCCCCGGCGGGGAGGCTCTCGCAGCCCCGCTGCCGCCGCCCGCCCGGGCCGGGCCGCCGGAGCCGCCGCTGCCGCGCCCCCGTGGCCTGCCGCGCCCGGCTTGGGGGAGGGATGGGGCGGGACGGGGCCGCCCTGCCCTGCCCTGCCCTGCCCTGCCCTGCCCGCCGCTCCCCACTTCTTCCCGCTTCTCCGCTCCCACCGCGGCAGCTGCCGGGCAGGGGGGACACGGCGAACGCGCTGGTCGCTCGGCATGTGTGGGATGCGCCTTGGCCGCTGCGGGGATGGTTTGGCTTCAAAACCTTTCCTCTACGCCCGGTGCCAACAGGGTGTTTTAACGGGAGTTGGTGGTGGTCGGTGGAGCGCTGATTACTTAATTTCAGCCATTTCTAGATGCACGAGTCGTTGTTTCTGATCTGACTCCACAGAGGTAGACCCAAGAAAATGATACATTTTGGGTTCGGTGCCAAATGCCCATTTAATCTTAGCTGGTGTCTGAAAGGCGATTTCCCCCCCACCCCCCCCCCTTCAAGTGTTGGATTCTGTCTTCGCTGTTTGCCTTGGAACAAATACTGTAGCCTTTCTTATCTGTTATGCTGCAGTAAGAACTGCAGTCCTTTCCTGGGAGACTCGAAGTAAGTAATTACATTCGTATTTTTAAAATAAAATGAGAATTCTCACTGCTAAAGTATTGCAAAGAGGATGGGAGTGATGCCAGTCCTGCAAACATGTGTAGGGGTTGATAACGTGTAGGAAAGATCTGGGCTTGGAGGAGGAAATGCTCCCCACAATTTACAGTTGCCAGTGTCAGTCTCACTGGGATGGGAGCTTGTGCCCTGGTTTATGTTTTTTTTAGCCTAGGTTCTATTTTTTTTTTTTTTTTTCCTACAGGAAGGTATTTGCTGCCTCTTGGTAGCAAAATGATGTCTTTTAGCAAGGGGCTATTTGCTATCACTGGAACCTCTCCATAGCTTCACACATTTATTTCTTATTTTGGATCTGAGAGATTTTGCCTTGCCATGAGATTTCACATTATTGGCAGTTATCTCTTGGCCAGATCCATAGCAGGAGAACTTCCTCCCTTTCTAAGAGACTGTTCATACTTGTCAGGTGAAGTAAATGGCTTGGGTTTACACCTATGCTTCTGAGGAACAGGCCACACATAAAATGCAATGAATTGGTTTACAAAGTACTCTAATCAAAGTATCATGTTTTGATAGCCACTAACATGTCTAAACTTTGGGGTTTTGCTGTTACTGCTTTTGTGCTAAAGCATTTTGTTCAGTAGAGGTGAAAGGAAAGTGTCTAGAAGTATTAAAGAAGATTTCTAATCTCCTGTTATTCTCAAAGCGACCAATACCACACGCAACACTTAAGAAAAAAGTGGCTCCTCTTTCAAAGTGTCAGTTGTGTCCCATTATAAATACTAAAACTGAATAAAAAATTTAAAAAAAAATTAAACCAATAAATCACAAACCCAATAGCTGTAGAAGGCAAGAGTAGATCTCAAGGACACAAGAAGCAGAAAAACATTGGGAAACTATATCAGACCTAATCAAAAGGCCATTGAAATGAGTGGAAAGTCTCCCATGGATGGTCAAGGGCTTAATAGGTCAGAAATAGGCCATTTAGTGCCAATGACTATAGTTAGAAATAATTTCCACTGTGGTAGTTCAGGAATGATTACATGCAATCCACTGTGTCAGATGATGTAAAACTGAACTAATTTACCTGAATTTGCAGAAAATTTATTGCTGCAGATGGGTGTCACAGTTCAGATTCCTGGTGCTTTTGTGTTTCCCTGTTTTTGTGCAGGGAAAGTAAGACTGGATTTTTTGTTTGGTTGGTTGTTTTTGTTGCTGTTTTTTACTGTCCTGTTGGGAACACTGAAAAATGAGGGTTCAATTCTCTGGAGTCCTCAACAATTTCGCCTACTGTGATAGGCCCCTGATGTTTTTAGTGAGAAGCCAGTTAAAAAAGTTTGTGTAATTCATACCTCACCATGCCATGCATTATCCCCTCTTGGGGAATGGTTGGCTCCTGGATGGGGAGGGAGAAGTTGGCCATTTTCTTGGGTGACAGGACAGTTTCCAAGCAGTAGAAGCTGACTGGCTCTGCAGTCTGTGGTGGCCTCTCTCTCTGGAGATATCCTGCCTGGGAAAGGATGATGCTGGTGGGATGCTGATTAGCTTGAGGAATCACATCATAGATATGAAAGCCTACCAGTAACTTTCCATGAAGAAAAAAGCTCAGTTGAAGCAGCAAAGGACGTGGTTTAGCTGCTTCAGCATGGACAAGATTGTATTTCCAGCATCACCGAATCATGGTTTCTAAGAATTTGAGCTGTTGACAGATTTTCAAAATGTTTTGACAGCTCATTTCACTAAGATTTTTTTACTTGGAGTCTTGAAAATTTGTCACTGTTTTGCAGAAATACTTCATGGTTTTTTTGATTATAAAGCTAGGGGGGAAAAGTTATTTTTTTTCATTAAAGTCCCATTGAAAGTGTTTGGTCTTTTCCAAAGTAACTAGCTCTTGGAAAAACTCCATTAGCTAGATAAAAAATCCTCCAGAGCTGTGGCTTAAAGGGAGGTCATGGTTTTGGTTGCTCTGATCCAGATATGAGAGTTTGAGGAAACATCCTGAAGCTGCTGCTGTGCCCCTGCTTGGGTAACACTCTTAAAGGCTATTATATGGTTAAATGTATGGTTAAACACATCCTATGTGTTTCTACATTTTCTTGAATAATTGAATGAAATCTTGAGGGTTTTGGTGAAAACATTACAAAAACCATTTGCCTAGTATTTTTTTAAAAGCTGATGGTCAGCTGTAAATTGGGCTTTATGCTAAAATTAGATCCCCGAGCTGTGGGAGTATTGTATGCATGACACCAGCCATTTGGTTTGTCAGGGGTCAGTGTTTGTGAAAGCAATTATTTTAATAACCAAAATATGGTGTTTACATTATTAGCTTGGCTGTTTAAAGTGAAACTTGTGCAAAGGAATGAGATGGGCTCATTAAATTTTTAATTAAACAATTGTCTGCAAAGAGGTTGTACTGCTAAACATCACATCTCTTTATTAAAGAATAAAGTTTAAAATGGTATTTTAAACCTGAAAAAGACTAGTTACTGTTATTCCTTTCAAGGGAATAGTTTTTGGTTTGTTTGGGGTTTTTTTGGATGGGTAAAATCCTCTAAATTCTCAACCATGGTTTGACTGTGTGACTCACAAGCAAATTAGCAAGACCACTTTTTTCAACTTCAGGGATACCAAGACCTCCACATTTGTGTTCTCAGTTCCAGTACAAGCTTCACTCATACACCTCCCCACTGACTTTGTAGCAAATATTTGCCAAGAAAAACCACCAAGTACATTGTTCAGGAGCTTTTTACCACTACATTGGCATGGAAATGTCTCAAGTAGTTATTCGGAAGTGTCTCATACAATCTGAAGGTAAACATGCCATACAGTCCCTGACATAAAATGTACGGCTTGTTTGCAGTAGCTGGACATATTTTCTACCTCGGCAGTGACCAAAGGCAAATAGATTTGTAACTGCTCTTGCAGCTGGAGTTAATGTGCAGATGATTTTGTGTCACTCTCCATACAACCCAATATGGGCAGTACAAATTGCTTTTGGTCTGTAACATGTACCAAGGAAGTTATTTTACAGTGGATGGCCTTATGGTGAGCCTGGATGCTTGACAAGCTGCACAGGCAATGAGATGGTGCTCTTCTTCACTTGTACCTCCCACTGGATTTCAGGCAACAGTCTCTTTGTTATTACCTTGTAATTAAAAGAAATGGATGAGGTAATTGGTAGTCTATGCAATCAGAGCCTTGGTAGCATTGTGAGTAAGTGTTTCAGTCACAATGCATAACGGAAATGAATATGCCCAATTTTAAATTCAGAAATCTGGATACTTTAGGATAGAGGGTTCTTCCCAGTGCCTGACTTAGTGTGATGAGAGATTGAGACAGTGAAAAGTATACTAAATACAAAGTATTTTTGTGTTTTTCCATGAAACCTCAGATGTTACTTGTGTCTCCGCACTCTCCCCAGGCACTTTTTAGGTTTTGAAGCAGAAGACCAGTCCCATGACCCAAATGGCCTTTTGTGTTCTCATGTCTTCTCTCTGTATCAGGGTGAACTTTTGGGGATGGGAGAGAGAAAACAGGCAGGCTTATTACTGGTCTTGAAGCCATGAGTTGCCTGTTGCAGACAAGTTGGTTAAAAACTAAGACATTTTATGTGTTGATTAGCAGGTGGTCCAGGTGGAGTCTTGGCATGAAGCTGTTTCCAGGTAGCTGGGTTCTGTAAGCCCCCATTGCTCTGACTGTAGCACTGTGGTTTTCATGAGAGCAGAGCTGAAGAAACTGATGAGATAAACTTGAGAATCCTTTGGGAACCATTTCTTGTACTCCCAAACTCAAAATCAAGTCAGGGTGAGATGTAAGAGTCAGCCAGTGCAGGTTTTGGTTTGCTTGGTTGAACAGCTAGGGGATACTAAGCTGCAGGGAAACAGTATTGTTAACCAAAGAGATGGTTTTACTAGGAGAATATTTCCACAGGTTTAAGAGAAACAAGAAGCAATTGCTGTCTAAATCAGAGATTCCTTCATTCCCCCTGCTAATTTATGAATATGCAATGGCCTTTTGTTTTTATTTTTCCTGAGGCTTAGTGATCTAACTACTACTTTCTCACTTTCACTGCTCTCACTGAGAGAGAGAGTGATCCAATTAGTGCTGCCAATTACATTCAATTTAAATCTGATGAATAGCCTATTTCAGAAGGCCTGATTCTGCCTAGTGCTCCAAGCATCCTGAGCACATTTTGTGTTCTCACTTGCTTATGCTGCCAATGGAAGCCGCAGGCACCCTGCATCTTGTGCGGGTAGCTCTGTCTTCACATGACTTACTTTCCTCACAATTTTTGGAATGAAATCTCACATTTTATGGGAAGACCTTCTGCTCTGGTGGCTTATGCTCTTCCTGCATTAGTTTTGCTAATTTGTTTTCTAGTATTGCTTTGTGCAGGGAAATCTCAGTCAGTGGCTTGGCATGCAAGGGCTTTTAAATACATTTTAATAATGGAAAGCTACTATTCTACCACTCAGGCAGATGCAGCTCTGTAATATTTCTGAGACCCCGCAAAGGATAATTTCTGAATACACAACCTACTGTTGAATTCATGTAGATTTATTAGACAACAAACCAGTTACCAGATTTTCTTTGGATCTTGCCTTGTTCAGACTAACCAGGGCCTGGCCTTTCAGGAGAGGTCAGCATCCTTCAGCCCTCCAAGTGAACAGCTCAGTTTTTGAAAGGACTGAAAGGCCAGTTAGACAGTTCTGTAACCTGCCATTACTCTTAACAAGCATTTGGAGGAAGGAAGAAGAATCCTTTGTGGATCTCTCTGTTAAGGTTAGAGATGTGGTCCCTGTATTCTGTGGTTGAGCTTCACAGTGCAGAGGGGAGGGAGGAACAGACAGATGCATGGATGGATGCAGAAACCTGCAGAATGGGATTGGTGCAGCTCCTGAGAAATCTGCATCCTCCAAGTCCATGCTTGCCCGTGTACCGATGAGCTGCAGGGAGCTTGCCAGGAAGGGAAATAATTTTAGAGTGTGATTTGGAAAATGATTCCATTTAAAAATTGCTATTTTTGAAGGGCTACTTTCAGCTGGGATCCAGTCTCCAGCCTGTTCCCAGAAGCACTTGCCTTGCTGCAGCAGAGCGTGGTGAAAAGTGGAGGAGGAATGTCTGTCTGGGAGCCGGCAGCTCTGAATCTCGTGATGCCGCTGGGGAAACAATTCATGGGGATTGGGCCTCCTCACATGTCACATCCCTTCCTGCGTTTGACAGGTAAGTGTTTAACCCCGCTAGGCTGGTGAACATGGCAAAGGTCACTCTGCCCACCATCCCTCCATGCTCAAAGGAAAGCACAGGAATTTGGGTCTGGAAATAGGACTGCTGGGTAGACGGAGTTTCAAGACAGGAAAGCCTACTTTATCTTGTTGACATAAAAGCCAAGGTCAGCATGAGGAATTTATAAATCAAAAGTGTAAAATGGAAAACACCTTTTTTATGCCATTTGAAGGTGTATGTATTTGACAGATTCTGTGGCTGCAGCTCCTGCAAATCTCTCCAGCCAGTGGCACCAAAATGAAGCCAGCTAAGCCGACACTCACTCCATCAGGCTGAGGCTTTACAGAAGTTCAGGACAAGCAGCATTTGATCACAGCACTGAAGGAAATATTGGCAACCCCTTTGGCCTGTTAGATTTTCTTTCTAGGGTGAGAAGTTTCAGAGAGCAATTGTGCTAATTGCATCTGTCAGTTACCACCAAACAGGTTAAAATGTCCCTTCTGCCCTGGATCTGTCCTTCTTGTTTCTTTCAGGTAGGTGCTGGCTGATGTTCTGCTAAGGACATTTACCTTAGTAAATTTTTCATAAACAGGTTCCACTTATGACTTAAGCAACTTCGCACAACTTGGTTTGTTCTCAAGGATGTGTGAAGTGGAAGTGTATGGCTGAAGACTTTGCTTTGGTTCCTGTGCAGGT
Organism: Acrocephalus scirpaceus scirpaceus; assembly: GCA_910950805.1. Lineage (NCBI taxonomy): Eukaryota > Metazoa > Chordata > Aves > Passeriformes > Sylviidae > Acrocephalus > Acrocephalus scirpaceus. Next base: position 15,144,902 of record OU383775.1, on the reverse strand, counting down.
ATCAGGCACATGCAAGGAAAGCAACATGTCATCTTTAGAACAAATTATAAGCTCCTGCTAGGAAGCAGAAGATGAAGAGAATGTCATGGTGAGGAGGGCTCCCTTTTATAGCTGTCCATTCTTGCTTCGAGTGCAGTAAGCAAATGGGGAAATATATCAAGCTTTAAAAAAAAAAAAAAAAAAAAATCCAGTTTCCTATGCAGAGGGTTTTAAAAGACCTTTTCAGATTAGGACTTTCTGTTATTTATGGCCACATAAATGGTGTTTCATATGTAATACCAAAACATTCTTTGTGCATCTTATGAAAGACAGACAATTGCTGTGCCACTGAGCATGCAAAAATGTGCCAGGGAAAACATTCAGGACCAGAGCAATTTTCATCTCTGGTCTTCTTAGCCTGGAAATGAACTTCAGCCTCCCATTTTCGTATTTTTAGAGATGGCCACTGCCCATATTCACCTGGGCACTAGAGGAAAATGTAATGAAGCTGTTTGGCAGCGTTTTGCACTCATTTCACGAAGGAGCAGTCAAAGTGCTGCAAAGTGATTAAACTTGTTACAGTGGCTTTAATGCATTGTAGGTGTAGTGTGTCCAGTGCTCTCACTTTGGTCTTAGAGCACTGGGGTATTGATTTAGCATTTAACAAGCACTTAGCTAGTGAAAATGCATCAGTGGAAACATAGGAAATAAAAATGCACAATGAAGAACACATGATATTGAAACCAAACTACATTACGTGCTTTAGGTCAGACATTGCTTAGGTAGGGTGAACACAAAGGAATAGTGGGATGACAGGTGCCTGAGAGTGGACACTTCAGAAGTGGAGTAAATAATAGTAACTCTGGGGGCACTCCGTGCCTGAGGGATCGTCTCTGTAGCTCTGCATCTGGGAGAAGTGCAGGAGGCAGGGATGGAGAATAGAAAGGAGCACAGACTTTAAAAGCTTTCTGGAAGCTCAGGCTTAGAGTCCTCTCAAAAGATTTCCTTCTGGCTGCACACCCTTGCAGGTGTGTTGACTTTAACATATTCTAGTGCAGAGGTTGGAAAGTTTTCAAGCAGCACTTGCCAAAGTGTATTTTAATTTTCTTAATCAGAAGTTCAGTGGGCTAACAGAGGTTTGGGAGATACAGGATTTGTCCCACATGGAAATGAGCTGCCTCTGGGCAGCCGAGTGTCGTGTCCTGCCAGCACACAGGGGCTGCTGGCTTCCCTGGGACTCTTGGCTGTATCTCAGGATGGAGCCATTCCCATTTTACAGTGACTCTGTGTCAGGTCCAGCCCATGTGCCATCCACAGCTCCTGACTCCCGGCTTAACAGGCAGGCCATCTGAGTCAGGCTTAGAAAACATGGATTTCTCTCCAGTTAAAAGCTGATATATTGCATCACCTTGATCCAATAATTTCTCTTCCAGTTGCCTTACTTACCCTTCTGACCTTGGTCCTGTTTCTCTCCCTAGGCTGAGAAATATTCCAGAGTAGAATGGCTTTTATTTTGATGCGTCATCGTAGCTCCATTGGAGATGCAAAGAAATCATGGCAAGCCTCCCACTACCCATGAAGGAAATAAAAGAGAATCCTGCTGGTGTGAGAACCATGGTACTAGGCAGACCTTGTCATGCTGACAGTGATATAAGGGGAAAGTGCTGTGAAAAAAATGTATTCTAGCAAGCAGGCTTCATTTCTGTCCAAATGCCAGCATGGCTTATTATTTTCTAATGAAGTGATTTTCTAATGAAGTTTCTAATATTCATGCTCCCTGAAGTTGACTGTGTTGATTTAATTTGTGTTTTATGATCAAGATTCTAGATTTCATATCTTTTATGTTTTATATGTAGCAAGCAGGGATTTAGCTGCATAAGACACAATATCAATACAATATAACTCCCCAGGCACTTCTTTAAAGACTATTTTATACATAACAACATGGAATTTCACCTCTATATTTCTCTTATTCTCTGCAGGAAAAAAACAGTGATATCTAATCTGAAGGCAAGCACACATTTTATTATTGCTCTCAAAGCCGTAAGCATTTTTAGTACTCTGAATTTTTCCTGCTGACAACCAACAGGCAGTATATAACATAGAAATCAAATAGCTGCTTTTTTGTGGGCTGGGCTGTGGAAAGCAGCAGAACAATCTCAGGCAAGAAATCACAGGTTATTATTTATTTTATGTGATTTCAGTGTGCAGCTTTCAGGGTTTTTTGCTTTAGAGAACTGGTATGCACTAAGTGAGGGAGATCCTTCTCAGTATGAAATATTATTAGAAAAGGAATGTTCAGTTTTCTAGAGGAAATTTCCTGTGTCTGCATCCTTCCTCATGAGTAAAAATGATCCAAATACTGTTGGGAATAGAAATAGGGAGGAAAAAAGACATTTTCCAAGTAAAATATGATAATTTTATTTTTTCTTTTTGCTTACAAACCATGTTCCTGACTTTCATCCCAACCACTAAATTTGTCTCTCTGTACTCAAAGACAATTGTCACATCTTAGGTACTTGTTCATCTAGAGGAATGGAACAATCTGGGGATGATCCTAGATGGTTTTGAGTATTTTCCAACAGAAGGAAAGACCTCTCAGCATTGCCTGAGGACTTTTGGTGGGTCTTGAACATACTGAGATATTCTGTTTGAGCTGGTGAGAGTTCTTGCTGGAACAGGGTCTGTGCTGTAGGATGAACCATCTGGTTGGACTTTGCAGGGTGTACCTGTGGGATCACACCTGTATCATGCATACCCTTAAGTAAGAAAACATTACATTTGTTAGAGTTTAGTCTTCCTAAAATTTGGCTTTCCTGATTTAATTTACAATTCAGATTAAAAAATTCCGGTTATTCTGATGACACTTTAGAAGAGTTGGACTCATGGTGACCCAGTCACAATTTGCCCTGGTTTGGGACTGCAGAACATTCCTTTTGCTCTGGACTGAGTGAGTATACATTTGGGAAGTATGGAGTGTCTCTGGAGCTGTGCAATTCTGGTCCTGAAGAAGACTGTACACTACACTAGTCAGTGGTACTGTTATGTATTAATCCCATGAAGCAAATTCTCCCATCTCTGATCAAGTGCTGAAGTTTAAAGAGGCTATTGCAATACAAGAGAATATAAATCATCACCTTAACTGCAGCCTGTGGTAACATGTTTCATGGGATTCAGCCTAACAACAAAATAAATCTATAAATCAGCTGGAAATGATTGAGGAGATGAGTGTCTGGATTTTATCAATTGAATGTTGAATAATTATGATCTCCCAGTGTGTATGTCCAGGTCTCACACACACACAAGCACACACAGTGGAAGTGTATAGCTGGTAGAGATGTAGCCCAGAAGTTCATTATTTGACAATTCTAGGAGTTATGACTCCCAGGGACTGCCTGACCTTAGGATTCTTCTTCTAGGCTACATCATATTTAAGTAACACTGGGTTTCCTGGGACTGGTGAATACATGAATCAGAGGGACGAAGGTCAGGGAAAGAAAAGATATGTTTAAGCTAAAGAATAACATTTGCCCAAAAGCAAATGAGTATGTATTGCCTGTGAATGCACTGAGAGAATATTTGAGAATGTTCCTAGCTATTTAAAATAATCAAATTTTTAAACAGTCTTCCAATAGGAAGAATGAGAGCAAAAAGCTGGACTGACTGTAAGGTGGAGTCTGAAGTGTGTTATATAAAAGTGATGTCTGCAATACCAGTAAACTGAATTTAATGGCTGAAGTGCTCCAAAACATCATCAGGTATTTTAAGCTGGATAATATACAGACCTCAGTCACACACGGTATTTTTTTATCATCACTAAAAGGGGTGTTACATTTCCACAATCTTTTTATAGCAATATTGACTTTTGGAACTCAAGTAACTTTTGTAAGCTGGCTGAGGAATGCATTTAGGAAGAAAGGCTATGGATGATTTTGCTAGAATATCCTTATCAGTGAGAAAAAAAAAAAGAAAAAAGTTACGTCTGTTATAATTTACCAACATGAAAGCTCCTCAAGGTCTCCACTGTTCAGAACCCAGCAGGAATTTTCCAACGGAGGAGGAGAAAGAAGAATGTTTGCTAAAAGACAGATTGCAAACATCAAGCTGCCTGTTCTGTAATTGATCTTTTACACTGAGAATATCCAGAAGATCTATACTTATGGTTAGGCTGTTATTTGGAAAGGCAGTAAGAGACATTCTGCTGAGAACTGCTTCATATTAAGTCTGCAACTTGCGGAGCTTTTAAAATACAGCAATTGTCTTGGATGTTCATTTCAAGGCAGACCCTGCTCTGTACATTTAAAGTAATGATTTGTCTGGAAGTAGGTTGGGTTTTTTTTCTTGCTTGATTAAGAAGCATAAAAATATCACAAAGGAAAAAAAAAAAAGCTATTAGATAGGTTTTTGTTAAATGCCACACTAGCCCCTTCCTGAACAACAACAACAAAAAGTAGACACCTTTGTACTTAGAAGTCTGGAAGGGAGGTGCAAATGTTCTTGAGTAGGGAAGTTGTCAAATTCAGTCCATGGGGCTGTTCTAGCTCAGTGAAACACAATGGGAAACCCCAGAAATGGGGGAATGATGTTGGCTGAACGATCGTATTGTCATGTTTAGGAGAGGCACATCTACACTTTGTCATATTGACCTTTAGTTTCTTATCACTGCAGATTGATCTCCTCTTTTGTGCTCTTTCCCCGGCCTCTTAATCAGTATTTTCTTGATGAGAAGACAGCTCAGAAGAATCAGAAGATTAATTTCGACTAGAAAGAAACTTGAGTCCTTATCAACTGCCTCTTCAATTGCTGCTGCTAGGAGATTGAGACATGGAAAAGAGATTTGTTGTTTACTGCCATGCTTCCTGCCTGAAACTACATCCACATCCCCATGGCTCCTATCTGATACTTATGCACAAACTTGTCTTCTATGCAGCAGCAAAGCTTTGTTAGAAGCTGCATACGCCTCTTCCACTGCCTCTGTAAGTCTCAAATCCCCTGCAATAAAGCACATTTCAGTATCATTTCCCAGCAGAGGTGTGATAGCTATAAGCTAGCTCCTTGACTCTGATATTAATGGATTATGGCCTTCAGTGTTGTCAATATTATTGAAAAAAATACTTTGACACTGGAAACTCAATCAAACCTCACCTTTTACATTAAGTGTTACACAGTTTTTACCTTAGCACTCTGCAAGGAAGCAATTAACCAGGATCCATGAAAACATCTCAAATGTAAAAGAGAGCAAGTAATGATTGTTGTCCCTTCACCCTTAAAGAAAGCAGATAACTGCAAAAAATAAATAAAGACACTGGTAAAAGAAAAAGGGATATAAATGGGGCTATAGGTCATAAGAAATTCTGCCTGCTTGCATCTACAGTGCACTAACAGTTCAGCAATTTCTCAAAGGCAAGTGGGTTGCTTTCACAGCATTTTTTGATGCATCTTTTGGGAGACCTAGGCCTAAAGATTGCCCAGGGGTGATTTGGAATTCTACTTCCCGCCTGTTCCCAAATATGCAGTGAAAAGTCCTGTACCCTCTTCTTTTTGAGCATAGCTGGCTAAAGGCAAGGATCCCCAGGGAAATATACAGCAAAATTGTGTTCCTGCTTTATGATGACAGTTAACTTTGAAATTAAAAACTAATAAAGAAAATTCTAACTGAGCCCAAAATGGTTCTGGATTTTTGGACTAAAATTTCAGGGTTGAATAACTGGAATTTCAATATCACACCATATGTGTTTGTGAAGCAGTATTGTCCCAAATGGCAAGTGATGCACTGCTTTCTCAGTCCTGCAGAATAAATCTATTTAAAGTCAATTCCCAGTAAAAGAGTTTGAAAACCTCCTCTTGCTGTTGGCATTGTTTATTTACAACAGTAAAAATCTGCTAAATTCCAAGCTTCATCCTGAAAACACCAGGAGCCTGGTCCCTTATCCAGCAAAGCTTTTCATCACCGGCTTAATTCTGAAACACATGAATAGTTCCCAGTGACATCTAGAGAGTAAATAATCTTCAACATCTTAGGTTAAGCACACCCATCCCCTGGATCAGAGGTTTTTGTTTGTATGGTCAGAGCACAGCACGGCTAGGAGATGCTCACCAGCAGAAGGTACCTGAGGAACTGGTGACTGGTGTTCTACAGAGGTGAGTGGGGCAGGGGAGAGAGGACTAACTATAGCAAGCAATGGCATTTGGGAAGGACAGGAGCCTTGCCTTCATGCCTTAAAATTTATATTCCACTTCATCCCAAAGACTGGGGTAGCTGGAAGTTTGTCTTGGTCTGGGAGTGTGTTCAGGCTGAACACAATGTCAGGCTTCCACAACCTTTGGAGATTTCTGTTCGGTTTCAGGGGTTTCAGTTCCCCTGCAGACCTCTGCCCAGTCAGGGAAAGGCTGCAGAGAACGGAATGGCACAGCATTGCTCACCCCTCAGAGATGTAAATGGGTGCTGGTGAAGGAGGATCTTCTGCTACAGCACAGACATCACTTCACTGCACCCATTTTAATCTGATGAGTGATTTTAATCTGATGGAGCCTTCTTTATTCAAATCTCATCACTCTTGACTGACATCAGGAGTAAAAATCTTGAATAGAAATGTTTCTGCCTGTAATTATAATTGGATTTTACAAACCTCCCCTCTCCACTACATTGACCATGCCATGATTCCTTTCAGTTCTGTGCTTGTTTGGGAAGAAAGCCTAGTATATCATCAGCATGAATTGCTCTGTAGAGAGTTTACGAGGGCAGGTGCACAGGAGAGAAATGGATAGTATGGCCTTGTGTTGACAGAAACTGCTACTGGCATGGAAAAAGTTTAATTTCAATCTCACTATAAAACATGAAGCCAATAACTTTGTGGGTAGTGAAACTCACTCCAAGCACACTCATCCAAGCCTTACAAATATGAAGGGGACTCTGACTCAGATGGGTTGAAGGCAGGTCAAGGTGAAAACACCTTGTTCACAGGAAATGGAGAAGTGACTGACGCTGCTTGGGTAGGTGGATGGCTTTATTTCAGTCCAGTGAATGTGATGCTGTGCACAAGATGTCCACTGGCTGTAGGATTACAGTAAGGGGCTGTGGGGTGGAAATCGCCTTGTGCAGCAGAAGCCTTAATGTTCTGGAGCTCAGCATGTGGCTGGGTCTCCAGGAACATTCTGTAATAAAGTAAAATATGGTGGGGCCTTTTGTTCTATTTTGCTGTGTTTTGTTTTGTGAGAGCTGACTGCTGATCTTAGCAGCCTTCCCGAGATGAGCTCTCAGCTAATGTGGAATGCATTTACAGCGCTGGCTGCATGAAGTGCACTCTGATGGAACAATCTCACTGCATTTCCAGTTTCTTATTTGTCTTCCTTTGAACAAATGGGAAGGAAATCATTAAACTTAGCAGATAACACTGTTTACAGCTACTGAACACATTAAAAATGGTTTTCTGTCCTCAGCAGCTTTGTGCCTTTGAGTGTTCTTGTGTACAGAAAAAAAAAGGAATTTTGCTCTGCTACAGGCAGTAGCACAGGAGTCCTGTGTTTGTCCAAATTCTTGCTCTGAAATCCTACTTCTGTTCTTTCTTAGCATTGCTTGTTCCAACCCAGCGTCATTCAGACTGAAAAGATATCCTTAACCTGAGTGCATGGAAAGTATGAAAGGCACAGGTCAAGGTCTGTCAGTTAAATAAACTGGTATAATAAACTGAATTATGCCAGGGGAGAAGCAGGCACAGAACCTTACATGGAATTTTGTGCTGCTTTTGCCATTTAGACAGTTGGACACCTAAGCCCTTGATATGTGAAATACCATTTCTGGCTCTGATATTTTTAATGCAGGGTTTTTGCTCCTGCATCCTGTGGGCTACTCATGAACTGTCAGAACAGACAAAAACCTGTGAAATGCTCCTTCAGACTAAGCAAAGTGATTGCTTTGAAAGATACATTGGAAAAGGGTTGTTCTTCTAAGACATCAGGTACTCTCTCAGAAAATGCTGAGCATCCCTGTGCTCATTATCATTAGGACAGGAAGAGCTTGATGGGATGTAAGACCAGGCATGGGGCTGGTTGTGGAGTTTGCAATTACCTTCCCTTTCAGACTTTAGACATGAACCAGAAGAGTGAGTCTTTGTTTTAAAAATAACTGTGGTGACCATCTGAATCATCATCACGGACACTGAGGGGGATTACTTGCTCTCCTGAACCTTGCCTTGACAACCTCTTTGCAAATCTATGGAAAATAGTATTACTGCCTTTTTTTTCTTCAGAGAAAAGTTTACTTCCAACATAGAAGGATAGGAAAATCATGCCATTGAGTTTTATTGTTCTTTGCCAGTACATGGCAATCTCGGCTCCCAAATCTTTAGTTTGTAATGAAATGCAAACTAGAATGTCATGGTCAAAGAATTTTGCCCCTTAATATGTCTTTAAATTGAAGTTTTAATGCATATAAATTACAACAGTTTTAATCAGTATACTATATAGTTTTATTACTATGAATGAGCTCTAGAGGCATTATTTATGAGGAATCAAGTGAGATTTTATGGTGGGAACCTTAAAGAGGCTCCTTTAACTTAATTAATTAAAAGCAGCTCCACCAAAATCAGCAAAATGATGTGACAGTAGGAGGGATCAGAGACTTCTCCTCCATCTTTACTGAGCACATCTGAATTCCTTCACAATCTGGAAATTAACAGAAGACTAATGACTGCTGAGTGTCTGCCTCTTTCATCAAGCCTTAAAACATGGTCAGGTTTTTGAGGTTTTTAAGCTCAATGGAAAACCCAAGGTATTTCAGTACCTGAGAACACAACATGGAATCTTACATTGCTATTATTTTTTTCAGAAATAGTAACAGAACTTCTTATCCACTGGGAGATATTTGGTCACCTAAGAATCTCCCCTTCTTTGGGGAATACTTTAAGGACAAAAGACAGGTAGACCTCTCAAAAAACAGAATAAACATATCCCTAATAAATAATGACTGCTTTAGCGAAAAGGTTTTCTTGCTAAACATTGATAGTGAAACTAAGCAACTAGATTTGCTTCAGCTGAGTTGCAAACCGTCCTGCTTGTACAGAACGTGGGAAATAAAACTGGAATTTTATTTGATGTAGTTGTAGAAAGGACTAAAAAAATAGCCATTACTGACTGAAAACTGCCTCTTGGGCACTGTAGAGAGAAGTAAGTCTCAGTGTAACAGGACCAATAAAATGTCATGAAATATAAAGAAATGTCTGTGTCAGTGATTTTGCAGAATGATTTTGAGCAGCTACACAATTGTGCTGGAGATTGCTTGCAGAATGAACTGGAAACACTTTCCCTAATGACCAATGTGCAATATAAAAGTCACATGGTTTTCCTTCATCCCATAGGGCTGGAAGTTCACAATCTTAATCAAAACTTTTTTCCTCTGACTTAGAGCAGTACTCATAGCCCCAAGGACAGCTATACAATTTGGACAGCTTTGTGAAAGAAGATATACTGCCTGCCATAGGAACCTAGATCCTAAAAAAGTCAACATGCAGCTGGCAGAAAAGGCAAGCAAATACCCCAATGTTTTAATACAACAATGAAATGTTGAAGTTGTCTTGATGAAAGCTCTGTTCTATCTGACTCAATTAATGCAGACATTGTCACTTAGGACCAGAAGGGATATTCTGATCATCAGGTGAAAGTAGAATTTAATCCAATTATTTTCCTTGGGAGCCCAAGACATTGAGTCTAACTCAAGCCTGTCTTTTGGAAAGACTTCAGTAAGTTGCAGTGATTAATCATGCTTGAAGTTTAAAAATGTCCATCTAGTTTCTAATTCGGATTTGCCTAGCTCTAGTTTCCAGACATTAGTTCTTGTTTCATATTTACTCTTTGGGTTCTTGTTTAGTGCTTACTATTTGTTCTTTGTGAAAATGTTTATAATACGGAGTCTGTTTGGTTTTATTTTTGAATATGACAGAATATTTAGGGCTTCCTAGATCTAATTCTCATGCTGGATTCCTCCATATTGTGACTGTACTTTTGTGGAGTGGAGGTCTTCCCAATTTCAGTTAGGCCTGTGTCTAAAAAATAGAGAAAACAAGGCAAAACAAAGAGAGGGAACAGGATGCACAGGGAGAGACGTCAGAAACACAAAATCCTTGGTTCTAGCTGATGTTGTGTTGTTGTAGGTTAACACAGTTTGGTTTTTAGTTAAAGAGAAATATGGAATATTGCCCTGTCAGGACCTTAGAATTGTTTTAGAAAAGACCAGAGACCTATCAGAGGCCAGTTTTTGGCTATTAGCATGTAGTTTGACCATGGAGAAAGCTGAATGTGACTTTTGGAAATACCCATATAAATCCTAAGTTTGTCCAAATGGCCCTTTTCCTTCTGGCCAGTTGAACAGGTAACATCAGCTTGGTAACCAGGCCTGAGCCGGCCAGGCCCTGCCGTTCCCCCACCCCGCTCCTGCGGGGCCGGGGGGAGCCGGCCCGAGGCCTGGCCGGGCTCCCTTGGCTCCCGGCAGGGGTAAAGGAGAGGCTGCAGCTCGGGGCTGCAGTGGCTGGCCCTGGCCGGGCCCTGGCCATGGTCCCCACAGCAGCCGGCAGGGAGGGACGGCCTCGGCTAGGCTGTGCCCCGGGCTCTGGTTGCCGGTGCGGCTGGCCTGGGGCAGGATGGGATCTAAGCCCCCACCATCACCAGCCTGGCTTTGAAATTAGACACCGTAAGCCACAGCTGAGAGAAAGAGGAGCCTGGCTGTTTTGGGATCCCTCAGCCTGAGGAGCTGCAGCAGAGATCACATGACCGTTGCACGCCTGGGCAAGATTTAACTCTTTCTTAACACAAGATGAAGCTTTCAGAACTCCAACCCTTTCCTTCTTTCCTCGATGGAAAACAGAGTGATTTAAAATGTAGAGAGATAGCATGATACAGTCTGTGAAAGAGCTGATAAAGATTATCAAAAGAAGAGATTGAAGGAGTGGACATTTTTGACTAGACTTATCTGGATGTAAACTGTAGAGACTACACTGAAATATCCCTTCAAATCATAGGAAAGATATGCATTTAGGGAGATGAAGTTCAAATTTGTGTGTGGATTTTGAACAAAGGTGTTTGTGATTGACTAAGTGATATTGATCTTATGAGATGCTTGAACAAAGATAGAGATGAGAAGTGTTAGTGAACTAGTGAGAAGATATCTCTGTTCCTTGAGATGAGGAATCCTTCGTTCTTTGGAGTTATTCATCTTAAAAAGGTGACACCCTAATATGCAAAATCTAGACCCATGACCCATAAGAAACTTGAGAAACTGCTAATGGGAGAGGTCACGAAATCAGATTTTACCGGGCTGTTACAGCTGTTTTTGTGACAGTTAAAATCCGCAAGTGAACTGTTTTAAGTTGTCAGAGGGATCCATGGGACACTAAGAGAGACTTCTCTCCCAAGGTGATGAAAGATTATATGGTGAAACTGACTGAAAAATCATAGTTTTGTCTCTCTATGTTAGTTGTGGGAAAGTGAAGAGTTTGTGGGGGAGAGGTGTTTTGAAGTTTCAAATTTTTTTCTTTATTCCTTAGTGTGTGTGTTAATAAAATCTATCTGTTTACCTTAAGTTAGGCCTGTTCTGCCTTTTTCTCCTTAATCCTATCTCACAGCAGAAAAAACCTTTTAGACCACTACACTAAATTTAGCCAGCAGAAACAGAGGTGAATGTGAAACCACTACACATGTCCAAACACTTGCCTGGCTGTCCACGGTAAGGCTGGGTCATTGACATGGCTTCACACCACAATCTAAAACAGAGTATTTGGAAAGAAGCAGAGGGGCCACCAGGAATTACAAGAGAGGCATGGAAAATCTTTAGAAAATCCTCCAGGCAACCCTATTTTCCAGGTGCAAAATTATACTTGTGTTTTTCCCCTTGCTTCCTCTTCAAGAAAGGGAGTGAAGGATGAATTACCTGAGGGAATGGTATGAACCTGTGTCAGGGAAGGTTTTGGTTGGATATTAGGAAAAGATTTTTCACCCAGATGTAAGAGTTGGCCAGAAAATCTTCAATTTGTCTCACATTTTGTCGTGGAAACTTTGGGGGTAACAAGGGGGAGACCTCAAGAGCTGATATAACCGCTACCAGAATTGCCATTTGGCCAGGTGTGTTTGCTTGGGAACTGAGCTGCCAGATCTATATCCGGCTGAAACAATGGGGGCCACAGTACGCTGCCCCCAGGTTCTGTACCACCTGTGCCTGAGATGTAGCAGGACCACCCTGCCCTGTTCCCCCCGCTCCATTGGACACTGGGCCTAGGCTCCAATCACGAGATTTGTCCCCCAGTCTGGCCGGTTGCCCTTAGCCTCGAAAACAGCTATATATCTCAGCCTCAGAGGAGACCCCTCTGAGGCCTCCCCACAGAAGACGGAATCCATCAGCAACGCCATGAGGACTGCAGCGATGGTCTATTGGCAGAAGATACCATGAGGACTGCGAAGATGGTCTATTGGCAGCTGTAAGGACTCCCGTCTCTCATCTGTGGCACATATCCCACCTTTTCTATCTCTCTCTCTCTCTCTCTTTCTCTCCGTATCATTTTCCTTCTTCCCTGTTGTCTCTCTCTCTTTATTGCATATCAGTTTTGCACGCACATTAATAAAAGTGCATTGATTTTTCTGGTTAAACAGTATTCTCTTTGCCTCCTTTGTACTCTGAGACCACTACGAACTCAGCTTATTTAAACGGGTCATAACATTTAATGGGGGTCATGGACACGGGCTCTGATTAGACAGAGGGGTCTGCAAGAGTCTTGTGTAGGACCTTCACTCCAGCCGAGGGGGGTGTTGAGATTTCCCACAAACTGCACACACCCTGAGTGAAAAAGCAACCCTATACTCTATTGAGGTTTTTCTGTCTTCAGAGCTTCACCAAAAGGTTTCTTAGTACAAAGGAGAAATTGTTTTGTGTAGACTGTGTGTATGTTAAATTGTGTTGTGTAGACTGCTTGGTTGTCATGAAGAGACAAAATAAGCATACCTTCTAATAAGGTATAAATTCTAAAATAACTAAGCATACCTTCCAAGCAGATTTGGTCTCTTCACCCACCCAGGGAAGTGGAGAGAAAACACAGCAAGTGCATGTCTATGTAACTAAGCTTGACCTCCCTGGAGTTGTGTCTGTTTTTGTCCCTCCATAAAATGAGTAAAAAGGATAAAACTGCATTTTATAACTTGTTGGCAAAACAATTCCTGACCCTCTCCTGGAGGGAAGAATGGGCAAAAGTTACAGAACATAATGTGAAAATGAGTGAGGAACAAAAAATAATAGACTCTCTTCAAGATTTGGTTACAATTTTGCAAGGACAGTTAGATGAAGAGAGGAAAGAGAATTTTTTTATTGAAAACAGCTGCTATAGAAAACCACTTTAAGTGGTGTAAAGAAGAGGGAACAATTATTGACTCCCTTCAAAACCTGGTTGAGGTGTTGCAGAAACAATTACATGAAGAGAGAAACAAAAACCATTTGTTGCAAGAGGAAAATCATTTGTTATGGGCTGCCTTGATAAATGAATGTTCTAATAATTCAAAGAATGCTGTTTCTTCAAAAGAGGGAGAGACAGAGGACCCCCAGAAAAAATTTGAAAAAGTAAAAAATTGTGGGGAAAACTGTTGCTACACAGGGTCCCTGACAATGTCCACAGCTTTCTGGGCTGGGAAAAATATAGTTAATACCCCTGAGCAATTTTTAGAAAGTGTCCACAAAGCCGCTTGCATACCCATGCAGCCTGAACTGAATCTACAAAAGACAATTCCCTAAGAAGGGAGAGACCAAACCGGTCCTACTGGTTCAGCCCAGTGCACCCCTCCTCTTTTAGAATCTTAGCACCAGCTGAAATAAATTGTTTTTACTTAGAAAGTCTTGATTTGCAAATTTCCTCTGAAAAAACCCAAGAACCTTTACATGAAGTGAAATTTTTGGGAATTGGATGGAAGGGAGGTACTCTAAACTCCTCTGATCAAATTAAAATGCCTGAATACAAGAAAGACCTACAACATGCCTTAAGATTGCTGGTGTTTTGGAGAAAACATATCCCAACTTTTCTATCTCTCTCTCTCTCTCTCTCTCTCTTTTTCTCTCCGTTTCATTTTCCTTCTTCTCTGTTTTCTCTCTCTCATAATTGCATATCAGTTTCTGGTTAAACAGTATTTTGCCTCCTTTGTATTCTGAGACCACTATGAACTCAGCTTATTTAAGCGGGTCGTAACACCAGAGGGTGGCTGGGCACTGGAACAGGGTCCCCAGGGCAGTGGTCACAGTACCAAGCCTGACAGAGTTCAAGAAGCTTTTGGACAACACTCTCAGGCACATGGTGTGACCCTTGGGGTGTTCTGTGCAGGGCTAGGAACTGGATTATCATGATCCCTGTGGATCCCTTCCAATTCAGAATATTTTATGATTCCATGAATTTCAGTTCTGCAGCATCTGTTTACCAGTAATTTGAATCTTAAAAAAACTGTGACAGGTACAGTTATACACACTGTGTTCTGTCTCTGTCAAATATTGGAAGTTAAAAAAAGAGAGATATAAATCACATTGCAACCATGGAAAAGGCTGTTGTATAGACAAGGAAACAGTGGAGAAAAAGGGAAACTGTTAGATGCCTCACTGTCCAATATATAAATTGCTACGTATAGGACACTGAAACTGCAAGAAGTAGTAAGACACTGAAAAATGAGGGAGAAAGCCAAGAGACAACCTGAGGACACAGACTGGCAAACTGGTCTCAGCTTACATGGGTGACTGAAGCCATACAGAAGTGGAAAAGAAAATTATTGTTAAAGAAACAGCATCCTTTGAGAGGTGCAGCAGAAAAGGTGCCTATGGAGCTGCCCTTGCAGCAGTTTCCTGGAGGGGATTGTGAATGACCTTCTTCCAATTGCACCTATGACCATGGTCACAGGCCAGGAGAAACTTTGTGCACTTGGAAATTTTCTCTGTCAAGGTCAGCTGTAGCTCTGTTTAAGCAGAGTGCCTGATTGCACCTCCAAGCTTCAACAAACCTTGAAGGGACCTCCAGATGAAATACATGTTGGCTGTAGTATTTTGGGTGCTAACAACCCATCTAAACCTGTCTGGTTTCCACAAAGATCACAGCAGGAGCCTTTTCTCTCCTGTGTCCTGCTTCCATATTTCTCCTGTACAGCAATGGAGTGGGAGAAAGGAGAGCTGTTCTCAAGAAAGCCTCTGAAATTTAAAAATGGAAACAAAGTGGTTTTCCCAGTCTTTTATTCTTAGAAGTACTGGAGTGATATGACATAGAGGAGTGTAAGGCTGTTCTGGCTGGTTTCTTTAGATGCTCAGGGTGAGGCCTTATAGCCACCTCTCTGCCTGCAATGCCAGCCCAAGGTGATGGTGGTGAGCTCAGTGTGGCAGCACAGGGGCAGCTCTGGGGTGCCCATGTCCAAGCTGGCGCCTGGAACTCTGCTCCACAGAGCTGCTCCCCCTGGCAGCCTTGCTTTGGGTCAGGGCGGCTACAAACCCTCAGGCCACCCCCTATGCCACTTTGCAGGGCTGCACGGTGCTGGTGGGGTGAAGCAGGTTGGGTCATGGCTTTGGGGACACCTCTGTAGGGCAGTCCCTGGTGTGGGGCATGTCCCTTGGCCACAACCCCAAACAACTCTTGGGAGGAGCTACTTTGGCCTCCTTGTCAGACATATTGTGTCCACAGTGCTTTTAGTGATTCAGGGAAAGGTCTCAAGCAGGGAAACAGAAAAGAAATTCACTGATAGCACCTTCTCAATCCTTTTTTTTTTTTGTTAAGGTTAACGAAAATTTTTGGAAATTAGACCTGGAATCTATTTCGCTCTCTCCTCTTTTCTCCTCTCTTCCCCTTCTTCTTTCAGTTCCATCTTCCCTGCAGAAATAAAATCACCACTCAACTCAAGGGGGACAGTCCTCCAGAAGGAGCTGGGAATTAATCTTCTTGCTGAAATGAAGAATAGAAAAGTTCTTCAAAACTTCGTCTTTTATTTATAAAATACAAGACTTATGATTTATTTGTCTTCCCTTTCTCATTAATCTTTGCTGTCTTCAGGCATTCAGGAAATGTATGTCAGCCCCCCCAGATTCATTAACAGGAATAAAAAGTTTTCCTTTATCTGCCTTCTTTTGCTGAGCATTGTCAGACTGAACTTTATGGAAGTTTTTGGGAAACATTAAAAAAAAAATAAAATGTACTTTGAAAATTAAATAGAACCTTAAGAGAAATATCAACTCTTACTATATTTGTGATAAAACTCTATGATTTGGATTCTGGGTATAGTGTAAGAAAAAGGAAGCACATATATCTTTATTTAATGGGTGTGCCCTTCAAGACTAAGGAGCCTTTGCTAACATTTGCTTTGAACCTGCTGCCAGAAGAATGCTTGGTCTGCCAACGATCACCTGCATCTAGTGGACATGGCAGGACACAGGCTCTCATGGCTTTGCAGTAGCACTGTGTGACTCCAGGATTTGTTGAAGTGCTCTTGACACCTCAAATTACTGATTGCAAGCCTCTCCCAACATCACCCAATGAATGACAGAAAGAGGGAAAGGTGACACAGTAGGGAAAAGTGGCTTCCCTGCCATTAATTGATGATGAAAACCTATTTACAGCATTTCCTCCAGTACAAATAAAGGTAAAAAATCTTGTTTCTTCTCAACAGGGCTATGGCTAAGATAGGCAGAACTTGGATTAAAATGTGCTGGGAGAGTCAGGTGTGGGTTTTGGAGCCCAAAACATTGTATGTCAGAAGTTGTACTAAGAGGGGAAAATCTTCCCAGGCTCCCAGTGGCACACCATGATTGTAGAGAGTGGGGTATAAATTTCTTTTTCTCTTTGAGCATCCACTCTAATACACAATTTCTAGAGCTTTATTAAATGGCCCTGAGCATGAAAGTGAATGCTACATATATGTGTATTACAAGTAATATTAATGTAGATATATTACAGTAAATTTCCAATGCATTTTCTTTTCTTTCTCTTCTTTCCCCTCATTTCCATTCTAACATACTTTTGAGGTGGAGCTGCTGAATCACATTTAGGGGGGATGAAGGACAGTCTGGTCTCTAAGGTGTGTTTTCCTTCAAGACAGCACTGTCTCTTGCAGCTGTGGTGGTGAAGATGGGCTGCTGGCCTCTTGCCAATGATGTGTGGAGAGCTGAATTTATGCTTGTCTTGGAAGCCTCTTGTGCTTGAGAAAAGACTCGGTGCTGTCAGAGGACTGTATGAAAGTTATTGTTTGAAATTTTTGTAGTGAGAGACTCTCTCTCCAGCTGGAGAGGAAATCAACATTCAAAAAGTTAATTTAAGACAGTAAAAAGTACCATTTAGTACATTAGCAACTAAAGGTGTGCATACACAGAGACTAGGGGTCAGCTTTGAGCCTCCATCTGGAGTCCCAGAGACATGACCCTCTGCAACTCTGCTCCCAGTGGATACATTGCTCCACCTGAAAATGTGTTGGGTGCTCCATATCTGCTCATTTCAATATATAAGAACCTTACTAAAGCCTCAGACGTGGGTACTTCAGTATCAAGAAATCTTCTCAATAGTCAAAAATTTCCTTCCTAAATTTCATCCATTTCACTTTGGTTTTTACCTTCTTTCATTTCTCACCCAAAGCTACCCCAGATAATTGTGTATTTTTTAAATTGGCATGTAAGACTATTTAGAATTATTTGTGAGTAGTTACCATGTACAACTCTTACACTGCTATTAACTTGCCCAGCTGATGTGTGTATGGTCTTGTGAGGACAATTTGTGGGCAGGGCTGCTTCTCCCCTGTACTCGAAGCACATTTTGGTACAGCTTTCTGTAATTTATGTCTCTCAGTTTCAATGAATTTAAGACACACCTGCCTCACCAGTATATTTCGGTCTTTACCAATTTTTGGAACTTTCCCGTCAAACTTTATGTTGTTAGTGGAGATGATGGGAAGTGGGACATACAACCCTTTAAATCCCACTGTTACAAATCTGTGTGCTGTAGGTAACTAAGACCATTTATACATCAGCCTCAAGGTGAAGGTAATCAATCTTGCTCACCCTTGGGACACTTTGCCAATTGACTGATTAAAAGCAATCTTCACAGGAATTGTTCTCTCTGCAACTGGCCCATAAAATCCCAAACCAATCCCTCTTTTCTCAGTTACTCCACTACCTGTAGTAGAAGAAAGCTGTTGGTTCTCTGAGAAGACTTGAGAATTCTTCTTTTAAACTTCTAGCACTACTGTTTACTGCTGATCACTGTACTCTGCAGGCATTCAGTTCTGCTGAATGCCTAGGCTACACAAGGAAGAATGAATATGTTTTGGTTTTTTTTTTCTCAATGCCATTAGGCTGCAGGTGTCAGTCTGCAGATGGGGTTTCTGGAGAAGGCTTATCCTGCCCCAGGAGAAAAACCTTGCCCCAGGAGCAAGAAGCAAGGCTGCCAGCAAAAGTGCTTTTTGGAGGTAGACAAGTGGCTGATTGGCAGTGTTGGGGAGGCAGGGGAGTATTTGGGTGGGGAAAGAAGGTATTGAAACAGAGAAGAGGTTTTAACTGTAAATGTATGGTGAGCATAAGGGAGACAAAACACTGCTTAAGAAATTGTGTGATTTAAAAAATACATTATTTGGCTGTCAAGTGAATTATAGAGGAGAAAGGGAGATTATTCATTAGATGCATCATAGCAACAGGACATAAAGGATTAGACATGCTGTGTGAGCCATAAAGCTTTCACCAAACAGGGGAAGAGTAATGATCTTGAGTTTATTGTGCTGTTTGCAGGCTGACAAAGTTCTATTTTTGTTCCAAAAATAAAGTTATGAACCAAATAGAAAGGGCTCTTAAATTGTTTGCTTCTGTGATGGTGTTGACTGTGCATAAGACAGTTTGATAACTGACTGTCAGAGGTGTAGGGAAACCTCGTGCTTCATGGGAGCCCAAATAATTGTCAAAATAAATGCAGATAAATTTTTTTCCTATCGATTAACTTTCTGTCTGCTTTTATATGCTTCTGCAGCACCCTCTGTTAGTGCAGGATGAATAAGAAGTGGCAGTCCGACCACAGCTTCTCACAGGAGGAGGGTTATGTTTGATGTGCCTGTGCTGGCTCTGGCTTCCTCAGCCCAGAGTCAGGAAATGCTGCTCGGAAAAGTGTCTCTGCTGCCTCTCACCCCCACTCTCCTGAGTCACAGGGGCACATAATCACCTGTCAGCCATGGGGAAGTGCTGCTGCTACATTTTGTGGCTGTGCTACTCCAGCATCACCACCCCAGCCAGCCAGCAGCACCCAGCTTGCCTTTTACACAAAAGCCAGATCCAGTAAAAACAGGTGAAGAACCTGTGTCAAGCTGGAGAATTGACCTAACAAAGGAATACCAGCTGCCTGGCTTCAGCTGGGATAGAGTCAATTATTCTTTGCAGCTGGTACACTACTGTTTTGGATTTAGGATGAAAATAATGTTGATAACACACTGATGTTTTAATTGTTGCTTGATTGCTGCTCAGGGACCAGCTGGGCACTGTTCAGCAGGTGGTGAGCAATTTTATTGTGCATCACTTGGTTTACTTGGGGTTTATTCCTCTCTTTCTTTTTGTTACTTCCTTTTTGTCATCATTTCAATGTTATATTATTGTAGTTTACTTTATTTCAATTATTAAACTGTTTTAATCTCAGCCCATAGGTTTTACCTTTTTTTGTTTCTCCTCCCCACCACAACAGGCCAGAGGGCATGGAGTGAGCAGGCAGCTTCCTGGTACTTAGTTGCCATCTGAGATTAAACTATGACATCCAGGGACTTCAATTCTATTGCTTCACGTTTATTATGACTTGGACAGCCCCTTGATTGGCTGTGGGGAAAACTTTGAAATTAAATTCTAGGGTATTTTGTTTATTAGAACCTCAGATTCTGCTTTTTTACAACATTCAGAAAGAGGTAGTTGGTGAGGAATGTAAAAAATACACTTAAATCCCTTCTGTAAGCAAAATTCAAAACTCAGAGGAGCAATTTAACCTCCAGAGCTCACAAGAAGACAATATAACAGTGTGGTCACCTGCATTTTTTTGAGTCATTCACTCTTTTGAATCACTCTTACGTGGGTCACACAGGCTGAGTGAAAGTGCAGACCTGACCTGCTAGCTGCTATCTTTTATTCTTTTTTTTTCTTTCAAGCTTTTCCCATTTTTCTCAATTCTCTTCCTTCAGTTACTTAACAGTAAATTTATCTCAATTTCTAAACTGAAGTTAACAAAGAGAAGGATATATTAACTACACAATCAACATATAAAGGCTGTGACACATGAATGAAGCACCAGAAAGATAATGAGATATTAAAAAGAAGTTATTCTGATTTATAAGCACTGGAGAGTTGCATTTTCATACCCTCTAAGCAATTTGAAGGCTAGAACTGTACTTGAAAGAAACTTCACAAAGGTTTCTTATGCTTGCTCATTGCTACTTTCATAATATTCATGTCTTTCCCTTTCTCATGATTTCCTACCTTAATTAAATGAGAAAATTCTGTTAGCAGTTCCTAAGTGTATTTTCTTCCTTGTTGCACTGTACAAGTAAACTAATATCTTAAACTGTATTTCTCAAAATTATCTGTTTCTTCCTGCAGCATATTCCCATTCTTGTCAGCATGTCCTGTCAGCAACAGAAGCCAGCTCTTTCTCACCAGCTCTTTTTTTTTCCTCTTCTTTTTTGGGAGACAGTATTGCATAAAAACAAAATATGAAACAAATATTTCTAAGCTTGAGCCACAAAAAACTTCAGCAGATCCTTTCTTTATTCCAAAAGGTTCTCTTTACCTGAGTGTTTTAACATTTACTCTTTAGGTGGGTCCCCTCTGTCATGCTGAGCCTCTTCTTCTCTCTGCCTTAACTAATATTTCTTCATGAATCTCTTCATCAAATACACAAAAATGAGGTGTTGTGCATCATGGTTTGGAAAAAACCCCCCCACCGATCTCTTATCTAGAAAAAAGATCATATTTATCTTTAGTAATTTTATTCTATACTTCATCCCTCTTTCTTTTGCGTCTGGGTTTGCACTTACTCTTGCATTCCAGCTTTGTTCTCAATCCTCCATAGAGTCCTATTAATTAAATACCTTTCTCAGTCACTTCTTCCCACTATCTTAAATATGGATAAGTCTGGGAAAGGTCATTGGCTTCAACTGCTCTTTTAATACAGAATGGAGCCAGCCATAAAACAAAGCCCAGATAAAATCAAACCAAACCTGGAAGGACTGAGCTGAAAAGCAATAATTGCTTCGCTGTCCTCAGCAGAACTACAGAAGTGCTTAATCTAACCCTGAAAACAAAACTGAGAGGATTATTGGCAAGGACTTGATGAAAGAAAACGCAGTCTATAATATTGATTGTAGCTGGCTATTTTTTCCTCCAGAAAGTGCTTTACAAACACTAATTAACCATGGTATTGCACAACCTGTGGATCTCTTCTAGCAGGGTTTTTAAGCTTTGGTTCTTCTGTGATATCTTGCCAGAGATCAAGCAAAGTATAGCAAAGCTTTTTCTCATGGAGAAACGGACCCATTTTAATCTAGTGACCAGTCTTGGCGTGTGGTAATGTACTCTGCTTTATCAAACAGCAGTCAGCGCTTCTTAATGGTGGTGCATTTGTCCTTGTCTAATTGGGCATTAAATAGGGGTAAAACATCATACTCTCTCCTAGTCCTTGGGTGGAAGGGTTGGGAAGGAGAAGGCGAGGTGCTGTCAGTGAGCCAGGGCAGTTCATGTTGCTGGCTTTGCTTGGGTTTGGGTTTTTTTTAATTAAAGCTCCCTGGGGCTCTGTCCATTAGTGCAGATCCACAGTAGGATATGCAGAGTACTCTGGAAGATCCATCTAAGGTCTAACCACTGCTGAAAAGCACAGGAGTGTTGCTGTCTCTGCAGTCTTCACTCTTCCATCAAGTGAGTCCCTACAGTGGTGATTATGAGATTGGCCTATGGAAGAGTTAAACACAGTTCCAGTTACCAAGAGTGAATAAAAATATTTAAATACTATTTCCTTTGCCTACAGTCAAATCTGTCATGCATCACTGGTATGGAGCCCCTCAAAATTTGAGCTCCTCAAGATCTGAACCAAACTTGAAATTTTTTTTTTTTTGTTATTAATGAGTAGCAATAACTGGACAGTTATAATTAAGTAATTGCATTCTGAACCTTGTGCACTTGGCTAATCTTTTGTTTTAAGGGAAAGGGAAGACAATCCCAAGATGAATGGGCTGTCTGGACCAGAGCCACCAGGAATGAAGTCAGCAGAACGGAGCAGTAACTGGGGGAAAGGCAATTCTGGCAGTGGGAGATCACAACCACCAACCCATTGATCACTTACTCAAAATGAACCCCAGGATCAAATGGAGGGAAGAACTGTGCATGCAGACTAATTAGCATGAAAAATGAGAGATTGGAACTAGCAAACAGGGGGTCGAGTACTAATTAATAAAAAAGTCATGTAATCTGTAAAGTATGTAAGTTATGTAATCTAAAGTCTAATGATTTTGATGAAGACTTTGAGAAGAAGAGAGAGATCAAGAGTTTTATATATAAGAGTACCAGTCTTCTCCATAGGTATTGCAGCTGATTCCTGTTTATTGCATCACAGTCCCTGCCCCATTGCTGCAAGGAAAAAAAGCAAGAATGAGGTGGGGGACCTCAAACCAGCTTGGTTGTACCTCAGCCTGTGCTGCGTGGAGCAGTGTCACTGAGGGCAGGGGGCAGAAAGCAATCCCATTTTGGGTAGAATTCTGTCCAGATGCTAACTGCAGTCCCAGTTAGTGAGTTTGTTTTCCAGACTCTAATAAAATCCATCTGTATGCTATCACTGTTGGACTAAATTGAGAGGGATTTGGTGAACACATGGCTAACCAGGATTTCAAGTGGAGAGAGACCCTGCAGGAATTGTAGCTCATGGCTTCTGCCTCTGCCACTGTGAAGGCAATATGGGAAGCCAAGCACAAAACATCAGACACAGCTGACACTGATACTGGGCCTCCATTTTCACAATCCATTCATTTTTAAGCATTTTTTTTTATTTAGCACACCTTATTAGAAGCAGAAGGTGTTTACAGGTGTTACTTGGTTTTAAATGTCCTTTCAAAGGGGAAGGGCTGCTTCCCAAGTGCTGTGTGGTTTTCCAAGTTCCACTACAAGTAAAGTAAAACTAGAAAGGTTTGGAGAAGGGTGGTCTAATGAATGGCATCCCAGCCAGGAGTAATTAAACAGTCTATGGCTTCTCAGCATCAGTAAAGTCAGTAAGATGGGGAAGGTTCATTTGCTGATCCTCGTAGATCAGTGTCATGAGGCACCCCACAAAGCTGCTGGGTGGCAGGTTTAAAATTAAAATAATGAAGTATTACTTCATGTGGTTCGTAATTCAGTTGCAGAACTCATTGGCACCAGCCACTGAAGGCCTATCATTCAAATGGCTTCCAGAAGAAATTAGCTCATTCAGGGAAGAGGGGTCTGCCAGGACCTGTTAACAACAGAGATGTTCACACACAGCCATGTTCAGGAGCCACAGAGTCAGTGCTTTTCATGGAAGTATTGCTGTACATGCTCCTGCTTCTTCTTCCATCCCCTAAAACATCCCACCAGCTACCAGCAGGGGAACTTTGGTCTGATCCAGTGCTACTGTGGTTCCTCAGCCCAAATCAGGAAGGTGATATTAAGCACTACAAGTCCCCGTGCAAATAATCGACCTACATTACACATGCAGAGTAGAGCTGGGTGTTGCAAGGATGTGGGGACACAGTGAGATAAATATAGAAATATATATGAGCCTGCCCAAACCTATGTATCAGCATAAAAGGAGACTAAGAGCTTCCCTGATCTCAGTCTTGTAGTGGTGTTGTCCCTCAGAGAGTTGGTGCAAAGTAACTGCATGAAGCTAGAACAGGAAAATTAATTTTATAATAATTATGAATCACAGAGGGAAAAAAGCAACTATCTTTTAATGCAGGATAATAGAAATAAATTCAGCACTTATAATGATCCCTCTAATCTGAGCAGGATCTGAGTTTTATATTTTGGAAGAGAGGGAGTGCTCAGACATAATTCCAGTGCAGCTGCAGACAATGCTCTTTTGTGGCTGATTATCCATCCATAATTCAGGATGGTGAATTCAGCCTTTTCAGTTTTGCACCACCCATTTGTTTCCAGACTACTTAGGTTTTCCATGGTGTTTTAAGTGGTAGAAATCATGCCAGAAGGGAACATCTCTGCAGTCTTACCCAGGTGTATGTTAGCTACCACCAGTGCATGCCCCCAGCTACCAGAGTGGTGGTGAGAGCTCCTGCCTGGGAACTGGGAAACTGGGATACAGCTGGCTCCTCAGCTTGCTGTCACGGTGCACTTCATTCCTGTTGTTGAAACCTCTCTTGTGTGCAGGGAAAGCAATCCTCATTTATTATGCTGTAGGGAAAATACCAGCTGGAGAGTCTGTGTAGCCTTGTGGTTTTGAGGTTTGTGTTTGCATTACCTTGAGAATACGGCAGTCCTTAGGTTAAAAAAAAAAAAAAAGGTGGCTCCACTGCATTTTTTGGAGGTGGCAGACCCCTGGCTATGTGATTTGTATATGATTTTCAAATCTTGGGATGCTGAACTGCTGTGTTTCTTTTTCATGTCCTGGGTATAGTTGGGAATTAGATCAGCACTAGACATAGTCAGGATGACCTGCAGCTGCTCTTACTTTACCTCTGCAGAAAAAGTTTTCTAATGATGCCCAAGTCCTGCTGACTTAGCATCTGATTTTTACAGGCTTTTTTCAGGAAAAATAGCAGCATTTTTCAACCAGTTGACCTCATCCTACCTCCTGGCCTCGAAAATCTATGTATCTGAAATACAGATGAAGAAGGATTTCTGCTTGTGTCAAGAAAACCCTTTTACTTCTCAATGCTAATATTTCTAATTTAGATTTACTGCTTGGGGGTTTAGAGATGATTTGGAACAGCAACTATGAACCCTCCTTCCACATATGCTGGGACAAGGAGCTATTTATAGCTTTTGATTTGCAGTTGGAGGAAGAACCATAAATATTCCCTACTTCAGCAGGAAAAAAGTTCCAGTAATATACAAAAAGAGCCTCAGTACATAAGAATGGCATAGGGTTTGGACTGCATTGATTGTGCTATTTCAGCTAAGATTTATCTGTTTGAAGTTTCTGAGACTGGTACAGTCTTGTGTCCATTTCAAGACAGCACAGCCCTATGGGGCCAGTTGTTAAGCTTGGCATCATTAACAGAATGGTGTGCAAAAATTGCTCTGTGAAAACAGCCCTACTCCTTGGCTTTATGCTCCTGCATATTCTAGGCAGAGACCTAAAAATCAGTGATGTGAAAATTTCCAATGTATTATCATGCCTTTGGGGACATGATAATAATCTGTGATACTGCACCTTTTAACTAGTCATCTGTGATGAGGAGAGGGGGAAAAGGGCTGTAATTGTTCTGCATGTTTGTTAAAGGATTATTTCACTAGGTATTTGGTAAAATACAACCCCTCATGATCATGTATAATTTTACAGTGTTAAAAATAATTATCAGAATAGCTTTTTACAGTTTTTTATTTTAACGTAGCTGGATAGGTGTTTCATAAGCAGTTTATTGATGCTGCGTTTTTGATGTCTCCAAGGGGGATGTGGAATTGCTCTTCTCTGGTCAGAATTGCTCTTCCCTGGTCAGAATTTCTCAACACATTTACTCATATAGTGCACCTATTCTCTGTATTTCTGTTGCATGCAGTTCCAGTGGAAATAAATGTTCTTAATCCCAGCCAAC
Source organism: Acrocephalus scirpaceus scirpaceus (assembly GCA_910950805.1). Classification (NCBI taxonomy): domain Eukaryota; kingdom Metazoa; phylum Chordata; class Aves; order Passeriformes; family Sylviidae; genus Acrocephalus; species Acrocephalus scirpaceus. The sequence goes on along the minus strand of OU383775.1, from coordinate 15,119,147 downwards.
TGAGATGCAAACATTTAAAATTAAATATAGTTACTAATTTTAAAAGGTCACTCTTGTCTTTTTATTAGTGCTATTTATTTCCTCAAACCTGTTCCACATTCAGATCACTAAAATGAAGAGCAGTGTAACCCAAAACAGTCGGAATTGTGGCTGATAGTGGAAGGGAGAATTCTGGCACAAGAGGCTCCTTGGTGTTAAGTGTTGCCACTTATCCCTTGGGCTGTGTATAGTCTGCAGAGACATGCCCAGTCCCCTGTGAATCTTCTCATCCTCTCAAAATATCTTCTGCACTCCTGAATTGCTTGTTTTCTGCAGTGATGTGCATAGGCTTTATTGCTCATTATGGATTTCTGCTCTGAGCTATGTGGACTGCAAAATGCTTTGAGATTCCAAACCACATGGAGATTCACACTCTCTCTGATTCTCCTGAGCCCTTTACCCCAGGGTGTAGTTAACTCCTGGGAGATGCCAGTAGCTCTAAATAAGGATGGGAAGCCTCTGAAGGTTGAAATAAGGTTCAAGGCAGCTGAACCATTTTTTTTCTTTTTTTTTGCAAATAGTCATAGCAATTAAGATATTAAAATCAATGTCATGAGCTGTCACTTATGGACTGCATTGGTTCTGCTCTGCCATGACCTTGCTCTTCTTCACCACACAAACCTTCTGAAACTGCACGGGAACAAACATTTCTCACCAAGCCTAAGCACCCCCGCTCTTAATCTGAATATGTTTGGATTTCTCACCAAATATGCCAACATCCATTAGAGTCACTATTAACGGGCCATGGTGGGATTTGAACTAATCAGTACAATTTACAAAATCGTTTGGAGCACAAAAACTTTTAGGAGCAGCTGAGTGGTGAAACCATACTCAGGGGACAGGAGTTTTTCTAGCACACAGTGGAGCAGGAAGGCAGCTTGGAAGGGGAGCAATCACTCTGGCTCCCACCCAGATTAATGAAAACCAACATTTGAGTCTGTGATAAACAAAGGAGCAGCCCGAGGTGTTTTGAACCTTCTCAACAAGCAAGAGAGGCAGAGGAAGGCATCAGGGAAGATAGTCAGCCAGTCATCAGTCTATCACTAAGAATTGTTTTAATTACTAAGGGGACAGAAGAACAGGGAAAATTGATCTCTGGTGCAAAGTCAGAGCATGTCAGATTTACCATTATTTCCATTTCCCTCTCCAAGTGGTGCCTCACACTGAGTGATGCTTTTGAACCCCCACATGCCCACTGATGATTTAGAATCCTTATTTGCATGAGCGGATTGTAATCAAGTTCCTCTGCAGCTTCACATACAAATTTACCACTCCCTTACAGACAGTACCCATCAGCTTTGTGTCTTCTGGCTGCTGTGGGATCATTATACCCATATCAGCTGTACTGTGCAATGTTATTTTGATACTTTAGCAACAGCCAGGAGCCCTGTTTTAGTTGTCCCTGTGCCTCACATTATTCTGCTCATACTTTAAGCTGGGACAGCCTGCCCTTGAGACAGGAGGCTACAGCAGAGCTGCTGGGCCAGCCAGCCCAGCTGAGAGCAGGACTGTCAGAGGAGCTTCTGGAGATGTGCAACTCCAGGTAGATCTCCTGCCAAAGCCTAAACCCAGGTGTCAAGAACACACCAGTTACCCATCTCTCTCAATTTTCCATTCATTTGGCTTTGAATCACAAACCAGCATCTAATTGTGGCCAAGTCTGACTTCTGCTTTTTAAAATTCCATTTCTAAGATAAGTGCAGAACTGAGTTGTGGCTTAAGCCAGTCTGATCTCAAACCAGGGGACAAACTGCAGTGCCACTTGGTATTTGCTGCAGAGGTGTCATTGTGCACTAGCAGTGGGCTTTCCCAGGAGATGGGCTGGGCCATGCACTTTTGCATGGCTCTCGCTGTGGAAGCAGCAGAAGAAATTTTTTAATCTAAATTCCATTCAGCTGAATCAGTTCCTCTTTTGAAGCTGCCAGCCATGATATGAGCTTAGGAAGCATGTCTGCCTCAAGTGAGGGGCCACAAAGGGAATGAGAAAGGCACAAGGCAGATGGTGTTGGTTCCACACCCTGTTAAAAAGAGAGAGAGCAGGATTTGTGTCAGAGGTGAGGCTAGTTCATGGTGGCTGAGGGGGCTCACAACGGTGGGGATGTGGCATGGAACTGCTTTTGAGTACCATGGAGTTGTGCAGGAAGAGACAGAGAAACTTCTGCTTGTAATTCACTGTCCCTTGGTGCTGCCGTCAGCCCCCGAGCCAGGCAGGAGAACACACCTGCCAGGGTGATAAACTTCCTGTGCTCAGCCACCTGTACTCTGACTCCAGCAGACTGTCCTTCAGATGAATTGCCAGTCTCCTGTGTTACTTTGGTGCAGGACATGCAGATCTACAGGCTTTGTCTGCACCCATAATCCTCTCTCAGGGAGAGCTGGGCATGGAAGATGGCCCTGGCTGCAGCCAGAACCCCTCAGGGACTGGGTGCTCCTCAAGCAAGGGTAGAAAAACAGGGACACAGTGCCTGGGGACACAGTCCTACCCAGGGTTCCCTTTGCTTCTCTGCTTCCAATCATCCAAGGATAAACATATTGGTTTCCTGAGCCTGAGCCTCAGCAGTGTTGTCTCTTTAAAAAGTAAGGCTGGAAGTGACCTATTTTTTCACATATTTTGAGGCTCTTCCTGTGAGGTGTCAAAAAGTAAGAGAAACAGTCTGGGAAAGGTAAACTACAGGTGGTTATTTATAAAAGAAAGTAGTTAAATGTGAGGCACAGAAGTATTCTTTATTAAAAGAAATTAATTGATTTCTTGATCACCTAATATGATCTTGTCTACAAGCTTTTGTTCAATATGTGTTTTAAGGCAAGAAGAGTTTCTAGTTTTGATAATCATTGTTTGCCAAGACTTAGAGTTGTACAGACGAGTCTGTTTCTCTTCACCTCACCAGGATTTATAGCTGCAGTCAGCCTTTTGGGGGAATAGACATCAAAGTCTTCAGAAGGTGTGCAGTGACCAGGAAATGATGCAGCACAAAATCCAGAGAGGAGGTGACACAATATTTCCCCTGGGATCCTTATAAAAATGACATGGAAAAGACAAGGAGCATTTGCAGATTGCATTGTGAGCTCTGCAGAAAATGTATCAGCCAAACAAGGAAATAATCTTGGAAATGACAAGCCTCATTGAAGGTTAATCCTTACAGAGCTGTGGGAACTGGTCCCAGTGGCACATTATTACCCAGCCTGGAATAAAGGTATTTTCCATCAGCTTCTCTGCCAAAGGCTAGCCATCAGTGTGGCACTTCTGAATTGCAGGTATGCAGGGTCCTGAGCAGTGCTGAATCTGAAAGGCCCTCATGCAGCTGTAGATAACTGATGAAAGAGTTGCTCCATAGCTCAAGAAGCAGGAGAAGGAAAAACTATGCCATTTAAAAAAACTTGTCCAGTGGAGACAAGCACTTCCAGCACAAACAAAACAAAATAAATGCAACAAATAAAAGCTGTTCATCTGCCAAGAGTGGAGGTACATGTTGTCTGGTTTCTTAATGTGCCATTGGCATTTGCCAGAAGCATCTATTTTTTGAGCTATGTGTCTGAATTGCATGTTGCAAATAAGTAGTTTAGTGCTTGTGTTGCACAAATACATATTTTCTCTACGAAAATGTCTTCTTGACTGGTTGGATGCCAAATAAAAGTGGTCTAGAAATGTATGCACACCTGAACCAGCAGATAGTCTGGGTGGTTTCTCTGAGCTGAATGCTGTAGGTGGCACTAGTGGTGTAGCTGATGTTAAATTATGCAGTATTTATCCCCCTTTGGCTGAAGTGGTAGTTTTTTGATAGAGGTAGAGGAGTTTGCAATTATCTGTAGGGCTGTCACATGTTAAATTGTTTTCTAGTTTTATTTGTTTTAACTTCATGAATACTCTACTGCCACTGGAATGACCTCAAAAAGCCCTTCTCAGAAAGCTGTGATTGACACATCTCTTATATCGATGCAAAATGGAAAGATATATTTGATATATTGGAGCCATCATCTGCAGTCTGTGTTGAGTGAATAGAGCCAAACATATTTGCTTGAGCTGCAAAAATGTCTCATTAAAATAATTAGTTTCAACATGAACAGGAGTTGAAGATTATTATGTAATCTGCTGCAAGCATCAGTCAGTAGTGCCACAATTAAAAGGGTTTGCTGAGAGGAATAACGTTTTGAATTTATTGTTGTGATGTTACCTACCTGACTGCTTGGCTGCTGTATATCAAGTGACACTACTGGAAGCATGTGGATGAATGCCAGCTGGAGATCTGGCCCATTATCAGACTATAAAATTCTCTTTCCAAAAGTATTTTACTGGGCAAGGCACCCAGATCTATTATAAGTTTCTTAATTGAAACAGATGGCAAGAGGCCGTACATTTTTGTGATGTATAACGCAGACAGGTAACAAGAACACATTTATCAGCATTGTGGTGAATCACAGAAACATAAAAGGGAGCTCAGAGAAATGTGCTGTCCTATAAAAGCAACAGGATGGACTCACAGCTTCAAGGCTTTAACATTCAGTACGTGCTCTTCTTTTTATATAGCTATTCCTAAACTCCTGTGTTTGCTGCTGCAGCAGTGGGTTCAGTGTGGTGGCAGGGTTATAGAGCAGGCAGGGGTGTGTGCAGTGTACCTGGAATGACTGGATTTTATCAAGCATGCTTGTTAAATAGCTAGAGAGAAGAAACCTGCCATGAAATCCTGAGTAACTGAGCTTGAGCTGCTAGAAGGAGAGTGTGTCTCAGCTCCCTTTATTTTCTGCTTCCTCAGCTGGCTGAAGACTGTTGAAGTGGGGAAATGTTTAATCTGGCTTTGCTTGCCAGTACTTCCCAGCTCAGCAGACATAAGCAGATAAAGTATTGATACTCCTGAATATACCCAAGGCACACATGTAGGATCTCTTTTCACTTTTGAATTTTAATATGTTTGATTTCCTGCACTCAAGTGCCACAGCAGACGGATGGGCTGTGAAGTTCTGCTCTTCTGCTGATGCCTGCAGCAGGAGTAGTGTGGAGGGTTACAGCTGGAGCTTTGCCACTCTGCCACGGCTCTTTCCTGCATGTGTTGTGGCAAAAGCTCCATTTCTCCCAGCTGTGCTGTTCCACATGCTCTGCTGATCCAGTCAGTGACAGCTATGCAAGGGATTCAGCAGCTGGAACAAACTCACATCACTCCATACATTTCACGAGGGGTAAGCGTAAGGTGCTGGCAACAGCAGACATCCCCTGAGAAATTACATCCTCTGTCCCATCAGCCACCCTGTCACAGATCAGACCTGTTTTGCAAATAGACCATGTGATATATCTCTTTATTTTATCCTTTTTAAGTGGTAAGTTCAGGGTATCATGTGGACTACTGAGTTCTGGATAATGAAGTAAAGAGCAGTTGGGAAGTGATTGACTTTGAGATTATATATTATGTTCTTTGACTTTTTAATGGGTTGATTTTTTTGTTCCTGTATATTAATGCTGATAAGTGAGTTTTATTCCTTTGCTTTCCTTTTTGCTAACTTATGTATTTTTGCATGCATCCATTGAGGGAAGGGAGGAAGAGCTCTAAAACTTTTTCCATGACCTTGGGTTGTTCTCTGGAATCATGTTCTGTCACAGTGTGATGCCTTCTGGCAAAACCATGACTTTTTAATTTTTTAAAATTATTATTATTCCTTCCAGTTACAGCTAGCATACATTGGGCTGCCAGTTTCTGTACCTAACAGAAACTAAGACCAAGTCTGGCTGCTCTCCAGCAGAGCTTGCTCACTGCTATTGAGAGCAGGGTCCAAATCATTCCAGCCAAATTTGAGCCAACAGTAAAAACACCCCAAAATCTTATTTCGCAGCTCAGTATGATGCAGTCAGTTCTGTGAATTCCTTGTCAAAATAATATGCACGTTGACACTGAGCACACATCCTAGCACAGCTTTCTAAAGTGCTCATGAAGAAATTGCATGCATTTTTGAGGAAGCATAGTTACCTAAATTGTTTTTCAGAATTCAGACAGCATGTCATGATTTCCTTCTTCCTATTTCTTTCTCTGCCTTACTTCTATTGATGGTTTGCCACTTAGATAACTTTTTAGCAGCTCACTTCAAAAAATCAGGTTTAAATTGGTATTTGATTGCCCTCTCCCCTGTTTGTTTCAGAGGCAAAAACAGGAGATTCACACATCCCTCCTTGGGAAGCTGCTAGGAAACAAATATTGCTGCTGCAATTTCTTAGCTTCTGAAATGGCAACAAGTCCATTTTCCTATCAGTGCAAAGCCCAGCCTGCTAGTGGGATTATCCCAGGGAAAGGCACTTGCTCTCCTAGGGGTGCTGGGATGGGAGATGGAAGGAGCAGGGATGGCAGCTTGCTTGTGATGGTGGCACAAATCACGTGAGCATTTTGAGCCACCCCCTCTGCTGTCCCCATCCCTTGCCTGTGGCCTCACTCTGAGATTTGAAACTCTGCAGGGTGGTGGTCACTTTGCTGTCACCCACATCCATCAGGGAGCTGCAGCTGTGCTGGGCTAGAAGTGATACTGGTGATTAGAGAGCCAGATTTTCTCTTTAGAGTAACTTAAACTTCAGCCTGCTGGGTTAAACTCTGTTTACAGCTAAACCAACGATGTGCAATTAAAGAAAAGAGCCCAAGAGGTTTTTACAGAGACAAAACAGATGGTCCCCAGTTGGAAAGATACAGCCACGGGAGTCAAGGATGTTCTAGATATTTCTTAATGCAAAAATCTTTAATATGCATTAAAAAAGCATAATATATGCTGTTATAGCTACATCTCTGATACAAGGAGAGAATAATATATTTTATGTTCTATGCTGTGAGTGCAAAAATGCTGACAAGAACCTCAGCAGCAATTCATAGAGGAGCAATGTCTTTGACCCAGTAAAACCAACAGTGGCACAGCATGGCAGCGGGGAGGGACACTTAGCTCCTACTTTCAGTTCCAGTGTTGCAGTAATAGTCAGAGACGCCAAAAATTGTCACCCTTCTGGGAGTCTTAAGCTGTGGTTGTGACACACAGCTGCTCTGCTGGATGTAGTGACTGTGTCCAGCTTGGACGCTCCCTGAAGGGCAGGGTCTGGTGCTGCCTCACTTTCTCTTGGAGCCAGGACGGCTTGCAGGCAACACAATCATTTTGTGGCCACAAGATAAGAAAAGACTCATCTTCACTTGGACAATAAATTGTAACTTAGTCTTTCAATCAGGTATTGAAAGTAGTGTCAGAAGCCAGAACTGTGATGGCTAAGGATTCCTTTAGAAGTAAAAATTTTAATCAAGATCTATCATCCTGCTGCCCTGACAAAATTTAGCATTTAATGGTGTTTTTCTTATGCAGGTGTCAGCTGGTGTCTCTCCTTACCAGCTGACGACAGAAAAAGCCAATGTATCCAGCAGAGCAGCTCCTGAGTGCTGATGTCTGAATGCTGATATGACACTAACAAAAATAATGGAAGGATGTCCCACCAATATCTGTTATTTTTTGTTATTTATTTTCTTGCCTCTAATAATGTTAAGTATCATTCTCATGTGAAAAGTTTCATGTCCAACAGCTTAGGGATATTTTTCAGTTACACTGCTACTTCTGGACTGTGCATTTGTAAGAACAAATAAAAAGGGGTCTCCACCAAAGAGGATGCTTTAATTGCTCAAAGAAAGAGCAAATTGGCACTGTTCGGAAGCAGATCCAACTTCCATCAAGCTCTTCTGTGCTACGGAAAACAAGAAAGAATCTGGATGTGTAATGGAAAAGTATTTTTAAAACCTAGTCCATGCAATTTATTATTGCCCCATTCCAGTGAAACTTTAATGGATAATGATAATCTGAGAGGGTATTTTACTCTGAACGTGCTAGCTACAGTGGAGGGATTAGCCAAGACCTGTTTGCAGAAGTGACACTTCTCTGATATTCAAATCTGTCTGAGATATTTATGTGCTAAAGAGCTGTGAAGTGCTGATAGGCTTCTATATTTATGGAGGGTTTCTCCATTGAGACTGTGACTTTTGCAGGTGGACAGAAATGCCCCTCACCCACAGGAGATGCAGTTAAAATTCAGTGTCTTCCCAGACTCTTTGCTAAAAGGGTATAGCAGCACAGGCTTGGTTTCTGATCCAGCTGGAGTGCAGGAAAAATGCACTCATCCTTGGGAGCACACAGCAGGACAGGTCGATCCTCTCAGAACTCCTCTGCAAAATGGGATGGACAGTCTCATTTCTGTTTTAGCACTTTTGTAAAGCTATTGGCAAAGTCCTCTTTGGACTGCTTTGAGCATCCTCTTCATTGGTTTGCAAAACTGATAATTGACACTGGAGCAGGCTCAGAGATCTCCCAAGATGATGTAGGGAAATAAATGAAAATGCACCACACAGGAAAATAATAAAAGCATGGTTTGCTTAGCCTAGAAGAGCAGGGATGAGAGAAAATCTGATTGTCTAAACACACCAGGAAAACAAACATCCTTACTCAGAAGAAAGCAATCCCAAGAGTATATTGCAGATATATCATCAGCCACCTGAGATGGAGAAAGTTGAGAGGACCCAAACCCCTCTCAGGAAGCGTACTGATTTTTCGTACTTAGTGAAGAGCAGATGGGAGAAAAAAACGTTTGTCAGTCAGTTGGACAAGCCACAGAACTTTATTACTCTTGGCTCAGATTTTATCTCATGGTGCATTTTATCACTAGAGGTTTGATGCCACTAACATGAACAGGATTTTAAAAGCAGCAGCTAACTCAATAAACACCATTTCCTCCTACAGGGACAAGTTCTGGAGCTCTTTCAGTCCTCAGGATGGCAGCAGGATTTTCTGCATTCCTGCCATGTTCCTGCTGGGAAGGATTTGTCATGTGGAGTCCCACCACCACTGGTTCAAAGCCAAGTCTAAAATCCTTCTGGGAACAGAATGACCAGAAGGCACCACTCTCCCTGGCATCTTCCCCAAGCAGATCACAGCTTTTAGGTGCCCACAGGAGGGACCAGGAACTCCCAGTCCTTGTGTGCTTGTCCTAAATACGTGCAATTAGGTAAAGTTAGGTAGGTGTGGGAAGGGTTATCGCCTGGAAAGCTGCTGTGTGGGAGGAATAGGGAATGGACCAGGAGCCAGTGCATTTGAAATGTGTCAGCTGAAACTGCAAATGGTGGTTTGCTGTGCTACTTATCTTGATACATTTGTATGAAGGAAATTTATTATTTCCCAGGAAAACCAGTAGTTTTGTAGCCTGGCAGGGTGCAGCACCCTGCACTGACAGGTGCTTCCAAGGGCTTTTTCTGTCACCTCTGTTCAGATGAGCTCTGCAATGCCAGGTGCTGCTTGCCGACTACTGAATAGATTCCTGCCAGAGAAACACAAGGCAATAAATGTGATTTGTGATGGAAAAAGAATAGACTACCTTCTCCTTTACTACCATTAAAACTTGAAATATTCACTGAAATCAAGCCTTTTTCTGAGGATTCCATTGCTAAACCTTGCTCAAAAGGTTTTTAAGGCCTATGTTGCAATGCTTTCAACTTACTTCAATGGCAATAAATGTGCCCATTAAAAACATCTTAAATGACTCCTTGAGAATCAGAAAAACTACAACAGGAAGAAAGCTCAGGATTCATCAGAAAAGTTGCAGGACCTTACAACATCAAAGAAAAATATTATGCTTTCAACATCTGCCCTCACCTTCCCCCATCAAATTAATTTAAGACCATGGTCTTTGTTCCTGGTACATAGCCAAGAAAGGGTAAATGCATGCAATAAAAATGGTCTTTGGCATTAGATAGTGCTGTATAAGTACATACGAAGTATCTGGGACATTCTTGAATTAAGTATAGTAGTGCTGTGACTATATTCTAACTGATTCGGTTTAGGAGCCTCCATAATCACCTCCCTTCCTCTCCTGGAGCCATCTCCCAGTCCCTTCCAAAGCAGCTGAGGTGGGAACACAAAGGTAAGTGACCTATGTCAGTGGTATTGCTATAACGGTAATAACAAAGCAGCATTAACGCAGGCTCTTCTGTGTGTATTTGATTAATCAGCTAAGGATGAGCTGGCAAAAACTTATGACTCAGGACAAATTAACAAAGTTATGGAGGAAAAATTAATGCCTGATCCCCAGCCCTGACAAAATGGTCCAGTGGCAATGCCATTCAGCTGGAAGGTTCTGTAGGTTCTAAATTTCCTCTGACGCTTCAGTTGATTGCCAAGAAGATGATAAAGCATTTTGGTCACGTGCTTAATTTTGTGAAGCTGCTAAGGTGAGCAGCACTGCTTCCCTGCCCATTGAGCAGCTAATCTATGAGAAAATTGTGGTGCTATGCCCAGAAGTGGTGCTTGGAATGAGTCTGGTTGTGTGAGACACAATGCTGGACACTGTAGAGTCACATAGCGTGGGAGAAACCTTTCACATAGCTGGAAGCATGAGGAGAATACTGGCCTGGTCTTTAAGATGGTTCAAGCTGATTTTGTTAAAGCTTTGTTAAGTTGCTGTGATATCAAGTTTGGCCACTATTTAGCGTGGTGTTCTTCTGAGGTTGTCTAATGGATAAAGTAGGTAAAGATAATGTAAGGAAAGTGAAAACACACTTTGATGAGGAACAGGATGGGGTGCTGTAGCTGAGTTTCAAGTTTCAAGTCTGAGGGGTGGGCAATTCCTGGCTCAGTTCCTGGCCAGACTTAGCCCACTACCCTTTCACTTAGCCCACTACCCTTTCACTATCCACAGCACATCTGTTATCCAGGGGATACCATAGTAAACGCAGTTTGCAATGTCTAAATTAACTCTAAATTTAGAGTAGTGCAGAAGAAATTCAAATTCTGTGAGGCCTTACACAAATACACCTATCTGCACCAAGGAAAAGACAGCAGGAGGCACTCAAAATGTGGTTGTTTCTCTGAGGCACTGTTATCACTGACGCTTTTATTACACCACAAAATAAATCACCACTTTCACAGTTAAGAAAATTTAGGCTGTAGCTCTTTATTTCTGCTGTATCTCTCCAAGAATGGAATGCGTCAGCAAATGGTGTATGACATTATCAGTTGCCCTTTAGTCTTAATATAGAAACTGGACTGATCAATGTGTCTTCCAAAAAAATTAACATATATGAGTATGTGAATATAAATATTAAGCTTGCCTTAATTTTAGGCAATTGGTACATATCACTATTTAGAAGATCTGAACAGGCATTATCAATATTCTGGAAATATGAGCTGCTTATAAAGTTAAAAATTATTTCTAATTTATTGAATGTATAGTTCTCAAATGTGACTATTGTCTAAAGAGGAGGATTTTCAGCTTTTCCTTTTCCATCCTTGTTTGTAAAAGCTAGGCGTGTTCTTCCCATCCTCACAGCTTGCAAACAGGTTACTCCTTTTGTGCTACATCATCTGGTTGCCGACTGAAGTTTTCACCTAATTTTGACCTTACATCCTTGTGGCTATAAGTCTGTATCTTCTTCAGCATCACTTTTGTTGGCTGCAAATACCAAAAGGAAACGTTTCTTTTCATTCCGTAATTTTTCTGCCCTCAGTGATGTCTGTCTACAGAGGAAATTGGACTTTTATTTCTGTGTTTCTGTGGGAGCTGAGGTGAAGAGTAGCTTCAGCAAATCATCCTAACAGCTTATTATTTCCAGTCCTCCTACACGATCTCTCTGCTTATGTAACTTTATAAAGGATGCATTTCAGGCCAGTACAGTCAGTGTGCCCATCAGTGTGATGCTTTTCCTTACCGTGGTGTGACCAGGCTGGGGTTGAGCCCCCCCGAGGGCATCGTTGGCACTGCGGGGTTCCACAAACACAAACACAAAGTGTCTGGGAAAGAAGACAAGTGGCTAGGGAGGAAAGTGGGTGTCCCCGGAGGCAGAGGCATAGCAGCACTGTCCTGATTGCCAGCAGTGGATCTTAAATTAGCCATGAGACAAGAGGATTCAAGCCAAGATACCATTATGAATACTGGTGTTCAATTAATCTCTCTTAAATTTTATTTCCCCGTTTCCTCAAAATGTTCGAAATTGCAGGACAACAGCATAAACTACTTGCAATATTTGCCCTTTTTCTTTTCTAACATTTCCAAATCCTTGATATTGTTCCCATGAAGATGTGAATATTTGATACTTGATACAGAAGTACTTCATAATAGAGCCAGGTACTGAGCTTTGTGCCTCTGCCTTGACACGAGTGTGACTTTACTTCTGTGAGTTGGCCTCAGTGAGGGCCAAGTGCAAGCACAGCCACAGGAACAACACAGGTGAGAATCAATAAGGCAAACTGTAAAATAGATGAACATGCCTGGTGGTGGTCTCACCAGTGACTTGATCTTCTCACCCTTGGTGTTTGCAAGGACTCCTTCCGAAACACCAGGTGCGTTGGTAGCCTTGCTCCTCACTGGTATCACTGCTGCACACAGGATTTTGGGTGTAAAAATGGAGACTGAGCAAAACCAGTGTGTTTTTCTCTCTGCAACACTCTCAGTTCCTGGCTGGCAGGGCTGTTTGTCATGCATTGGCAATGTCTACCCTCATTTCCAGGATGATTCTACAGTCAGGAAGGTTTCCCTTCTCTCTCAAACTCACCTCTCAAAGCTGCTTCAGTAGAGTTCTCTCACATCTACCAAACTCTGCACTGCTCTTCTGAAAGAGCAATATCCACATTTTGTCCCCTCCACCTGGATTTCGCTCTCACGTCAGTGTCATGCAGGAAAAGACAGAATTAGACTTTAGATCTGATATTTGCATTAGACACAGAACCAGACTTAGGATGTACAAAAGGATCAATTTTGTTGAAGTGCATTCATTTTTAGGAAGACAGTTATCAGTTTGTATCTCAGCTGGAAAACTATTTCAAGGGATAGGCTGATCAGCTGTTAATGGAGTTCCAAGTCAGCAAAAATAGCCATCAAATAAACTTTGAGAGAATCAAGGTTTATTTTAGGAGTCAGAAATAGTATACTGCCTGAAGGAAAATGGATTTGATAATCATCAGAAAAAAAAAAAAAACAGGAACTGGCACTAAAGAATCAGTAGGAAGAATGGAATTTTTTACCTTATTTTCGATTAATAATGTGAATCTTGGAGAGGAAAAAAAAATCATATTTCACTCCATTTCAGCTGGGCTTCATTAATAAAAGATCTTTCAAAGAATGGCTAAGAAAGTCAAAACTTGAAAATTCAAACAGCCAGTTGGTTAGGATAAATTCACACAATGAGAATTAGAACCATAGAATGGTTTGGGTTGGAAGGGGCCTTAAAGATCATCTAGATCTAACCCCCCACATGGGCAAGGACAACTTTCACTAGGCCAGGTTGCTCAGAGCTCCACCCAACCTGATCTTGAACACTTCCAGGGATGGAGCATCCACAGCTTCTCTGGGCAACTTGTGCCAGGGCCTCACCACCCTCACAGTAAAGAATTTCTTCCTAACAGCTAATCCAAACTTTCTCTCAGTTTGAAGCCATTCTTCCTTGGTCCTAACACTATTGGACCTTGTAAATACTTTCTTTCTAACTTGTTGACTCTGTTCAGGTATTGGAAGTCCACAATTAGATCACCTCAAAGCCTTCTCTTTTCCAGGCTAAGCACAGGAGAGGTGCTCCTGTGGTTTTCCCATTCAGTGGCAATGTCCTTCAGAAAAATTTTCACACTTTAGGATCTCCCTCCCATGTTTAAAACAATTTTGGTTAATGGAGGGTTCTGCAATTCATCAGTAAAGCATTTTGAGTAACTTCATCAAAAATAAGTAATGCTGATTTTGCAATAAATTGAAAATGCCCAAACTTTTAGTGCTCTCCAAGGGGAAAATTAAGTCAATGAAGCCTGGACTTCCTCCTGGGTTTTTAAATGCCATCAGTAGAGATATCAGCACCAGCCACTGAGAGTGGCTGTACTGGAGCAGTGATGGTGTCTTGTGGAGCATCTCTGCCATGATGATCACAACAGTCCATAGGTATGAATGACACACTTCCCATCTCTGTCTTTCATTAAAACAACTGGGGCAAAGCAGAGAGCACTGTGAAACAGTGCCCTGATGGAACATTTATAGCAAACCACTGACTTTCAGCTGGTATCCCAACACTGGTAGTGCTGCCATAAAACATTCAGCAGCTGTACAAACTCCATAGTTTGCCCTGGAAGCTGTTAATTTTTTTTAGCACCTTATCCTATCTTTCTCCAATGCTCCACCTGCATTCACAAAAAAAGGGACTTAATGTGCTTCCTGTTGCTGCTCCTGCCAAATATTTTCTTCCCTGGTGCAGGAGGGAGGAGTGCCTATGGCAGCTCTTTTGAGAAGGTGCAAAAGATGTGAGAAGGAAATCCCTCTTCATTCCCCATTTTTTTTTTTTGTGGAAGAGCAACATAATAATTTAAAAAAAAATCAGTAAAAAGTGCACACTCCTGTAGAAGAGTGCCCATAGTATTTTCTTCAGAACTGTAGGAGAAAGCTAAACAGAGGATGGAAAGAAATTGTAGAGTAGCAAGGAAGCAATAGGAATGCTTTCCTCATTGTAGCAAATGACTTGGTGAAAATAAAGTATTTATACACATAGCGACACTATTCCATTGTAAGCAGTGGAATAAAGGCCAAAAGGTCCACCTGAAATCAGATAAATTGAACAAAAAGATGCCAATACTCTGATACCCATCACATGACAATTCTTGGTCTCTATAGTAAAATCAAAACATCCCCAAAGATCTTTAATATGTTATTTACAAAGTATCCTGCTCTAAAATAACCAAAACATTTTTTTCATTCTTCTCTTAAAATGTGTTCTTGAATGCAGGAATTCTCTAGGGGCAGACGGATTCAGTTAACCTCGCTGTTCAGCCAGGTTTCCCTCCTCACTCCCGTGGTTTGGCTCCTGTCTACAAAACACAGTATCAGATAGGATGCTTGTCCGATGTCTGCAGGTCTGAACTGTGTACTTCTGATTAATAAAAGCTCAGTCAATGCTTCTCCAGACCAAAACTGCCGCTTTCAATCAGAGGAAAAATGTCTGGTTAAACAAACACCAAGGAAGAGATCCAGTGATGACTGTGGATCAAATTATTTGTACAGTATCTCATCAATTTGGTAAAGAAACCAAAAGATGCTCAGCTAAATGAGTCAGTTTGGTCTACAGTTTATAAATACAGAGTTCTGTATTTATAGCAAACTGTCCGTCCGTGATGCCTGCAGCAGCATCTCCCACTGCTTCTGCTGGGGTAGGAGATCAGCTCCCATGCTGATAAACAGCAACTCTTCTGTCATTCATAATACACAACAAAACTAGTATTTCCTTGTGCTTCTGGTTACAGCTCTGTTAACAGATGAAGACATTTGGAAAAATTTATATTCAGCCCTGGCAGTCAGTGTCTTTTAAATAATCTGGTCTGCTTCCATTCCTTTAAATAAACTTGCATTATTCATAGATCTAACACCAATCCCATGACTTAAGTGCTATCATATACTGGAATTAAATCATAATAATTCAGTTTTGGGGGGTTGTGGTTTAGTCAAGAATTGAAAGGACTTGGTAATGCTTGCCTTTATCACCTCCCAGCAGCACCAAAATACATGTGGGCACAGAGCCACCAGAGTTGAGAAAATAACAGCTAGCACAAGATTTTTCTGCATAAGCTACTATGAGCTCTTATTAATCCGTCTACCCCAGAATATATCTTCCATATATTTTAAATCACAGGTGACCAAGCTGTAAATGCTTAAAGCATCACCTGAAGGATTACCATCATGCTTGAGCACTTCATTCCTCAGGCACAGTAGATCTCTTCTCTGCAAGTACAAAACTCACAGGTACAGAATCAAACATTTCCTTGGGGACTGCTCTGTGGCTGCAGAACAGATTTGTGCAAAAATCTGAGCACCATCTGAAATTCAGTAGGATCTATTAAGAAAGCAAGCTGTTCTTCAAGGGTTTTTTCCCTAGTAAAACACACACACCACAGCCAAAAATGTATCTATGCAGTGTATTTCTTATGAAAACACAGTGTGTGCATTTTTAAGGAGCGCAGTAACTTCAAATGACAATATAGCATGGAAGGGCTAAGGTATTGCTAATTATTATCAGTGGCATAAAAAGCCAAATTGAAACAGAATGGGTGACAACCAAAATTTTCATGTTTGTTCTTGTTTTACCTCTCAGGACTCCTGTCTTGTGTGGATGTAGAAAAGGGAATGTGTCTGATGCTTCTCGTGGTTATGAGGAGAATGGGACACACTGTATTTGGTACACACGTGATTTCCCTTTACACATTTTTAGCTCCCTGACCCCAAGTTCTGGATGCTGTGGACACTCAGCTTGCAGCCAGAGAAATGGGACCCAGACTAAGCAACTGCTGCTTCAGGGGAGACTCCTGGGTTGTTGGAGCTTGTGCACAGCTTCTAATATTTCTACACAAAATGTGCCTCATGGCAGCACTGGCATATGCAGCTTTTTGGTGAAGCATAAGAAAACATTTCTTCTATTTTACAGGCTTTCCAAGTGATAATTTTGCAACAGCTTTCACTGTTTCATTGGAACAGCGAACATTTTGAAGTAGTTTCAAAGCAATAGGCAGCACACTTCTATTACACTGTTGTAATTATGATATACTATATAATATTTTTACAGCATTTCAAGATAAGGAGCTTCATTTTTTTTCCTGAATTCATTATTGCTTTCATTGGAAAAGTGCCTCAGCATTATTTAATTTCTCAGCTTTTAAGTTTCTCCCAGAGCTTCAGTGCACTTCTCTGCATTAAAAATAAAAAATGGCAAGGGAAAAGACAGATTTCAGGGCTCCATCTGACATTAGTAGTCAAAGCAGCAGGTAGATTTCTGACATTTCCCTTCAGAAAGGGAGAGTTACCATGTTTTTGTGGGCATAACAAGTGAGATATGAATGAGGACCTCAACTTTTAGCTGCTCTGCTTTGTAAACCTGACTTTGATGAGTGCTCAGCCTGTGTCCTGGTTGGGAGGGGGTTTTTTGTGATTATGGCAAGTTACAAGGGCAAGGAAAAATGTAGCAAAATTTTGTTAGGAAAGGAGCTTGTGTGTTTCACTATATTAGCTTTGGAGACACGTTTTCATGCTACCTCCTAATTACATAAAACATAGTCATGTGTTACTTGTAACTACCCTCTGTTAGCTAATATATCACTTTACAGACTATTATATACTTGTGTTAATATTCTACTGCCTTCTTATCAGCCCACTTTGCTTTAAACAGGAAACATTTCATATGGTGAGGAACCAAAATAATTCCTGAGTGTGAAGATCCTTAACAACATGGCTGCGTGGCATGAAACAGAAAAAGAATAACATTTCCCTCAGAGTGATTTTCACAGAAAAAAAAAATGGTGATTTGATGAAACCTGAGTATTTCGGGACAAAAGCATTCATTGGAGCCAGAGCTTTCTGCAGAGTGTAAAAATATTTTCTCCTTGGGTTGCCCAACTTTCCTGCTGCTACAGGGAAAGGCTGGCAGTGGTCCTGCTTTCCTGCAAAGCCCCTGCCTGGTTTTGAATAATTTGGTTACAGAAGGCAGCCCTGTTTCCCTAGAAATCATACAGGACACGGTATTTTTTTTCCCCAATGTATTGTCCCATTGCAATAAATATAGACTTTTTTTACATCTCAGAAAGACCTCCTTTAATTATTTCTGCTGCTGTCACCCATATAAGTGATGGATGAGGCTGACCTACACGTGCAGAAGGGAGCTCACAAACAACATGTAATATCTCTTTTAGCCTGGAACATTATTCTTTGCTCATGTCACCATCAACAGAGCTGCTTGCTCAGAGCAAGCACACCAGGGAGCTGATAACAAATCTCTGTGGCGATGACTAGATTCAGAATTATGTTTCCCTTCTGCAGGATATTAAAAAACCCCACCAGAAAACACAGCTTGCAAAGAAGGCTGCCAAATGTATAGGAGACCATCAGGTTAGGAAAATGTGGATGTCTTGGTTTCGACTTGGCCAAAGTATTTCAGCAGGAGAAGCTACTTTGCAAGCAACTTTAGAAATAGTAAGGAATTTAGAAAAGAAAAGCATGCATATTTTGCACAAAAAGAAAAAAAGTCTTCAAAGTTACTAAGCAATAAGCACAAAGCTAACTTCAAACAAATCAGTGCTCTCATGGAACCGAAGCCTGAAGTGAACTGTGTAATTAGTCTGTGTTCACTGATTTGCTTTTGGACATGACACCTATCAATGCAAGACATTGGAATCAAACAATCCACTACATTAAGAAGGATTTCATTCTTGGGAATGTCTCTGAAGGAAATGGATTTATCAGTCTCAGCATTTCAGAGTATAAAATATGTTTTCATGAAAACCAGCAATACCTTTGATGTTAAAACCAGTAGGGCAAAGATTTCCCCTTTCTTTCACCGAGCTTTTCTATTCTTAATTTAATTTTCTTTAATTCATTTTATGAATTTATTTATGTAGTAGTGTTTCCCAAAGACTGAACTCCATGATGCTCATTTTGATGAGCATGTGTATGAGTGAATGGAAACCTTTTGCATTATTGCACGTAGGTGCAATAGTGACGAGGTCACTTAGCACTGTGCTATGCTTCTCTGTGGATTTATTTGATTTATTCTGTGTGAAGGTGGTGATTTATACATTAATAGGAAAAGCCAACACAGGCAATTTACATGGTCTAGTAGCTGACTCTGTGTCAAACTCTGTAATGCTGAGGAGCCCAAGATTTCATTATCCTTTTTGAATGCAGAACAGTTCCTTCTTCTTTTTCTTTAAATTGTTGCAAAGGGTGTTGAATGAGGTCTGAATTTTCTTGTTTTATAACACCACTTTCAAATCCATGTTTGGCTCATTCTACTGCTTCTATTTCCATGTTGGCTTTAATAAAAAAGAAGGAAACAGTAAGTTAGACAGAAATGAGAGATACTTTTGTGAGAAGAGTAGGAAAAATACATAAGAGATTCAAGATCAGGCTTAGCGAATATTTTAGCTCCAGAGAATCAAAAGAGGACAGACTCAACAGCAACTGAGTGCTATTGAAAGTATCCGCCGCTTAGATAGTATTAGAAAATATCTCAGTATCCTAAACAAGCCCCTCCATCCGTAGCTGTTTTATAATTGTCTCTGTCAGAAATATGGAGGAGAACATTAAGCAAGTAATTTTTATGTTTTGGTGATTATTAGGATAAAGAAAATGGAAATGTGTATTGAAGACATGGAACAGGTATTCCAAAAAAAGCCTTTGGAATTTTGAATACATATATTTATGCTGGTTAGAGGGAACTTGGGGCAGAATAGGAAAGCTTATGTGACATTTTTGAGGTGGATAAGCTAGTTTGGCCTTTGGACAGAGTAGGTGCTTCATTATGTTAAAGAAAATTTGGACAAAACCCCAAAACTTGCATGTGACTGCTCAGCAGGTCAGGAAATAAGGATTATCTTGCTTTGAAAATCACACAGCCAGCTGTATTCCAGTTTGAGCTCTGAAGTAACAGGCTGTGCAATGACACAGGAGCATTAGAAAACATGGCACAGATCTCTGAGAGGCTGTTTAGAGTAACACTGTAAATACCATGATGAGAGATCTGAGTAAAGCAAAGATGGATTTTAGCTCAAATTTCTCCTTTTCTGAAAGAAAAGATAAAGGTTGTGACATGGTTTTGATCTTGGGTGTATCATGTACTAAAGCATTTTAAGAGTACAGGGGTATGGATAGCAGGTGAATAAAAAAAAAAAGCTAAGGTCATCTTTATTACTGCAATTACAGTGAAAAATGGGAGGTGGAGGTTTTTTTCCTTTGTCTCAAAGTCTTTAGAGAAAACAACTTGTAATTGAGTTATCTTTATATCCCATGAATTCCAGTTGAATACAGGACTACAAGAAACCAGCCAGGATTTCTGCCCTTGCCTTCATATGCCACAATAAATTACTTTTTCCCTCTGATGGTCATAGACCTTTTTTTAATGTACCTTGCTTGTTTCATTGTGAGCAAAGAACAAATACATTTTCTATCCAAATAGCCTTTATTTCAAATGAGAGAACACTTATAAAAGGAAAAATAAAAAGTCTGTGCAAGTGAGAAGAGTGGTTGGATGTTGTTATGAGACTCTGCAAAGAAAAGGGCCTCCAAGTGTTACATCCTTTTCCAAGTCACTTTTAAGAGGCAATAGGCAGGAATGTTCAGACAGGTGTCACGGACTGGGTGCACCAAAATTTCCTGCACTGTTCTGTCGAACATCAGTCATGCACGCTCCTGTTGGTTTGCAGGAGCCAGCAGAAAGCTGTCCCTGCTCCCTCCTGCTCACCTGGGCACGTCTGGCACATCACTGGAGCATGGGCCAAGCCAGGGACTGTGCCTGGAGGGCCATGACCTGGCTGACACTTCTCAGCCCTCAGTCTGGGGTTGGTCCAGCCTCCTGTTCTCTTCAAATCTCTCCTTTGGCTTCATGTATCAGCTTCTACCTCCTCCTCTCCTGGATGATTTTACACCTGTGTTGTCACAAGGGAGCACAGAGGAGGATCCTTCAAGCTGGGAAGTTGAAGGCAGCTAAGTCAAGCTAAAGCTTTGCCATTTTGCTTGTTTGCAAGTGGGTACAGCTTGTCCCTCACAGCTCAACAAACCTCAAGAATGTTAGTTCCCAGGTTTGGGGAATTAGAAAGCTTTTACTTGTGCTGTGACAGGTGGCCATCACACAGAAGTGTGAGAAGAAACCATCCAAAAGTAGTTACTGCTTGCTAGCAGGCTGACAAAAGGTTTCAAGGGAAGCAGGAAAATTGGGTGGCAGAGGAGACGAGCCAAGCCAGGATGCTCTGTCAGTGGGAGAGAAAGGAGAGCCACCAACCCGTTCCCGGAGTTAGCAGAGCTGTGTATTTTAGTGATGTTGTTTTCCTTCCTTTCCCATCCTACTTGCAGTCACTATTTACTGTGACTGTGCTATAAATAACACCAGGGAGTGAAAGCTGATTTCAGTCCAAGGTACATATCCAGGAAAGCTCATAAAATTCAGATGCATTTCTTGAGCTGAATGATCTTCCCACCAAAGGGCAAACATGGAAAGGTGATTCTCTGAGAATAAATACAGAGCTATAAATACATTAACCTTGTTTCTGGTTTCACTGGCAATGTGGGGGTCAGGTATGATTGTGGCCATAATAGTGGCCACCTCCCTGCCCTGCTCTACAAAGGGCAATGTCTCCTTCCCATTGAACAGAGGAAGTTGGGGTTTTTTAGAAGGTGTTTCTCAATGTTTTCTAGAAGGCGTAAATGCCCTCATCCATAAGCGTGACGGGGGCTTATGGAGGCACAGAATGCAGCTTCAGGCATCTGACATATCTCCACCTTAAAATATCATCTTTAAACAACCCCAGAAAAGCTTCTTCTGGTGGCTGGTACATGAGAACTGTGCACATCAAAGCATATGAGAAAGCCTGCTCATTGCAGCTTCTACATAAATATATCCAAGGCAGAGGTCTGAATATTTCTGGAGGCCTTATTTGCTGCTGTGTTCTGCATGGCTCTCCTTCAGTGTGTGCCTGGTGTGAGTGTCTGCATGAGTCACAAACTGATTTTAGAAATCAGAAGCCTTACAGGATCTGTACATGTTTGCTGGACACAGTTTGTCTAAACTTAGGGAAAAGATTATGGTCATTTTGGACAGGTTTATTTTAGAGGACATAGCAATCACCCAGGAAGAATGCAGGTTAGAGTCAACTTTCCTAGGTCTGAAACTTTGGGGCTCAAGGATTGGTTTGTTCAGAAACAGCCACATATTTAGGAAGGTCTTGCATTCACCTGCAGATCCAACTCTTGTTTTTCTTTTTCCATTGGTTAGTCGTGTCTTGAAGGTAATTTCAGGAGATATCAGGTCATACACATACATGTACATATACATATAAAGAATCAGCAGCCCTATACGTTTTGTATGTCCATAACTGCTCAGAACAGGGAAACTGCTGGTGTCGCTTTGAATCAGTGCCTTCTCACCTGTGCAGAATTCAGTTTAAGGTTACTTAGAGGGATTGAGTGTTTGTAATTTTCATCTTAGGGGTTGGTTTGGTTTGGTTTTGGTGGGGGGTTTGTTTGTTTGTTTGGGGGTTTGGGGGGTTTTTTTGGGTTTTGTGGGTTCTTTTTAATAACGTCTTGTTTTTAATGTGTTTCCATTAACAAGGCATTTTTAATGAAGTCTGTTCTGAACACCTAGTTTCAAAAATTGGTGGAAAATACTGAGAGAGAGAATAATTTTGGTATTGGAATATGTCTGCAGACCCCCCTAAACATCCAGCCTCAGAAATGCACTGCTGTCTACGCTGATATTTTAGGGTATATCACAGAAAGGTTCTCTATGATGTGGCATGGTGGTCAGGGCAGTGAGATGGGTATAATGGTATCTTGTTATAACAGATCAACTATTCCCTCTATGGACCATTTCTTAAGATTTTCTAGACACAGAAGAGAACCCTGTTTGCCCCTTTTCCTAATTTTTGACTTAGATGCTTTCACTGGGTATTGGTGACCCAGTGGGAAGGAGACCAAAGATGTTTTTGTGGGGCACCGGCAGTTGATACTAGGACTTCATTGCAGGAGAAACACTGGGAAAACCAGAAGTAGCAGAAGTTTCCAGTGAGAGGGAGGAAAATTACACTGATGCAGGAATGGGAAGTAATGGCACTGGAGAGAGGAGAGCACATGGCCAAGCAGAAGGGAGAGGAAAGTAATGATCCTGATTTGTTGTGATTTCTGCTGTTCTTTTTTCTCTTTAGCTGTCTGCCTGCAGAGAGGAACAGAATGTGCCACAGTGAGTGATGAAAGGAGGAAAGCATCTCCTTCAGGAGTAAGTAAATTCAAAAGGAGCTCTTCTCTTTGCATTGTTAATCTTGATGGCATATACAGCCCTTGAATACATAATCCATGTTAATAACCTGTGGAATACATGCAAATTGCTTTTTTAATGTGGTCAGATTTCTCAGAGCATCTTTTTGATTTATTCAGTCAATTTTTTACAATCTATCTAAATGTATTTCTTAAATAGCCATTTAACAAGTTATTTTCCCTTTCTTACCAGCTATTAGATAGGTGGCCTGAATTTGCTAATGGAGTTGCCAGAGGACAATTACAAAAAGAACTTTCCAGTTAATGCAAGAGTTCTGTACTGGTTACTTGTGTTAGTGATCAGTGGCAGCCGGAACTGCTTTTGCTTGAGCATACATTAAACTCCTCACTCTTCCTGAGTATTAAGAAGTTAAAATTAAGCATTTCAAAAAAACTGTAAAAGGTTTATGCTTTCTGAAGAAACATGAATTGCATTACAGTCAGTGGATGGTGGGCAACTGCTTTTCTTTGCATCACTTGTTTTTCTTGGGCTTTACTTTCCTCTCTGGCTGTTGGCTGATAGCAGTGCCATGAGTGAGGAGTCCAGAAGAAAATTCTCAAGATTCAAAATGAAAGGATGATGGCCACAGGGGACAGTAAGCTGCATTTCTAGAGAATGTTCTTTAACCATCAATTTTATTTCATGAAGTTTGAAAAGTAATAAGAAGGACTTGGAGAACAAAACACTCTAAGTAAGAAAAACTCTACCATTTTGGCAATCCACTTACAAGGTATGTTTGCACAGGAGAGCTGATCCTAAACCAGCTTATTCCTGAAGCCCTCTTTTTCCATAAAAAGTATGATATACATTTTCATTTATTAGCTCCACCTGCATCTCTTTAAAGAAAAATTCCTTTATAAACCCGTATTTTCTGGAGATAAATATCATGGCCCTATAAGATGTGCATCTTTCTGAGGGAAGAGGTGTCCTGCTGTTGCCAGCATCACAATTTCCCATTAGTGGCATATTTGCAGCTTGTAGCTAAACATTAAATAGACCACGTTAAGGCTCAAATCCCCATAGACCAGTTGTTCTGGTCGAACATTTAAATAATTAACAAAATCCCCATAGAGCAAGGCAGGCCTCTAAGCTCCCTCACCATGAGGGGCTGAATGATTTTGGAATGATTTATTGTCATTAAAGCGAATGTTCAATCTAGTCTCCAGAGATCATATGCATGAAATAAACTTAAATGGTTTTGTAAAGACATAAATTCATTTGTATCACCCTTATTTTATATGGATGTATTTTATAGTTTATTAGTTATATTTTTACCACAAGTACTTGGGATTCTTCTGCAGTGCATACACTTTTTGTAAAGTATTTTTATAAGACATAGAACCTTACCAATCCATTTAAAAGAAATTTGGCTTATAGTTTTTGTATATTTCTGAACATAATTTTCCACTATGAGCTGCAATAGCACAAAACATTTCAACTCCTTGTGCCCTTTTTCTTCCCTTTCTTCTGGATTTCTGGAGAGAAAGGCTAGAACTCTTATTCCTAACCCACAAGAAATACAATATTTTTATGCAGTCTTATCTGTGCTTTGCTGCTGCTTTGCTGTAATGCAGGCTAAACCTTGTTTACTAATCTCAGAGTTAGTTCTGGTTAGTACAATATAAGTATTTAGAAAAAATGTGAAAGACAAAAGGCCCACACACAGAGAGAAATTACTTTTTTCAGGTCACAAGGGAGATGTAGCAGCAGAGCTGGACCCAGAAATCTATGGGGCCACATCCTACAATCCAATTGCTTGGCAGTAATATATTGTACAGTTTTCAGGGCTTTTGATTTGTTTTTTACTGCCACTTTATTCTGTTACCTGGTATTATATATAATCAGTCTTTAGTTTTTAACCCAGTATGCCTTATTTTCAAGAAAAATCCAAGTGGAATGTACAGCTTTCTATGAAGAAACATAGATTTTGTGTATAAGCTTCAAGACAGCACTGTATTTTCCCAATATGACAGGCAGATGCTTACTAATAAAATAGTTTTTCCAACATTATAAGGGTAATAAAGATAAATATTCCTGTAGCCTGACTTCTGTGTCAGGAGATATCACTAGTTTTTAAATTCACTGCTCAAATGGACACAGGGAGTTTCATACAAGTTGCCACAGTGATCCCACATCAAACCCTGAAGAGATGCTGGCTGAGTGAATGAGTGAATTACAGCAGAAAGCTGCAGCACCTCTGTGGGTGATGGGGAGTTTGAAACACCTCAAAATAGATGTAGTGCTGCTCCTGGAGATGGAGATAGCAATGTAGACATCAGTGTGCTGTAGAGAGATGTCAGTGTTGAGAACAAATCCCTGATCTCTTCATGTTTTCCCAACATCATAGTGCAGCAAAATGAAATCCTGACTGTGCTATATGCTGAGAGCACAAGTCCCTCACACAAAGGCCTGGTCCTGCACAGAACAACCCCAAGAATCACACCATGTGCCTGAGAGCGTTGTCCAATTTTAAATTATAACAGTCAGGAGTCAATCTATTTTCTTTTTGTCCCCAAGCTCAGTTGTTTGCTTTTTTTGTTTTTTCTCCAGCACACTTGTAGCAGCATGAAATTAATTGGTTTGTCAGTGCAAGTCTAGAATTTATTGTGAAAAGGCCAGCTTTTTAATCTTTTACCTTCCATGCCAGAGCTGGAATTAACTCTGCAGAAACTCCTCCTTGACATTAAAATGAATGGTAATGGGGGAGAACAGGTGGGTACTGGTAGGGATGAGTCTGTGAAAGATTGCAAATTCTAATGTATAGTGAGGGGTTTGAATATTAAATAGAAGTTAATTTGACAATAAAGTGAGGAGCAGGCTCATCCCAAAGTGATGTCCAGGCTGTAGAGGTTTCCTGAAGAGACACACAGAATCTCAACAAGGCAGCAGCTCCCTTAAATGTTACCCACTTGTCCAGTAAGTAACTGATGTGCAACACTTCCTTTAGCCATTTGTTGTTGGTGACATGGGGCTTTCAAGATAATCCCTCCTATCTGAGGTTTAATATTTCATCCATTCCAAATGGGATAAGGCTAAGACTTTGTTCATGAGACCTCAGCTTAGGCAGAATGTAATTCAAAATGTTGAAAATAACTTGAGCCTGTATTTCTTAACTACAGATTTAAGGAAAGTTTCTTATTTGGTCTCAACCTCTTTTTTTTTTCACCTAATGTGAAGCAAACACAGTTTAATTTTAAAAAACTGGAAGTGTGTATAGAACAGCAAATTTTTCTTTTTCCAAATGACACTGATTTAAATCTTTGTCAGGCTGGGCACACAATGCTATGAAGGGTGTTTTCATTTTTATACATATGTTTATGTGAGTATTTGGATATACAAGCAAACACATCAATAGCCAAACCCTGAAAGTGCCTTTGCTTTCACTTCTCTGCATATTTTCCACAAACTTCCCCTGCCCATGCCTCCCCTGCACTCTGTGACTTGCACACCTGCCTTGACAAAGATTTGAGCAGCATGATGCTGCTTTTCCTTTTGACTTAACAAAAATCTGTGCTGTGCAGGAAGTGATGAAATATTACAAGAAATACACCAGAAAGTGAGTGCAAATGACATTTCCAAATTGTGCTGATGATGGAAAATACCCTCCTCTCCAGCTTTAAAATGAAACCATATACTAGCTTGGGTTGTAAAAAAATAGGGGACACCCTAGAAAGTATTAGTTTCAATGTTCTGGATATCCAATCTGAAAAAAAAACCAACCCCCACACCAAACCTCTGTTTACATCTATATTTTAAAATATTCCCACTCCAGAACTCTTTTTTATGCTTTGCTTCATACCTGTGGTAGGGATTTTATGGAAGCATTATTGAAAATGAAAACATAACTCTGACTGTAAGAACCAAGATACCTTAGCCTTCAAAATTTACACATATTACTTTGAAATTGCTAACTCAGGGCTACCTGAAGCCCTTGTTTGCTTACTCAGCAAACAGGGAGTTCGCTGTACCTATTACCAGAACAATGCCTACACACAGAGATTTACCCATCAAAAATCACAGGAGGGCACAAGAAAAATGAGGGGAGATATTAGGACTAATGGACATGAACTGCTACACTGCAATTTTATTTCCCAGCCCAAGGGAGGCTGGGTAAATGGATGTAAAAAAATTGTGCAGTGCAAGAAGGAGCAAATTATTCTTGTACATTGACAGCAATTGAATCTGTGCTCCTCCAACATGTAGCACTGCTGAGTTGGGACAGTGTCAGTCACTCTGGCCCAAGCAGCCCGTGCTGGGGTCTCCTCAGCTGCCCACTCATCCATGGCACCTTTAAATGATCCCCATCCAGAGCTTCAGTTTCCTCCCCCTAACAAAGGAGGGCTTTTGAGAAGCAGAGCAGTTGGGTTTCTTGGTTTGGTTTGATTTGGTCTGGTTTTTTTTCACTTGAAGAGTCAGCATCAGTAAGGTTTGGACTGAGGGTGCTCTTCAGCCTGCTTGTCATCCATACCCCAGAATCATTAGAGAACAAATGAAACACCCCAAAGATTAAATGGCAGTTTTTGCAGTGACAGATGAACTGTTGTGCACTACACCATGGTGCCAAGCAGATGTGGGGCCAGGAGAACACAGAGCCAGACTCTCCCTCGAGTGCACAATGAAAGGACAAGAGGCAGAGGACCAAAGCTGCAATGAGATCAACCTCACTAGAAATAAGAAACCTCCTCAGGAAGAGGTGAAGCACTGGCTGCCCACATCTCCTTCCTGACTATTCTCAACACTCTGCTGGATGGGGTTGAGCAAACTGTCCTGACCTGGTGGGCAGCCCTGCCTGGAGCAGGGAACAGGAGATGAAACCTCCACAGCCACCTCCAGCTGGATGGCCCCTCAGGACTATGATGGCACGTCAGGGCTCAAGAGAGAACAAAGTTGCTTTATGCCTTGCTGAGTTCACCCTGTGAGTGCTCACCTCCTACACACTCAAGATCACAGCAGCCTTGACATGAAAAAAATCATATAGCAATTTTTTAAACACCCACAAATCAACATGTGGTGGTCGGCATGTTTCTTGTCTGATAGCTCAGCATCTATTTGTCTTTCCTTTGTCCCCAAATGGCATGTCAGGAGCTAACACTGACTTCATCCAGACAGCAGGGTGCTAGGGTTGCTGTGGCAATGATTTAAAGCTGCAGCTGCTCCCTTCTGCTGCTGTTGATCTGTTCATGCCTTAGATGCAGTGTTTCCAGCCCTGCCTGCTGCTCCACAACAGCTCTTAGTGCTCTTCTGGGAATGGCAGTGCTCTTGCTGGGTGGGATAACGGATAAAAAGTTCAGCCTCCTGATGCAATATTCAATATTCTTGCAGTTCAGTGGAGATTTGTTTCTATATATTCCTCTTCCTGCATTTCAGTCCATCTTCCTCCCCAGCATTCTGGTTTCTGATGCCCTGGGCATCATTAGGGCTGCTATGTCCAGTCTCTTCCAAAGGCACTGAGGGACAGACAGTGGCACTGCAGTGGTGATAGGAGTGCAAGCTCACCATGCTGGGCTCTCCCAGTTTTGTGGTGATGTCAGCCCAGGGTGAAAGCTAAAGCTGTAACTGGTGTCTTTGGTGTGAATGTGCAAGAGTAATTAAAACCTCCATCAATTCACAGACCTCCTTGTGCTCAGACTATTACAATGCTACCCATTCCTTTTGTTCTGCTGCAGTTCCTTATAGAATTTCAGTTTCCACATTGCATACAAATAGTCCCATTTTTTCACATAACTTTTAACAGGTTAGATGGTGGCTAGTTTCCTCACGGGCGATTCCCCTGACATATTTATCTTATTTTCCAGCCTTAAATTCCCATTTATTGTAGTATTTTAGAGCTTCTTATTAATTTCATTTTAATTCAAGGGAAAAAAACAAAGCTTAGAGGATGCCAAATCTCTAGGAAGGACCATATGAGGATTTGTCTGGCTTGGTCAGTAGTAAATATAGGCTGAATTTTCTACTTCTCTGCTCCTTCTATGGCAATATCAGTTAGTTTAAATTCAAGGTCACATAGTTTAAATTCCAAGATGTACTGAAGGTCACAACCACAATGTGTTTTTCCACTGTTCTCTATGGCAAGATATATTATAGAAGAGGAAAATTACTTTCTGTGCACCAATTTACACTCTCCAGGGAGCACTGCTTGTAACACTCTGCAGACCTTTGGTCCATGCTTGAATCAGGATGGGAGAGGGTGTTTTTTCCTCTAGACAGTTTATCAAGGACAGAACACTGTTCTGAGCTTGCACGTTAAACTTAGATGCAGGATGGGTGGGATCAGGTTCTGTCCATGCTTGCTCATCTGGACACGCTTGTGCAAACTTAGGGCCACTGGTCATTACAAAAATCAGATTGCAAAGGATTGACTATGAAGTCAGATCCCATCTATGTGTCTTTTTCTATTTGGTCCAAACATTAAAGGCAGGCTCAACGTTTTGTTTGTTAGCAAGGTCTCCTAGATATTTGTACTCCGGCTCAGTTCATGGTCTAGCAAAGTTAAATTTAACTTGTTAAATTAGATAGTATTGTTAATGTGCTAAAAGTCATTGCCAAACAACAAGTTTATGCCCATGGTTGCTTACCCACCTGTGGAAGCTAGGGAGCATTTAAAAAAACCCCCACCTGTCACACCCATGCAAATTCCAGAATTTCTGAATGAAAACTGGATGTTTACATATTTCCCCTGCTCAGATCCTAGAAAAAGTCCTTTATGTGCTAATTGTCTGGAAATATTGAGAATTTACAGCACTCTCTTGAAGAAACCGCCATGGTGGCTTCCCAGTGCCTAATTATTCCTGTTACTGATTTTCCCTGAATTTACCTTAAAAAATATTTTTACATTGTTTTATTACCAGATGCTCTAGTGGCTACAAAGACCACTTCAAAGGGACAATCTACTAAGATGTTTCAATCCTACCAGTGGGAAGAAACAGAAAAAGAAGTTACTACTGGTGTGCACACATTGTGTGCAGGGTTTCTCTTGATAAATTTCTGGCTTTTTGCTGAAGAAGGGGTTAACTCAGGGGGTGACTCAGACCAGCCCAAGCTGGTTACATCGCTCTCTGCCTGGAATTACTTAGGGTTTTGTTTCACAGCATCTATTCCCACCACCCCACCTCTTCTCTGCAGTCTTTTGACCTCTGGATACGTTATAATTCAATGGGCTGCAGGTAATTAATTACAAATTACCTAGTTGCTTAATTATAAATGAGCTAGCACACGGATCGGACGGAGCCTGACTGTGACAAAGACTGCTCAGAGCTCAGCTGTGCCCGGAGCACCCTGGCTGGCTCCAGCTTGCAGTTAGCCCAGGGCTGTCCACACTTCCCTGTGATCCCCAGCGAGGATACACCTTCCAGCAGGAATTACTAACTTTTGGTCGAGAGAGAAAGCAGACACGGAAGAGTAAATTCTCTGTAAAAGCTTGTTAGAGAGCATCTGCTGTACGGGCTGCATTGCTCAGGTGCTGAATGTGAAAGGTGGAGGTTTAGTTAGTGCTCTGTGTTAGTCCAACACCATTCCTACCAAGTGGCAGATTTCTGGTCAGTGCTGAATATGGTTGGAAGCCCCACAAGAGCAGATGGAGTCTCTAGAAAGCTGAAGAGGGCAATGAAAGGCATAGACCATGCCAAAAACAGTATTGCAGGTCTAACGCATCCTGAGACAGCTGTGAGCAAAAAGGAGCTGCAGGAATAATTTACATCAGTGCTTTCTCTGTGAGAGATCTTTGCTTGGGAAAAATGATAAGTGATAATTATTATATCCTCATTTTCCCCATATCCATATAAATGGTAAGGAGAATTAGCACTTCTCCCTGCAAGGGGACACAATGTTAATTCAGTCTCTGTTCTGTCTTTATAATAAATTGCTAAAACACCATCAGACAAAAACAGCTTTGTTTTGGAAAATGATCATTTTTAGAGCATTTTTGTCTCGCATAACTTTAATGCTTGTTTTTCAAAATTGCTGCTTATTTAAATGCCACTTATTATGAAAGCAATTTTGCCACTTACTTTTTTTTTTTTTAGTCAGAAATATTTGCTTAAATTTTATTTAGGACAAGTGGATGTACTTAGTGCAGCATAATGAAGAAAACTGTCCTACCTATATGAAGTCATGTACTTCCCTCCACTGAGGATCCTTCCTGATTCTTGAAAAGACACAACAGCTCCCAAAGAGTCTTCTTTTCTGGGGATAAATAATGCAGAATTAGCTCATATTTTGTTTGCCAGCAGCTCTAAACTTCAATAGGCTCTATTTACAATTAAGGCTTGCCCAGCCTCTTCGTAGAGCAGATGTCTCAATTAGAGAGATCAGATCACTCACAGCTCACGGGCCACATGCTCTGTAGTGTGATCATTTTCCCAGCCAACACATCCTTTTATTTGGATTCCTTATTTGAGTACTTCTGATCAGGTGCAACAGCTCTGACCCCAGGAATCAGTGCTCCCCTGCTAAGCAGAGGGAAGGCAGGAATGTTACTGTGCAAGCTTCCTGAGAAAACTTTCAGAAAGCTTTGATTAAAAAAACTTTGATAAAGCAAATGCACTGCTGTGGATGAACTAGCTCCTGCATAGCTCTTCACAAGGGTCTCTGAGGGTAAGTTTTGCTAATTAGAATTTGAATTAGAATTGTTCATCAGATTTTTTTTTTTTTTTGCTTTTGCTCTATCTTTCTTCATAAAGTATTCCCCAAACATTGAGAATGACAACTTAAAAGATGTTAATAGATGGTATGGGCTTGTTATTTATGGGCATTATAAATGTATGGTATTTTAAGTACACTACAGGATATCACAGATGACTATAAATCACAATTAGATGTTGTCTGCATTATTCTTTTATGGTACACAGTGATTTACTACAATTTATTAAAACAGCTATTAAATATCCTTACTCTTGTAAGCTGGTCTAAATGGGATTACAATATTAAGTAACTAAAATGTATAATTAAAGTGATTTGAATACATTCATTCTTACTACATCTTGTTGTCTTCTGCTCATACTTCTGATAAGATGTTTTTAAGTTCTGTATTTACCCAGTTGCTGTTCCTCCCACCTTCCCACCTGAAAACTCAATCAGTTAATGCTTTTTCTATCATGAAGGTTATCGATTAAAGTATTAAATAATGCTAGGCACTGTGCAATCAAAATTACTTCAACTATAGATATTAAAAAGCTTTTAACAGAATATTGATAATCCAGGGGCAACACTTTTCTGGGGGTTACATCCATTGATCTGTAACTTAGAGTGCTCTTAGCTGAAAATTTCAGCCACAGTGTTGGGGAAGGAGCTGAGGATGGCAAATGCATGCAGTCTCACCAGGATCCTCTGACAGAGACACCTTGCAAAGCTGCTATACAGCACCTCCGGTGTCCACATGGCCCTGCAGGAAAGGGCCTGGAGCTGGCAGTGGTTGATGCTCTCAGAGCAGTGGTGATGTCCCCTGGACAGCTCAGCACATCCCAAGGAAGACAGACAGAGGAGAAGGGCATAGCCACAACCACAAAGGGAAAACTGCCTACAAATCAGTCCATTCCCCTGCCCTCTTGGATGTAACCTCCACTGAAGTTTGTCCAAAATATGAATCATGGATTCATGGAATATTCAATTTGATGCTTTGGAATAACTTATAATTAATTTACAGTTTATCATTAGTAAGTGTATATTCACAAGTACATACACATATCTACGGCATGCACATAAAATTTTTCACTCTTCTTTTTCAAATTACATTTCCTGAACTGAAATTATTGTCTCTGGTTTATTCTGTACCCTTCATGCACCATTTTCATTTCACCATTCATGAAATGCAAACCATTCAGCAAAGCACTAAACCAATTTTTTTTCTCTGCAAACATTTGCTGTTGGAATTTAAACAAAAATCCTTTGGTTCCACTGTGCTGAGAGACTTAATATCCTGTCATGCTTTTTCTTATATTTAAAAATTGATGACTGTGTATTTGCAGTCAGTTTTGCATCAGAACATTCCTGCATTCTTGCATTCTTGCAATCAGTTCCTTGTAGTTTCTTTCAGCAATGCTCCTTGCCCTGATTCCTGATGATGATCCAGTTCTAGACTCCACTGAGGCTTCAAGTAATCAAGAATAAGGAGGTTCTTTCATTTTTTTGCAAGTTGATTTATTCACTCCTACTAAGCATTTGTTTCAGTTGCTATCTCCCATCCTCTGATATATATATTTCATATATATATACACATGTAATTTCTATATGTATATAGACATGCATATATAAAAATACGTGTGTATATATATATTCTTCTAATTAAATGTTGCAATATGGGATGACCTTCACAACAAGCTGTTTGAATGCTGGGCTTCATTCCATTAGACTGAAATGAATCCAGACCCAGGAAAAAGATACACTTTGGGTAGTGTTATTTTGGCAGCTTCTTTGGCAAGTCTGTTTCTTGTCCTTGCCCATGTTGGCTTCAAAGTAATAGAAGGAAAGGACATATCAATAAAGCAAGACAATTAAAGTAATTTGGTCAAACTGTAAAGACAACTAGTGTTGAAGAAAAGTAAATGATATGTCTTGTCTTGACTGAAGCCTAGTCAGGCTGTGTAAATTATAATTTCCCAACTGCCTTAATTTTTTTCCAATTTTTGCCCACTGAGCTAGATTTCCCATTGCCTTTTCTGGTGTGCCAGGCTTAAACACTGTTATTCAAACTCAGGAGTGTCCTGCTTTGCCTTTGCTGCAATAACTACAGGAGATGCAAATTTAACGACCCAAACTGGTTTTATGAACCTGGTTTGTACCAGCGGGTAACTGCTCTCTAGAAGATATGCCAGCAAGTGACTAATTTCAGCAAATCACTCATATAAATCGAGTAAATGTTTAACTACTTCCCTTAGTAAAGAGGCAGTTAGAGGTTTTGTAGCAGTGCAAGGACCAGGGGGTTGAAAGGCTGCTTGCAAAAAATAGATAAGCTTTGTCTCTCACAACCGTAATAATACTGAGGGAGAAACAAAGATTTCTTTATGCACCATGAGGAAAAGCCATGTTTTACTGCAGGATTTAAGATGATAATTGGTAGACAGGTACTTTAATAAGAAGATATGCTGCCTAGAGTCAAAATGACATGCTGGAGGAAAGGCCATAAAGATGTTACCTTGAAAAGCTGAAGAACAGCAGCAGAATACACGGAAGGGATGTGTCTGTACCTTCTTTAGCCTTAGCAAACTCCAGGGAATGAAACAAATCCAGCTTCCCAGAATCAAGATCTGGACCATCCTTAAATGATAAATCAGATGTCCCTCAGAAACTGTACAATGTCCCTCAGTTAGAAACTCTCTGAGGAACATCCTTCCCATTGAAAATAAAAACAAACAAAATGTTCTGCAGAGACAGGAGGATTCTGCAGAGGCAGAATTTGTATGCCTCTATTTCTACTAGCCTGGCTTCTCCCCCAGAAACCTGTGAGGTGAGTTGCCTCAGGAGACTGGAATTCCGACAAATCAAGTCTATGCCCTGTGGACCATCTTCCATTTTCCTGAGTGACCTGCAGGCCATGGTGCTGGTTTTTGGAGGAAGGGTGTGGACAGGGACAGGGCAGTGCAGGAGAGAGGATGGAAGGTCAGGCTGATGTGGATTGGGCAACACTGAGGGGAGGAGGACAAGGCCAATGTCATTTGTCACACCATAACAACTGGAGGTAGTTTCGAGGTAGTTTTCTGTCTTCTTGTCCAGCCAGTTGGCAACTGACTCTGTCAATATCTTTTTAGGATTTGCTGAGGAAGGATGGGTCCTAAGTCACCAAAACATAGATATAAATGTATAGAGTGTAATCAGAACAAACTTCAGGAGAAGTGCTCTGCTTATCCTTTTTGTTCTCCTTCCAAGACCAGAATTTTACAGGTCTAATTTGGGTAGTAAACTTGTAAAGAAATTGGATATGCAGCAAAGCTTCTTTCAGAAGGTTAATTTTAAAAGAAGTATTTTTAGTTCTTTGAAGATTGGTGGGAACACAAAATAGGAGAAGTTAGTCACATCACCACCATTTTCCAACTCACTATTTCCTTGGTAGTCTTTTCAAAGTTTATATACAGTTCATAAAGTGATTTGAAACATCTTTGTTACATTCATAAGATGTTCAGAGTTTTCTGACATTTCCTGACAAGCTCTTTAAAAGTGATCATGAGGATTTTTCTAAAGTTAAATTATCCTGACCTGAAATAAAATACCTAAAAAATGAGTGCAGCCTTATCCTGGGAAACAGTTAACATTCCAATCTGCATTGCTGCCAAGGCTTCAGCAGTTTGTGAACACTTGAGGGAGAAAGAAACACTATCAATTACTGGTTTAAAAATTACAGCTATTCAGAACTTGGAAGACTGTGAATCTCCCAAAGGCTGTTGATACCAGCAATAAACTTTGTAGTTGTCTGCCCCCTGATGCTCAAAAATTCAAGTCATATCTTAGCATTCCCTCCTTTCAAATACTACTTTTTGAAATTAGTTTTCTGAAGGATATAATTTCTGTACGTTTGGTCCCTAGCCTGGCTCTGGAAAGGCAATTCTTTCCTGGGGAGCAGAGACAGACTTCACTATCAGTGGACTCAGAACAGCATGGGTCACTTCATTTTACTGTTTTGGGGGGTTTTTTATAACAGTATATAAAAAAAGATTGAAAAGTCCAACTGAACATTTCTCTAAATACTGTCTTTTTCAGGGAGCATTTGGACTTCACTTTTTATTTACCTGAGTGATAAAACACTGCCACATGTGCAAAACATATATACAAAATCTTGGCCAGTGCTTCTGGATAGCAATGCTCAGAGAATCCTTTTGCAAGGTATTTACAAATGCAAGATCTGAATCAAAAAAAAAAAAGTAGTTGTATGTGGTAACTTCTTGATACATTAGAAGAGTTATTTTTTGTTTAATAAATACAGTCTCTTCCAGAGGAAAGCAAATGTATTTGCAACTGTCTTTTGCATTGACTATGAATAAACTCTCCCTTGTTACTGTCAACTGCCATAGATCCTCTCCTTTTTCATGTGTGTGCAGTTTTGTTTTTGGTGGTTTTGTGGTCTGTTGTTGTGGGTTTTTTGTTTGTTTTTTTAGGTTTCTTTTTTTTTTCCCTCAAGAATAAGAAACAGCACTTTAGGGACACTCAGTTTTCAAACTTTAGTCCTGATTTACGAGGGGCTGTACAAACCTGATGCTGGAGCAGTTGCAAAAGAGCTCCCCCACAGACCTGTTAGTATCTTGGCTGCAGGTAAGGGAGTGGTCAATAATAGCTGGCCAGAGTCCAGTAGTTCTGCCCATTGCTTCAGAGAGGTGTTTTATCATTAGGAGTCCAGACTAGTTACTTGTCCTTGCAGGTGATGGAGAAATTTCACTCAGGTGTAAACTGACAGAGAGGAAGATGCAGACCATGGATTTGTGGGTGAGTACAAAACAAGCTGCTGGAGAATTAAAATCCTTGCAGGGTAAAAGCCTCTGGATAATGCACAAGAGCAATTTTTACTACAGCTCTGCCCAAATAACCTTTCCTGCTCTTTCGTCTCTCAGTCAGTGCATCAGCAAGTTCATGGTCCTTCTGTGCATGGACTGGTATTGCTGAGGAGAATGAGAAGATCGGACTTGTAGTATATATTTTAGGGGAGGATGCACCCACGGCTGAGCTTGATATTAGCAGGACAAGACAGTTTAATAGGCTTTTCCTAACTTTAATACATGCTGGAAAATCCAGTTGACACTGTGGGTGCCACTGAATAGGTTTACTACATCTTGAAGCTAACTTTCTGGAACATTTAAATTTGGAAAAGCTGAGACTGAGACAAATCCATAGCAAGGCTGGCTATATTTAATCCTATAGCCTCAGGAAGATGTCAAAGATGGTATTGCAGTAGGAAATTCTATTTTTCTCAAAAACTGTATGTGGCCTAAGCAGACACATTGTTTTCTTCTGGAACACCAGATGCTGTGGAAAATGTCAGTTTAGAAGACAAACCTTTAAGGCTGCTAATACAGCACTTATATAGATTCATAAGCTTGTAAAATGGATCATTACACATTGTACAAAAATCCATACCATCTTCTTGGCTTAATATAGTACTGAAAGAAATATTTCCAAGATTTCACTGGAGGAACAGATTGGAGAGCATGACAAAGAATGAGCATGTAGTGTAATTTATAGCTTGCCTGAATTAGACTTCTCATGTCTGAGCTGCAGTTAAAACTGGATACAGTAGGCTTAAGTTGGCTTCATCAGCTAATGAAGAACTTATATCAGGAGAGTGGCTGTTCATTTAGCCTGGCTGTGTGCTGCGATCCGGTCCCTGCAGCTGTTTCCTGATCTTGTTGATGTGTTTAAAGAACACACATTTGGTACTACATGCTTCTGGAGGTGGTGTATCTTCACACTTCCTGCGGAGACTTAGCACTATACTTTGCAGAGTAGTAGAAACAAAAGCCTGGAACATAAACAATCAAAAGTCTTCTGGGAGACAGATCTTGGTGGAAAGCAAAATCTCAAAGTTCAGACCCACAAAGGGGCTCATGGACAGTTCTGCAGTAGCTCAAAATTAAGATCTGAAGAATGCATGCAAGACGTTGCTCTACCTTAAGTTAATTTGTCAGGGTAAATATTTACATATTTTGAAATACAAAATAAATAAGAATCATAGTGATAGACAAAACAATCCAACAGGTAAAATTTATATGCAAGATTTACATATGGATGTGGAAATTTATGTAGGACACCAAGACAGACCCCTCCCCCCACCTCACTATCATTAGCAGTACAATAAGGTATTGGACATTTGACTTGAGTGACAGATTAACACCACACATATTTATGCAAAACCTGTTTATTAATTGAAAATACCCTAAAACAGAATGACCACCCGTTTCTCCATTAGAAATACTGTCTTGCATCTTTAACTAGAGAGCCTCGTGGGGTTTCCATAAGCTGCAAGCCTCTAGGAACCCTTGAAGTTTACTTTGGTTTGCAGACATCCTTGTGCCCTGTGCTGATGGAGCTGAAGGGCTGCTGGTACCTGGCTCTGAGGGCATTTAATGCTCAGGGCCACGTGTGGCAGGGATGCAAGGGACAATGAGTGTGTGGGAAACAACAGCTGCAAGCAGCCAAAAAAAAAAAAAAAAGAGGAAAAAAAAAAAAAGAGGAAGGAAAATAAAAAAAAGTAAACAGCAAAATCTAGTCTGGAAAGATGTATGAGGACATATGGAACAGCAGAGACGCAGTATACAACAGGAGGATAGTGCAAATCTAGCTAGTGTGGTGTAGAGGCAAATGGGGGACAGAAGTGTGTGCACAGGGAGCTTGGAGAGTGATGTGACTTGGGCAGCAGCTTCTCCCACCTCAACTGAAGCTTGCAGGGAGGGAGGGAACATTGGAGTGGTGCTTTGCCTAGGTTTTCTTTGAAAGGCATTGCCAACACTAGATGGGAAAACAATTATGAATTGGCAATAAAGAAAAAGGCAGTTCGGGAATCATGAGCTGAAGTGACTTGAACTTGTGGGGTTAGTAAAGATTTAATACCATTGCAGGGGTCTCGTGTATGGAAAGGAAAACTCAGCTCTGCACACAGACTGTGTCTTTAAAGTGGCTGCAGCAGCTCTGAACTGACTACATTTCAACACTCAGTAAGAAGAGCTGAAAGGATGACCAGCAGGGCAAGCTTTCATTTTCTGGAGGATTAGATTGCTTCTACCTAGCACTAACCTTCAGATTCCCAACATGCAATCAGCATTCAAAACACAGCGGCGTCTCTCTTGTTCCTTAGAGCTGTTGTAGAACTGGCCCTTTTAAGCTCTCTAATTGTAAAAATAATTTTCAGTTGCATCAGTACAGGGGCAGGATATGAGTAAAGAAGTTAGAGTTTGCTAAGATGAGACAGGTCACTTAAAAATTTTATCTTTGAAAGAGGCTTCTATAAAATTCTGTTACCATCACACTGCTGAACTTGCCTTATTGCTGACCTGTTATACTGAAAGGGGAAGGCTACTTTTCTTATTTTGGGTGTGTGCTGCACCTGTTTTTTCTGCACAGTTAAATCCACAGCCTTCAGGTTCTCCTGAAACCCTTTGGTCTTCTGGATACCCATGCAGAATGGTGACTCTTTCAACAATATTTTTTGTCAACCTGTCTGCAATTTGCTTTAACAGAGCATTCAGAAATTATTTTTACATTTGTGCAAGGAGGACCATGGAGAAAGTTCAGTGCAAAATGCAATGAGCATGACAGCACAGCAGAGGCAACATTTGTGTCTGTTCTTGCCACACTGCACTGTATGAGAATTACGTCAAAAAAAGATGCAAATTGAGAAGCCTGCCAGATAAAGTGGTGATTTATGCCTGGTATATAATGGGAAGAAATGCAGATATGGAAATCTTGTCCACCAGGATTCAGTTTGCTGGGGATCTGGTCAGCAAAAATTCTTCCAATACAAGGGAAATCAAATGGACAAGCCAGATATAAGATCAATTGATATGACATGAGCAAAACAGTATCATCAGTGCCTGGGATTGCTGGACTGCTCATCATGGAGAAGACTAAACATGGTGTTATAGCAAGGATGTGAGAAGAAACAAAAATTCTGTGTAATTTTGGTGCAAAATGGAAAGCAATGGATCTTGTTTTCTCGCAACTTTAGGATCACCAACACTGCAAATTTAATTTTTCTGACCAACAGATCCCATTTCTTATAGCCTTTCTTCCCCTGTTTCTGTGAAGAATGTGAAGATTAGTGCCTCTTCCATGCTGCTGAGGCATGGCATTTTCATTATACAGGGCAATATGGAAACATCTGCTAGGGAAACAAGATGTTTCTATGTGAGGTTTTATTTTAAAATCTGTTTTTTTGAGCAAATCTGGGGTTCACAGCCTGTACCTATGAAGGGAATAGATACCTTTTGCAAGGCTTTCAAAAACCTCTGTCTAGCTGACAGTGCAGCAGCTATTGCTTTAAAAGCTGGTGTCCAGGGCAGTACCACCCAAAAGCCACAGAAATTCCCTTGGAGATCAGCATTTGCATTCATGTGTTGGACTTAGTCTTGCAGCTTTCTAGAAGGCAACATACTTGTGTGGCCATGGATGTCTGGGAAAATCAACTTCTGCTAAAATAATGAACTGTCTACACAAAGGAGGGAGGAAAAGTGCAGGGGACAGAACTGCCCTGGGAAATAAATTTGGATTATGCCATTTATTTTAAAATATATCAAAGTGATCCCAGTTATCATTTTCAGACCTCATTTGAATTATAATTTCCTTAAAAATGCATCCTCATATACAGCCTTATACATTGGTATAATTTTTTTTAAGTGTTCAAGCAGTTTCTTCCCTACAGGTTGGGGGATTGGAGAGATTGGACTGGATTGGATTGGATGTGGGATTGGAGAGTCTCAGTGATTTGGCTAGCTTTAGCTACTCAAAGGAGCCTAATCCTACAACTCTGAGGTGACAAAGAAGCTCTTAATACCTGCATAATTTCATATCGTCTAATTATACAAAGATGAATTGCCTTTTCTGTGAAGCCTTGTCTTTAGATTAATAACAAATGTAAAAGAATCGGTAGAATTGTATTTCTGTAAGAGAAATTGATCTGTTAACATTTAAATTCTTTGCCACGGGCTTTAGTAAATCTTTCAGTTGGAGGTAAGATTAACTTCCTCCCTACGGTTCCAACATCTTGGCTTGCAGTGCTTTTAAAAGATGCATGAAGGATAGATATCTTTGCCTTTCAGCATTTGGATCAGATCACTTTCATTTGGCCAGATGCTATCATGGCCGTAAATTTCAAAGCTAAAAACAGACTTGACTTTTTCCCTTCCTTGTCTCTTAATTCTTTCAAATAGATAATGATGCAGTGCTACCTTGTGACCTTTCAAGTCTAGCTCACTGCATCTTAAGTGAGCACACTGATTTGGAGAGCAGAAGTCTCGCAGCTTAAGGTTTTTAAGAAAGGGGTTAGATTTTCTGATCTTTTATTTAAAGCAGTAGGTAAGAGAAAGATGATTTTATTCCCTCACTGCAGGACATACACGTGCCAACTCCAGAGCCTAAAAGCCTGATTCTGGCTTTTCACTTCAAATAATCCTATCACAAAATCTTTACTTTTTACAGGACTACTTCATAATATGTAATAATAA
The DNA here is from genome assembly GCA_910950805.1 of Acrocephalus scirpaceus scirpaceus. Classification (NCBI taxonomy): domain Eukaryota; kingdom Metazoa; phylum Chordata; class Aves; order Passeriformes; family Sylviidae; genus Acrocephalus; species Acrocephalus scirpaceus. Next base: position 15,078,175 of record OU383775.1, on the reverse strand, counting down.
TATTTAAAACATTAGGACCTGTTTTCACTTATACTACCTTGCACCTTGAGTAATTGATCAAGGCAGACTGACACCAGATTTGTGTCATCACAGAAAAGAGCAAAGTTCAATTGCTGGCTCTTGTCTGCTGTGGCTGCAATATTTATTGCTACAAAGAGATTTTGTTATCATATTCCTTATGCTATGACAGGAACTTGTTTTGACAGGCTTTTCAGAAAGAATAGACTGTAGCAGAAGATTTACCTAAGTGTTTGAGATGAAATCCAACAGCACAGTATTGAAACTTGAAAGATCCAGCAGGACACATGAAATAATCAAGAGTTCAATCTTTGTGGAGGATGCCCCTCAGCACCAGATTTTCTGCCAGTTTCTTCAGCATGTCCTTGTGGGTTATTTTCCAAAATTTCTTGGCAGTCTCAGACATCTGGTATTCCACACACACATGACGATGCATTTCTACGGAAAGGCCTTTTAGGAAGCTGGGGAATTCAAGACTGTAAATCCATTTTGCTGTTTTATTTTCTGTTTGTGTGCAAGAAGGAAAAAATTGGTTACGGTCAAATCTGAATCTGAAAATTAGACATTGAGTATGAAAAAAATACTGACATCAAACTGAGTACGGGGTAAAATCAAGGTCTGAGAGTGGGAAGGGATGTAGAGGGATTGAGTTTGTGAGAGAAGGAGACCGTGGCAACAAGTATACTGGAAAGGAACTGGACTGAAATCTGTGCATTGAACTTTGATCTTACCTTACTCCTCTGGAAGGGTTTTGCTGTTTAAAATTTCTCCTTCTCCACTCATGCCCACAAACCAAGGAATATTAAAAAAACCAAAAGCAAAAATCTAATTTCTATCCCACAGGATGTTTGATGTTTATAGGACACCTCATCAACAGGTGTTGGATTGGAACAAACAGCTTGAGCAGATAGATTATTTATGCCATTTGTTTCTTCTGTTTTCTGTATCATCCACCTCCTTTGTCTTTAAGCAATCTGTGGGAAGGAACATCTCAGTATTTATAGTTAGCTACAGCACAGGCATGCTTCTTGCTTTGGTTTTGATTGTTAATGGATTGACTTTGCTTTTTAAATGGTGAATGTTACAACTAAGACAAGATATCAAAACAAGTAAGAGTGCTTAGAAATTCTACGTCAGTTCACTAATATGCACAATTCAGAGAAATCAGTGAAGTCTTTCCAGCTTTGATTTTGTTTAGCTGAATATCAGTTGGTGTGGTAAATGCAATCCTGCTGAAACTGTTGTGTTCTCTATCTCTCAGCAAAACTTGAGAAGCATCCATTTCTGAGTGCATGCTACTCTCAGAGAAGTCATGATGCTTTGTGTACAGTAGAAACCACCTCAAAATAACACCCAAGCAAACCCAGAGCTGAACGCTCTGGGCAACACCTGTAGGGGGGATCAGTAATCTTTTCAAGTGTGACATTGTTTGTCTTTTTACCACATCACACAGAAATTCTGCTACAAAACAAGATCATGAACCTGCACCACAAAACTGTTCTCAGGAGTTCAGAAAGTGCCAAATTCATAATCAGACCTACAAAAATAAACCCAGATTCATAAGCAGACCTAAAAAATAAACCAAGAACTATTTCTGTTACCATCCAGCCTGGGACTACATATACCCATTTGATTTTGTCCATAAAATAAAGCTACTAACTTCTTTGGTTTATTGAAGATACAGCCACTACAATGTATGTACTGGAGGGAAATTATTTGTTTGCACTTGTCCCGGTTGCCCTCCTTGTGTGTCTCATACCTATCAGCGGTACAAGAGAATGATGGGACTGCCACAGTAAGGACAAATACAGTTCTAAGAGCCACTCCTGTCAGGCTGGATGCAGGTCTCTCCCATTTGCTGAGAAACGCCGACAAGCAAACAAACTCAGAAACAAAACTAAAAGTGATTGAAATATCAGACGTGTTTTTTAGCACTCCTTGTTCCATATGTCAGTGACATTGTCCCTGAAGGGACATACCTAGCTCTCAACTTGGCCCAAATGAATTTAGGAGATCCCCAGCCAGAGTGAAAATAAAGGAACTTATTCAGAGGTGAGAATAAATTCATTGTCCCAGCTGTCTCCTTCCCAGCTCACCACTATCCCACGGTGCTGTCAAAGATCACTCTTTTTTTGAGAAGTAGTCCCTCGGTAATGTGTAGAGAAAACTGCATCTTGGAAGAATTTCTGTTTGGAGCAATCCTACACCAAACTAAATGAAAAAATGCCAAGTCCTTCACCCTGGATCTTTGTTTTTTTCCCTTATTCCTCTAAGCAACCACCTATGCTCTGTATTATTTTTTCAGAGGACAGACATCTATGCTGGGGAGTCACCATCAAACTCTGAATTGTGGCTAGAAGGTATTATCAATAGTATCTCACATATCTCGTTTTAAGACAAGGACATGAATTCCAGGAATGCAAATTTAAATTACCTGTTTAGAGGAATATTCAGATTCCAAAATCTACAAAACAGGAAATACTGGAATCAGTGCTGCTCAACCAAGAAATCTCTTTAAATGCAGGCATAAACTATTGGAAACTTCCCCCCTGGCTCCAACAATATCTCATAATTACAGATCTCTATATTTCTCTAAATTATACTGCTTTGTTGCTGGCACTCCTCAAGCCAGTGGAGTTACTGACTAGATGACTCATCCTTACCATGGAAAGAAAAATGGAGGCAAATGTTCAAGGTCCAGTTTTTGGAAGGAGATAAATGCCTCTTTATTCTATTGACCGTCAGGAACACGGAAAATTTTCAGCATTCCTTGTGACCTGGCCCCGTATCCAAGTGTTTGAATAGAATTAAGTTACATTTACAAAACTGCTATTACTGTCAGCTGAAATAAGCACTGCTGGCAGTCAAGAGACCTTTTAGAACGATAACAACTTTCATTTGACATGGAGAGAGACTTCTTAAGTAACTCAGTTTTCTGCACTTTATGCTTTTGTTACTCACTGCTGAAACTACACCCTTTACTGTTCTGGGAAATGGTTCTAAAAAATGACCTTTTTTTCTACAAACCTCCCTACTGAAGTATTTAGAAATTACCATGCAATACAACATTACACAGGAACAGTGAAATAAAACAAATCACTTCCCTGCTCCAAGCAAAAAATTTCTTATCAACCCCTAAAGGTCATTATCTTCATAACATCGCCAATGCAGGAGTTCAGTTTAAATCATGGAAAAGAGGCAGGCCTCGTTACAAAACTGTGGTTGTTCTGAGGATGAACTACACTCAGCTGTGGAATAACTGCAGCACGTCATGACCTCCTGCCCTATCAGTCTGTCCTTGAAAGAGGATCATGACCTGATTTAAAAACCACACCAAGTCAGCAGGCAGGAAGGCGGCTCTGTGCAAACTCTGCGTGATGTTGCCAAAACAAACGTTCCTGATTGCTGCAGGGTTTTCTGCCAAAAAAACAAGGGTAGGACTCAACTGGGGGCAAAGGAAAGGGAACAGAGAAAAAATGAGCTGAGAGGGGACAGAGGATGGTGTCACCAGGGTAGGACTCTTCAAACCAGTGGTCATTACAGGAGGACCGTTCCCCTCAACTCAGCCAGGAGGCACCTTGGCACCTCAAGGAGAGGCATCCTCAAGGATGGAGACACAGAGCTTTTGTGGCTCTGGCAGCTTCCTCTGGTTCCAGCAAGTGCCTTGGAAAGATCTGCATTCACCCATAAACATTTCTACATTTAACTTTCAGCCATGGGGTGTTCAAACCATGCTCAAGGTCAAATATCTGTCACTCAGCAGCCTGCTCGTGGATGTGAGTCTGGACCCTGATTTTTGTATATGGAAATCTGTTGCAGATGCCAAACTATATTCATTTCTCCTCTTTCTCCTCCTCTTTCAGGGAGTTTGATTTGATGATCCTTGTGTGTCCCTTCCAGCTTGAGGTTTTCTAGGATTCCATGTTTTCATGACCTATTTTGCTTAACAATTTAGATGACTTGAACTTCCACCGTTAGTACCTGAGGTTTTCTGGAGCTCTGCTGATTCCCTTTAATTTGCCTGCTTCTTCATATGTGACAACAGTCTGTGAAACAGGTGAGATTACAGCAGTCAAATTGAGAGCTGAGAAAGGAAGCAAACTCCACAAAAGCTTTGGGTATAGAGAAAGAAGAATTATCTGAGGGTACCTTCAGCCACCACCTGCTAGTAGCTACCATTCACAAAGGAGGGGCTGGAAGCAATGAATGAAATGGTTTGGGAATAACATTTCCACTCTTCCCAAGCTGTGATCAACTCCAGTGTTTATGGCACATGGAAGCAGAGAGGACAATTTCTCAACAACCTGTGCTCTGCAGCACTGCAGCAGGTTAGTGCTGGGAAGGGTTACATTGCCTCTCAATAGTGCTGAGCTCAATGAAGGAGGAAATGCAAGATCTGAACAGAGAGTTGGGATATTTGATCCTAGATTGTGACATTTTCAACTAAATGAAATATGCTTCTGTAAGCCAGGAACAAGAATTCTGGAGCGGTTCTAGGTAGAGCACAAGTGCTGCATAGTGCTGCATTTTGAATATGGCAGCTTCTACATGAGGAAAGGGATGTCTGGAAAACCCTCCTCTGGTCTGACGTCAAGTAACCTGCCCATGGATTTGCAGAACTTGTCAGCCAGCAAAACGTGACACTATAAAATAGAAGCAAATCCAAATCTTGCAGATTGACAGAACAGTCTTCCCAGCACAAGTGATAACAGACTGAAGGAAGAATGTAATACAGGAGGGGGCTGATGCAAGCAAGCAGAGAGCAGTGAGAAAGCAGTAAGTACTTTCCTGATAAGCTCTCAGGAAACATCTATACTGCAGGCAAAAACACCAGAGCTGGCAGCAGTGCATGATGGATGATACAGAAAATGTCGTTAACACATATCTGTACACAGGCCAGGAGCCAGTGTCATAGCACTAAAGCTAGAGGAGTTTTGACAAGGAAAACACAAGCCACAAAGATAAAGATCCCAGGTTATTAGAGAGGATTCAGTGGTTTTATCTTCAGGTCACCTTTGCTGCAGCAGCACAAATCCACTGAAAGCCTGGCAGAACAGAAATAGTAATGAACAAACTGATGTTTTCTGATCCCATAACTTCCAGATGGCCAGAGTGTGGGGGAGAAGATGGGGCACTTCTGTGGCTCTGTATTTTCTTGAGCTTTGGATTTTTACTGCTAGTTACTGCTAGCTGTTTCCCGTGGGAACAAATTCCCATTCTCATAACAATGTCTTTGTTATTTTGTAAACACTAAAGAGAGCTTTGCTCTTCTCACACAAATTTCCCAAAACAATCTCTGTCACCTGTTGTTTGCTGAAGGAGAAGAGACGCAGTCCTTCTCCGATCAATCACAGCCTCTTTTGCAGAGCATGTTATAAAAGCAAGAAGTTTCAAAAAGTAAAGGCCTTCTGATGACCAAGAACTGTCTGTGTGCCTTCTTTGCCGCCCAATCACTGTAACACACTTCCACGTCTCTTTCTTATTGTCTCCCCCTCAGTCTTTTCTACCTTTTCCTTCCTACCTCTTTGAAAATGTAGCCCTCCTACCTTCCCAATGCCATTCCTGCCAGCTCAGCCTGCTGCATGTCAGCAGTGGCAGCAGGAACTACAGGAGTTCTGGCATTCTTGCAGTCCCTTGATACCCTTCACATGGGTGCAGGGTGCATATCTTCCTTCCTTGGCCCTGGGGAAAGCAGTAGGGCTTAACTGCACAGGAGATGAATGCCCAGGAGAGATCTGACCCAGGGTGCAAGAAACACGTCAGATTCTCCTTGCTGGCAGGAGCAGTGTAAGCTGTCCCACTGGTGAGCTCTGTCTGGATTAGGTTCAAGGAGTGCTTGAAAAACTGTCAACCTGCCATTGAGGCAGCAGGATGCATTTCCCTGTAGTCAGGCTCCAGCAGACAAGCAGAATCAGCCTGAAAGCACAAGCAATGTCCCCAGAGCAGTAGCCAGTACTTATTAGGATCTCAGGAAGAATGAAGCTGGCAGGCTCAGGGAAACATTGCTAAAAATATACTTGGCAGTTGGCAGGAGAGAAGCAAGGCAGAAACCTGCCTCACTCAGTGCTCTTTGGCCACATACCCTTAAAACAGCAGGCAGCCCCACAGCAGGTGTTCCCTAAATATCATCCTCAGTGGGACCAAGTAATAAATCTGTATCAGTGAGGCCACACCTCAAATCCTGTGTCCAGTTCTGGGCCTCTCACTACAAGAAAGGCATTAAGGTGCTGGAACATGTCTAGAGGGCAGTGGAGCTGGGGAAGGTTCTGGGGCACAAGTCTGATTAGGAGCACCTGAGGGAGCTGGGGATGTTTGGCCTGGAGAACAGGAGGCTTAGCGTGACCTTATCACTCTCTACAACTCCCTGAAGGGAGGTTTTAGCCAGGTGGGTGTTGATCTCTTCTTTCAAGTAACAAGTCACAGGAGGAGAGGAAACAGCCTCAAGTTGCGCTAGGGGAGGTTTAGATTGGATATTGGGACAGATTTATTCACCAAAAGGGTTGTAAAATATTGGAACAGATTATGCACGAGAGTGGTTGAGTCACCATCCCTGGAAGCCTATGTAGCACTTAGGACATGGTTTAGTGATGGGCTTGGCGCTGCTCAGTTAATGTTGGACTCGATGATCTTATAGGTCTTTCCCAATCTACACAATTCTATGCTCCTATTGTATCTCACCTGCTAGCTATATCCTGGTCAAGGTGTGTGGGGAAGGTATCAGGGAATTAAGTAACAAGCTGCAATTGCATTTTAACTGTCAAAGTTATTTCTCCAAACTCCCTAAAAGGTGTAATTTTGTCATCATAGCCTTCCGTTTCATTGTAAAGGCACTGAAGCAGGTCAGTCTTTGGGTTTTATAAGGAAAGTTTAAAAAAATCTCATCAATAGGAAAGCTAGAAAGGAAGAGAACTCAGGGTAGGAGAGCAGATATGGAGGAGGAGATGAGGGGGAGGTGATTTTTTATTTACTGTCAAGGGTGACATTGTCTCCTAGAAGAGGAAAAGTGCACAACTCTTGCAGGGCTTCTGCTGCTCCAAGTATTCGTACTCTGCCTCATACTGCCTGATGTGTGTCACCCACGCAGCATGGTAAAACACTTGACCTCCTTTTGACATCCCCTTCTCGGGAATACCATCCAGGGGCAAATGGAGAGTGTCTGTGAGACAGACTGGGGCTCCTTGCAAAGACTTTTAATAAATCATTGCACCTTTTTGTCAGATTTTTGCATCCGGGATCGTTCTGTGAAGGCAGAGCTCCTATACAGCTTTGGGGAAGATGAATCACTCCATCACAGTGGCAATAATGCTTAAGGAAGAACTTTTCTTCCTTTCTGAAGCATCACTCGCAGTGTCTAACTAGCTGACTTTTGACTCTTCAAGGGGTAGGCCTAGTAAAGCAGACCCAGCTTAGGAGTATCTTATTTCTCCTGGTTATTTTAAGTCCTCCACCTTGCAGGCATCTGCATTGGTCAGGTAACCAGAGTGGGAAAGTAAGGAAAAACTGCCTCTGGCAGCAGAATGGGAGGAGAGCACATGCTATCTCCGGCCTTGCAAAGTACAACAGTGTTTCTGTTAAGAGTGTGAGTGTCCACAAGTGGCTGCTGATGGTGGTCTCTGTTGGATTAAAAACATTTTTCAATTATGAAAAATAGCAAAGTGTAATTCTGAATGAGTCCCACACAATCTTTTGGCATAAGACTATTGTAGTTTGTACTCTTCACAAATACAAGGGGCCAGAAGAAAATGTGCAGGGGTGTAGCCCTCTTCATGTGACTCAGAGCTTTACATCTGTCCTCTTGCTTAATCCAAGTGCTGTGACTGCAGCACAACACTTTGCTGGCAAAGCACAGTTCTGGTAAAAGCAAGCTGCTTTCTATGGGCTGTTCTGAGCAGAGAAAATGTCCTTGGAGATCTTCTTAAAATGTTAGTAAAAGAGATCCCCTACTAACTTCTGCTTCACAATATAAACCCATGTTACCTGCTATCCAAATAATTCCTGCGAGGTGATGTTTCACTTCAGCAAAATTTAGGAGCAAACTGTAGCAAACTGAAATGATTACATTAAATTGCATCTGATAAACAAGTTCTTCTATTTGACCAATTCTTGGTCGAAACATTTATGACTGGTCAAAGTCTAGATTTTCTGGCATTGATTCAAAACCAGTCTGTACCTTTGTGTGTCAAGAAGTTTATATAAGGTTGGAATTTGTATATGGCATCTGGAGAAGCACCATAATTTAGCCTATTCAAATATTTCTTTTTTGTAAGTATGCCTCACATTTTATAAAATGTTTTCATTGTAGCCATTGTGACACCACAGATGTAAATACTCGACAAACTGGCTGGAATACTGGAATTGGACTGAGAAAACCTCAGGACTTCAAATGATGTTTTTTCTCTCTTCAGTAAGGTACTGTAGACATGTCCCATATACTCCTTGCTGCTTTTCATCACATATATTAAAAATGTGTAAAAAAGTAGTATAATAATTCCATTTTTCTCACTGTTCAAAAACTCTGAAGAGTGTTCTTCAAAATATTCTGTATTTTGCCTGTGATAGTTCCAAGTCCTTGCTACAGGATGCTGATGTCCCCAGTCTGAAATGAGGAGACTAACCCTGCAAACAGGAGTGCTGCCGTTCCCTACCAGTCATTAGTATATGTCAACACTTCATTAAACTGTCCAGAGCCTGCAAGCATAAGACAAATGGGCTTGATTCTAAAAGAAAAAGCAGAGCAAAAATAATAATTTTTCATCCTCTGTGTTTTCTGGATTAATTGGACAGACATTCAGCTGATCGGGGTAAGAATCTGAAAGGACAAGAAAGGCAGCACTTTAAAATATCATATTCCTACAGCTGGTAGTCAGGTGTCTGTGAGCCATTAGGCCTTGTAAAAGCTGAGAGATCGATGTTTCCTGGCATGGGCCATGAGATAGCCACCTCCAGACACCCCGGGAAAATCAAAAGCTATCATGAGGTCCATTAGCTGCGAACTCCAGTCTGTAAGATCAGGGCTGAGGCACATGGGATACAAGAGGCAATGAGACATTTAAATTGGTGTTGCATGTCTCTTGTAGACAAAAATCTTCAGTTTCTGGTGGTATTTCTCTTGCTGAAAGCCATTCTGTATCCCTGAGTGTTCATGATTTTTAAATGTAGTTGTTTGGAGCTGCTGAATTGCAGTGGTGCATTATCTGTGTGCGGAGAGATCAAGGCATTCTATGGAAACACACTGACCTCAGAGCTGAGGAGAGAATAAAGGCAAGAGAAACGAAGCAGCAAGAGATGCACATTTATGAAATTAATTTTGAAAATGTAAAGCTAAAATAATATTTTGTAGAAGTTAATTTATTGCAGACATTGAACATACTTTTATTAGGTTAAGAAGCAAAGGCAAAATCATGTATAGGCACTGAGCTTATTTTTAGTCTACAGGAGGAAGAGAATCTAGCAAAGAGGATAGAATCGTGGTAAAGGGATGCCAGATAATAGTGTGAGTGAACATAGAGAAGAATAAGGATAATTATCATCCTGCAGTGGAAAATGAACCTTTGGGATGACAAAGGTTACTGTGTAGGATGCCTCAAGCCTCTTTATGGTGTTCAAATTCATGAGTGACCAAAACCACAGCTTGTTTGAAGTCATCCTATGTTCTCAAAGGAAATCTAAAGTACTATTTCATTAAATGTCTTGGCCAGTTTTTAATTGGCTGAAAGATGACCTGTTTTTCCATGTCTATCTGATAAAACCAGGTTTTCTTCCTATCACCCTCTTAGACCAACAATACTACTAGTAGTGCTTTAAAACACTGGGTGATGAAAAAACCTGAAATAATCAGAGTGAAAAATACAAGAACACTGAAAATCAGGAAAGAAAATTGTAGCTTAATGCTATGGCAGTTTATGGGAAAAGAAATTCTTTAGGTAAAGTTAAATTAGATTTCCCTGAAAATCATAGATTTATTGCAGGAAGACAAAAACTGTTCAGAAAAATGGTAACAAGTGCACAGTCTGTGTCTGTGAGATCCCAAAGAGATGCTGAGCACTTTGGTCCAGCCATGTCGCACCTCCACCCTAGGGCACAACATGGGTATCCACCATCCAGCCAAGTGCAGAAAGCTGGGCAAATGTGCAGGATTTGCAGATCTAAATAGTTTTGCTGTCTCATGAAAAAATAAAATCCTTTTATTCAATGTGCTGTGTCCAAAGGGCTTTGCACCATCTCATACTGTATTTCAAAATCGATCTTCTCCTGCTCTGCTTGCAGAAGTTGCAGCTTTAACACTGGAAATGTTATAAACAAAGGCTGAGGGAGCAGACTCATGGCTCTAGCTCCCTGCTCAGCTTTCATAACACAGACATTGCTACTTCAGAAAATGGGAGCTTTTTCCCCAGTGCCTCTGGAAATTTTTTTTCTCCTGAATCTCAGTCTACCTACAGATTGGAAAAAGACCCAGTTGGGCAAGACAAGCAAATGTAGTACCAATAGTCACAAAATTATAGCAGGTATTCATGACCATCACACAGGTTTCAGAGAGGGAGAAACTTTCTACTGCTAGAAATTATCTACCAGAATATTTTCATAAGTTTTGACACTTTCGACAAGTGTGAGACTAACCTTAATAAATTACTTATGAACTCAGACCTATCAGAACTCATGGAGCAGCTGTTTGAAAATCTGAGAAGGGATAACAAGATCCTGAACAATTGATTTAATTGAATGCAATTAAGGACTAAGAGGTATCAGATGTATGCAGTCATATTCTCTCGATCTAGAAATTCATATTAGCAGCTCTCAGAGAGCATTTTATAATTTGCAATTTGCTGGTGCTCAATTTTTTTGCGTGAGATTTATTCCCAGGATACATCTTATTGTATTTAACCAGCAAATTCTGCTTTATTGTGTTGTTATTTGTTAAAATTCTCTTCAGGGAACACAAGCCAGGCCTAGCAAATCCGAAGAGAAAGGGATTCTCTCTGTCCAGTGGAAGCTACTTGAAAACTAAAAATACTTGCTCCAAAAATTTCCTGTGAATATAAAATACAACCCTTAAAGACCATGTTTGGACTCATGTAAGTAATCTGAAAGAACTAGAGAGTGTTTCTAAATAGAACAAATTAAAAACCACACTTTGGTGAGTGCTTCCTTGGTGGGGGACTGTGTTTGTCAGCATTACACAAAGACAAAGGAGAGCGAATATTGTGTTCCTGGAAATCTTTCCTCTCTTGCTTCACTGAACATGCCAGACAGCTTGAACTCTCCACACTGGTGGGTGTGCCCAGAATACCATCCAGGCATTCTGAGTTTCCATAGGTATGTTGCAAAGGAAGGCTTGGGCTCTCTAGAATGGCGTGGCTCTTTTATTCTCAATGTTCTTGCAGAGCATGAAAGGACAAAGGCCATCCAGGATCCCTAAGAAATGTCCCCTGTGAAGATGGGACCATCCCATGGCTGCCAGTCTGGGGTTCCTTGAAATACTTCAGGAGCATCTGAGCTGACAAAGGGGGATGCACACAGGAGACACGACCCATTTTTTTGGAGTCCCTGCACTGCTTACATGACTTACAGTCCTGTTAGCTCTTGTGCTGGTAGAGCTGTTCCTCTGTAGGAACTTTTAGGGAATACTGTAAATCCTACAGTAATTTTATGGTCAAGGCAGTATAATGCAGTTATTTTGGGCTCCAGCTCACAGTGCCTACAATTACATCAGATTTTGCATTTTCATGAAAAAGAAATAGCAAGTTTCTTGCCCTTACAGAAAGCTTTAAGCTTTAAAATATGAAATTGATGCAATGTCATCTGCCTGAGGGCCTAAAACGAGCTCTAGAGAGACTAATGCAATGTGATATGCTTGAGAGCCTGAAATGTGTTCCAAGGAGTGTGAACTCCTGTATGCAACTTCATTTCATATTTATTCCTGAATCCATGGTCCCAGCAAAGCTGGCAATAACCATCCCTGCAAAGACCAGTGAAAAGGTAGGAACAGATAGTTGTGGCATGCCCTGCCTACTTACTAAATCATTGTGCCTGCAAATTAAGGTAGGCATTACAGGCTACCCTGCTGCCTTTCCTCCTTCTCTTGCAAAAAAAGAAGAGGTTTTATTTTCCACTGCTACTTGCACTGGTTAAATACGACCAGGAGCAGCAGGCTCCTGAGTGAAGAGTCATGGAAGGCTTGTTGGCAATACTTACAGGCTCTAAAATACTTTATTCTAGCCCCACATATTGGGAATGTAATTTAATAAACGGGTGTAATGAAATGTAATATTGAAAGTTCATGAATGTTGCATAGCTTGGTAAACTGTTATTTTTCTGTGTAAAGAGCCCTGGAAGTACACATGGGGATAAAGGAAAGCTGAATCTGTCAGGAAACGATGTTGAACAATTAGGCACTTAAGGCTAGCAGTAGAAAAAAGCCAGGACTCTGCAGAAAAGTAGAATTAATGAAAGCCATTCTTCCCTTTGAGCCATAATGTTATCAGCCTCTTTACTCCTGCTTTATAGAATTGGCTCATCTCCATTTTTTAAACTCAATTATGTGATATAACCAAAAGCATAATCTGGTCTTTTGGTACTTGTTACTATTTTCATCTGTTAAATCATTCAAGTATTTTTTGTAATTAATAAAGGCTTTTAAGTGGGTTCTAAGGCAGGCAGGAGGGCCATCTTTGGGCAAAGTTGTTGTAATTGTTCAGCTTCAAATCAGCTAACTGGAGTTGGATTGAATATTTGTGATTTGACAGTGTAATCTCAAGGGACTGAAAACACGCTTACTTCTGATTTACTACAAAAAACCATGACATTTAACTGGCTGAGGTCTCTATCCCACGGTGAACTCAATATAACCTTTGGTATACTACTGACTTGCAGAATAAAGAAAACCTTAACAGGGAGTTAAAAGGAAATAGAACTGAAGGAGGGAGTCATAGTAAAGCACCTGGAATACAAATAGAAACAGAAATATAACTATATAATATATGTGAATGCATTTCTACTTCTCCTTACTTCTCTCTCAGTAGCTCCATTTATCTGCCTACATTTCTGAGGAAAAGATGCTGAAATAAAGACATGCTCAGACTTTATTTTTTTTTTAGAAAATAAGGGAAATGAATTGACAAACAATAGAAGCAGAAAGAATGGAGATAGCAGTGTAGGCTACAGACAGATTTGCTGCTGTGACTTCACTTAGGTAAGAGGCTACTGTTGGAACTCTGCTCACCACCTCCCCCTCAGTGTTACTGCCTCTCCAAGATCTGCAGGCATCGCTGAACATGCAGATTTGAGTTTTGTTCTCTGACTTTAGCGAGTCACTGAGTTTGTAACCCTGCCATCAGCTCCAAAGGCAGCACTGCTGCAGGGGCTGGAGCATCCACACAAGGATACACCCTTGGGGTGGAAGTAACCCCAAAAACCTAGCTCAGCTGCCAGGACAGCACTTCTAACCAGCTATACTGGTGTCATGCCAAACCGACTAGATTTTTACTCTTGTAATAAGAGCAGAATGTGATGCATAAAAGCTGCAAACAGAACAGGAGCAAAAGTGCATCAGTTTGGAGGACAGGAAATGAAGGAGAATAATTCAAGAGAAAAAAAAATGAAATGAGACAGAATCTGGCTCAGATGTATAAACCATCTGTAGTGTGTATCAGTGTAGCAACAAAGATCACAGAAGCACAAAATCACAGAATATGCTGAGCTGGAAGGGACCCATCAGGATCACTGAGTCCAACTCCTGGCCTTGCACAGCTTTGTCCAAAAGCTTCTTGAGCTCTGTCAGGCTGGTGCTGTGACCACTGCCCTGGGGAGCCTGTTCCAGTGCCCAGCCACTCTCTGGGTGAAGAACCTTTTCCTGATATCCAACCTCAACCTCCCCTGACACAACTTCAGGCCTCGGGTTCTGTCATTGGTTACCACAGAGGAGAGATCTGCAGCAGTACAAGCTTCAAGGCCACATGGAAGATGAAGAGACTACAAGATGCAGTGGTTTGTTTATAACCAAGACCTGCTCCAGGGGTTCAAAAAGTTCCAGGCTTCCAGAGGAATCTTTGGCAGCGATCTGTGCTGCACAGGTTGCTAGTGAGTCTCCACATGCAACTCAGGCTTAGAGAGGCTTTTTTTTTTTGACTTTTAAAGCTGTAAGAAACACTACTTTTGCCAGATTAATATTTCCTCTCTAAGATGCAGTGCAATTCTGCAAAGCAATCCTGGCTTTTTTTTCTGCCTGAGTATGGATATCACAATTTTGTCAATAAACTGTGAAATCCCTCAGTTCACCCTGCACAGAAGAGTGAATGGAGGTGTTGGGGTGAGACACTGAGAGACCATTTGGGCACGAAGTCTTCCAGTTGTGATGCTCTCAGGATACCTGTTTCAGTGGGAAAAACAACTGCTGAGTGTTCTCCCAAGAGCCAGTTGAAATGTGGGAGGATGCTTAGCATCGAGTTAGTCCTCAGCACAGCAATCCTATAAATCCAAATAAGTTAAGGGAATAAAGAGCTGTTTTTCATTACTTGAGAGCCCCCTGTGGCTGCAGATTTGGCAGCAGCATCTGCCTTCATGTTCCAGAAATCTCACAGAAAACATTTATGGTGGAAAAGCGAGGCACATTAGATCCCTAAGCCTTTAACATGTATTTCTCATTATAAACCCTAGGGGGTTTTGCCCTTTTTTGCAGGCTTGTGGATTAGTTTTGAATGTCTTACATAAAGACTGTAGCTTAGTCCTTCATATTATTATTCCCTCAATGCATACTTGCTTTTATCTCCTACAGTATTGGCAGAATTGCCACCCCATAGGTAGTCAAAGCATTTGAGATTGTGGGTTGGCTTTTACACAAAGAGGGAAGGACTCTTGTGCCAGCCCAGTTCCTTTTTGCTAGCGGTGCTCCTTGTTATTTATTAAGAATCAGTAGTTTTCAAATTGGCTTCCAGAGTTATGAGCCTTTCCAGCACAACACAGCTTTGAGATGCCATTTGGACTGGGCTGGTGACTCAGACAGAAGTGTGCCTTTGCTAATTCACAGTTTATTCTGTACTTTAAAAAGCTCCACAGAAGGGGCTGTCACTGTCTGTGAGAAGAGACTTCTGAGAAGTGACTGTTCACTGTCATTTCATGACTTTCACACACAAGTAAAAAGCGTGTTCTCACCCCTATAAAATAAAGGTAACATGAGAAAACTTTAGATTGTGCCCAGGAAACCTGTGAAGATGAGCAACTACTATTCTCTCCACTTTTAAAACCCCTTAGTCTGGTACTGAGCCCACCCTGCACTGGGGTAACAGCTCTACTGAGCTACTTTTAGTACTGTAGGGATTGACCAGCCCAGACTTTATTGAAAATGTGGAATACAAGAATAGAAGAACATCCTGGCTGGATCCAGCTGCTGGGTCCATCCAGACCAAATGCTATGCCTCTAGCAGTGGCAACAGGAGAGACCCTGAGAGGAAAGTACCTGAGCCTGGGCACTTTTTGCAGCACATTCCTTCAGTAGTCACAACGGTTGGATTGGGGGTTGTCTGGTATCAATTAGGATGGAATTAACTTCTTCTCAATGACTGGTACAGGGCTGTGTTTTGGATGCAGAAGGAGGATAAGGGTAATAACACACTGATGTTTTGGGTTTTGCTAAGTCATGTTTATCTTAGTCAAGGACTCTTCTTTTTCTCTTCATGTTCTGCTAGGGAGGAGGTATGGAAAAGAAAAAACCTATGAAGGGGCATAGCTGGGATAGGAGACCCAGACTGGCCAAAGGGATATTCCACACCAAACATCATGCCCAGAATATAAACTAGGGAAATTACCCAGAAGAGGGAAAGATCTGAGCTCAGGAATGGGATGTGGCATCAGTCAGCAAGTGGTGAGCAATTTTATGAGGCATCACTTGTTTATTTATTTTTTCTTCCATTTTTTAAAATCATCATTTTTTACTATTTTTATTATATGTTAGTTTGTTTTCAATTATTAAACTGTTCTTATCTCAACCTAAAAGTCTTACTTTTGAGTTCAGACCTTGCTATGGAGAGTAGTACATCTTTAATCTCTTTCAAACCCATCTCCTGTTAGTTTCAATCAGTGTCCCTCAGCCCCCACATTGCACCACTTGCTGAGTAACCGTTCCCCGTCCAGCTTAGAGTGACTTTGTAAACCTCAGCTACATCCCACTCCTCCTGCCTTCCACACCAAACAACCTCGTTTTGCTCTTTCCATGCAAGGCAGTGGCTCCATCCTTTGAAAATCTCATTGCTGTGTCCAGTATCTCTCTGCCCATGCTGAGGTGCTGGGGCCAGATCCGCCAGCAGGCAGAGCAGAAGTGGTGGGTTTGCCCTGCTCCTTTGTGAAGGTGTCAAGGTGCCATCTGTTCTGTTTCCAGGCCCCTTTCTGTTTTGTTGTTTTTCTGGCTGTTGCTGTGTGTCTGAGCCAAGGATTTCCGTCACCTGCCAGCAGTGGCTGCAGGAGCCCTTTCCCAAGGGTTCTAACTGCCTGTTTTGAACTCAATTTTACATGAGAGTGACTTAGATATACTAAATATACTTTTGTCCACACTGAAGCATATCTGCCACCTTTTTAGCCTTCATCATCTGCCACCTTTTTGACCTTCAGGGCCTTGTTTGACTGCTAATCTCCAGAAACTTGGGGATATTCATTCCACCATCCTTCCCAGGTTGAGATGTTGAATAAAGCCTGCCTCACATCCAGTTTCTGAGAGAACTACTGTTGACCCTCCTCTGCCCTGAAAACAACAGTTTTGCTTTTCCTTTTTGCTTCTTATCCCATAATCAAACTTCAAACCATAAAGGCACCTCTCCTTCAATCCCATGGAAACCTAATTTCTTTAATACCTTTTCATGAGGAGTCTTGTCAAAGGCTTTTTCAAAATCCAAGCATATCACGTCTACTAACAATCTTTCCCATAATTCACAGAATTCTCCTTGTCCTTGTAAGTCATCAACACACGGGGTTACCACATGAGAACTAAGCCCACTTGTCACTTGGTTTCAGAATTACAAGCACCTTTAAGTTGTATACTTTTATTTCTCAATTCCGCTGTGCAAGGACTAGTCCAGGTTCCTCTCCCACGTGATGCACCTGCAAGGAGAAAGTGAGTGATAGAGCCTCATTTGCATATTGGCAGCTCAGAGATTCTCTAAAACGAGACCTAAAGAAGCAAATATATTCTTTACTTAAATAAAGAAGGGGAACAAATGCATGCAGTTTAAGGGGTGATTACTTAAAGCCTAGTCAAAAGAAAAGTCTGGGATTTCATCCTGATTGAAAGTAACAATGATTTTAGGACAAACTAAATTGTTTTGAAACCAAATACTATTATTTTGTTGGCCACCTTTCATGCCACCTTAAATAGTTAATTTCAAGGCTAAACATTATTTTAAAATGAAAAAAAAGGCACACCTCATTAAAATATATTAAAATAAACTTTTCAAAATTTTAGGATGTTTTCTGTATTTGTTGATGAAGCTTACTGGCCAAGTTGTGGTCTGGATTTACAAATAATTCCAATTGATCCAAAAGTGCAATATCAGCAAACAAATTTTTTGTATGAAAAACTTCAACAAACTTCATATACTGATCTCCCCATTTGTAATCACAAACAGAATTCTGTGTACTACAGTATCATGTGTTCTGACTGAATATCAAACTACAATGTTGTAATTCATGCACGGAGAAGTCTAGTTTGAAAGTAATTCACACTTCTTCCTCTCCAAACTGTAAAAAGTCAGACTTTCAAACTGCTCCTCTCACACACTCACTGACACCTTGCTGATGTTGATCCATGCTACAAAACTGAACTAAGTTGGTGATTTGATGCTCAGAGAGCTGGGGCCCCTCTCCTGTGGAGACAGGCTGAGAGAACTGCTCAGCCCGGAGAAGAGAAGCTCTGGGGTGACCTTAGAGCACCCTCCAGTACCTAAAGGGGGCTACAGGAGAGGTGGAGAGGGGATTTTCACAAGGGCTTGTAGTGAGAGGACAAGGGCAATGGCTTCAAACTGAAAGAGAGTAGGTTTAGATTAGATATTAGGAGAAATTCTTTACAGTGAGGGCAGTGAGGACTGGCACAGGTTGCCCAGAGAAGCTGTGGATGCCCCATCCCTGGAAATGTTCAGGGCAAGGTTGGATGGAGTGACCTGGTGGAAGGTGTCCCTCAGGGGGGTTGGAACTGGGTGATCCTTAAGGTCCATTCCAACCCAAACCACTCTATCATTTTATGGATTTGCAGTAATTAATTTTTAGATGTCAATCCTCTTAAAAGCAGAGTTGTTTTGTGCCGTAACTGTTTTCCAGTCCTTAAATCTGAGAATCCCTAGAGTGTCACCTCTGATTATACCTCATATTACATCTAAATTCTGAAATTTTTTACTTATAACATCTTAGAAAGCCAAGTTACAAGAGGTTACCATCGATACTCAAATCAAGAAGTCAATCAGAAAGGGATTTGCACAGAGTGTAAGTATGGTGTGAAATCACAATCAGCTATGTATGAATCACTCTTTCAGAAGACAAATGCAGGTACTTAGTGATCTAATCACATGCCTAAGGGAAATTTACATGCCAGTGATGTACTCTCCAGAATTTAATAATGCATATGCATCATTAATGTGCTACTTAGCAAACCTAGAGAATATCATTTCTCAGTCAGGCAGAATTTCTCTTAGCTTCATTTTTTTTCCTGGTGCCTCGCACTACAATTCAAAATGAACAATCATCTAACTTTTACTTGATAGAAATTAATTTAAAAATATTTTTGATGTTGGTAGGGGAGCTCTTGCTTATCACACAGTAATTTGGAGATATATTGAACAGTACAAATATTAATCAGCCTACCCTTTACCAAGAGCCATAAGATTAGGGAAAGTGGGGACAAAAAGTTAAGGGTCTTAAAATGTGTAAGCAGGGAAAAAAAGACAATTTCAGCATGGCAAAACTGAAAAACATTTAGAAGAACACATTACTGGCTGTGCTTACTGGCAGGATTAAAAATACCACAACAGGGATGCTCCTCCTGCAAAGTTCTTTACAGTACCAGGTAAACTTGGAATTTTCCTGAAAAAGATTACAAAAATCTGCGATATTACTGTTTCAGTTTGAGTTCTTTTTTTTGCAACAAAACTGTGGAAGAGGGGGAATATTGAGCAATCAGGCTAACCAGTAGACTCAATGTGTTATACAGGGATATGAGAAAACACAATTTATAATATTGTGTAAAGGACAAAAATTTTCTCTTTTTTTTTTTTCAATTTTTTTTTCTATTTTTTGATTCTTAAATGTCTGTAGAAGAGTATTTTTTTTTGTGGTATACACCATAAAAAAAAAAATTACTGAAAGACACCGTACTTACATGATCAGTTAGGGATGGTGATAGTGTGGCTCCATCTACTGCAGTATCTTGGATGGTGTTGTTGGTCCCTGTCTCTGTTCCTGGCTTGGCTATGAGAGAACAGAAGCAGTCCTTTTACATAAAAACAAACCCACCAAAAATTACACCAATAGATTTTTGCTCACTCAGAAACAGCTTTATGATTCTCTGGAGTAAGTCATGAAGACGTATTTCAGGCAGCAGGGCTCGCAGGAAGACACAGACACCCTGCTTAAAAAAGATTCAGGTGCAGCTGGAGCCTTGCAGCTCCTTTCAAGGCAGGGAGGCACCTTAAGGAGAGATGGGGTATTCCTCTGGAATCATGTCTTAAGATTCCTTTCCCTCCTACTTCTACTGATTACTCTTCTCTTTTTTCAACTACTTTTCTTTTTCTCTCCTATGTCCTGATTCTTCCTGTCTCATTTTGAGTGTGCTGGGGGTTTTTTCCCCTTCCATTTATTGTTTTGGGGTTATTCTTTTTGATCTTATTGTCTCATCACTTCTTTATATGGCAAAATTCTTGGAAAGGAGTTGTTGTTTTTCTGACAATAGCATTGACCACTGCCACAAAATCCTTAAAGTGGAGAACAATGCACCGGCAGCCAAAGAAGAATTTGGTTCAGCATCCTTATTCTGCATTGTTACAGTGCACCAACACCATAAAAATTAAGCATTAACCACATACTTCCACCCACACAACCATCAGAGGAAGGATGCTGGGGCAGATCTGTGCTTCTACATGTGCCCATCTCAGTGTGGTGTGACCTGATGTCACATGCCTGTCCTACACAAAGCTGGGTTGCTCTCCATCAATCAGGTGGAAGCAAGAGACTGAGGACTGGGGGCTGCATTTGGAACTGATGTGGGAAATGGTTGAATAGCAATTGGCACTTACTTGAGGTAGACCTGCCTGAAATCAAGCAGTAAATTTAGGCCTGCTTTGCAGGCACCTGTAGTGACTGTAGTGCTTGTGCAGGACGTCACTGCCCAGCCTCTCTGCAGCAGAGTGATGCTGGGAAAGTGCTGTTGCTCTGGTCTTGGCAAGTGCTTGTTCACTTGTCAGTGAACATCTGTGATTTCAGCTTGCATCTGACTGTGTGGCAATAACTGGCAGTGGAGTTGATCACCTCCATCTGAAGCAGGTGCAGAAGGTAACAACCATCCAGCTGGTGGATGACTGTGAGCACTGAGCTCTTGTGCCCTTCCCAGCCACTCCAGGCAGGCCCATTAGAAGAGAAACAGCTGCCCCCTCAGGCTCTCCCTGCCTACAGGTACTTCCTACAGCTCGGTGGAGAGTTAATAGAAACAGACTCCCCTCTATCCACTCCTGGAAAGTTGATGCCTTTTTGGGGAAGAGAACTTTCTGAACTTAACACCACGTGCCTATGTGTACAGACACTAACCTATACCCATGGGCACACGCAGTAGATGCACCCCAGGAGGGTGCAGGACTGTCCTGTTGTGCACTGCCAGCTGCACAGTTGCAAGTCTCAGGGGATTTTTTCCATGAAATTTGCAATAGACGGCACCTTCTGTGAAACCCCAGTTTTAAAATCCCCAGGATTACATGGGAATTTATTTGAAAGGAAGGCAAGTTCTTGACCTTCATTCTTCCAGGGAAATACTTGAAAATTAGACCACTCAGCACCTTGGATTGAAAAATCACCATGCAAATTTAAAAGTTCATTATATTTTAAAAACTTGTTATTTTTAAATGCCCAGAGTTGGCAATGTAGCATAAGTCTCCTGTCAGCTCACAGATTTTACTTAAATTAGATACTAAAGTACTTAGCAGTCCTTACAAAAAAAAAATGAGGCCATCTGTTACCAAAGGGTTTCTTCTAAAATTACGAATCTCTGTTGCAAGTGCTGCCCAGCTGTAATTGGCTGTGAGGTAAGTAAACCACCACTTGAGGGCAGAGGAAAAGACAGTGAGCAAAAACTTCACCCAGAAAATTACCAGATTTTACTGCATCTATTTACTCATTTTTCCAACACAAAATGCTTCCAACTAATGAAATGCATTTTCCATTCGCAGAAAAAAGACCAATAGATTATGTAAAAATACATGCATTAAAAAGTACCAATTCAATGAGCTCGTTTAGGTGTGAAGCAGGATTTTCTCTAAGAGACCCTGTGTTAAGATTTAAGGAAGAATGTAGGAGGAGACAGCAGATGCTCCGAGACAAGTGAAAAGGATTTAGGTGTATTTCTATTAATACAAAACCTGCACCATATTATTACTATGAGCACAGGATGTTGAAGACACGTGGTAACAGACAAGTCAAGCAGTGATGTGGGAGTCTTCCGGCTGAAGCTGCCTTCCTGAAACTAGGAATAAAAGAGAATGTGTCATACAGAAAACCATTAAATGTGAAGCTAAAAAAAAAGAGTACTGAAAAGGAAGTGTGTAAAAATGAGGCCTTGTTTCCTGATAACCCTGTGGAAAAGTCAAATTTAGTGATAGAGATTACACCTTAAATTATGCATGAATGAATGTCACAACTATAAGCTTTAACTTCTGAAGTTCAGGCAGCACTGACAGCAGCAGACTTGCCATGCAAGTAGTGTAACCTCCCAACCACTCTGTCAAATTTGTGAAAAGGAGGAATATAGATATTTGCTGTCTGGCACAGACACATGAACTTCTATTTCTGATGAAAATCACAGTTCATAGGTTATAGAGTCCCATAGACAAGATACTTATCATTCATGGCTGCAGCAGTTCTGTTCACAGAATTATCCCACTACAATTCAGGAAAAATATCTAAAACCCTGAAAATTTTTTAGAACAATATACTTTGTGTATTTTTGGTGCCTGTGTTATACACACAATGAACAGAGGTGATGCCCATCATTTTTTAACACCCAGCAATGTTCTGCCATACGGGTTAGCTGGAGTCAGCTCTGCAGAGCAATGTAGGAAGCCCATAGGAACTATGGGGACTATTCCCTGGATGAGGAAGAGTGCCAGCAGGGTCATCCAGTATTTGAGGGGGAGACCAGCCTGTGTGGAGTCTGGATCACACCAAGGGGCTTCCTGAATGTCACCCTCAAGGCGAGCACCTGAGGACTGGCTGCACATCCTTCTCAAGATTTCACATAGCAGGCTACCTGCTCTGTCCTGGTAAAAAGACTTACACATGTCTCTTCCAAATACTCCACAGGAAAACAGACAAGAAAATACTGCAGTAATCCTAAAAATGAAGCTTCAAATCACATTTTTGCTCAGTGCAGACCAGCAGGGCTGCAACAGTCAGTGCAGGACTGCAGAGTTCCATGGTAATACAGTTGTCACTGGATCATGTCTGGATTGTTGGCTTTAGCAGGCAGTTAAAGGAAGGGGTGGAGGAGGACACCTTTTTATATTAGCTTATTTTAAATATCAATAAATCTTAGTGTTTTTAAAATTAAAATAGAAACTTGCTTGAGAAAAAATAATTTTTAGAGCTGACCTATGGAAAGGATTAGTGTATTTGGCACTGTCCCAAATCTGTCCTTACCTGAAATAAATTCAGTTTTAAATTCTCTGCCTTTCCAAGGTATGCATGCTAGTGCACAAATTGTACTGTTGGCAAATTGTCCCCATGTCACTCCTTGCCTCACTGCTTCCCCAGCCTGCTTAATTGCCATATCATGCAACAGCTGCCATCTGGGTACACCTCATATATTTATATTTTCTTTTTACCACAACAATAGGAGTTTATGAAGATGATAGCAAGTTGTAATATAGTTTACTGTGTACCAAAACAATTATACTAGCAACTGTTTTCAATAATAATTATTAGGGACCCACTAGAAGTACCAGCTTTAGTATTTGATGCTTTGATATTTTTCCAAATATTAAAGCAGTATTAAAAAATAATGGACTGGACTTCATATTCAACTATGGTGGTATTTGTCTGCAGGGTTTGCTGCTGTGTCTGTTCAGTTAGGGTGGTCAAAACTTTGTGAAAATAGGAGGGGAATGAGGACAGGTTGATAACCACCTACAGATCAACACCTTATAGCATAACATTGTCCTCATGTCTGTGAACAGCAGCTTGGTGGCAAATATGATATTAGTACCCTGCATGGATTCCTTCTCAATGAGAAAGAAAAGAAAAACAGCTCCAAGTGGAGCTCTTGGCAGGAACTGGAAAAGCCTGCAGAGAAAAGTAAGAGTTACATGAAAAATTAAATAATGGGAAACCTTGTGTCTGTAGCATGTGAAGGGAGAACAGTGTATGCATCAAAAAAGGGAGATAACCATAGAGAGCATCCTGCACTCGTGAGGGTGGCAAAAATGGTATGGACAGGAGCAAGTGAAGTGACACACAGAACACTGCCATGTACAGGAAGGAGAACAGATTTACCATCATGGGGATGAGCAGGATGAAAGCCCTGGTAATTCCACAGTGAGCTCTCAGCCTCCACGTTTCCCCTGGTTTATATTCTACCACACACACCAGGAAAAGATCCCTGCTCTACCTTGGGCCAAGCATGACTTGTTTCAAGGAGAGGTCATTAGTGCCACCTCAGAGATCTCAAGCCCTGTCTCCCTGGAAGATCCATGTTATGTGGCTCCCAAGCCCATCTGCTGAAAGATAGCAAGATAGTGAAAACTGAGCTGCGTTAAAATAGCAGTGTTATAATACTGGCATCTTACAGAGTGAACTGTTGGGTTAGAGAAACAAGTACTGAACCAGCTCCCTAGTGCACCTACAAGCTCACAGGCAGGGAATTTGATGAAAACAAGCTCCTACTAAGCGTTTGAAATCATGTTGTGAGTACCTCTGCCCTTTTGCCCTCTGTGCTGCATTACGAGCACTAACCTGGCCATTATGGGGAAAATTCATTTCTAGACTCACTTCAATCAGTGAGCTCTTGACTGTCACAAGCTTAGCGTATGCATTAAAAACAAAGTTACATAAATACAAAGCTGCTAACAAAACAGAAATTTCAGGAAAGAGACTCTCAGAGCATCTGCACAAAGAAGTCTGCAAAAAAGGGCTCATAATAGTAGTTCTAATGAGCTATTCATTTCCTATTAGTAGGATGACTGGTTACCATTTCCTTCTAAAAGCATACTCATTCAGGAAAGGCTCTTGGTTAAACCCTCTCTCTTGCTAGGAAAACCAATTATCACTCGAGGTCTGAGTCAGAGGATGGATCTCGTGTGGACAGGGCTCACTGGGCTCAACACTCCTCCGGAGTGAAACTCAGAGCATCATGTGATAGCAGAACAGGCCACCTCTCCCCATGTCACCTCACCCTTGTCCCAGCCTGCACCTACATCAGGAAAACAACTTTTGGAAGATATTTCCCCAGATTTAGTGCCAAAACCACCTGGCAATAGATCAGCTCCACATAAGGAACAAAGTTATAGATTTAAAAGGAAATAAAGAAGCCTCTTCTTGTCTTTTTGCCACGTTTTAATTAGTGGGAACCAATCTTCCTTCAGCTCTCCGAACAGTATGTGGCAGGGATGCAGGACTGAAGCATTTAATGTGACCACTTTGGTTCTTCATCACCAGGCTGCTTTCCAGTTGCCTCTCTCATGCATTACCAATGTTGACAGGTGACAACTCTGAAGCAAGAGGACATCAGGAAGGCAAAATACAAAGAATTTCTTTTTGCAACACCGATTTACTTATTCAGTGCTGGGAAAGAGCTTGGAACTTGCTTAACCCTATCCATTTAGCTCAAATTTATGTCCCCTGCCCTGGCAGCTGCAAATATTCCATGCTACTTTATTAACAGACCATTGCCATTATCAGTCTTTGCAAACCTTTGAATCAAAACTCTTTGTTTTCCACAAGAGATCATCTGATTTAAACAGGGATTGACTCAGGGAAATTCAGTGTCAGGTGCTGTACAGGTCAGACTGTTTGATTACAGTTGTTTTTTTCCTCTGGATTTGCAAGTTATTTTTTCTTTGCAAATTGAAACCACCAAACTGTATCTGTGAAAAATCTACAAGTGTTCATACTATTAATAAAAGCACAATAAAACAGAAGGCAGGAAACAGGATAACTGTAGGTGGCTACTATGCTTTCAAATAGCAGGAGCATCTTGAACCCAACAAAATCAGCAGATGAATGTTCCTGTTTTGTGGGAGCAGCATGGAATCATGGAGAAGAGTTTAATCATCTTCAGCCCTGGCCCATTTTTATTTTGATTCCTCCTTTTTTTTCCTTTCTGGTTGTTTTTTTTTTTTAAAAGGACATTCTATTATAATGCACAGATCTATACCATATCATATGAAAAACATCCAAATTGGAGATGCAGTCTGTCTGCAGTTCTGGCTGGGAATTAATTTCACAGGTTATGTTTAGACTCTTGATTTCTGAACTCCTGTTTCTGGTAGTTCTGCTGCATGCTGGTCTGGCAGCTCACATCTCACTTCAGATCTGCATCTATGAGAAGGCATGTCCTAAGTTACAATGTAAAATTGTGCCCAAGGTTTGTATTCTATCCCCATGAGCCGTTGGAGCCAGGGTGGGGCAGTGTTTTCCTTATCTTCTGTTAACGAACCTAACAATGCCTTGCCACATGACTCATAGATAACTTCCTCAGGGAGTTATCTCTGTTTAATGGGCCATCAAGGATCCACTGCATGACTCATAGAATGAGATCATCCCCATTGTGAGATGCTCCGCCCAGGGGGAGGAGCCAAGCATTCCCACCTGGGTAAATCCAGGGTTTGGGACAGCACAGGCAGCTTTTATCCACTGGACTCCCAGAAGAGACAAGAGCTACCAGACGTTTCTACAGGAATCACTGCTTCGACAAGACCATCTCATCTGGACTGCCACTACCACCCTAACAGGGTGTCAGGTTGTATTCTGACTCTGTCAGTGAGTTTTTGTACTATTACTTTTATTTTACTTTCTCTTATTTCTTTTCTTTTCCTCTTATTAAATTGTGTTTCTGACTTGGAGTCTTTCACTGGTTTTGCTTTCAAACCAGCACAAGGCACAATATAAGCAAAGCATCCTCAAATGTCATTTATTCAGAAATCTTACACTTCCATCTCTTCTTTTGATGCTTTGTCATGTAAAAAAAAAAAAAAACAGTTAAAAGGTTTTAGTCATACAGTGACATTAAAGGGACCCTAAATAAACATGCAGTTCTTGCTTCATTTCTCACTGCTGTACAAACTCTTCTAAAACTAGTACAAGGAATCTGCCTGTCTGCAGACAAGCAGAAAAGCAAGGAAAGAGGAAATTAATCATCTTCTGCTACTAAAACAAAGGTGGTTTCTCAGCCTAATTACAGGACAATGAATTACTGCATGAACAGTCTCTGATTTATGTATGCTGGATGCTGACAAGCAGTAAACTTAGCACTGGGGGAAAATGCCTTTTAAACACAGTTTTAATACACCCTACACTTTTCCAGGCCTATACAAAATGAGTGTATTAGAATATGTGACTTTTACCAGCCTACCAGACTGACTATAATTAGATCAGAATGTCCTCAGTACTCATAAACATTTTGTCATGGTCATATTTTTCTAAAACTTAACATTTTCACTGGTTGCCTTATTTGCAGCATTCATCTCATGCTTAAATTCTCCTTTGGGGCAACTTCTAAGGAAGGTCAACATTACCTTCAGGCCCATCTATATCAGCCTGATGAAACTGTTTCTGTGAATTGTTCCACCTCACAGTCTAAGATTGGCCTGGCAGTCTCTGACCCAGAGGTAAAGCCTGCAAAGCACTTAGGTTACCTCTGATCATCTCATCTCTGTGGAGACCAAAGCAGCTCAAGTCAGCCTCAGAGAAAGGACACACAGCAATCAAATGAAGCAGTGGACTCCTCTTCCCACTCTCCAGAAGCTACTTGCATGCCAGAGTTATTTCACTTTTTTTTTTATAGTTACTGGGTGTTTGTAGCAGCTCTACAAAACCAGCTAAATCCCATTATCTTTGTCCACAGTCATTTCTTGTGCCAAAAATGAAAATAAAAGGTATTAAAATTTTTTGAGAAAATGTGTTTATAATAAAGGAGAAAAGTGAAAATCATTACCTTTGTCACAGTGGGACAACTGCAAAATATTGGGATGATAAAATCTTAACAGTTTTGTTCAAAATGAGAAAATTCTACCTATAATAGCTAGGCCTTTGGGGTTTTTTCCCTCGCTTTAAGAGATTTCTCTTAGCTCTGGAAGCAAATCTGTCACTCAGCTCAGCTGACACATAGAGAGGGGTGGTGTACAGAGCTG
This sequence comes from Acrocephalus scirpaceus scirpaceus, assembly GCA_910950805.1. Classification (NCBI taxonomy): domain Eukaryota; kingdom Metazoa; phylum Chordata; class Aves; order Passeriformes; family Sylviidae; genus Acrocephalus; species Acrocephalus scirpaceus. The sequence continues at coordinate 15,050,579 of OU383775.1, read as the reverse complement.
GTGCTTCAAACACACACCAAAGTGAAATTTCCTAGGCTGCCCTTGACATTAACTCTCATAAATAACACTCTCTTAGCAAATTTTGTCTGAAGAGCTTTCAAAAGTTTGGTATCAACATTTCCTTTTCCCTTGAGGACCCAGCCCCTGCCTGAGTGATGCTCCCTGCAGCTGTGCCTGCCTGCAGCCCTTCCTCCTGGATGGACCCTGGATCTGATCCATGCCCTGACCTCACCTGGGGTTGTTGTGGTGACCAGCACCCTGCTCTGCCCACAGAGCTCAACGTCCATGTGGAAACCAGGAATGAGTGGTGTCCCTCAGACTGGGACCAGTGGAATTTAATACTTTCATCAATGACATAGTGAGATCAAGAGCAGCAGCAGCAAATTTGCAGAAGACACAAAGCCAAGTGGTGCAGCTGCTGTGCCTGAGGGACAGAGTGACATCCAGGGGGACCTGGACAGGCTTGAGGCCCATGAGAGTCACAAGAAGTTCAACAAGACCAAGTGCAAGGTCCTGCACAGAGGTCAGGGCAAACCCCAGTACCAATACAGGCTGGGGGGTGAAGGGGTTGAGAGCAGCCCTGCCATGAAGGACCTGCCAATTCTGGTGGATGAAAAATTGAATGTTGTCCCTTCCAGCCCAGGCTGTTCTGTGATTCTGATGCTGGGGGTGTGCATCAGCTGGGTCAGCAAAGACTCTGCCTCTGCCAGGAGCAACCTTGCTCCTGCTGCTCCCTAAGCCTCACCAATTTACTCTTGACTATGGGTGGCTACTTCAAGAGCAAGACCCCTCACCTGACAATGACTTTTCCTTCCTGTTAAATGTATCGTCCAAAGAATATTGAGAGATAGCAAACAGTACAGAAGATAAACAACCAGGCATCTGGCCTCAAGAGCACTTTGCTTTTCTGTTGTTTTTGTTTAAATATCCTTCTTAATATACATGACTTCATTTTTTTTCCCAGAAACCCCTCAAAATTATCTTGTTAGACTTTTCCTTATTCAAGCAAATAACAATATAGAAATGAATTATTCTAAACTCTGGATGAAAGCCTTTGCATAGCAGAAGGTCATGGTATAATCTGGAAAATCTAGGTATAGCCAAAGTTGTTTCAGTTTCAAAAATTCTGAGGTATTATCTTGAAAAAAGACAAATCCTTGCCATTTCCACTGTTTCTAGAATGGAAAATGTTCAGAACCCCTTCGGGAGCTAAAAATCTTGGTTGAGGGCTGCGTGGGAGTACATGCGTATGCGTTGTCAGGGGGAGAGAGAGGCAAAGAACTACGATAAATACAGCATTTTTTGGTGTTCAGATAAGTTTCAGGTAAAGTCTGCACTACAGCAATTATATAATTCCTGATGGCTTTCTCTTCAAAAATAGAAAATTTAACAAAAGGGAAAAGGACATAGTAGTTTGTAGAGTTTTCAGTAATAACACCTTTTGTAGCCCCCTATGAAACAACTTCAGACTTTCATGTTTTAATTATTCTAGAACCTACTCTGTTGATATTGGCAGAAAAACAAGTAGAATTATGTATTTTACTAGGGAGAAGATGAAGCCCTTGTCCTAAAACCCCCCTCAGCTTGAGTTAGTGTGAATGGCTCTACCAGCCATGTGTGTGGATGGAGAAATTGGCATCAGGAACAAGCAGGCTGAAGAGGGGATATGTGTGACAAGCAGCAGCATCCAAGTGTCTGCCAAGAACAGATAAGCTCCAGAGACTTCACAGTCCTGCTGAATCCACAAAAACTGATAAACTGAGCACAGACACTCTGCCAAATCTGTCCAAATCCACTGGCATCAGCCATGGGTGTTGTACAACACAGGCTACATCCACGAAGACTCCTATATGCAAAACTACAAGATTGTCTGCCTATCTATCTATGGATATGAATACATAAAACACACACACATATATAAAAGACAAAACAAAATTTTTGGAAGGACTTCCTGAACATCCTGACACATCAACACACACCTCTGCTTTTAAGTAACCGGCTGGGGTTGGTCTCCCAACTCCTGCTCCACCCGTCAGTGCAGATGTTTGTGAACCACACGAGGGAATAAATGAATGCAGTGTGTAGGGAGTCCCTTGCTATTAACAACAGCATAACAAAAGATATCTAATAAATGCTGTTGTGATCTGTGTTTTCCCCAGCCTGATCCCAGAGAAAAGGGGATATACAACAACCCATTATTGCAAATTTAAATTTCTACGTTTTTGTGGATATCACCTTAGCAAGGGTGTCTGGTGTTGGATCCAGACTTTCTAGATGACAGGCTTAGGTATGTTTCCAGTGTGGCATTTTTCAAGTGGCTGTCACCACTAATGGATGGAGGCATGCCCAGACACAGACACAGGGACACCCCAGGCCTGGAGAACTGATATCATGGAATGGGACAGATTAAGAAGTTAACCCAAGCTTCTGGGCCATGTGGTCTGTAAAGTCTAAGGATCACAGTCTCTTCTTGAGACATTCACAGTGGTTACTGCCAAATCAGTAACCTCTCCCTCTTCTAGCAGAGTCACCAGGACTGACCCATGCTCCTCCCAGCCTGAAGAAACCCCAGGGCTACCAAACTCAACCCCAACAATAAAATTGCTCCTGTGCCACTCATACTATCTTCGCTCAGGAGGCCACCAAATTCAGATGACCCTTCATGTTTTCTTGTCATCTCCATTTCTCATATGAACAGACAAGAGTCATCTCCAGGGAGAATCTATCAAGAGTCTGATCAAAACAGTCTATCTTTAAAACTGGGTCTGCTTTCAGCATTTGCCCATGTTTTTCCCCTTCCTGCCTCATCTCATCTCCCTGCTTCTACCTGCCAGATGGATGATCACTGTAATTTTCCAGAAAAACTTAAATTGTGTTGCCTATATACAGCAAAAAATTGTCAAAAATGGGCCACTCAAACACTTGTGCAGGTACTGGTCCTGGTGAGTGTTTTTGATAGGAACCTGCCAAGGGGGTTATCCTGCAGCATGTTCTACTTCCAAGCACTTCACAGGCCACATGCAGTGGAATCCACTGCATTTTTCTCAGGAAAATAAATGCCTTTGCTTTTGTACTTCAGTTTGAGGCAGAGACCACACCAGATTGTTTCTGAATGCAATAGATGACAAGTTAAATGGAAATTGTGCTTTGATGTTAAAAGGAAATAGTCCTTTTAGAAGGAACAGGCTTTCAAAACCCTTCCGAATCAGCTGGATTTGCAGGACCTCTTGTGGTTAAAGCCCTAACTTGCATTTCCACATTTTTGCTGGCGGTGGGAGCATACCTGTGGCTTTTTCTCCTACAGCTGTGCAAAAGAGAAGGAGAGGCTTTGCCTCGAAATGCTAAGCAGCAATGTTAGTGAAAGGAAAAGCTGTGCTAACTGGTGACAGCAAATAATTTTTCTGTGGATTTAAGATTATAAAAATAAGCTGTTATTTTTGGTTGGTGCTCCGGTATCTCAAGCATACCAGTCAAGAACCATGAAATGGAATTGTCTTACAGAGTCATAGAACCACAGAAGACTCTGAGCTGGAAGGGACCCACGAGGATCATCAAAGTCCAGCTCTTGGCCCTGCACAAGACAGCCCCAAGAGTCACACCATGTGCCACGTGTTATAATGCATAAAAAAATTGCTTTTAAAGAACATAGCCTCACCAATTAATATGAAAAGGCCCCCAAAACTGTAGGAAGAGATCCTATTAATTTAGCTGACACTTCTTAGTTCTGCCGTCCCTCTGTCAGTGAAAACAGCTGAGAAGTGCGGCCGGCACCACTCCAAGCTTCTCCTCCGGCCATGTATCGTCTTCCCACCACAGCGCTGTAGGGCAGGAAGGAAGTTCTCTGATGCCAGTGCCACAGCTTCTCTTTCCCTGAGGATGTTTTTGTGGGAAGGCTCCAGCTCACGCCATCACACCATCAACCATAACAAGCACTATGGCCCCATGGCAGGCAGGGAATGGGGTTTGGAGGGCAGTAGCTGTTGTCCCAAAATAGGTTTTTTGGCTTGGTATGTGAGAAGCCAATCCACACACAGAGTTGAGATATTTGATTTATTCACAGTTCTGCACAGAAAGGGGTGCTGGGTGGCAAAGCCACAATATCAGCACGAGAATTACCAAAACCTTCCAATATTTATACATTTTAGTAAACAAAGGCATTAATGTTCATTGGCTAAAAGTTACATAGTTCTCTTATTCATTAGTATTCTATCTTATTAATAAGTATTCTGCTTATTAATGATTCTCTCAGTTCTTCTGCTAACCAGTCCCATACTCAGTCTTTGTCTTCTTTTGGGCCAGTGGGTTTCTTGGGTCTGTGAGTTGGTGAGTCAGTGGCCACCATTTTCCCCTGCCAGAATTACCTTTTACCCAACAGAAGCTGATACAGCACAGTTACTGAGTTGTCTTTTTAGTTTTGGGGTCACCCAACAGAAGCTGATACAGCACAGTTACTGAGTTGTCTTTTTAGTTTTGGGGTCCTGCCAAATATCCTTGTGGCTCATAAATTCTGCATTTTTTGCGTCCACTGTCAGCAGCGCATCCTTCTCCCCAGGCTTTGTTAACCTCCCCCGAGGTCGGAGATCACCTCGAGCCCTAAACCTTAACAAGGTAACTCTACCCACAAGTATTTTGTCTTTTTAAAACCTGGACGTCACTCAGGGATTGATTGCTTTTTAACTGCTGTTTCAAAGGAGTTAAATCTCCTTTCCTGCTGATTAGGCTTGAAGGCATGCGAAGATCAGACACCACAGAACGTCCTTTCTCACGGAAATCTGTAGATGTCCCACGTTTTGCACCAGCACGGCCGGCAGGGACAGCAGGGCTCGACCGGGCGGAGCCCGACCCTCACCGTTTCCCGCCAAGGTTGAGGGCGGGGCGCGGCCGGGGCGGGACCAGGCGCGCGCTCGGCGCGGGTTTGGCGCGTAGGGCGGCTGGCGCTTCCCGCCGCGGCCATGTCTCGGCAGAGCACCCTGCTCCGCTTCTTCAAGGCGGCCCCGCCGCCGGCCGACACCGAGCCCCGCACCGAGCTCCGCCGCCGCCGCGCCTCAGGGGAGCGGAATGGCCTCCAGGCCGCCGGCAGTCCCCCGGGCCGGGTGGGCCGAGCGGCGGCGCGGCGCGGTGAGAAGGGCGAGAAGGGCGCGGGGGGCGACGCGGCCGCCAAGGCCCCCAGGTACCGGCGGGGACTTGGGGAGGCCGCGGATCCGCGGCCTGCGGGAGGGGAGGGCGGGAGGGGAGGGCGGGACGGAGATGCAGCCGCCCGGTGTCGGAGCGGGACCCTCGGGGTGTCCGTGTCATCGTCCCCCCGTCGCTGCCCCAGCCCCCGCCATTCCCTGGCTGTCGTGCCCGGCCGGGCCCGCAGCGGCCTGTGCTCCCGGCGGGCCCGGGCGGGCGGGACGCAGGGACACCTGCGGGGCCGCGACGTGCGGTCGGATTTTGCTGTTTAGAAGTAGTGTTGCACTTGTGTTTTAAATTTGCTTTCCGTGCTATATCATAGAATGACACGGTGGGGCATCTGGCCCAACCTCCCTGCACAAGCAGGTTCATTCCAGAGCACGTGGCACAGGATTGTAGTGACTGTTTTGAATATCTCTAATGAGGGAGACTCCACCTCTCTGGACAATCAGTTCCAGTGAGCAGTCACACACATAGTCAAGAAGTTCTTCCTTGTAGTCTGGTGGAACTTCTGCTCTTTTTCTCTTTTCCTAGTAAGGTAAGCTTGGTACCACCAAGGGAAGCCTGGCTTCATCTTTTTGGTAACCTCTCATTAAGATATTTATACATATTGATGAAGTCCCCCCTCAGTCATCTTCTCTCGAGGCTGAACAGGCCTACCTCCCTCAGCCTTTCCTCTTAAGAGAGATGCTCCATTCCCATAATCGTCTTTGTTGCCTTCTGCTGGACCCGCTCCAGGAGCTCCATGTTCTCCCTTGTGCTGAACGCAATGATGGCAAACTGAGTGTCACTGATTGTTGGGCCATAGCCTGCAGGAGTGTCCCAGCCATCATCTGTGGGAGTCTAGCAATGGCTGGGGTGAAATCTGTGGGAAGGAGGAGAGAGCAAATAAAGACTGCATCAGGTGCTTTGCAGTGCAGGTGGTTTTTTATTTATTCATTTTTTTGTAGCTTCAGGGTTTTTTAAGTCGTAGTCTTTTTCTTAGGTGCCTGGTTGAAAATTAGTTTCTACAGGAAAAGGGCATGTAGTGACAGGACGAGGGGGAATGGCTTCAAACCGAAAGAGAGTAGATCTAATTAGATATTAGGAAGAAATTCTTCACTGTGAGGTTGGTGAGACACTGGCACAGGTTGCCCAGAGAAGCTGTGGATGCTCCATCCGTGGAAGTGTTCAGGATCGGGTTGGATGGGGCTTTGAGCAACCTGGTCTAGTGGGAGGTGTCCCTGCGAATGGCAGGGAGTTGGAACTAGGTGATCTTTAGGGTCCCTTTGAACCCAAACCATTCTGTGATAAATCTCTGTCTCTGTGGGGATCTGGCAGAACCTGGAGGAGCAAACTATAAGAGAAGTGCTGGTAGTAGTATGGAAGAACTCTGTAATCCAGGTTGCACCCCCTGGGAGGCTTCCATAAGAGGGCAAAATGCTCAGCAGGAATGTACAGTAACATTTTTGAAGAGAGCTGCTCCAGTTGTCTGTGTTCCTTAAATGACACATTTGTTGTCTCTGCAGTGTCTCCTGTGAGTATTCTCCCGGGGACTTGGTGTGGGCCAAGATGGAAGGTTATCCCTGGTGGCCGTGTCTCATATACAACCACCCCACTGAAAGAACAATAGTCAGAGGAAAAGGAAAATCCACTCGTATCCACGTGCAGTTCTTTGATGACAGCCCTACAAGGGGTTGGGTCAGTGTTAAATACCTGAAGCCATATAAAGGTAAGAGATAGAAACAAAACTGTTTGAAATGGAAATATGCCACTTGTTTTGGAATTACAGGCTTCGAATATAGGATATATTATTCTTGATAGAGAAAGAGCAGCAACACCAAGAGTAGAATTGAGTATGTTTTGTGCTTTGTAAGTGACAAGTTTTTGAGGGTTTACAGGTACATTTGTGTTTATACAGTTCTTAAAACATAAAAGACTAAGCCCTTTCGTTCATTAGATTAGACCAACTATTCAAGCAAACTTAAAGCTTGCTAATGTTTTAGAGATATTTCCTTCATTTTTCCCATCAGGATAAAAATGATGTAAAAGATCAATCCAGTATTTCCACTTCTAGCCCTGAAATCCTTAAAGTATTAGAGGAGTGTCCAACCCAGTTTTTAAGCAGCTATTTAGGAATTGCAGTATGTCCAGAATTAAAAGGCTAGACTCACGATATCGGATAAATAAAATTAATTCTGCTGGAGTGTTTCTTCTCAGCAGTGTAGCATGTTGTAAATAGAATATATAACTTGAGAATTGAGTGTTGGTGGGCAGTGCTTGTAGTTACAGATCAGAGCTGGTGTTTATGATACTGAAAAAATGACTTGAACTAACTAGTGAAAATCAAATGTAATCAAGAGTTAATGTTTTGCATAATAAATCTCACCTTTTTGAAAATCATAATCCATTTTCCCCTTTTTTCATAATTTTACTGTTGCTGAAAACGAAATCATTGGCTGTAAACTGTCATGTGTAAATCATATTGCTGTAAACTGTCTTGTTAGTCAATCAGATACTTCATATGTAATATAGTGTTTTGAAGCCCTGTAGGATTTGCTTGTGTCACTGAAAAAACTGAATTTAAACAGTTTCTTCCTTTTTACAAGTCAGAGTTCCATCTCACGTGATCATGAAGCCACTTTTTTGTCTCCTCTATACTTCAGCCATAGTTTTAAATTAACATAGTAATGTTGGCCCTGCAGTGTCAGGCTGAGTGGCCAGTGTGATTGGCTATCAGCTAATCTGGCTAATGGGCTGGGGCTGGGTGCCTGGCTACACTTTGAGCAGCAGTTTGGAGGCCAGCAGAGCTTTGAGGTCTGAGCCTAGAAAGTGAAGATAACTGGTTGAAGTTGCCTGTCATTGCTAAAACAGCCCTGTGGTCTCAGGTCTGTCTGCTGCACTGCCAGTGTGAAGCGTTCAATTCAGCTCTAACTACAGTCAGTGTGTGGGTGTTCAGAGCTCAGCTTAGGCGTGCTCACATGTGCTAATGAGTTACAGAAATAGAAGCAATTCTTCAAGTGTTCATGTAGGTTGGCATTTCATTTGTGAGTGTGTATACTTTACACAGGGGTAGTTTGTCAGGCTGAAGGAGTGATAGGTTGATGTATTTAAGATGTGGTGGGAATGAGTGGTAGCAGCACAAAAGTTTAGTTACCTGAATATGAGTGTTAGTTGTCTGAATATATTTAAAAGTGAACTATGAACACCGGCTAAATGCTAGACTGGCATCAGTTCCTAACAAATCTGTGGTTTTTACAGGTTCATCAGATGGGGAGACGATGAAGGGAGGCATGTTTTACAGCACAAAGCCTGAAATTAAAAGAGCCATGGTGCTGGCAGATGATGCCATGAGAAAAGATAAAACCAAGAGGCTTGAACTAGCAATATGCAATGAACCTTCAGACACAGAGGAGGAAGAGGAAGAAACTGAGGTAAAATGTTTCTTAATTGCTGTCATTTGCAGAAATATTGCTAGAACTTAGAAGCTGTGACTTGGAACTAAGCATGGAATGTCCTGCAATTCTCTGGTACAGTAATCACAGCTTATCTCCTTGTTATCTTGCACACATATATATCCACGTGTCTTTTTTTGTACTGCTTCTGTGTTGTCAGGTCATAGGCTGGTCTCTCATCTTTTCTAATTGGAAAGACAAGTCTCTTTGGTGTTCTGTATGGTAAGGACTGACCTCAGAATCTACTTAACTTGTCTCACTCTCTTCCTTCATCACTCCCTGGTGACCTACTTTTTCACTCAGAAATGCTTTTTTCTGGTGCCTCATTTTATCTTCTCTATCTGCTATTTATAGTCCAAGTTGCCCTAAGTTTGATCTGAAGTTTTAGTGTGTCTTAATGTATAAATTTCTAGCTTTTTGACTATTCATCTAAGGCATTAAATTTAATTTTTGGAACCCACTTCATCTTGTGGAGTAGCACTAAAATACCAGTTCTTGCACTGTTAACACCAGTCTTGGTGGAGTAACTAAAAAGTGATGTTTTATTGTATTGCATTCGTTTTTTGTTGATTCAGCTATTATTTCAGTAGCACCATATGCCTTGGTTTTCTTTGGATTTCTTTGGAAAGGAATGGTTATGAGGAAACTGTCAGTGGAATGGTGGTTTCCCTTAGCTCCACATCAACTCAGTCTCCAGTGTGACAGTGCCTGAGGGGCAGGTGCTACTCCAGGCATTGTGTTGTGGCACTTTGTACTCACTACAGTCCCTCCACTGCTGGTTTTCCATTAAAGTTTGAGGATGAAAAGGCAAATAATGGAGTTGCTTTTCTTTCCCCTGCACGTGCCATATTCTTTTCTGTGTAGTTTAAATGCTTTGTTCATCAGATCACATATGCACAGCAATGAATGAGTCTAAAGAACACAAATAAGAGTAATTATGCCACTGGCTAGTAGCAGTTAGTTATCCAGAAAAAAACCTGAGTTCTGTTAAGGTAGAGGGAATTTGCTGTGGCTCTGCTGTATTTTGCTTGAAGCATTATAGGTACTGCGTTTTGCACAATTTTGCACTTCTTTATGCAGCAGTATCTTTGTAGCCAGAATTATCTACAGACAAAATAATTTGTTTTTCCAGGAGATGAGTGAAGATGCATCAGGCAACAGTGAAGACTGCAATAGTGAGGAGGATGTGAAAAGCAAAAAGCGAGTGATGAGCAGGGAAAGAGCTGTAAAAGCTAAGAGAAGGAGAGTGTTGGATTCTGACAGTGACCATGATGGCTCTGATGTGGAGTTCAAGCCTGATGGGAAAGAAGCAGCAAGCAGTGAGGAAGCCAGTAGTGGAGTGGATGAAAATGAGTCTTCTGACACAGAGGCAGAGAGTGTTGCAGACAGCCCCATAAAAGTCCCTTCTAAACGAAAGAGAAGCGAGGTGAAAAAGCTTGCTAAAAGCTGTAGCTTGGGAAATGAATGTTCTGAAACACCCAAAAGAGCAGCAACAGTCTCTTCAGAAGCCAAGTCTAAGCTGACATCGTTTGCAGCACCTGAAAGTTTTGAATCTCAAGCAAATGCTTGCAGTGGAGGGACTGGTGGCATCTCAGTGTGGGAACATGAAAAGCTTGACTGGCTGCAAGAAGGGAAGAGGAGAGATGCGCACAGGAGGCGTCAGGGTGACCCTGATTATGACCCCTGTACTCTGTATGTGCCTGAGGATTATCTCAACAAGTGCACACCGGGTGTGCGGAGGTGGTGGCAGATCAAAAGCCAAAACTTCGATGCTGTGATTTGCTACAAGGTTGGAAAGTTCTATGAGTTGTATCACATGGATGCAGTCACTGGTGTGAATGAGTTGGGCCTGATCTTTATGAAGGGCACCTGGGCCCACTCGGGTTTCCCAGAAATTGCGTTTGGCCGGTTCTCTGATGTCCTGGTGCAGAAGGGCTACAAGGTGGCGCGTGTGGAGCAGACAGAAACGCCTGAAATGATGGAAGCACGCTGCAAGTCAGTGGGCCACTCGTCCAGGTTTGACAAGGTGATGCGCCGGGAGATCTGCAGGATCATCACCAAGGGAACGCAGACCTACAGCGTCATGGACTGCGACCCCTCTGAGAACCACAGCAAGTTCCTGCTGTGCGTGAAGGAGAAGTGCGACTCGGCCAGGACGCGCGTGTACGGGGTCTGCTTTGTCGACACCTCCATGGGGAAGTTCCACGTTGGCCAATTCCCAGACGACCGCCACTGCTCCAGGTTTAGGACTTTGGTAGCTCATTACACCCCTGTGCAGGTGCTGTTTGAGAAGGGGAACCTGTCTGTGGACACACAGAAGATATTGAAGGGCTCACTTGTTTCTTGCATTCAAGAAGGGCTGACCTCGGGTTCCCAGTTCTGGAATGCATCTAAAACACTAAAAGTCCTTCTCGAGGAAGGATATTTCAAGGAGAAGCAGAATTCTGAAAATGGATGTTCTCTGCCCTCTGTAATCAAATCTCTGACTTCAGAGAGTGACTCCTTGGGATTAACTCCTGGTGAAAACAGTGAATTAGCTTTGTCAGCTATTGGAGGATGTGTCTTCTATCTCAAAAAATGTCTGATTGATCAGGAGCTGTTATCACAGGCAAACTTCGAGGAATATGTCCCTGTGGATATTGCTACTACAAAAACCACAAGTTCAAGTAGTTTGTTTGCCAGAACTGGCCAGCGGATGGTGCTGGATGGAGTCACCCTGATGAACTTGGAAGTCCTGCAGAATGGAACCAATGGAACCACAGAAGGTACTTTGTTGGAAAGGATTGATTCTTGTTGTACACCATTTGGGAAGCGACTCCTGAAACAGTGGCTCTGCGCTCCACTTTGTAATCCTAAATCCATCAATGATCGTTTGGATGCTGTTGAGGACCTCCTGGCAGTGCCAGATAAAATGTCTGAAGTCAGGGAGTACCTCAAGAAACTGCCTGACCTTGAAAGACTGCTCAGCAAAATTCACAGCATTGGGTCACCACTCAAAAGTCAGAACCATCCTGACAGCAGGGCTGTCTTCTATGAAGAACTCAAATACAGCAAAAAAAAAATCACTGACTTTCTGTCTGCCTTGGAGGGATTCAAAGTAATGAATGAAATTGTTGAATTCATGGAGGAGATTGCCAGTGACTTCAAATCCAGAGTCCTGAAGCAGCTGGTCACCTGCAAAGCCAGAGATCCCGACGGCCACTTCCCAGACCTAAGTGCAGAGCTCACAAGGTGGGACACTGCTTTTGATCACAACCAAGCTCGGAAGACAGGAGTGATTACCCCAAAGGCAGGTTTCGATGCTGATTATGACGAAGCACTACAGGATATCAGAGCTATCCAAGAAGATCTTCGGAAGTACCTGGATAAGCAACGCAAGCTGCTTGGGTCCAAATCCGTGCAGTACTGGGGGACAGGCAAGAACCGGTACCAGCTGGAAATCCCAGAAAGCGCCATATCTCGTAACCTGCCCGAGGAGTACGAGCTGAGGTCGAGCAGGAAGGGCTACAAGCGCTACTGGACCAAGGAGATTGAGAAGATGCTGGCTGCGATGGTGAGCGCCGAGGAGCGCCGCGATGCCGCCCTCAAGGACTGCATGAGGCGCCTCTTCTACAACTTCGACAAGAACAGCAAGGACTGGCAGACAGCTGTGGAGTGCATTGCTGTGCTGGGTAAGAGCTCTGCCTCGCTCTGACACACAGTAAAACTACCCCTGTGGTGATGAAATCTGATCTGGGGAAGCTTGATGCTAGCTCTCAACTTGTTGTTTGAAAGCTCTTGATAGTGGTAACGGCATGGATAATTAACAGCGATTCCCTGTTTCCTTCCAGTCGCTAAGTAGCAGGACAATTCCAAAGGATATTTGCAAACTCCTTCTCCATTCCTGTTGTGTGGTTGTAGATGTGCAGCCAAGTGTTTCCCCCAGTTCAGTGTAGCTTGGTGGCCTCACTGCTTCCAGAGCCTTGTGTGTGGATTAGTAGCCTCTTATTAAATGGAGGTATAAAAATCTAACCTGCTGGTAAGATTCCTCCTTCTATCTGATCAGCATGCTTTCTGGGCATCCTTCAAAAATAAAAGTGCTCAGTGTCAAGCCTTGAAGAAGGTAGTCTACTAAGAAGGCTTCCCCAAATCTTCCTATAATTTCTGGGATAGAACAATCTCCTATATTCCCTTCTCAGGACTGACATACTTCTGTCCTGTGGATTTTCTGCTAAGATGAGGCACTCTTGGATATCTTTCTTCCAGGGAAAAATAAAAGCACTCTCAGTGCCGCTAGAGCAGAAAAGGGAGGGCAGGCTGGGAGTGTTGGCTGGAAATGGATTTGCTGGGAGAGCTGGGAAGTAGTCACATCAGCTACACCACAGCCCAGGGCAAGTGCTGAATTGGTTCCCAGCAGAAAGAAATTCAGTGTCCAGGCTCAGCTGTAATGTGTGTACATAAAGCCTCTAAAATAATAAAACAGTCTCATTGTATAGGTGATCAGCTTTTAGAACCTCAGGGTTCAGCTAACTGAGGGGTCTTGTGCTGCTGTTTCTTCCTGGACCAACAGAATTTTAATATTCATACCATTTTCCTCTGGCAACTTTCAAGCAGAATTAGGATTCTTCACAAAGTAATCCACTGTCACAGAAGCTGATTGCCTCCTTATTTGTTCTAAATGAAAAAACAATGCAAGAAAATAGTATCTTATACATGTGCTTTTGAAATTAAATTATGTGGATTTTAAATACTTTTAAACTAAAAAAATTATAGGGGAACATTTTTATCTATAGAAATCTGGAAGGAATGAGGAAAGACACTTGTTCTGAAATCCTTCTTGGGTGTTTCCCTTATGAGGAAAATGGAATAAAATAGAAAATTGTTTCTAAAAAATTGCTGTTCAATGAGTAAATGAATTTCAGTGTATGAAGAAATTTGAAAGTGTGACTGACTGGAATTTCTCTTAACTTTCTAGATGTCTTGATGTCTCTTGCTCACTACAGTCAAGGTGGTGATGGACCCCTGTGCCGACCCATAATCCTGCTGCCTAAGGATAATGCTGCTCCCTTCCTGGAACTTAGAAATTCCCGCCATCCGTGCATCACAAAAACTTTCTTTGGGGATGATTTTATTCCCAACAACATTGTGATAGGCATCAAGGATGAAGGCAGCAGCAGTGAGGCCTCCTGTGTATTGGTGACTGGCCCAAACATGGGTGGCAAATCTACGCTCATGAGACAGGTGAACCTCTTGGTACCTCTGGGGTTTGGATGAGGGAATTACAGGGGGCCTGGCTGTCATGGTTGTCACAAGAGGTCCCAGAAGTGAGACCTTCAGAATTTGCAGCAATTGCACAGGCTGGTAGAAAATGCCCATGTTCAGACAGATTTTCTGCTTTAGGGAGGGATAAGTTTTATTTGTCCTAGGAGAGGTGGTTGAGGAAAAGTGATAAGATTACCGTTTATCTTTTTCAAGTGACTTACCCAGGACATGGCATCAGCTGGCAAAAGATGCTTCTGTAGGTTGAACAAGATGAAACTAGGTATCAGCAGGGAGGTTGCTCTATAAACACTGCTTGCTGTGATAATTTGTGTTTTGAAGGCTTTCATAGTAGTTCAGTCCTGCCAGAGATGATGATGCTGCTGCAGCCTGGAGCTGCTTAAGCAGCAGGAAGCTTCCAGTCTTTGTTTTAGAGGAAACACAGCTTCTTGCGCCCTCGTTGTGTGTGTTGAACTGAAGCTGCAAGCACTAGCGCAAATGCCAATGTCCCTGTTTGCTGTGCAGGCTGGTCTCCTGGTGGTCATGGCCCAGCTGGGGTGCTACGTGCCCGCGGAAGCCTGCAGGCTCACGCCCATCGACCGCGTGTTCACGCGGCTCGGCGCCTCTGACAGGATCATGGCTGGTGAGTGTCTGACACAACTTCATGCTCTTGCTTCGAGTGGCAAGTTGGAAATGAGACAGTAATTTGCAGGGAGAGCTTGGCACTCTTTTCTCTTGTTGTTTGGAGACAGGATTGTACTTGGGCTTTATTTTTTTCATGTGTGTCCATTTGATTTTTGACTGACTCACAGGATCACTTCCTAATGGATTTTAATATTAAAAGCCTAACTCCCAGCTGGATGCAAGTCTGAAGAGTATCTTTTTGTAGAATTGATTATATTCTACTCTCACTGATAGCTTTTTCTAAGTGTTCTGAAATAGGACAGTGATGTTGGGGCAGCTGTTGGACAGTTGTTGTTTTTGTACCTTCCTGCAAGGATTATAGAAGTCCCTTGTTTCAATCAGAATGCCTTATGTTTGAAATCTGATTTCTTCTGATGAGGAAGAGAGGCAGATATCCTTGGAAGCAGTAGTTGACAGTTCTTTGAGTATTTTGTTCCTTTAATGGAGAGGAAGACACAAGTGGAGGATGACACAAGTGGAATGGTAAAGTCTGCCAGTGGTGATGGGCAAAGTGCCACTGGGCTAGGAAAATAATAAAATGATTGTTGTGGTAAGAATAGTATCACTGCTCATTTAAGGAGGGCACTGATTTTCTGTGATCTCTCTGCTGAAAAATGTGGGTCAATGAATATCAAAGGAGTTAAGCACACTGAACTTGTTGCACAGAAGGAATTTGGAAATAAATCATTCTAAGTTCTTAATTAAAAAAATATTTACACTTCCCCAAATCAAGGCTTTTTTCTGCAGCTAGAGAATGTTATTAAGGCTTTGTCTCCATTTGGTTTAATTTCAGTACAAGAAGGAATCGGAAATGTGGAAGAATACTGACGTGCTTATGGTTGAGGTGAAAAGGGCCCTTCCTTCAAGAGAGATGGTCTAGCAAAATGTAGCATTTTCAATTTTTTTTTCAGTTAACTGAGAACTACACTTCTGATTTGACATTTCACATTGTGAGGGTGAACATTGCACAGAACGAGCTTTAAAATCTGTTCTTGATGCACTTGTTTGCACACTGTAGATAGGAAAGCACAGCAAAAGTTGTTCCATGACAGTCACTTTGTAATAGATGTCAGGAGGACTTTGATGTCAATTTTTTCAGTAATACAATTTTAGGGCTTTATTTTCTGAAGAGAATAAATGGTTATTAAATATTTTTTAAAACATATTAAATCCTGGTAATTTCTTTAAATAAATTCAAAAGAAGTGGACACTGCTCAATAATTCATATTGGAAAACTTATGTTAAAGCAAAGCAGTGCTCATGCAGCATAAGTACAGGAAATAAAAGCTTGCCTTAAATGGAATAAATTGCATTAAATGCTGCTAGTTGTGATTATTTGTAATGATCCCCACAAAGAACAAGTAAATCCCGACTTTGTCAGTGTGGCTTTATCATGTAGAAGAGTGTTAATAATTGTGTACTTAAAACCAATTTCAGGTGTAAATTTCAGGCCTTGTATTATCTGGGTTCTGAAACTCCCATGAGATGCTTGAGCCTTAGCAGCAGAATATTGCTTTTGTCATAATTCATTCAAGGAGAGCACGTACAAATAAAGCCTTTATTATCCAAATAGTTCCCTCATGACATCACAACCCAACCAGTAATTCCAGTCTCTCAGTCTTTGATTTTCTGCTTGTTTTTTTCTGGAAAGCCACACACACCTTCGGCCTGTCCTGTGCATTTAGAGCAAGAAAGGCACAAAAATTCTCATCTTGTAGCCCTTGTGCCCCTCTTTTGTCCAGTTGTTACTTATGACTGGTGCTATTAAAAGTAAGCAGGTGTGTTGGCCTGAAAACATAATTAATTGTTTGTGCCTGTACCTGTACTCTAAAAGAACC
This sequence comes from Acrocephalus scirpaceus scirpaceus, assembly GCA_910950805.1. Lineage (NCBI taxonomy): Eukaryota > Metazoa > Chordata > Aves > Passeriformes > Sylviidae > Acrocephalus > Acrocephalus scirpaceus. Next base: position 15,034,213 of record OU383775.1, on the reverse strand, counting down.
CAAACTTGTTTTTTCTGGTGAATGGGAGTCTGCTGTTTTTACACTGGAGAAAAAAAGTGTCAGGTTTTTGTTCACCTTCAGTTTGCTATTGAAATTGACTTAGGCTTAACCAAGATTCTAGTGCAGATTAAATGAAGTTTTAGTTGTGGTTCTCAGATCTTTGACTATTTCATGGTGCTTTTTTTGTCATTTTCTTTAAAGGTGAAAGTACCTTCTTTGTTGAATTGAGTGAGACTTCCAGCATTCTGCAGCACGCAACAGAGCATTCCCTTGTTCTCGTGGATGAACTGGGTAATGACTGTTTTGTAATAGATGCAAGCTAAATCTGAGGCGTGAAAGACTGGCTGCAAGGTTTTTGGCCTGTCTGAATGGCAACCAAGTACACAGGGCCAGTTTCATCATAATGCTGCTGGGGTTTAACTGATGTCTCTAACATGAACACATCTTGGGTACCCTGGGAACTCATCACCACCTCCCACCCCCAGTCATTATTACCCTATTTCCAGCTGTGGTTTCCTACTTTTCCTTTTCATAATTACTTGCAGCAAACCTTAGGAGAGCAAAACCATCTTTCTTCTGCAGTGCAGAAGAGGGTGATTGTTATGGGGCCAATGCTCAAGTCACTTCCCAGAGATGGCTCTCACCCCTTACTGCTGTTTGACTTGCGCACAGCGGGAAGGGGAAGAAACAAACACTACAAATGCATTGCTGCATTTGTCTTTAGGGTGTCTGCATCTCCAGCAGCATGTGAACCATGGATTGATTTGACTGTGCCTCTGCGGTCCCGAGTGTGCCAACACTGTCCCACTGTGTCCCCAGGCAGAGGCACGGCCACGTTTGACGGAACAGCCATAGCAAGCGCGGTGGTGAAGGAACTGGCCGAGAGGATCCGGTGCCGGACGCTGTTCTCCACTCACTACCACTCCCTGGTGGAGGACTATTCCCACAGTGAGGCTGTGCGCCTGGGCCACATGGTACGTGTGAGGATGGGATATTTCCTGCTGGGATGTCTCCTGCTTTTCTGTGCTTTTCTGCCCTGAGAAATGGCTGTTTTGAGAATAGAACATGATGTCCCATGCATTTCTTAGGCTGCAGGTCAGTATTGCAAAGTCTGACTTGTGACTTGCTCTTCCCAGGCATGCATGGTTGAAAATGACAGTGAAGATCCAAGCCAGGAAACAATTACATTCCTGTACAAGTTCATTGAAGGAGCCTGCCCAAAGAGCTATGGCTTCAATGCAGCAAGACTTGCAGATATTCCAGAGGAAGTCATTCAGAAGGGGCACAGAAAAGCCAAAGAGTTTGAAAAAATAACCATCTCACTGAGAATATTTAGGTAAGGCCTTGGGTTTCTGTATCTGAGTTGCAAATTGCTTATAGGAAGGCATTTTAATATTTGGGCAGTGGCTTTTGCTCAGTCACAGCAGGAGGGGCAGTTACAACTACTTTTGTGAACATCAGATGTTCACAGGAAGGGAGGGAGGGAGGGAGGTACTATGGGAAGGCAAATAAAATGAGCAGTATTTTAGCCTTGGGTCACTGTGCCAGTCTGAATTTGCACACAGAGGTGCTAGGCTGCTGCTGGCAGCCTTTACACCAGGCCCAGCATCCATGTGTCCTAAAGCTGTTGCAGGAATAGGAATCTTAATCTCTGCCCCTCAGTGTCCATGTGAGTAAAGGTGGTTATTTCCATCAGGTACCTATGCCAGGTGGTGGATGGAACAACTAGTGATGAAGACGCGGTTCGGAAACTCACAGCGATGATCAACCAGCTTTAGGACCTCGCGTGGGTTTCTCAAGAAGGTGGGAGCAGACAACACTATGATCTAATAAACTTTATTTTTTAAAAATGACCATTTTTCCATTGTCTTTCCTAGGAAATTAAACCCTTTAATTCATACCTACCCTCTACATAATGGTTATTGAGTACTCCACAATATATTAAGTCTAGATGTTATGGTACATGCATACACTTTCAGGCTGTTGATTACCCACTGTCACCAATACACATAAATGGAAAAAAGCTATGAAACTGTATAGGGCTGTATATATACTTGTCTCAGCTTCATTAGAGCAGGAAATTGCTGTGATTTCCAGCAGGTTATGTAAGTAATGTCCAGACTGTTCAAAAAAAACTATGAACAGAGTAAAGTACAAGCCTGTTTTGAGGAGACTTTCTACTGTGTACTTTAAAACATAGTAAAATTTCTTTCACAAAACTTAGTTACATGGGTACTTTGTTTTATAGTGCATTATAGTCTAGGAAGTCTCATTAAAACACTCGCTTTTCTTTCTTTTGTTAGGGTGGTTTGAGTACAGACTATTGCTGGGGCAGGGGAGGAGATTATTCTAACTTCAGAGGACACCAGAAAAATTGCTGGATATAATTTAAGATTAGTGTTTTCTCTTTCATAGAAAGAACGTACATACTGGGACATGAGTACAGTTACAGCAAGTCTAGGTGTGCTAACAAAACAGGACACATTCAAGTACAATAAGATTTTTTGCTTGAAATTAGAAACAAACTACATGAGATTAAAGCATTAAAATCATATTTCTCAATCTGAATAAATGTTAAAAAATCAAAAGAAATGCAGAAGTGCTAGCTCACATTTTTACCATGTTACAAAAGCAATTGGTACCCATGTCCATAAAGGCAGCAACAAAGAATGCTGCTTGTCTACAGAATAGTACTACTGCAAATTGGACTGCGTTTCAATGCTACTTGTAAAAACACCAGCTCTCAGAAGTTGGTATCTGTACAAAATTGCAGCTTATTTTTCTTCACTTCTGTCCCTTCAAAGTCTTTGTTTACACAGTAATGCTAAAACGCCCAGTTCTGTTATCCTGAGTCAACATATTGCCACTTTCTTTTTTGGTAGGTTGAGCTCCATAGTGTCAACACCTCACACATCTGCTTTAATACAGTCTCTTTCTGCAGAAATGGGCAAGTGTAACTTCCTCCAAAAAAAAAGTTTTAATAGTTATGATATTACAATGGCAGGACTTTCTTTCTGAAAAGGAATTCAGTTGTGCTGCAATGTATTAGATTCTATAGGTGGAGCAGAGTCATATAGTGTATCTGTATCATGTGTAGGCTCTCCAGCGAGCGTACAAGGATTGGACAGTGTTCCAGCACCACAGTCACAGAAAAACCTACAACACAGAGAGACAGCTCTTAGTGGCCATTCCCTCCTGCTCTGGGAGCAGCCCCACGCCCTGGCTGGAAACGTACCTATCATGTCTAATGAATTCTACGTCGTGTCCTTGATGGCACTTCTTGATGCAGTTCACACAGATGGCGTTACGATCTGTGGTGTTGCAGGTGTGACATCTGGGGGGAAAAGCAGCACATTAGGCAGGAACCAAAACCTGACCACTTCTCAAGGGAAGTGCGCCAGGAGGCTGGAGGGCCAGAAATGCACTGAAGGAAGGACGGTGCACAGGACCAGAGAGTTTGAGAATTTTACATGAACTTGGATTTCACAGCACACTTTTCGTTACTTGTGTCACAAACACCATCGTGCTGTGCAAGCCCGTGGGCTCAGGTCCACAGAAACAACCTCTTTTCCTCAAGCCCAAAGTCAGTTTCAGAAATGGGAACTTGTTAAATCCTCTTCTGTTGCAGCTGAGGAAGAGCACACATTTGTGTGTTCACTGACACCCAGGAACTGTTCTAGGGGCCTTGCTAGAAGAGAAAGGGGGTTTATTGGAAGGCCTTACTGTAGGTGATAGGAAAGAACCTGTTACCTGTAGAAGTCATGCATCGGGTAGCTGGTGTAGCTTGAGATCTTATATAAACACTGGCCTCTACTGACAGCTTTTTCTATGGCATCTTGATTGTTCATTATTTTGTTATCTGTTGGGGGAAAAAAAATCCAGGACTAATCACATCTGGATCAATGACTTTTTTTTTCCTTGCGGCATTAAAGCAGAGGGCCCATACAGAACAAATTTCTATACCTGCATTTCAGTTCTGGCATTTAAGAATATAAAATCCTCAATGCCCACATGCCAAGACTGCCATGCACTCCTGAAGTAAGTAACACTGTTCCTCTGCATGTGTGGCATGAAATACCTGATAGCCTCCATTTAAATACTCTTTGAACCTGGCTGTTAATAAATGCTTACAGACACACAAGCCTTTCTAGCAGGTGTAAGTTTTCTGCTGAGGAGCCTGAAACCCAGTGTTTGAAAGCCCCTCATTTACCGTAAGGCCTTTTACACATCCCTTAGAAAGAGGAAAAGGATGGCTCTTTCCCCAGGAAAGTTTAGGAATAAAGTACTTTCCAACACAATAGAAGTGGAAATTAGGTCTGACCAGCTCCAGTACTTCAAAGACATGTCCAAAGCACAGCGAATTTGATAATCCCCTCTGTTGCTCAACTACCTGGTCTTCTGTCTAAGTCCCAAAGTGCACCTCAAAAAGTTTTGCCCACTCCCAGCAGCATCAGAGCACCGAGTGATGTCATCAGTAAGCCCAGGTGCTGAGAAGCAGGGAGCCAGAGCTTGTGTTTTAAGAGACACAAATCGTCCACAGGACAGGGTTTAGCAGCTACAGGCAAGTATGTAAAAATCCTGCAAAGGGCTTTTTCTTCTTGAATAACCTCCTAGAGCTGTCTGGCATTCAAACCATCATTCCCATCTTGTCCAAGAAGATCCTGTTTGATGCCCACTTCCGCACTATACATGGGAATTTTATGTATGTGAACTGTTCATGTTTTTTGAAAAAACGTGTTTGGGACTGTGAATGTTCATGCTTTTAAATCCTAAAAGCCAAGTGAGGCATGTTTCTTTACTGGACACTTGTTTCTCGATAGGTGAGAGAAAGACTTTCCATTGTACTAACTCAGAACTGGAGTGTGGGATGGGCCAAAGATCAGGAACCAGTTCAGAAGTGATTCTGAGACTGAAGAGCTGATCACAAAGTTTTAATATGACAGCAAAACCTTAAGTTACCTTTGACTGCATCTGTTTGTCTAAAAATCTTAACACAGCAAACCCAAGATTCAGCACCAAACAAGCGACAAACACAAGCCAGGAGGACTTGGGCTCACCTTTCATTGTGACATTTACACCAGATGCTAGAAATAAACCTCCAAAGCGGTTGTTGAAAATCTGATTGCCTTCTAATGTTGCAGTCGCATGATTTGTTATTTCAATACCTTTAGTGGGTATAGGGAACAAAGGAGAGAAAAAAGAGTGGCAAAGTTAAATGGTGGTTGTGCATTTGTACCTGTCTTGTAATCTACAGCTTGGTTGGTTGGGTTGGTTTTTTTAATCCATCATAAACTCAAGGGGAAGAAAGGAAAATTACATAACTACAAAACTGCACTGTAATTTGTTATAAAACAGGTTCAAATGCAGCTGTTGAATCCTTTCAAAACAGCTGGCATGCATGGTTTCTGCGAGAAACAATACACTACTAGTTTATCTGACAATAAAATGGTGCTATGATCATGTTTATTTTCAAAGGGTCTATGATTTTTGGGTGCTAAGATGTCACATCTTCATGTACATTTGAAAGTTCTTGTGCACATACCTTACCCTTTTAAAATATCTTTTTTAACAAGTTCTCAAGATGGGCACCTAAAATTCATTTCTTTAATTCTTAGCTTTTATCAGTAACCCGTGTCTTCCAAGTCATTTGTCCAGGACTGCTCTTGACAGCAACCTATCCTTCCCCCCCACCACACTGAAACAACACCTTTAGAGGCTCTTCTCAGAAAACTTGCTTCTTCTGAAAGAAAGATGGGAGAAAACTCAAGAATGCAATTTTAGTTGAAATGGAATGGAATGCAAGACGTATGAAACTGATGATTAAACAGCAAAATTGCAAAAAATCACTGTTAAACATTCTTCATCTCTTTTGGAGAAGGAAACACTCATTTTTACAGATTTTCAACTTTGTGGAGTGAGAAAGTTGAATTTGAGATGCAATTCAAATCTCTTTAAATGTATATTTGTTCTGTTTCCTAGGTTTTAAAGCAGTGATAAGATATTCGTACCAGCATCCAGCACATCGACTAAGTGTTTGTACTAGACAAGTTTACCAATTGCTTCTAAAATAAAATAATGGAAAGTATTTCACAAAAAAAAAAGACAAGACAGAATATGTGTCATTTCCCAACATGCTGTAAAATACACCCTGACTACAATTCTGAATTCTCAAACGACTTTTAGACTGAAGGATATCCCAGTCTCTTTTAAAACATCTCAATACCATGGGGGAAAGAAACTCAGTAAACTTTGTGAAGAGCTCACTCCAAGCTTCCAAATTTGATTTAAACAGCACAAACCTGCAGCAAATCCATCGAATATTCGGTTTTTCCTTAGCACGGGGTGGCTATTGGTGCTGATAAGAACACCAGCTTGAGCATTCCTGAAGATATCATTCTCTTCCAGAAGACCTATGATAGACCAACAAATGTTACATTTGAGCTTGGGAGCATTTCCTGACCTGTAACTTTTCTGTGAATTATTTTCAAAGGATCTTATGTGTCACAATCCTGCTAATAACTCCTTTCATTTGGAGAATATGCACCAGTAGCACTGACATCAGTGATACCAGTTTAAAGTAGTTCTCAGTGTATAATTTTGAAAGTGTATTTTTTCAGTACACAGCATGCAATTTGTCATCATAGGCACCGCTGCAGAAAACTAAGTCTTTCAGCTTTCCAAATTTCTCTTTAATTTTTCTAACACACCTCCGTTCTTGTCTTCTAAAATGAGCAGACTGCCAAAGCCAAGCATTTTTCTTGTTATAGGACAGGATAACTTTAAAACGCTGAGTTAAAATTAAAGCTCACTTAGACGAAGTGATTATCTACAGAATATTAGAAGCTGGTATCAGGACACACAACAATCAGGGGATTTCAGACAGGGACCATTTCTGAATTTACAAGTATACAAAAGATTCCTTAAAGATCTGTGCGTTTTTTTCCCCTGAATCTTGAACACTCTGGCAGAACCTAAACTGCTCAGTGCATGATTTTGACTACATAACTTGAATTCAACACTGTGTTTCAGTCAAATAGCAAAGCTTACAAAAGCAAATGGGATAAAAGAACTGTCCTAAGCAGCAATCTAACAGTTATCTTGGATGAGATTAATTACCTCTCTGTCTCCCACAGATTTCAGAATTACTAATGTAATTAAGGCTATTAATTAACATTAGGATATGTTCACTATAACTATTTTATCACTTCAGAAGACAAGAGCTGTGTTTCTAAAGAGCACTTTAAAAAGAACACTGCTTAAACTGAAATTTAACTCTTATTCATAACATTCAGTGAAACACAGCAAGGGAAAAAGTTACCTCTTCCCCCATTAAATATACAGATGCCTCCATCTCTTCCATCATGGATTTTGTTTCTTCTTAGTGTAGGATTACTGTCTGTTTTAATCCATACACCAGCCATTGCATTATCAAAAATTTCATTGTCTTCTATAAATCCAAGCCCTAAAATTGAAGGAAGGGTGAAAAAAAAAATCAAAAAGTATAATAAATGAGAATATAACACCATCGAACACAAACAATTCTGGATAAACATGAAAAACAAACCTACCAGAATTATAGACAAGAATACCACCATTCTGACCACCCCAGATCTTGTTGCGTCTAATTTTGGGGTTGCTTCCAGTTCTATAGTGAAATGTAAGCAAAGAAGTAATTTAAAAGTCATTAAAAAGAAGTAATTTATAGTCATTTACTATATCTCAAGGCTAAACATCTCAAACACCTCTAAACAAGTGCCCCATGGATCTCACTGCTTAAAAATCTTAGTAAAATATAGTTCTTTCCAAACATGCAAACATAATTTAGCTTTACAGACTTAAAGGGCCACACATTCCAGTCAATACAGAGGCTGTATTTGTGGTAACTTTCTTGTAGGTTAAAGCAGAGAGTATTCAGACACACTGGATTTCAAAAAAGTTACTTTTATAAACAAAAGACAAGAACAGCTAAAAAGACACAATAGAGCACGTAACAAGCTATGTCTGTTTTGGCATAAAATCAGAATAAATGTTACCTTATCTGAACCCCTGAGTACATGTGATTATAGATGTCATTGTCTTCTAACACGCCATGTCCATTGTCATAAAAATAAACTCCGACCTAACACATCAAGAATGATATTATTAGTTCCAAAGTAATGAGGCATAAAACCACAGGACTTTCTTTTCTGTGGCCCCCCTGTAACCAGAGAGCAAAACTCACTTGTTTCCCACTGTGTATTCTGTTTCTCCTCAAGACTGGAGTGCTCCCTGTTGTCACCCAGACTCCAGCCAATGTATTGCTGTAAACTTCGTTTTCCTCAATCACACCTTGTCCTTTTTCATGCTAAATACAAGATGGTTTAAGAGTTAAGAAAACCTGCTAATCACCAATACTCTTTTTCCTGCTGTACCCATCCCTCCCACCCCTGGCTTCTTTACTGTAGCAAAGTAATTCCTTTCCATTTGAGTAAGCTTTTTCACCTTTTTTTTTTTGAAATAACAGCATATGATGATTTTGAGTATTTGCCATGAAACAAAGAACAGTCTTACATGTAAATTATTCTGTTTAAAGGCTCTGCAGTGGTATTTGTAAATGTCTGCTGGCTGTTGGTAGGAGAGGTGCCTCCCCAGTGCTGTGCACTCACATGACAGCCCTGGCTTGTGGTTCTTAAACCTACACCCAGCTCTGTCCCCTAGATGCACAAAAAGCTGGCATGGCTCTGAAGGTAACCATCCCCACAACTGTCTGGGCTCAGAGGTCAAACGGTTTTTTCTCAGTCAGGGGAAGAAGCTGTTCTGGTTAAATTTACTCAATGAAGAGATGAAGCTGCACACTTGTAGCATTGGCTGGACCTTAGGTGACCTTTGGCAGAAAGGGAGACACATATTTCTGAAAATCTGGTATTGCTTAAGGGAACCTGACAGCTCTTTCAGTTCAGTTAGCAGAGCCCTTGCACACGTTGGGAATTGTGCTTTATTTCATACTTTTTCAATACAACAACTGCAATTTCTATCATCCTGAAGACAGTAAAAAAAAAGCTTCTCTGAGGTTAGTGATAAACACACTACACTCCAAAAGAGCTGAACAAACTTTTTTAAATTATGACATACTACTATGAAAACTAAGCCTTTTCAAAAAGCTTTCAACCAAGCAACGATAAAATTCTGTAATCTATCCTGTTTTAAATATTTTACTCTGTAACAGGAATAATTTAGTAGCATTCATAAAAACCTTCATCTTTTAAATAGCAGCACCAGCTTCAGCCACTTACCATGAAGCTGGTTTATAACATAACAAGCTCAAGCATTGTGAGCACATGGCATTTTTTCCCAACATTTCTAAAACAGAACACAAGTCTGTGCCTGTCCTAGGCTGCACTTACTACATAAATTCCTCCATGTTGACCATCATGAATCTTGTTGTGTCGAACGATGGGACAGCTGTTTGTTCGAATCTGTATTCCTGCTAATGCATTACCTGTCAACAAAAGTGTTATTTAATACAACTTACACATTCATTTTTCCTCAGAAATCAATATGCAGCAAGCAAATCTGCTTACCATAAATGTCATTTCCTTCAATAAGGCCTCTTCCATCACCGAAGATATAAACACCACCTTGATTCCCATTAAAAATTGCATTGCCCCTAAGAAAAAAAATCAACATTATGAGGTTACTCTAATACACTGCAGAATACTACGTATGTATGTAGTGGCCAGGACTGAACCCCGTTCAGATTTAAAGAATTTATGTTCTGTTGCTTTGACAAAGACCTACCTCTAAGTGCACACACAAATTAAAAATGCAGTTCAACTGAACACAGACAGAAATTTCATTTCTACATATACAGGAGTATTTACAGCTCCTCATAATTAAATTAACGTGTGCTTATTCCATCCCCATCAAACCTCTTCTTCTACATAGTAAAATATACTGAGGAAAACAATACCTTATTGTTGGGTCACTGTTTGAGGTAATCCAAACACCTGCAAAATTGTTTGCATAGATTTTGTTCTCTATGAATTGTCCTCTTCCTTTTTCATGCACATAGATTCCTCCAGTCTGGCCGTGATGGATTTCACACCGCACCACTGTTGGGTTGGCATACGCTTTCACTTCAAAGCCTGCTATCCTGTTTCTATGGATGTTGCAGCTTTCAAAATAACCCTTAAAACATAAAATATGCAGTTTCCTGTAAAAGGCCTTTTTAAAATGAAGGTTATTCCCTCCTCTTTAAATTCAATCCTCATTTAAAAGGAAACAGTACCAAAATTGACAACATATAGCTAACTAAAACAACTACTCACACTATATAACTTCATTTTTACAAAATGTTTCAAAGACACTGTGTTTGCGTTGCTATTTATGACTATTCATGGAATACCAAGAAAAAATTGCAACTCTAGATATAGCACATTGAATAGGACTTAGTATCAGGTTTCCTCAGCAGCTCCTAAGGATCAGAGTCCTTTTGAACGCCATAAAGTCCACAGGCCCAACACAGAAAGGTCAGTGCTATGGAGAAGACTACCTGCTTGTTTTCAGATCAGGAACGACATACATTTAGCAAAGATATAATTTCTTTAGGAAGAAGTGTGCTAAATTTCTTTGAAACAACTGGTCAAAGTAAGTAATATTAATGTGGGAATTCAGTAATTTTTCCAGGGTTGGATTGGTCTGAGTGGCCAAGTGGTACAATTCTTTCCCTTTTCCCTTTTTTAAAATGGTGAGACACTTTAACAGTAGCAGTAGACCTACAACACTTTGTATTTAAACAAGAGCATTATAAACAGTATTGCTATGGGCAGGGAAAACAAAGGCCGCTGCACAAAGCCATCCCAGGCATGCTCCTTCCATACCAACCATGGAGCAGCACCATGAAAATTCACCTGACAAAATAATTGTTTCCTGCCTGATGATTTCTCCGATTCTACTTACAGGGCCTTGCTGAGTAACTGTGTCACCTCTTTCACAGCATTTTCCTGACACAGTCCTAGAAGACTTTAGTATTCAAATTTAACCTATTCTTAAGGTGAACTTTAATGGTATCCCATGCCCATTTTGCCCAATCAGAACAGAAACTAAACTGAAAGACAGGAAGTATCTCTTATTGGAGACAGTAGACAACCACCAAGTGATGTGCTGTAATTTGTGGATGGCTTAGATATAAGCTCCTGAAAGCTCTAACCCAAGACTGTCTCCAGCAAGCTCCATTTTTCCTGAAGCCACCTACGTTAGTTATTTAGACCTGCTCATAATAAGACTTCTTATACTAGTGCACTAAGAATCAAAAAACCAACAAAAAACTCCAAAACCCAGCCAAACAGAACAAAACAAAATCAAAAAAAACCAAACACAAAACAAAAAGCCCCCCACAATTCCTGCTACTGCTCAGAGTAACTAGATTTCATGCTGACATGTTCTACTACAAGGAATGCCTCAGGCTTGAAGTTCCTACTACCTATCATGTGGAAATTACTCAATTTACTGCCAACACAGGCAGTGAGCACCCTGTTTCACTGTGCTATGAATTAATTTGGGACTCTGTCAAACACTGACTACAAAAAATCAGAAATACATCCAGTTTAACAAGGAAATCAAGGCAGCATGCTCTTTCCCCTATTCTGAGGACTGCAGTCAGGAAAGGAAGTGATGGATTGAAGATTCTCCAGAAAAGTACTATCCATATGCACAGCTTGACTCCTCAGACTCTGCTAAGTAACAAAGTCAAATGGAAGATGCCTACTTTCTGTAGCTATTCAGAGTATATTTTTTTCAAGACCTTTGAAGAAATCCAATTCTAAGTGCATCAAGATGGTTTCAGAGTTCTCAAAGAAGCTACACACTAACAGACAGGGGAATCTAAAGATGATCTCAAAAATAGGCCTCCATGCCAACAGGCAGTCTTTTGACTTCTTACTCTGAAAGGACTCACTTTTTTTTTCAAATTTTCACTTAAAATGAAGCCCTCAGAGAAACTTACCTAAAATGACAATTTGGTATATAGCATTATATAGTAACAACACATATGACATTCTCTGTTGATATCAACAACTTTTTTGTGCCAAATTCACCTCCTAGAAAGGGATGACTTCTGTCTTTAAGATGCCCCCAGGCAATCCCTGGTATCTTTTCAGCCACCAGAGCCACACCCCTTCAAAAGGCATTATGGTACCTTTGAACTTCAGCCTCTTAGAGAGGTCTGGTGATGAACTTGTGGATCCCAAAAAAACCACACAGGGCTTCAGGCAACATCTTTTCTTCGGAAAGTTAGGGAGTATGTTTTTAAAACGGAAACTGTGTTCCCAAGCATGGAGTTCCCTGACCTATTATCCACAGGGTCCACCAACACTGCTGACACACAGCTTACTGCCAGCTCCAGCTACAAGTTACCACCATCAGACAGAGCTGCTCCTCTCATCACTTCTGACTCTCAGCACACTGGAGCTGCCCAACCCTTGCACTATGTCCAGCTGTTGGGCAGCTCAAACCCAGATCCTTTAGGGAGACTGCCAGGCAGCTCTTAGGTCAGGAAGATCAATACCCCTCCTCTGCACAGAGGGACTGCAAGCCTTATATTGTCTACACCTCCTTCTAAGAATGGTTTGCTGGGTGTTTGACTTGGGTTTTGTGAGGGTTTCTGGACAGAAGAAGAACCTGGAGGGGACAGCACCAGACAGTGACAGGATTGCTAAGGAAAAAGAGGTCCCTATGGTTAATAAGAAGGAATAAAGGATGCATGTGGAAAAGTGTTACAAGCTTGCACAAAACTACTGAGTAACTTTGATTGAAAATCCTAAATATTAAAAAACAGCTCTGAATATTGAATGTATTTACAATCCCAGGCAGAGCATTAGCTGTGGATGGCAGCTATACTGACAGCATGTGCAGGCAAGAACACTGCTGCAGTCTGGTAAGATCTGAGCAGGTAAAGGAATCAGAAACAATCACCACAGCAATGATAATGCTGATGTTTCCAACTGGCACACACTGTACAGAAAAAGGTGTAATCACAAAGATAAGATCCTGCACAGCTGGAGAAACTCAGAAAACTTTTTACATCAAGACTAACTCAGTAATAGAACTTGGATGCTTTTTTCTTTCTGCATGTTGTCTAGTCTAACAAGCACGGCCTTGAAATGCTTCGGAGTTAAAATTTTTAACTGATGAGATTTTGTTGCTGCTTTTCCCCCCTTTATTTTTTAAAGGGCCTTATTTTTTTTTCTTTCTCTGTTTTGAAGATTATAACATTACAGAAACACAGAGGCATTTCATATTACTGTTTGAACAACACATGCATTAAAAGAAAAAAGATAAAATTGTGTAAGATTTAACATTTCCCAAATATTTATTGACTCTGGTATTCCCAATAAGGTAGGAAAAAAGATAAAAAACAAAATTTAAAAAAGACAACAGGAAATCAATACAGAAAAACTAACTGCCTATGCTTACAAAAATTTGCCTTCCAAACCCTGGAAGGGTCCTTATTTGACAGTGCATTTTATGAAAATTCAAATGCAACCTAAAGAAAATCACATCAGAGATGCAAAATAAACTCTTTATTTTTATGCACAGCAAAAGGCAAATTGAATTTTTCATGTAGTCTGTATAGAATTTGGCATATGCTTAGTATTTTTTTTTGGACTTTATATACACATTTCTTGAAAATGATCTGATTTGCAGTATTTAGAAGACAGCGTAAACTAGGCATGATCACCCAGCTTTGACACATGCTGCTACACTTCTATTTCGTCAGAAAAAGCCTTCCAAGCTTCTCATTTGGGAGCAATGAAAATGAAAACTGTTTTGCCTAGAACTTGGCTTTAAACTGTAAAGCTATGCTTATTCTTACATTAAATTGGAACTTCTCTGTTGTTTGCATACAACTACAAAATACAATTAATGATAGATGCCTGGTAACTCATCTCAGACATCTGAGAGATCAGGGTAAGGCACCCAGGTCTGTCAATGCCACACTGCGTTTTTAATGCCAGCTTGTTACATATTTGTCACAGCACTAAGGCAAACGTCAGGATATTGCCAGTTTAGAAATAAGAGGTTAAGTTTCTACAAGTATCAAAACACAAGGAACAGTCTGAGAACACGAAACTAAAAACCAAAGCACTCTTGAACCTTTTGGAGACAGCACTCCAGTGCAGAAACCGACAGGAAAAGAATGTGTAGGGTAGGAATTCAGCACTGGAATGCACTTATTCCACTTCACAGTCACAAGCAATATAAAAAAAATTACAGAAAATAACAGAAGAGAAGTGAGAAAAGCAAAAATACAAAATCCATTAATTTGTTTAGGAATGTAGGATTTCTGTCTGAAGGATGCCATGTCACTTTGTCACTTAACGAGCATTGCCAATGATGTCATTTCATTGACTCTATCACTAGACATGAGGCAAAAATAGAAGATGCTGCCAAAGCAGACTTTGAGACATGGGGGGGACTGAGTCTTTCAAAGGAGTTTATGACTATGAAATACTTCAGTAATATTTGCAGCTGAGATAAATATTATTCACACATTCTCTTTAATGTGTTACTGTTTCCCTTAAACAAAAGAGAAACATTTATTTCTATTCCATTTGGTTATGATACCACACTGATCACAGCTCTGAAACAGGCATTCCATTGGTAAGAAAAAAAGACCAAATACACTTTTATTTAAAATTAATCAGGTGAATTCAGCTCGGCTTTTTAATTTCTTAAATATTTCAGTACTCATATATTTAATATTTATATTTCAGTACTTAAACAAGAAGCAGCTCCTACCCAGACTTTCCAATTAACCCTCAAGCCTACACACAGATACCTCCCCTGCAGGAGTTGCTGAAGCACTTTCACTTCATTCCATATTTCCATGCCCGTTTAAGTCTTGAAGGGATATATGGATATACATACCCACTGAAGCAGATTAGAAGTGCTTGTACACTGTGTATGTTAACACAGCTTAATGCAGTCCAAACAAACAGGTAGTATAAATCAAAGACATCTGCCACCACTCCTTGCAAACCAGCCAAACAACATCATCTCTAGAGAACAGAAAATGACGTAAAGCCATCCTCTCAGCTGGTGCAATCTTGCCCAACACAGAACAAGGTCCTTAGGATGTACCTACTTGAGTGGAGAAGAGGCACTTACCAGCAGAACCCCACTGCATTTCACCTTCCACTGGCAAGATTTCATGCAAGCAGTAAAAATAGCAGCCCTGTGACCTATCTGCCTTCTACTGAAACCTGAAAACCACAAATCCAACAGCTACAGCTAGCACTGCCTCGATCCTTTATCTCTGCCCCCCCCCAGCAACTTGGGCAAAAAAGAGAAAGGCCTCACTAGATTCTACCCACAGTGGATCTCCTGTTAATGCTATTTCCAGTCTGCCAACTCTCATCAAAAACCCAAATAGGTTTGGGTTAGAACTTGCTGAGGGTGCACTTGATCCCACTGTCTGTATCACTGATGAACGGTACTGGTCCCAGTACAGACCACTGAGGGATGTGATTTAGTCACTGGTATCTACCCTCTGGATGCAACTATCCAAACAATTCCTCATCCACTGAACAGTCTATCCATCAAATCCACATCATTACCATTTAGGGAGAAGGATGTTGTAGAGGAATGTGTCAAGGCCTTATAGGAATCCACATAAATGACATCCATAACCCTTCCTTTCTCCACTGATACAGTCACTCCATCACAGGTCACTGAGCTGGTCAGGCAGCTTCACGTCCTTGGTGAAGCTGTGCTGGCCGTCCCCAGCCAGCTCCCTGTCCTCTATGAGCCTTAGCACAGCTTCCAGGAGGAGCTGTTCCATGATCTTCCCAGGCACAGAGGTGAGGCCGACAGGTTGGTACCAGCTAGGGTCCTCCTTTCTGCCCTTTAATAAAAATGGATGCAATGTTTCCCTTTTCCCAGTCAGCAGAGACTTCACTTGACTGCCATGACTTTCCAAATGTCATGGAGAGTGGCTTGAACCCTACATCAGCCAACTCCCTCAGGACTCTGGGATGTATCTCACTGAGTTCCACAGACCTTTGTACATTCAGGTTCCTCAGGCAGTCACAAACGTGATCTTCTCTTATAATAAGAGTGACTTTGCTCCCACTGTCTCTGCCTTGAGGTCCATCCACTAAAGAGGTGTGAGAAGGCAGCCTGCCAACAAAAACCTGAGGCAAAACGCTGAGTGCCTCAGCCTTCTCCTTATCACTTGTCACTGCTGTTGCTCATGGCGGGAGAGAGCGGGCAGTGATGTGATTTTTTTTTTTTTTTTGCCATTCCTTTTCTGAAAGACATACCCGTGGAAGCTTTCACTCCTTGCATGCCTTGCCAAGTGCAGGTCCATTCATGCTCTGGCCTTCCTGACCCCATCCCTACACAACTGGACAGTGTCACCTGTCACTGCTTCCACTGCCTGTGCATTTCCTTCCTGCCCTTTAGTCCCAGCCCAGCAGGTCTCTTGCCTTTCTTTCCTGATTTCTTACACCTGGGGATCAAGAGCTTTTGCACTCTATGGAAAGCATCCTTAGAGATCTGCCATTTTAAGAGTGACTAAAAGAAAACTGGTTGTTTTGCCAGCTGGGTGTGCGGAATTGGGACTTTGTCATTCGAGCAGAAAAAACAATGATTTGGCACTCTTTGGAAGACATGCAGAATATTTTCCTAAAACAATGAGCAAATCATCTTTTATTTCAGAGACAAAAATCTATTCTATTTCAAGGGCTAGGAATTTCTCACTACTGCACATGTACTTGGAAATTATGAGCTTCACTTCACACAAATAAACATACTTATGAAAAAAGGCCTGAATTCTGATATGAAATTCTGTGTTAAAATTCCACAACTAATTCTCTGCTACAAGTCCTCTTCCCAGAGAAGGTATACATACCTTGTTTCAGAGTTTTAACATTAAACAGAGGCTAAGTCTCCAGCAATGCATTTTTATCCATTTCTAAATCACTCAGCACCCTATTTTTGTTCCATTTCAAAGGGAAAAGAACAAAGCATAAACGTAAGCCTACAGTTTACATCCTATTTCAAGAGCTATTTCGTCACTGCAACATAATACAATGTAACAAGATGCCAATCAATTGCAAAAAGCTTGCTTAAACCTCTTTCAGCTAGAATTGTCTTTAAAGTGATGTCTCCCACTTAAGGGCAAGAGAACAACAGTAGGCATATTTTAAAGTATATGTTCATGAGTAAATGCATGTTTTTTAAAATACAATTCTCCAATGACATGCAAAATTTGAAGACTTCAGTTCTATAACATCTGTATTTCTTTCTTCAAAAGAAAACATATAGGTTACCATTCCGTGGTCAAAAGTGAAAACGCCAACATCACGTCCATGGTGAATGTGATTACGTCTGATAATGGGATTTCCATGGTTTTTAACCCAAATCCCTGCTAACGCATTATTGGATATCTCATTGTCCTCATATATTCCCTGGGAAATAAAAATGTAAATTAAGACAGGAATCAACAATAGTAAACAACTTTATCAAAGTAAAGAAACTAATATGTAAAATTACCTGTGCGTGGTCTGTAATATAAAGTCCAACATTTTCACAGTCACTGATGTTACAGTGTTTAATAGTAGGACAAGCTCCCTGGCCACTAACGCATACTGCAGAGCCAACTGGAAGAAAACAGTACAGTTACCATAGCTTCAAAGCATAGAGCATTTATAAATAGTCTGGCAGTGCTTTCACAAAGAAAGTTAGTGTGAACTGATATTTAAAAAAGATTTGGTGTGCAGAGAGGCAAAGCACTGCAAGCCACTGGCAGAAAAACACTAATGTCATCATTTTGCAGATGCAAAAACCATGGTAGGAGTTGCTTTAAAATCACCCTACCAAGGTTAAACAGCTGCCAGGACAATGATTTATATATTAATTCATGCTTATGAAAGTTCTCACTCATTTATTTCTCTGTGTTAGGCCCACTGTATACTGACTGTTCACAGTGGAGACAACAGAAATACAAAAAAATCTCTGCTAATTATTGCCTTGTTTTGCCTCTCTTTAAATTTTCACAACTGAGTACTTCAAAGAGGCGAAACAGCCATTTTGTAGTATACAAAGACACACTGTCTACCCAATGTTCAGCAGAACACAGATGCACAACCTCAAGTACAGAATAAACATCGGAAACCAACAGGTCTCTTCCCAGCTAAATTACAAAACTCCTTGAATGATTTCAGCTACCATACCCCAGAAAATAAATATTTTCCAGGAAACTAGGACTCAAACTGCTCAGGACTTCAGCAGATCAGCTCAATTCCCTGAACTCCATGAAGTGTGACAACATGAAATTCCACAGCCATTAAAATCAACAGTGATCTCTGAAAGATAAGAGCTCATCTCAGGGAACCTGGCCTATGTAACATGTTTCCCACAGCTAAGCATCACTAAATAAGCAAGCTAGTATACGAAAACTGACTAACAGAGTGGGTATCCTTCTAGCAAAGCACTACAATGACTATGCTTAAATAATTCACAGACTCATTTACAGAGAGCTTATTTTTTTTTAACTCCTAAAGAAATTATTTTGATTGTCTAGTCTGACCTTATGAATAATACAGACTATACTAATTCCCTGAATTAAGTCCTGCTTCAATTCTACTTGCAGGAACTTCAGCACATATCTTGTAGAAACACATTTAAATTTTGATAACTATCATTTCCAGCAACTGAGAAACCAGCATAAAGCTTGTTAGCTGGCTAGAGGGCTGTTGTCCTTTTAATTTACACTTTAATTGCTCATCTGAATTCCTCCAGCTTTGGCACCCAGTTCTCTTATACCAGTGTATGCCACACCCAATGCACGCACATGCTCAGTGCGGGCAGTTTGTTCCTTCAGCTTTCTCCTTGATAAAGTAACAAACTGCAGTCACTGTTTTTCACTACAACTGAAGTTTTCTGCTTTACCTTGTATGACTTTTCATTGAACAGTTTCTAAATTTTCCAACATGTTGCTATGGACACCAGAAAAGAGCACTTAATTCTGAAGCAGGATTAAGCAGAGGCATTACCACAGTCTCTCTACTTCTACTCAGTATTCCCACAGGTGTAACTAAGTATCACATCAGTTCTTTTGGCCACTTGACCACATGAGAGCTCATATCTAGGAGTTTATCCAAGCGACTCTTTAAGCTTTTCCCAGCTTTCCAGGAGAGGGGTCCAGCCCTAAGAAATAGGAACAAAAGCAAGCTGCGTGTTTAACCCTGCACTTTGTCAGACTAATGTGAGTGGTGTTTGACAGTCCACCTACCAGGAAGGTCATAGCAACCCATCTTCCTGGTTATTTTTAAGACTGTAGTTATATTACACTTGTATTTATAACATTCTACAGTGAAGTCCTCATTGTCTACAGGTCCCATTAATACAGATCTTATATCTTCTCTGCAAGTTAAGAAGTCATCTTTGAAATAACTGCAAAAAAACCCCATTACAGTTACCCTGAAAGTTATTTTTCATCTATTTGGTGTAGGCTCTGGGTGTTCTGTAGGACTCAAACATTTTTCAAAGATCTGTGTAATTATACTGGAACTGCTGCCTTCTTTTGGTCACAGAAAGTAATCAAAAATGCTAACAGTGTAATGCAACTATTATAACTTTCTGTAAATACACACTAATTTGATTCATCATAAATTTTAGATTCTTGATTGACCAAACCCCTGCATTTATACCTCATGATTCTACCCAGGATCAACAAGCAGTACTCCTGCCATACTTCATCCTGTGTAGTCTCTCCCCTGCCACCTCCACCAGGGACAAAGATCATCTCATCAAGGTTTCAAGTTACCATTGATACACAACAGGAAGCCAGAGAATTTCTTGGCCAGTTCTTTCTGAACTCCCGCATTACTTTAGAATGTCTTTTTACAGCTGTTTAATCTCATCCACAGTTACTGTCAAGAGTGGAACATGTTTCATTATCCCTCTAGGGGATGAGGGCATTTATCACTCTTGCCTATTCTCATTAAATATGGAACAAAAGTTACACAACACTTTGCCATTCAAATTTTTCCATTCTATGATGGATAAGCATCACTGCTAGAACTCCCTTTGTTTCCCATATTAAGACACAAGTACTGTCTCTTCTAGACAGATGTTGCATCTTGTCTTGTTTGTCAGGTTCTTTGTGGCAGTAAAGTGGTGTGTTTTTATTTTGGAGGGAGGTCCCCACAGTTTCCTTCAATTCCTAATTTCCTATTTGTATTAACTGTTAATAACTTATTTCTTGTATTTCATAATTGCTTTCACTCCACTTCCTCTATCTCTTTTTGTGCGATAAGGAGCTATGGATTTTTGGAATTCAGTGTGATGTTCTAAAAGCATACCTCTATCAAATTTTGCTTATTTAAATTTAAAGCAATCTTTATTCTGACTCACTCCACTGGACTTGAGTATTGATTGTGTGAAATTGGTCATTTTGGAGTACAAAGCACATGTAGTACTGGATTAAACTTTATTTTTTTTACTCAGAATATAATGATTGCACACTTTATCAATATTAAATTTTTTTAAAAAAGGAACATTGCCATCCACTACTATTATTCATCGAGGTGAGGACTAACACATTTCTTACACAATGGATGCAACAGAACCTCTAGACTCAAGATCTTGCCATTTAAACTTTATTTGAAAATATTTCAAAAGATGCTTTTGACTGGCAGCAGGAATCTCCAGCTTAATTCACTTGCACAGCTCCATCTTTACATATGACATA
The DNA here is from genome assembly GCA_910950805.1 of Acrocephalus scirpaceus scirpaceus. Taxonomy (NCBI): domain Eukaryota; kingdom Metazoa; phylum Chordata; class Aves; order Passeriformes; family Sylviidae; genus Acrocephalus; species Acrocephalus scirpaceus. The sequence goes on along the minus strand of OU383775.1, from coordinate 15,013,476 downwards.
CATTAAAAACTTTACATATGACAATGCAGAAATATGTTTTAATGCAACTTGGACATCTACAGAAAGGGTATCAAGCATGTGCTAGCTGAGGTTTTGAATACCTATGGATCAATACTTCAGAGATGACAATTATCTGGAAACAGTAAATGCTTTTTCTGGCAGACTGCCATTCTTCCTTCCTTTTTACACGAACTCAGTACTTCCTGAATAGCTAATAGCAAGGCTTGGTAGGGTTAAAAAGCCAGTAGAACTTGATAATCAGTAAGTGATGATAGAACAGCCAACACACAACCTCCAAAATTGACCAGAAACTTTAAATTTTGGAGAAGAGAATCAACAATTCAATACAGTAACCATTCAGTAATCCAGAGTCCTGGAGGGAGCTAAACTTCAAAATTCTCAGAAATGGAAAGTGGTCATGAACAAAATTATCAAAATTTAATTTTCATAAACAACTTCCACAAAAATATGAAGTCATGCAGCTCTTCAAACTACTTTAAAAATCAAGTTGAATGTGGTCTTATCTAATTCCTCTCATTGGTTGTCAGGGTCCCCAGTACTGGTATATAATAAGTTCCAGAACACCTTTTCTTCATATACTTCAATTTCCCAGTATTAGCATTAACACTGGGATAACTGGGATACTGGGAGCAGCTTGCTGTACTTTGCCCCTCTTCTGTCATTTTTAACACCTCCAAGTATTCACTGATGTGTCTCCAATAAAAGGGATTAAATATGGAACAAAAATATGGTGATGCAAAGCACAGAGCAGCAAAGCATAGAACTGCCTTGACCAAGTGCAATGGTTTATAGCCCAAAACCTTCAAGAGAGAGCATCTTCCTCTAGAAGGCACACACCAGGAATCCTTCCACCATTCTCATCATGGTTCCCTGCAGTATTCTTCACAGGCAGTAACAGAAAAATGTAGTTTTTGTATCTAGTTGGAAGAATTCTTTTCTTTTTCCTTGCCTTTATGTTGAGCTGAGCAACCTCCATGCACAGCCTGCTGCACAGATCCATTCCCTCTCCCTAGCTGATCTTGGGGAAGTTCATATGGCCATTTCCACACAAATTCCATTTCACTATTTTAATTCTCCTGAACCTCTTCTTTCTGACACTCCAACTCCACTTCATCTGGCTTGTGTTCAAAGATGTTCAACTTGCCATGTCTTGTGTCTAGCGATTGCAAACTGTCATGTCTTCCTGCCGGTGACTGAACTGCCATCCAGCTCCTCGCTTCCAGACACTGAGCCCTTCCTTTCCTCAACCTAGACTACTGGTTTTTCCCAAATCAGGCCGTATAAATTCCTCACTGTCTCTGATGGTGAAATGAGTCCAATGCTTCTGCCTGTAGAGCTATTACTCATCCTCTGAATATGTCAAATCATTCCAGTCGGAAGAGAGCTGAACTTAGCAGTTACATCTCATGACTGTTTAATGCCATCAGTCCCAATACTGAGTATCACAACGAACCAAATGAACAAGTCCCATGTGTAACCCTTTCAAATGCCTCATCCTGCCAACTACAACTATACACCAAACGCAGGTATGTTTATTTAACTGTCACTTCTCAATTTTAAACCAACTGCCCAAAGAGTCCAAACAGATTCAAACAGAAAACCAAGTACACATTATCACAGAAGCTTTGGACACAAAGAAGTCACTCTAATAGTGATGCTCCAAGGCAATTAAGGCTTGCAGACCTGTACTGAATACCTGCATCAAAAAATAAAAATACGCCAATAGTAATCATACTCAAGTTGTTGTGTTTCTTCAAACAATAAAAAGCCCACTAACCTGTACAAGTACTTCGAATAATACAGTGATCTATAATTGGACTGCAGTTCACGGTAATCTCTAAGCAGTGGTGTGCATTGTGGTGCTGAGCAGATTTGTCATCAGGGTTGAACTGAAAAGGAACAAAACAGAAATGTTGTATTTTAACTGCTCGGGCATTAAAATAAATTTTTTAAAAGATCTGTTTAAGGATGAGTCTTACCCTGATTGTCATATATCCCACATAGGCATCTTCAGAACCCTCCATAAAAACAAAGGTGGAATCTCTAGTGTTTTCTATTATAACTTTATCTGCTACTTTTCCAGGTGCTGCAAAGAAAACAATTGGTAAGTCTTAGTTTATGCTGCTGGAAAAAAATCCTCAAAACACTTACAGAATTCTGTTCAAAGCAACAAAGGAAAATTAACACTATTGTTGGCATATAAATAATCTTCCTGTCAAAAGGATCTTAAAAAAGGAAATTTCAATGACAATGAAGAAACTAGTCTTTAACTAACACAATCTGGCACCAATTTAGTAATATCTAGTACTGTGAGAAAAGCCTCCTCTTAACAGAGCTAGTTTTTGACTACTACTTACAATGAACAGAATGAACAGCTTAAACATGGATACCAGGCTAGAGGCAGTTTAACTCTGTTCCAAGTATAATTTCTTCTGGTATTCCAAACCCTTTTATTAATGCTAAAAACATACATTCCATCACTGACATGAACCACTATATCTGCTCATGACCTACAAGTGACCTCACCACACTTCTCAAATGTCAGATTCACAGTTTTGAATTGATATCCTCATTATTCTTTATGAAAAAAAAAATCTTATTGAATTAGGTTGAACTACACTACTGGCAGTATGTAACAGAAGGTTACAAAATGGTTCACTTGCAAAATGTCATAATGTGTCATTTGATTTTCTGTGTTACCAGCAAGGCTCTGTTCAATTCTTTACCCTTAAGCAAAAGGCAGGTGATGTTTACTTTGGGATGGCACAAGCCAGCAGAGGGAGCACCAGTTAACCTCAGCTACCCACTGGAATAAATTCAATGATGCTCATTCACAAGCAAGATCATTTGTCTGATTCAAACCTGCACATTACACATGCAAGCCAGAAGCAGCCTTCCCTCAACACACCAAATATAAAGGTGGAAGTTTCACATACTATAGGAGATAGCTTATCTAATAGCATTTTAAACCATTCCCAATGCAACACAAACATGTATTTGTCCTAAATTCTGTATTTTATTGAAATGCCTACACACAGGATCCCTCATGAATAGATCCTTTTCTGTTGTCTGTTGACATTAGTACAGACAAGCAGTATGTCCTGTTCTTTATCACTCCTGCAGAAAGATGTCAGTGAGAATGAAGCAACACTCACATTATTATCCAGCTTGTTCTCACTATCTAAAAGCCCAATCTCCACTTTCATTACTGCAGAGCTACAAATATTTTAAGGTAGTCTGACTCTCCTCTACACCACTACTCACTCAGTACTAGATAACAACTAAAAGAGGCTTTGATGAGGGGTTGTGTCATCATACAAAACATATTTCTGTGGTTTGGTAACGTTTCTATATAGTCACCCTGGTGCAAATGCAGTGGCATAAACAAATCCGTGTGTTTCAGCACATGAAAGGAACAGCACCACAGTACTGCAAGTGAACCAAACTCAGGAAATAAACAGAGCATTTAAGAGGATACAAGAGCCATGAATCAGTATCAGAATTTTCAGTGTGGCACAGAAAAATTGTACTTCACACTGGATGCTCTGAATCACTATTAAACAGAGATTTGTGGAATTGTTTGCAAAGCACTTGGATCATGTTCTCTATGGACACTTTCCTCTAATCACTACTTCCTAAACAAGTAGTAACTTCCGAGTTGGGAAGGTCCCAGAATGCCCATCATGGAACATACCAGTTAGTAAGATCACTGCACTTAGATCTCTCCCTAGGAAAATAGTGAAGACTTCCTTAAGCATTAGTTTCATTCCAAATGCACCAATGAAACTCTCTGCAACATTCTACTGAATCTTTGTGAAGTCATCATTCAGAGAAATATCTCTATTTCAGCTTTTGGCTTAGGCCACTTTAGAATAAAGAAACCAGCTGGAATTGGAAAAGGAAGAAAAGGGCCACTAATTCTGTAATCAAGCACAACAGAGCTCCCAAGAAGTCAGTTTGCTGGAACCTAAGGGAGTCATGTTCCCCAGGATCAGAATTCAAGCTCAGCTTAAGGATCATGGATAGACCATTTAGAAATAATGGAACGGAATGCCTACAGTAAGGGACTCTCAAAAGAAATAAAAATTAACCAGATATTGCCTCAGAATTACTTAATTCCTCATAAGGAATAAAACAATTTCACTTTTCCCGCGTTAGAAAGACAAAACCACTACCTTCTGCAGGAACTAACTGTGACCCTGTCCAATTGTACCAAGGCAAAAACCAGATACTCTTTTAGATTGTACAATATACAAGATGTAAACCACAAAGGTCTAAACCAGTCCAAAATAAAGCTTTCAATTCAAAGATGCAGAATGGGTATTTGAAGAAGAACTCAGGCATGTGAAAGTACTCTTGTGCTCTAAAGTAAAAAATATCCAATTATAATAGTTTTACCATTTTAGATTTTTCCACCCTTAAAATGACAATAACCATTCTTATTGGTTTTACTGATTTTTTTTTTCTTGACTGAAAGATCTTCTGATAATCCATTTTCATTTACTTGTACATTACTTAAGTCAAATAGAAAATGAAAGGAAAAAATGAAAGCTATAGCTATGAAAATACACATTCAGTGAAGATTCTCATATCATATAATCTCATGTCTGTACACCTGCTGAAACACAGCAATCGGGAGATTTTGTGTCATGAGTGAGATGAGCACTTCATGGAAGGCTCCTATTCCTGCAGCAATCACACTCCCCATCTCCAACCCTGGAAAACAGAATGCTTTTAAAAAATCCAAAGGTATTTCTGTCTGCTGAACCAGATGCAACAATTTCCTTACAGAACCTCTCCTCTTGCTACTTTCTTTGCAATTCAGATACGCCACAATACTAATAATACTTCCAAAGCCTTCCTTATGAACCAACTCTTTCCCACAGATTTAAAGGAAGAAATAACCCCAAAACTAAATAGAATAAAAAACTCAGAACACCAGGCATTATTCCGTAAGCACATTTTGCTTATATGACCAAGCAGAAGCTTCCTCCAAGCTCAAGGTATGTTAAGTTGCCTTTCTGATAATGTTGAGCTTCTTCTGAAGACAGAAGAATAAACTATTAAAGAAATTTGAGTAGAAAGGCAGAGATTTGGTGCTGCCTTAATCCTACCATTCTGAAAGGCATGCCAGACTGAACAGAGAAGAGGTAGATCTCCAAGGCTTGGCGGTTCACTTTAATTTGTTTTCTTTTCCAGTCAAATGAAAATTGACTCTCTCTACAATGTCACTCACCATTCAGTGGAGAAAGTCTGAGGAAGTGAAGTCAGCAGTGCCAAAAACTGAAATATAAATACATCTAGCATTGCTGAACTCCTCTTGGAGGTTTTGTTCCCCAAGACAGCTATTCTGTTACAAAAATACACAATAAAGATCCCTGGCTTTTAAAGGACTGTACTTAAGATAACTGCTTTTCTGAATAAATTAGGTTAATTCCAGAGGAAGGGAAAGCAGATGGCTTTTCAAAACTTAAAGTAGAGAACATGCAGAAATTTACCCAGATATCAAAGCTATCATTTCAAGTGTCATGAAGTGACTGTGAAATTTTATATCTTAGGACAGTGCTGATGCAGTTTCTGTGGATTTTAAACACTTCATGAATATGACCTGCCCTATTTGTACTGTCATCCTCGCTTCTGTGAAACAGAAGCCAGGGGTTATTTGTCTGTGGCCACATCTCCATTAGCAAGCACTGCAGTCTAACACAGGAGTGGTACCACAGAGGGAACCAGTGCTGAGAATCAGCCACCCCCAGCACACACTGCAGGACAGGGAGGGGAGGAGAGACTGACTTTGCACTAGAGTCCTCACCACGTCCCTCTGATTGAACACAAACTGGATACTGAAGGGCAGTAAGAGTATTCCAGGAACATCTCTTAAATTAGTCTCATCCAAAAGGAATCCAGTTTGTGCTCCAAAAGCTGTCCACAACACAGACCAAAGCACTGTAAGTGGGCATGTTCAGAATGTTAGCTCCAGAAATGTAGTCACAAACTGACAAACTCACATACTAACACAGCCACATCTTGCAGATCTGTGGGGACAATTTTTCAGACTAACACTGGAACAATCTGACTGCATTGCTCAAAACCATTCTCCCTGCCAAAGCTGCAAAACCCAGGCAAGAAGTGCCAGAACAGTCTCACTCAAGAACAAAACAGTTGGTACGGAGAAGAGATAAATATCCAAAATGAGAGACTTTGCAAGAGGGATTTTGCAAAACAAATAATATATATGTACAAAACACACCCACAAAACCCTCCACCCTTACAAACAAACAAAAAAACCCAAACCCAACACCCTCAATAAAACCCACAATCCAGTAAACCCAACCAACCCAGAGAGATAGCTTCTCAGAAAACACAAACAGCAGGTAATTCACTTCTGGATCACCACAGGAGCAAGAGGTCTGAGACCCCTTAATCAAAATCTCTACCAGACAGTAATACAGCCTGAATTCCTACCAGTTATCATGCTACTGGGAATTTGTATGCTCCTAGTAGTGACAGGAAAAGCAAGCAGCTCCACAAGTACCACATTTTGCAGCCTAGTATATTATATTAACTTCCGAAACCTTTCCTATTCTGAGACTTATTTCCTTCTCCATAAAGGTTCCTGTTCAGAAAAACAGTTGGCAGGGAACAGAGGAAGAACCTCGAGTCTCAGAATTTTTCTGCTGGATGCTCTCATTTCCTTCTTCAAGATGGAATTATGATACTGAAGAAAATGGGACAGATATTAATTCGGGCTTGTTCCCACTGCTGGTTTGTACTCTGGAGATGGTTTATATATATATATATACGTATACACACACATATATATATATGTATGTACATAAAAATTTCAACTGCTGTCTTATAACTCAGTAAGGTTTCTGAAAAAATTCCATTTTTTCCCCTAATGAAATAAAAAGATAAATTAAGTTATTCCAAGAACTAGCAAGCAGACAACAGAACTTCAGTCTGAAGCATCAGCTACTTTTGAGTTAGTGACACTTGTACAAAAAACACTTATTTGATAGGCAGATGAAGAAAGATGGGCATTTTATACTGGATATTTAATACACCTGAGTATCATGGTAATTAAGGCGGTAATTAACACGAGTTTGAGACCGTGATGCTCCCAGTCCACATACCTGCACCAATCATGGTGATCGGAGATTCTATATATATCCATTCATCAGTATATATACCAGAGTGAACAAAGATAAGTCCATCAAAATGAGCTTCTTGAACTCCACCAAGAGCATCCTCAATGGTATCATAATACTAGAAAAAAAGGAACAAATTTAGAGTAATGTCCATTTCCATTTATATAGATACATAAATATTTTTAAGAACTGGTTTAGAAACATACCAACATATTTTCTCTTCCTTTGTATCTTGCAGGATTACTGTAGAAGTGTTCAGCAAAACCTGGCTTTACATGTGCTCCTTTGTACTGAAACAAGGAAGAGAGCTTGTGATAAGCTTGCAGACAGGTGGGTCTGAATACACTGACAGATCTACTAATTCCCTAATTAACAAGCCATTTCCATTTGTCCCAGGAAGTAAAGATCATATACCAACCTCCCACTCCAGGCACATAGTTTGAAATGGCAACACCAAAAAATATCTGAGCCTAAGGGTATGATCAACTAAGCCATGGGTCCAACTACTTACACAGCCATAAACCTCAAACCTGACTGAAAAGCTTCATACACCTGAATCATTCCACAAGAACTGTCCTTACTTCCATCTCTTGACTCTCTAGTAGCTTGCCACAAAAACTGCATTTATATGGTGAGGAAAAGAGAATCCCATACCTTCACTAATGACTGAATACTAAACAAAGAAGCCAAGTAAAGCATTTGTCCTCAATGCACTTCAGAAATTCATTAACCAGCAACACATGGCATTGTGTGATACACACACCTCGATGTTTATTTCCCTTGTTTTCCTAGTATCATGCCCAGGCATTCATTCATTCAATACCTTTTAAATTTTGGATTAGGGGTGCAATCACATTCCTTAAAGAAGATTTGTTTACCCCCAGTCAGGCCAGCTGTAAAACAGTATTTAGCCCAAATGATATGTGTGGTTCACCAGAGGAAGATGCACACAAATCTGATAACCAGCACACACGCTTGTTTAGTAAGATATGACAACAGCATCTTTCACATTGTGAGTCTCAGACCTTGACAATCTTGTATACAAAAGTTCAGGGATGCAAAATCCAACACAGAAGAGCTGGATACTCAAGGACCCCACCTTACCATGTGGTGTCTCCCTAAAGTGCACCTCAAAACAGGAAATAACTTCTGAATTCACCCTACTGCACAACACCACAAGGATCTTAAGTCTAAACCCAAGATAATTACTGCTGTCAGCCACATTTCAGAAGTTGGTGTTCTTACTTTTATAAATACCCATAAATTTGAGTATAAATGAATAAAACTGTTACCAGCTGCTGGAAGCTTTCTTTCCAGGGATTTGGATGCTCATATTCTTCTGGATTAATCTGATAAAATTTACCAGGTTCAGGATGCATCATTGGACGAGTGTACTCAAATACTTCCATATACAATCTTTTCCTGAGCAGAAGAGAAAATTAATGGGTTTCTGATTACACATCCATTTGAATATAAAACCAAAGACTAAAACCTGGGTTTTTTGAACAGAATTTGCCAGTGACAGTGAATACAACCAAGACCAGTACCTACCAATTAAAACCAATTTTTTTGTTGTACTGACTTGTGTTTTTCTGACAAAAAATTTGTGTTTTACAATCCAAGACAAAAAGTTCTCAGCATGCCATTTGCATGAAGAAACTTAAGCAGTTGCACTATTTGCGAATCAAACTGTGCATTAACTACAGCATTGCTTTAACACTTTCAAAAGCTAATAGCACAAGCATAACAAAACTTAAGACCAAGCATGCCATCACCTCTTCCTCACCTTGCCAAAAATAAGACTAAAAAATGCATTCACTGAGAACAAGTGATGCGCTGTATTCCACAAAGAGTTCATCAGTGAACAAATTACAGTGGTTTAAAAAGATGAAAACAGCACACAGCAGTTGGATTCTTTTCATTAGTGCCAGAATGCAAATAATTGCAGTGTCTGAGCCTGCTGATATTAAGCCCAGACTTACAGGATGCTACTGAATCACAGAAGTTGTAATTCATCTGACAAGGCATCCCCAAAGCTGTCTTTAGGACAGAAAAAAAAGGAGCAGTTCTGTGATATTATTTTAGTATTTTTTCTTTTAGTCTTAATCTTTACTTTTAAAACAAAGCAGCTGAAGAAATATGATGGTTTTTCCCTCATAAAAAACTACAAATTTAATTCCCATTTATTCAAACTCTCAATAACCAAGCAGACTCATATGGGGGAAAACAGCCCAAGTATCCAACCATTAAACAAAGCAAACAAAATTCAAACCAAACAAAAACCCCATTTAAGTAACTAGACAAAGTTTGCATCTAAGTTAAAGAATTTTTTGTTCCTTCAGTGTGAATTAATACAACCCCCATAGTAGCCTAAAAAAGGTTAAAGGGGGAAGAAAGAATGGCAACTGAAGGAACTGATTTTTTTAAAACAGGCATTGTTTAACTATTATCTACACTACTAGAGAATTCAGTTTTACTGTTTAATACATATAATCAGATATTCACAAGTAACAAATAATACTTCACTAAACCAGACATAATAAAATACAACCGGTTTTCCTTCAACTAATTGTAACCAGTATTTCAATTTTTCTATTGTACTGGCATCTTCAACAGCACATCTAGTATTTCCCAAGATAATGAGGAATAGCTTTTCACTTACCACAAAATTGGATCATTAGCCAGCTCACTGAAACGTTTACACACACAAGCTGCTCTACAGAGATCCTGCTCCAGCAGGTAGGAGAAGATCTTTAGAACCACTTCATCTGGCAACTTCTCCTGAAGATATTGTTCTGCCGGTGCTGCTATTAAACAGTAATCAATACAAGGTTATTGACATAATTAGTGAGCTCAAATTCTGACTGCAAAAGATTATCAACTTGTCACTTGAAAGAGTCCCATTTAAAATGTCGATTATCTCAAGGCAGCCTTTTTTTAGAGCTTATTTCTTCTAAAACCAAAGGCAAAAAATCCAATAGAAGTTACAGACTTCAAGTCTGCTTTCCAAACTTCTTAGTTCACCTTTTCTATTGGAAGAATCATTCTGCAAACAAGTGCAGATGCTAAGCAGGCTACTGTGCATGTTCCAGAGATGCTGGCTTGTCACTGCTATTAGCTTCATTGTGGTTCAATTAACCCACATTATCCATACAATAATAATAATGCAGTCCCAAAACCAAAATGTCTGCAAATGTTTTCAAACACAAAAGAATTTAATCAGAAATAGTCACTGTCTGGAAAAACTACTAGGAAAATTTCCTTGTTCTCCCACAATGAACACGAGGGAAAGTGAGACATCTGGGATGTAGGAAGCCAACAACCATCAATAATTCCCAAGTCTCCTCTTTCCACTTACTCCCACTTATGGTCTTCCTTTTAAAATGAAAAATCTAAACCAGAAGAAGTACTAGTCTTGCCAGATGCATTTCTTCAGAGAGGCTGGAGAAAGTTGTATTCCCATGTTATTGTGTGGAGACAGGAGTGCACTTGGTTAAATCCCTGCTCACTGGCACATGGACACTCCACATACAATAGTTCCTTTTCCTGCAGTTTGTGTTCTCACCAGATCCTCCTGGGGCAGGAATCCTTCACAGCAGGTGAGTTCTGCTTGCAAAGGTCTCGTGTTTGGCTAACACCTTCAGGATCCTTTCTATGATCCTAAAGGCACAACCACACAGAGCAGCTACCAAAGGTTAGAGGATTTGTATGCAAGGGATTCAAAGGTTGTGCCTATTAAATTCATAGCACAATTACATCAAAATAATGTATTATTTTTTTCTTAGAACATCTGAGCCTAAGGAGCAGCAGGATTGTCATTTTGGCTACTACAAGAAGCCTACTGAAGTGACCTTAAGAAATATGACCTACTAAATATGAGGGAATAACATTCTGAAAAAGAGTATCCATGCGAGACTTCACATACAAACAAAACAAACAAACTGCCTCAGGATTCCCCTGGATAAAGCAGCACAAAAATGTGTTATTTCCAGCTCTAAGATGGAGAAAACAGGAACTACAAGCACCAAACTGTGGCTTTTTTACACCCCCCGCCTTAAACTGGGGTCTGCAGACCACATCACCAGAACCTGTGTACTGTGACAGAACTGATTAGAGCTGTTCTTCCAGGGTGTCATGCTCACATCTCTGAGCAGACTAGATAGTAGAAATTCTGAAATACTCCTGAGATAGCAGCACCTTCCCAGAACATGTTCCTTATTTTGCCATCGTATGAATGTCCCCTTAGTGATTCCAGAATACCAACTTCACCTCAGATGCCAGAGGGGTATTTATGCAGTTGACAGCTGCTCACAGTAGTATCATAGTAGTATCACAGTTTACAGCCATACTACAGGTATGAACTACAGGTTCATGCCACTTCAACTTAACAAAAATCTATGCTGTGCCAAAGTGATAACTGCCATCATTCCACATGCCCACATCCAGCTATTTGCTGCCACAGTATCCCATCCTCCTCCAGAACTTTTTTAAGATCAGCTCCTTGCTGTAGTCCATTGCAAGCTACAGAATTGCTAGCATGGGACACAAGGAAAGAAACTGTAATGAATGCCCAGAAGTTGGCCAAGACAGCTCTCTTCTGCAACAGCATTATTAATGGCAGATTACAAAAATATTTTTATTCAAGAAAAAACAACACAAAACAAAGCCTTATGAGCCAGGCTGAAGCCAGTAAGTAAGTTGGTAAAACTTACGAAATACGAGTAGTTTGGAAAGGCCTTCTGCTCAAGAGATACTTGGGGAGCCTGAAGTCTGAAGAGCTTAACAGCAGCCTCTAAGGGGAACATGGCTGGGCATCACAAAAAAATGTTACATGCACTAGCAGTGCTGGTTTTTTTTAAAAGGTCTTTTTCCACTGGAGATATACAGGGTCCTCCCTGTGTCAAACAGGCAGGACCAGTTCGTTCTACAGTCCTAATTACTCTTTAAATGCATCACAGGATAATTGGACATTGCTTCTGAATTCATCTTTTTCTGGTAGCTTTCCAGTTAGATGTAGTCTTCTACTGTCTTACTGAAAGCCAAAATGTTATAACTGCAGATGCAAAACAGTAAATCTTCCCAAGTTTTCCATGACCTGTCTTCTCCTTTTAACAAACAAATCCCTGAGGCATACAATTTAAGCAGTTACTTCCATAAACAACCTGCAGGTTTTTTTCTTCCTTTATGTACGTTAGGACATAAAGGAAGAAAAAAACCTGCAGGTTGTTTATGGAAGTAACTGCTTAAATTGTATGTTAGGACCTTGAAAAATTTTTTATTGAATGGCGAAGCTCACTAATATAGTGCCTTCCCAGTGCTCCAAAGTTCATACTTCTCTTTTCCTCCCTAGGCTTGATTTCAAAATTAAAATCCAGATGTGTTTCCTTACTGCAGGGGACAAGGACTGACTTTGAGAAAGAGTCAAAACACTTGAAATAAAAATAATAATAAAAATTTAAAAGCCTCAGTTAACATTCTTGCCCCTGCAATTTTTCAAGGTGCATTTACTCGGAAACTTAGGCACTGCTTTCAAAACGAAGATGATGATTTTACAGGTGTTTGCTATCCTTACTCAGCTTTATTCAAAATCCTGTAGAAGTGAGCAATTTAATTTAAATTGCCCTTCTGCTCAATTAAGCAGGGGTTGATTTAAGATTTCTCCACTCAAATCCCTGATATAGTGATTACAAGGTGAAATTCTCCAGTATAATTTGAAAAAGCAAATTTGCTTCTTAATATGAAGACTTCTCTGTATCCAAGAGAATGACATGCTTTTGCTCTATAAATCCACACTTCACATCTAGGATATCTTTTAGTAATGTGTCAAAACAAGGATGTAATCAATGTGTTCTTCATCTCAGCTTACAAAAATGAGCCAAAACAGTTTTAAAAGGCTTGTCTGGCCACCAAATCAGAACCATTTAGATGCTCCTACTCCTGACAGTTTCATGCCTATTGATGAAGTGAAGGTAATGTACAAAATGCATACTCAAAAGAAACCCAACCAGTTTTCCAAATAAGTGTCAAAACCAGACAAGAATAAAAAAAACAAAGTGCGAGAGGTCATCACCAATCTTCATCTTTGCCCTAACATAAGTTGACAGGTAAACTATTTATGATTTAGTAAGCATTAATATACCGCACATCTGAAAGTTAGAAACACTAATCAGCTAGTTATGTCATTCACTTTCCACAGGATATGCATGAAGCTAATTCAGTTTCAGTTTTGATCATTTAGCTGATAGGGACTAGCAAAGTAATAGCAAGACAAAGAGCAGGGAAAGCTGCCTTGAAAGTGAATTCCCCTCTTTGTATGAAGACCAAGAATGCCGTCCCAAGAATACAAAACTGTAAATTATGTCTTACATGGTTGCCTTTTTTGTCCATTTTAGTGGAGAAGATGGAGACAAACAGTTTTTGTTCCATAAGGACATATTTAGTAAAAATCTTTTCTTGTTAAGAAGCAGAAATATGTCAGAAACATAGCATGTATTGTTCTTGGGAAAGTATCTTAGGAAATCAATACAAAAAAAAAAAACAAAACCAAAAACAATTTAAAAAGTCAGTCAGTTCTGTAAACTTATGCATGTTCCTACTGTCCAGAACAATCAGTGAGTGAACTAGTAACCTCGAGTCTCAGTATGTACTGCAAATTCACAGTTCAGTGAAAAGAGAAATTTAAAACAGCAACACTCTCAGCAGAATTAACTCTGAAATCTGTATCAAAATACAGTTTTTCAACTCCTGGTTCCACTCCAGTTGGAAATTCTAGTTGACTGGCATTTCTCCTTTCAACTCTGTGAGAGTTTTCCTCCACTCAGTTTGTACAACAAGGAATGGTTTTCCACCAAGAAATTTTCCTGTACATCTAGTCCCATGCTTTCATTTCACCCACAGTTCTAAAATAAACACCTCTATAGCCCAGATGACAATACACAGTCACCACTCATGACAATCCAAAAAGTCTCACACTTACAACTTAGTTACAACAGCTATCATTACCTATGCCAACAAAAAAGTGAGGTGAAGGGGACTGTGTGTTCAAATAAATTTCACCAGAATCAATATTCCTACAGATTGAGAGGAATCTCTTAGAAACTCAACAGGGAGAATAAAAAATAACCATCATCCATACTGGGAAAGATATTAATAGAAAATGGTTTGCGGAGGACACTCCTTTCTTACATTGCAGCTGGTTTGAACATAGTCTTAAAAGTAAAATCGTAAAATCACTGTTTACAATTCCTCTGTTAATTCCATTCTGGGGAAGCCTCCACAATCCCCGTACTTTCCCCACGAGCTCAAGAATCTAACAAATGGAATGCGCAGTGAAAGCGTGGAGAATTCATCTGGAAATCAGCGTCATTCTCATTGGGAAGCTACAGACTGCTACTAGAGAAAGGAGAGTAAAAGCACAATGATGAACACAGCAAAAAAGTGGATGAAATGGAAGGAAAACTAAGAACTGTCAAGAGAAACAGAGTCTGTGACAAGACAAGTCTGCACAAGGTTCCAGAGAGCCAATCAGGAAATGAATCAATGCAAAATGACACAGGTTTATGTCCAATTGGTTAAGGCTATTTCAAGAATATAAACCTGAAGTTAAATGGTTCTTAAGCAGCTGCTGAAATGAAGAGTTGATCAAAGAGGGGGAGAACAAAACAAAGGGGAGAAAAGACAGAGTGCTCAGAAGACAAAAAACTATGCTATGGAGAAAATGAGAAGCCAGAAAGAGCAGACCTCAACAGAAGCAATGAAAACAGATCCAAAGCCTTGTGCCAGCTGCTCAGTTTTAATCCACAATATTAAGGGGGATGTGGACTAAAAAAAACAGAAGCAAGAAAAGCAGAAGAAACCCCACTGATGGGAACTGGCAAGCGTTGGTGCTGCTTTCCAGGCAAAAGTGACAGCACATCTCCTGGAACTGTCAGGAGACTAAAAAGAATAGAAGCAGAGAGATTGAAAAACTACACAGAAAACAGAATGAGCAGGGGATGTTTGTGTGCCTGTATATACCTACAAATTGTGTGCACACAAATAAAATGCACACACAATACAATTATATGCACATGTACTGGATGTGTGTTTATTACACAGCGTACATTTACTGTAGATGTGTGCAAAAATCTACGGACATTATGTAGGCAGGTATATCTGGTTTTTTATTTACAAACACACCAATTCTCTCCCTCTCTCCACAACGAAGTGCTATGATGACATACCCCAACTACCCCTAAAAATGCAATTGAACAATGCCATCAATACGAGAAATGGTAATTAAGCATTGCAGTATTATTGCTCCTAACAGTAGCTTAGATACAACTACACACTATGAGTGTGTAGTAGCTTAGATACAACAAGCACTATGAGAATAAAAACCAACCAAAACATGCCTGCAGTGAAGCAGACAGAACAAAGGATCAGATTCCAAAAATTCTGATTAAAATCATGCTACCAAATTTGAAGTTCAGAACAAGCTTGTAGTTTTGTTTTGGTATTTTTTTCCCCACTACTTTTTCTTAGTTGGGGAACACATAGAAAAACAATTTGGGGACAATGTGTGTGGGAGAATGTCTCTACTCCTCCCTCACCTCCCTTTTTGTACAAAAGTTATTACCTGATAAATCCTGAGATTTCCCAGATACTCTAGCACGTTTTGCTCGGTGACCAAAGTTTTCAGTAGCTGAAGTAGAGGCACCCTTCAATGAAATAAATAAGAATTAGTTCAGTCATTAGATAAATTATGAAAAATAATAACAGGTTTCATATTCTTTAAACAGTAAAGTTTCCATTACAATTAAAATCAAAGAAGTTACCTCCATACTGCTCTTTGTAGGACAAGCTGTTCTTTTAGGTAGAAGAGTTTTTCTGCGAAGTTGGTATGGGCTGTTTTGTGCACCAGGACCTGATTCTTCTGCAACCATATCTGCAGGTACATCATCATCTGCAAACAAAAAAAGCAATTTGGTAGTTGGAATTGTAGTTCTGCTTTATACCAGGAAAATGCTACAGAAATTTTCAGGTAAGTACATAGTCAGAAGGGTTGGGAGGAAGTGCTAGAGAACAGAGAACTTCTAGTAAAAAATAAAAAAGGTCAGACTATCACAGCATATGAATCTAAGTTCCTTCATCTGTAGTTTCTCCATCATACACAGCAGCTATACCAAAAAGCAGCTTAAGAAAAACCAAACAATCAAAAACCTATGCTTTTGGTTTCTCTACAAGCATTTAATTCAGTATACTAATTTAATCACCTCCTTACTTCAATTTTTTTACCTAACATTATCAGCAGAATGAGGAACACTGAAATGTCAATTATTAACTAAATGTTATCAAGAAATCCTTTAGTAAACATAGCACTTAGTATGAAACTCAAGACTGAGTTTTCCTCAAACATTTTGGGAATAGCTCAGGCCAGCACACAAAACCTTCTGTAAAATGGAGGTAGCTTTAAATACATACATTCTCTTCACCTAAACTACACTTGAAAAAGTAAGAGCATATTTTCTCCCTGCCCTTTAAAAAAGAAGTGCAGAAAGTGTCATGAGTGTAATTTTAAAGGTTTTAATTCGTTAGTTTCAATTTTTCCTGTTCTTGTATTTATGGAAAATACTTGAAACAAGCAAGAAATAATTACTCATTGCTGTATGCCCTATAACTAACATCACATTATAAAGTTGCAAGTATTTTTAAAAGGCCAGAACAAAAAGCATCCAGAAAATAAACTAAAATCAACTCCACTTAAGAAAAAGGTAATCTCTGCATCTGCAGAGATTTCTGACACAGTTCTGCAGACACGTAACTGTAAGAAAACAATTTTGCATTTCCTTTTCATTTTAATTGCCTTTTTCTTCTTGAACTGGGCAAAATATCATGCGAAAGTAATAGCCATAAAAGCAACGCCACAGAGCCAGCAGTTTTCCTGAATATATTAGGTTGAAAAGACTAATGTGTAAAAAAAAAAAAAAAAAACAAAAAAACAAACCTACAAAAAAGAACCCAATATGCCACCAATAAAAGTCCCCCTACTCTTCCAATACTACAATAGTTTGTTTAAAACACAAAGCAATACAATTCTGAAGTGACTCACCCTCATTTCAAAATCTTAATCTCATGATTTTCCTAAGGGTTTCTGGTTTGGGTTTTTTTGACATAAGTTACAAAACATTGAGCTTATACTGGATTATACATACCATGCAGCCTGAGCTGCTGCATCAGTGAAAAAAACCCCCAAGCTTTTTTCCTTTCCTTAGCAGATATTTATAAACAGCAACCTTGCCATGTACCATTAGAGATCACAACACTGCCACAACATCCAAACAGAGGACAGAAGCTGATGCAAAGATGAAGTCACTGCTTATGTGCACACTTCCACACAGGCTCCTCAGAACAGCAGAGGAGAGTTTCACCAGCTCATTAGTCCACCTGAATTAACCTGCAAGTACCTCCATGATCAGCCTTCAGCCAGTCCAGCAGCTGATCCAGCTCAGCATAGCCACAAGGCCACATGACTGGGAAGAACCACCAACAGCACAGGTTTTTAAGGACAGAAGTGAACCATGACATTTCTATCAAGACCCATCACTTTTTAGAAGAAAGCCACCTCCGAAACTTCAGCTAGAAGCTGGCTCACACTCCCTGCCTGCTGCTTCCTAGGCACACCTTGCATCTGACCACTTCACTAGCTAAGAAGGATAAGTATTTATGAATTATGCAAAAAACCTAAAGGACAATGATAGATAAACTGTAGTGAATTCTCCTGTGAAGGCATGTGTGGCCCAGCATGGGGATCACTGCCTGTGGAAGGTTAATGACCTCAGAGCAGACTCAATGTACACTCATGGCTCAGTCACTTGGTTTTACCCATTTCTCTGCATCTCTGATGGAAAACACCTTCTCACAATTTAACAAGGTTGGCAGAAGACAGAAGCTGCTACAGGAGAGCTCCCAGCCTTCCCTGGCACACCAGAGCAGAAAAGCAGCTCTGGGTGTGAAACAGACCCTGCCAGGAGGAATTCAGGCACCACCACCAGCCCCAAGGCTCCTCACAGCAAAACACCCAAATGTACTCAGACACTGCAGCAGGGATCGATTTTGCAGCCCTTGTTTCTATCTTAGATTTGATACAGTAACTATGATTACTGTTGCTAATATCCCCCAGAAGCTACCTGGGGACTTGGAGCAGGGTGTCTTCAAGACCCCCATGCTCCTCCCTATTTTGCATTGAAGACACAAGAGGACTGTCAGAATAGCTGGGTTTTCCCTCTGTTTTGGATGGTCAGTACAACAGTTCAAAACTGCCATCTGAAACACAGGAACAGTATAATAAGCAAAGATAATAGGGGGAAAAAATAGAAAGCAAAGCAGTGAATTTTGATCTCTCAGTAGGTGATGGAAAGGGCATGGATAAACCCCAATCAGGTCTTCCAAACAACACCAATGGAGGCCACAAAGAACATATTACTGCTGAAAAGAGACAGCAGAAGCCTGTGGGGTAAAATGGAAGGAAAGGTCAGTCTGGCTGAAACACTGAAGGACTGGCTAAGCAGAAGAGAAATACATTCATTTTCTTGCAGTGTGTTTAGGAAAATGGCAGGAGTCCCACTAAAAGATCACTTTTCTAGCACAGATGACATTAAGGGCTATGCACACACTCACAGCAGGTATGAGAAGAATTAAAATCTTCCCTTTTCGATCTGAACACCAAGGAAGACAAGGGAAGGGTACCATGATGTCTTTCACCAGCAGTTTTTGCCATACTTCTGAGGGGCATCTGCAGAGATTTCTGACACTTTAGGAGTAGCAACTGATCCTATTTTTCCAGATGCAGCCTGTGTAGTTACTGTCAAGTGAAACTACCAGCAAACCTGAAGGTCTTGAGTGATCTCCTAGAGCAGTAGCCTTGGTTTCGAGCCTTCCAGATGCTCCCTGAAAGCCGTGAACAGATTAAAGCAGCTACATTGGGAGCCCTCAGAGAGATGCTGCTCACAAAGTAATACTTCTTCAACACTGCACATTGCCCTTCCCTGAGCAAGAAAATTCAAAACCAGACTCCAAGAGCTCTATTTTGAAAATCCTTCCCTAAAAATCACTTCAACAACAGCTGCTTTAGAGCAGAAATATACATGTTTTAAAATACAGAAGCTCGGTGCCTCCAAACCCCCTAAGTGTAACAGTATCAGACAGTAACATACATAAACAGCATTATAATCATATTTGTTGATGATAGAAGCATAAAAGTCAATAAACAAATTTGGAAGAGTGTGTATGTAATATTGATATCAATCATACAAACACCTGCTGAAATGACTGCCAGATGCTGTCACAATTTTAACCAAGTCAGTATGTTTGCAGTTTTTAAGAGATTAAATTAAGCTGAGTCTGCTCTCAAAAATATACACCTGAATATTTTACACTGATTATCTCATATTGTAAGATAAAATAACTTCAACTAAAGTCATGTTTACTGAACTTTGTGACTCTGACAGGTCAAAATCTAAATTTAAATTAAGAATTATCTCATCTGATAGTTCAAAATTACTCATGAACCTGAACAGTAACACTATAAGCGTTAAGACCCACAAAAGACCAAAAAAGACAAATACTTCCAGGAGGAAAAGAAGAAAAATCTGCTATTCTGGCAACTACTGTCAAGAGTGCTTTGTATTTCCAGAGATGCTGTGGATTTGAGTACATTAAAATAAAGAAAAAAAAATTATACAATTGACTTCTTTTGTTTCATGAAGACGTAAGTTACAGAGAAGTGATAAAGTCAAGAGCTATTTACTAAAAAATATACACACCTAGGTCACTTCTAGAGGAAATTTATCATGTCCACGACATCTTTTCCAAAACATGTGCGTGTGGTTTCATTTCTACCTTATATGCATTCAGATAATACTTCCAAAAAGCATCGTAAATATAAATGACAGCTATAAGGTTGATAAATTCTTTAAAATAAAAAGAAAAAAGCCTTAAATTCTCCCAACAGACTCATCATAAAAAAGAAAAAGTGGGGAGAGGGTCCCAAGGAAGGCAGCTCATATGCTAACCTGCAGGTTTTGGTAATTTAAGTTTCTACTCTGCAACATCACATTTTTGTGCTGGTTTTCTCTACCTTCCCCAAACGGGTCAGGGGGAGCAAAACCAACCAAACAAAAAGATTTGTAGTCAAGAGAAGCAGAGTCCTTAGGGTGGCAGGTATTTCCAAATAGACACAGCATTGAAATTGCTCCTGCAGGCTGGGAGAACAAAGTGGTGAGAAATATAACCAACCAATTTTAAGACAGGAAAATCCATATTGAGAGTAGATGTAGAAGAGCAGCTCTGAAAAATAAAGTTAATCCATACTGAACCTATTTGAATGAAGCCATGATTCATTCTGCCTATCAGTGTTTTAAGTAGAACCACTACAACTTCAGAAGGAAAATAAACTATTTTTAAAAAATCCAACACTGTCCATCTTCATAACTAGAAGAAAATACAAATTAAACAACTAAAATGTTAACTGATACAGTTCCTATGCTCTGGATTGAGCTCATCTTGCCATAGATCTGGCAAAACCCGTATCAAGCATCTTGCCAGCCTGTGAGATGACAGCCCCAACTACTTGATTGGATCCACTTTTGGACTAGCTCAAAACTCCAACAGAGAAGAGAGATGACACAGGTTTAAGGGAGTAGAGAAGAAGGTACCCCCAACAGAGCTAACAATGGAAGGCTAACAATGAACTTACAGAACAGACATACAAGGCAGTTCTGTATTTGCACTTACTGCAAACTGTCAACCCAAAAAACAAGCAGAACACACCCATCCACCATTTTTCTTTAAGGAGCAAGTCTCTGGGAGTGAGCTGTTAAGTAAATGCATGTATCAGTAGTGCCACTGACGCTCATCCGCTGTCCTTGAAAACATTCCTAACAAGTGGCTGACATCTGAAAGCAGATACAGTACCAAAACATGAAAGATACTAAATACAGAATTTGCACATACTACTCGGTATCTCAGAGCAAAGGTTTCTCACATCAGTAGAGGCTTACCCCTTGATTTCAGGCAGCATTTAAGGATTAGTTTAAATGATGGATGGCTTAAGGTTGCTTTTGAAATGGAGACCATTTTCTTTTGAGAGCTGAGGACCTTTCTGAAGAGAAAAAAACCACTAACTATGAATACCACAACCAAAAAAGCAAGTGCACCCCCAGAAACCCCACCCAAAGCGAACAAAACCCCTACAAAACTAAGGAAGATGACAAGCAAAGCTCACAGAGCTCAGATACAACACATCCTAAAGGCAGGAGCATTGTGGTGGTCCTTTACCACCAAATTCAACTTCACTCTGGTGGACGTGTTAAAAAAAAGTCCATAAGAAACACGAGGCATGTGTACAGCTACTCCATTTTATGTTGTATGTTAAAAACATGGTATTAAAATAAGTAGCTGCAAACTAGTTTGCTGCTAACATCAGACTTAATTAAATACTGTAATATATTTTTTTAATTATTACAGAAAGAAACCCTCTAGTAGTATTTTTCAAGCATTATCCAGAGCAGGTCAGCTCACAGAAAGGTAAAATCTAAAAGGTACTATTTTGTGTAAGGTTCTGATGACACTGGTTAACAAGAAGGATTAACCTCCAACTGGAGACAAAGCTGCTTGAAACTGGAAGAGACTCTGCAAGAAAAAAATTGAGTCAGAACTGCTGCTCCCAGTAGCAGGCTCTCAGACTGGAAAGGGGGCAGACCTAACATTAAAAATGTATGCTTTCTTAAAGACTACAGAAAGATCAGACTTCCTGAATGCCATATGGAATAAAGAGATTCTGCCTTCTGGGAAGCAACAACCAGACACAATAACCATTACTGACTACTAGAATATTTTGAATATGCATACAATTTCTTATTGACAATAAACCAAGGATACACAACAATATGCAAAGCACACTGTAGCTTGTAACAGTTTATAAAATAAACAAAAATTATGTGGAATACTTCAAAATTTTCCTGTATGAAATTTATTTCTTAAACTGAAAGAGGGGGGGGGAAATTATGCTTAAACTTTAAGTCACAGCACTTGTATAGAGCAAAATTTAAGAAACACACACACCACACCACCTTCCACCCAAAGAATCAAAACAGCACCTTTTTGCATTTACATTTTAAGCTTTTAAACATCAATATCCAAATAATACATCTTATTACTCTCTCTGGAAATACGTTGTGCAGTCATGATGGCCTTGAAAGAGTAAGAATAGATCAGATGCTCAAACTCTATCTGTGTTTATCCAGAAGCTCATGTTAATTTTACAACATATTTAGAAGTATTTTCTACAAGAAGAAAAGCAACTACTTCTAGCTACACAGAATTTCTTAAAGCTGAGATTATTTCTTAGTGTTATTTTTAGGTAAAGTTAATTTCCATGAGATCCTAAGAATCTCATCTTTTCTCCTTCTCAGCACATTGTGAAGCCCACTACAACAATCTTCACAGAGGTCACTCAAACCAGACAGAGACAACACTCCCTCTCAAAGGTCTGCTAGGTCAGCCAGCACCCCCATAATGCTGCATAGGAAAACATGGCTTACACAGCAAGGCAAAAGCTTAAGTTCTTAGAGCTGGCACACAACAGACTAATAGAAAAGGAGACAACTGGGAAAGATACACTGGCTGCAAGCCCAAAACTTGCCCTCATCTATATTTCTTAAAAAATTATCAATAGTCACAAATAGCTTACATCTTTACACTTCATTCCCTCACAGTCCAAAGCCAGAATCAAAAAGAGGTAATGAGGATTTGATGAAAAATTCTGGTTTCTTTCCACAACCATGCCCCCAAAAGAGATATTTAACATCAGGTTAAAGACTGAATTTCTAAAAAAAAAATTGTTAACGTGCACATTGTTATCAGACATAGAGAATAATTGTCCAAGTACCTGCATACTTGAGCTACTTGTTAAATAACTCATTTTAGAGAGGGATGATAAAGATCTTTTTCTTAGAACAAGCAGCTCTAATGATCAGCACTAGCACTGATAAACAGAATTAGAAGACAGATTTTATTTTCTGTTATTTTTATTAAATTATTTGCTTTCCGAAACTGATGATACCTGTATTATAGCACCATCGGTAACATTTAGCAAAGTAATAAACAACTCTCCAGGTGGCTGCCGTGCAAGTATTAAGGGAACTTCCCTCCCTGCTTAATAGGCAGCTTGACTTCCACTCTGACAAGCTTTCATTGAGAAGGGACAAGGAACCCTTTTTGGGTGCATTCCTCGTTAAGAAAGCAATACTTTCAAAGCTGTGGCCTTGCTGCATGGTTCCTTGATGCTACACTGAAAAAGCTGACCAAGTAGATTTTAAGGTTCAGAAATACAGTGCTAAGAGCCTTTCATTGTTACATTTCTGAATGACACTCAATAAAACAGACTATTACTACAACCTGATTTTTTTTTTTTGTCTATTGTGACTACTATACTCAAGACTCCCAAGTAGGACCAATTAAAATTTCTACCTGGCCATATCGTTTCATTTGTTAGGGCAGTCAGATTACCAGTCTCAAAGGTCATCTCCCTCTCTGGTTGAAATCGCATTAGAAATGAGAAAGCAACTTCAATCTCATTAGAAAAGCACAACCACTGAGAACAATAAAAAGCACTGAAATAGGTTCAAGTATGTCCACTTTATTCTGACCAGAAAGATGTTTCTGATCAATCCTCATACTCCAAGTTCAGGCAGTACTTCAAAGTGCCTGAACAAAGAGATGAGAATGGAACCCTAGGACCACACCCTTGCGGCCTACAAAAAATTCCAAAATCCCATTTTACCAGGAAGTGTCTCTCAGACAGGAAGAAATTACAGATTCTCGAGCAACACCAAAGTTCCCAGAATATATGAACAGAGGAATTGTGGAACCAGTCACTGGTACTAAAAAAAAAAAAAAGGCAAACACAACCCCCACCAAAACAAAAAACCAATCAAATAAACAAACCATCAAACCCAAACATTAAACGCAGAGAACTCGCTTTCATGAACAATAATGTCACTTAAATGGCTGGACATTACCAGGATGAAAACCTGACTCCAAAACTCAGGGAGAAAAGTGTTCTAACTAGCATATGTAAAATTAATAAGAGATACTTATTTGTGAGGACAGATTATTTCTAATAAGCAGAGAGTAGCTGACGTATGAAGTAGAAACCTTACCTTCTTTAATTAGACTAAGTCTGGATATTCTTCATACCAATAACTCCAGAAAAATAATTAGAAGTTTGCAATTTCCTCTTTGTATTAACTTCTGGCAGCAATTATTTTCAGCATCACCTCCTTTAGCACTGCTGAACTGAAGAAGGAGCAGGACATTATTCAGTTCTTCTCTAGCTGAGTTTCTGATATCTTTGAAAAAAACTGGGGCAAACCCACAGTCTAGGAATGAGTAAATTCAATGAGAATGCAGAGATTTCACTTAATGCATCCACAACTTACACTTTAAGTTTCCTATAGTCCATAACTGATCCATTTACAGAAATTTCCTGTGATCCATGGGAAACCAAGAGAAACATGGCTCCTCTTGAAAGTGCAATAAACAATTCACAAGTCTCATTATGAATTAACACTTGCAGCTATTCAAGCATAACCCCTGTAAAACATCTCAGGGCAAAATCATTTCACCCAATTTTCAGGAAATGAAAGCTCGCCACGGATTTCACTGTCATGAGCCACATCTTCAGAACACTGTTGTAAAACAGGCAGAAAAAAATACGTATCTTCTGCTACTGAACGTAGTAGCAGATTTGGAGATAACTGCCATGCAAAGCCATCTGCTTTCTGTGGACTCTCAATCAGAAGTGACTGACATCTATCAATACATTGGCCGAGCTGAAACCTCATTATGTCAAAGAGCAGTTTTGATAAACCTTAGGAAATTCTTGGTTTAGTGCTTCAGAATTAAAAGCTTCTGAAATGCCTAGCATGACAAGGAAAGGCAGTCATGAATATGTCTTGGAGTGGCAAAAAGGCTAAGGAAAAAGCCAACCAAGATGAAAGGCCAGACAGCTCTTTTTGTGTGCTGGGTTTCAAGAGGTATAGTCAGTACTATTTCCTCTAAGAAAGTGGCAGGAGGAGGAAAACTGTATTAATAATACTTTACAGCTTACTGGATTTGGCTGTCTTTCTTCCCTATTGTACCAAGCAAAGTTTTCAAGCTGACAATTAGTCTATGAAGAAGCAGAGAAAACACCAAACAGTCCAGAGGAAAAAACATGGACCTTGTAACCTTGACAGGTAGCTGGGAGAAAAATACACCTTGTGCTAACACTCCTCACAATTTTGGATGCTCAAGAGCACGTCTCTAGAAAAAGACAACTTGTGCAAACTGCAAAACAAAAATTATTTCTGTTACTTTTTTTTGCTATTTCCTCTTATTATTACACTGATATTAAACAAGCACACTGCTTTCTCCTGCTGCCCTAGTGCTGCAACCAACACTTAACACAGAATTTCAAATGTTACAGCTGAAATGAATAAAAACCAAACAAACCCCAAAAACTCCAGCACATACACCCTCCGCCACCCCTCAAAGAAACTGTGAAATATTGCTCTAAGAACACCATAACTAACAACAGTATCTGGAAAACATAAATACATTAGACTGGAGAGGAAAAAAACCTTAAAAATCATTACTTCCTGCCAAATTATTGCTCTTTTATTCACCAAAGAGACCTCTCGTTATAAGACAGTTATTTTTAACCTTTCAAGAAAGGCTATTTAATAAAAATAATACATGTGTGTTATTATGCCAGAAACATGCACACATAAAAAAAGAAAAGCAAGTATTTTTTATTCTTGAATTAGTAAAAAATATGTTGTATCTAACGTATGTTGTGGTAAGGCTGAATTTTACAAGCCTAACTGTGACAAGGTCTACATGCAGTTACTTATCTGATCCTTACTCTGAAAACTTCAATAACTGTTCCTATTACTCTATTCCTTAAATTACCAACTCCAAGGTGCCTGCCAAGAGCAGGAAGGCATGGTTCTGTTCAGCTTCAGGGAAATGTCTGAGAAAACAACGTGTGGAACCATAGCAAGTGCCAAGTATCGTCGGGGTGCAGGAGGAAAATACTTATTTGCCAGCATATATGTTATTACGACAGGTTAAGAAATCTGTCATCAAACTATAAAGCACCACTGCAGTAGTCAACATCTGATTCAAAACTACATTTGTTAAGTGCTACAATAAAAATAAACTGATGACAACACCAAATTCTGTAGAACTAAGGGTCTACCTAAACCCAAGCTGCTTTGAGAAAAAGTAAATCCTACACAGAGAACAACTATCATTATTCAAACCTACTCTGGGAGATAAATGCTAAACAGCTTTTCTATCAAGTTTTACTATATTAATACATGATTTAAATACAAACTGGAAGAACATCTGTTTTCCACTGCCAACACATGTTGAAAATCAAACATGAGGAAAGCTGGAAATAAAGTTTTGTATTATATGTTCAAGGAAACTGCAGCACAGGGAGGACACTCTGTTCTTTCTTGCCCTGTAGAGACTAAGGATCTCCTAAACACCCCAATCCAGAAGTTACTGCTCTTGAATATCTGGAGAGGGAAAAAAAACAATAAAATTACATCCTGATTTTGTTAGAAAACCAAAAAGCATAGTTTTGATACATTAATCAAGTTTTTACCTTTTTGTTTTCTCTGCCTTTAAATAGAACTTTTTTAAAACCAGGTTTATTTTTACAGACAGACACTTCTTTTTTCAAACCTAAACACTGTGTGAATTCTGTAAACATTGTCACCCAGCCCGTTCCACAGCACTGCATAACCAACCACCCCACGACACTCAGCTGGTTTTAACTTTCCTGTTTTCAACTGCAAGGAAAAGGGGCTGTCAGATGCTGACTGATGATGTATCTTTGCCATTAAAAGCAGTATCATGCATGAAATGCCGCATCAATGAACTTCTAAAAGCTTTTTTAAAGTAGCTATTAAATTTCCATCAGTATTTTCTATTAACACTGTCATTTCATATCGTGAGGAGCTGTTATACATATACATACATAAACCCATGTATATGGGTTTATGTATATATATATCTAACAGCTGTATATATGCGCATTTGAACTTCAGAAACATGTTCTTAATGAATAACACAACTGATTTTCATACAGGAACTCTGCTTTTGGTAAAACTTCAGACTAAACCACCAACAACTGTCAAGGTGTGTGGGTGGTGGTGAAGGGCAAAAATCTGTGTATTTGGCTGTTAGTTATGTCTTTTGGTAATTAATTACCCTATTTGCAGATACCTTTTTCCTGATAAATTCTGAAGTTAAATGTAATGGCTGCATAATTTCAGTTTCCAGAATGAGATTTTTTGCAGTGAACACTCTCAAGTTTAAAACCACAGATGATGCCCTGTATCTGATGAACTATTTTCAACTACTGACAATCTCATTTAAAAATAAATCCAGCTTCTTTTCTTAGTATCTCTCAACTGCTTTTCTTATGGTCCCAATTTGACTAAAGCTCTGTTACACTAAACAATATGGAAATGCCCATCTAAAAAAAAAAAGGCCTTATAGATTCCTCCTTGCCAAAAGAAGTCGATGCTTATTATTTCCATTTCAAATTTATTCTTAACAACATTTAGAGGAAATAAAGTTCAAGCAGGCAGAGTAAGCTTGGTTACCTGAGAGCAAGCCACAAAATGGAAAGAAACTACTAATCTTCTTGGTTTTGTCAAAATTCAATAAATATTGAAAGTTTTCAATAGGTTTGTTTTTCTTCTTCCACAGTCTGTCTTATATGCCTACAGCAGAATCCTGAACTTTTCATTTCTTAAGCAGGTCTGCCTTCTCATGCACCTGAACTCCCATTTTTAGTTTCCTAAATTGTGGATATTCATTCATTTTAAGACCAGACAGAAGGAGGGGTTTGCCATTTATTCTGTCTCTGTTTTGAAGGTCTGAGCCACCATACTTCCTACAAATTTGCCATGCTGCAGTATGGTAAATTTCTATTCCAAAAAGTATTTTTAGATCATGTGCATTAAATGTAAAAGCTGTTTGAACACATGCAGCAAAAAGCAATAGGGAAACAGTGCGGTTGAAGAAGAGCCCTGTAACAGCCCCTTCCTTCCAGACTCTCAAAGCCCTTCACTACACAGAGTAATCCTGTGTTGCGAGCCACTGAAGGATAGATTGGAAAAGTCATCAAAAAATAAACCCTATGCTAAAAGGCCACAAGGACCTAAAGAGGTTTTAAGAGGATTGTTCTTTCTCACTATGCCAAAAAATCAAAGACAATCTAGAAGTCGCACATGAAGATGGTCAGTTTTCTCCTTTCATGTCCGCACAGTTCTGTCATTATTCAATGACCTCAAATGTTTTCTCTAGGATACCTACACCAAGCAGTGTATTTACAGACCAGGGCACTTTGGAGAGTCAGTGGACAAAACACACACAGAAAAAAAGAGAATAAACTCCTTTTCTGGTTATTTTTATCTACATTTCCCCATTTCTTTTTTTCCAAAGAAAGATTTAAAAACTTTGAAAGACTTATTAGAAAGTATTCAAAGATGTCAAGATGTGACATGACAGCTGCCCCATGGTGAGGTTCCCCTTCATGCCTTGACTAGTGCTGACTACCCCTTTACCCCCATATTCCAACAAGCCTATGCAGTTTGATCACGTCCCTTTCAATAATTTTTAGTGTTCACGAAAAGTTAAATACGTACAAAATAGAAATGTAGCTCTGTGTGTATGCAGAGCTGCCAAGGCATTCTTCTGGAGACAAATCTCATATATACACAAAAACACAATGTGAGAGAAGAGTCACAGGTGTGCAGACCTGAAACAGTTCTGAACACACTGATCCACCAGAACAGATAAACACCCCTTGTTTAGCCAAACTAATTTTACTTAAGTGCATCAACAGACTAGGAAGTCATAATACCTTGGTTCAAGAGGGCTGCCATTTCATAGTACTAATTTATTATGGTTTTTAGGTCATCTGACTATATCCTTAAAAAGTTGCAGGAATAAAAAGTATAAACATTAAGAAGGAACATCATATTACAGACAAGGCAGATGGCCAACAAACCTTCAGGTAAGTTCTGTATGACAACTGATCTTATAGATTATCTCTTCTGCAGGACAAACTGCTCAAATATTGAAACTAAAAGACTTTCTCGGCCCAAAGCACTGCAAAAGTTCACTGAGTTTACAGATGTACACAGATAAGGTGAAAAGCATTTAAGCACTGGAAGGACATCAGAAAAAGATTTCCATAAGGAGACTTTTTTTTTTTTTTTACTGTGAGGGTGACTAAGCAGCAGCACAGGTTGCCTGGAGTTTGTGGAGTCTCCAAACTATGTGAGCCCTTTCCAAGATGGCCATGGCCTTTTTAATGCAGCAAAGGCAGAAGGCACCATCAGAAAACAATTCAGTCACTTCCTGACTCCAGCATTCTCATCAGGTAAATGTTCTTCCATTCCTGCATAACATACCAAGAGCTGAAGTATTTACCCTGTAGACTTCTATTACAAGGCCTTACCACTGGCCTTCACTGAAGTTCCAATCCAACTGTTTTGCTATAAAATGTAAGTTTGTAGTACTTCAGCATCTCAAAAACCTCAGCTTGTTTTAACTCTGTTGAGTAGTCCACATTTCTAAAAATCTCAAACATCATGACATTAATACAGGAAGACAGACCATAGTATTTTCAACCATACACATGTAAAACTACACTGCTACATGAATGTGGATATTTTCCATGCCAGTGTTACCTATGTTGTCAAATAATCTATACCAAAATGTATTTTTAAGCAAAAATCTATTATGAAGAAATACTATTTTAGGTTAAGTCAAAGCATCCTCAGCACAGCAGTTTAAAGATTTGATTAGAAGTAGTGAAATATAACTTTTTAAGTAACAGAAATTCCCTCCTTCTCTTAGATTTCCATAATTCATTTATTACATCATTCCTTCCCAACTGTGAGACTCAGTTTCAATTCATCGTCTTCCTGATCCAGAGATTTGAGAGGAGAGAGTTAGAGTTAGGCTGTAAAACATCCCAAGACCCTTCTATACACTTGACCAGGCAAGTGGAACATCACCAAGTCTTCATCTGTTTGCTTTTAAATAAACAGTGTTTGTGTAAAGGGAGAGCAACTGATAGGGTATTTGTAACAAAAAGCTGTTTTAGAGAAGCAGCAACGTTTCTACAAAACTGAATGCTGATGAGTAACTGATAGAACATTCTTCCTTTTCAACTTGTTTAATTTATCTACAGAAAAAAATCCAAAGAGGTCAATCTCAAAGCCTGTGTGCAGAAATATTAAACAGGAGGACTCAAGCTGCTTCTCTCCTCACCTCTCCACATTAAAGACCAAAAGGTAATGGGGTTTTAGTGTTTACCTGGAAGACCAGCATGAAAAAGTAAACAAACCACTGCCTGTGTGATCTTGTTTACACTACTCAAACGTGGTTATAACTGAAATAAAAGCTTTGATTACAGAGCTACAGGAGAAGATTATTCCTTTACTGCTAGAGCTGAGAAAGAAGAGAAACTCCAAGACATCCACCAGATATCTGATGTTTAAGAGAATTAAGATTTCAAAATCTGCACTGCTAGGGTGGTTGCAGAGCAGGGGTAACCTCCACCTCTGTTGAAGGTGAAGAAGTGAAGCCTCCCAGACACCGTGAGCTAAGCCCAGGCAGGAACCCCTGGGCTGTGCCTAGCTCTCCTGAGGCCCAGAAAGGACTCTGGGGTATCTGCAGCAAGCTATGCTCCCCTCCCACTCCTCCTCTCCCCATCTCATGCTCTTCCAGTCATTTCTGCTCACATCAGGATGAATGACATACAAATACCACCTACTTAGGGGTGATCTTCAAAATAGTATCTGCACCCCCACCCACGTGTCTTTCACCTAAAATGAGGTAATACTTATACTATTACTGTACACCATCTTTGCACAAACCTGTGAATGTCCTGCTGGTACAGAAAGAGATAAACCATTCTTTCCCCATATTAAGCTCTCAGCAGTTACAAAAAAAAAAAAATCAGCAAGAGCTACTGTGCCAGTTCATGGTTTCAAGGATCTTTGCAGCTGTAAATTGAAATATGCTGGAACATATTCTGGCTGAACATGCTGAAAAACTCACCTGCTAGACAAGAGCACACCAGCTAGAAAGTCAGAGTATTAATATATTCTACCTCCTACACCTTCACTCTAAATTACAGTCCATTTGCTAAAAGCAAAGCCACACACAATCACTCTCCTTACAAAGTATGTTCCCAAACTAATCAATCTACAGGCTGCACCTAAGATGGTTATATAACATCAGCAAATTGAATTTATTTTCCAGGCCCTATTTTCTGTCAGCCTTTGTAATCATCACCTCAGTTACAGCTTCCTTCATCAAGTCATTCTGTCACAGTTTCATCTGCTCTGAATTTACCAATCTGACACACCTGCAAACTACTACTCAATTGTTCCACTGTTATTAATGTGCAGGAGCACCTGGAGCCACAGCCAAGTCAGTCACTTCAAACACTTACTGCAGAGGGAAAAAAACCCAAACTCACCTCCAAGAGCTCATGGACACAGTTACAATCATGGCAAGAAGAGGAGAAAGTAAGACAACACAGAGGCATTGGTGAGCTTGTTTTCACACTGGCTTAGACTGGTGTGTTCACCATGCAGTGCTTTGGGGTTACGTGAACAGAGTTCACATCTCTGTCCCTGCTGGTTTGCTTACAGCCATTCCTTCTCCTAACTGACAATCTGGGATGAGATGATGGCACATTGTTTAAGAACTCTACACTGAAAAACTTGCTCGAAACTTCTGGAGCCAAACCAAAACTGGCGGCTGCCATGTTGGCATACTCTACCCGATTCATGAGTTAAAGGATTAACATCTTTCAAAACTAGGTGCAGAGGACTTAAAAGACATTGCTGCTCACATCCTTTCACCTGCTGCTTCTTTCAGACATCGCTACTGTAAAGCAAGGATAGAAAAAGTATTTTCTGTGAACTCATTTGAATTTAAATACAACTGAAAATTACTGGTGAAAATAAAGGAGAATCTAGTGAACCACAGTTTCCAATGTTTGATCTGAATTACTCTACCTTGTGTTAGCACTTAGGAGGAGATCAATTCAGTACCAAAGTCCTTAATTTCACTAACCACACTTACCCCACATTTTTCTTTACTGAACTGGACAACTATACAGTCACAGTTGTTACTATGCAACTGGAACTTTCAGACAGTGGTCACCTCCTCCCTCCAACCCAAAGCTACCAAAACCAACTCAATGCCACTCCTGTTATTCTGAAACACCACCCCTAAAAGAGCTTTGGGCAGCAGTTAAACGGGGAACAAAACACACAGCCCATGGCTTCTACACACCCAGTTAAGGGCTGGAAAGTGGGTATTATCCAAACCCTATGAACCAAAAGCTTGCAGCCAGCACAGCTAAAAGGCAGGCAACAGAGAAATACACCTTGAAGAACTCAGTCACTGTACAGGAGCTGCTTGACAATATTTTTTTCCTTAGATGTCAGAGCATATGCCACCACTGATGACTAACAAGTAAGGAACACAAGGAAATTTTGGTGCATCAGTCAAACCATGGTTGAAAAACTCTGGAGCCTGACATCAAATCAGGCTGCTATCTTTGAAGTGTAGTACGTAACAGTCAGTGAATTATTTCATGACAGTGCTGTGTGCATTTCTGATACTGGCACAAGGAACAGGCCAGTGACTGAACTACGATGGAATGAATTTTTACTTCCATATGATAGACAATAGACACTTATAGCAGATAGATGCACTGCACTAGCTACAGTGATATTCCGGGAAAATACTATGGTAGTTGGAATGTCCAGTTATAACCAGAAATCAACAACTAAACAAAGCTAGGACATCACCATAGATATTAATTTCCCTTAACAGATCCCTCTCATTTACCACATGCAGAAAAATATTTCCAGAAAAAGATACTCTACTTTATTTCTCAGACTCTCAAAGCACTTACAGGAGGTCATGTCTTTGGTGGAGGAAAGTTCAAGACTCTTGTCACATAGCAAGAGCTACACATGTATGCATACATACACTAGCTAATTAAAAATAAAATAAGAACCAACCCTAAATACTTAGAAGAATAAGAGCCAGAACCACTTCATTCTGCTCCTGTCTTTTCACGTTTCCTGTATAATTTAATCCTAGAGAACTGCAGTGCTTCAGGGAACATGGGTCAGTGCCAACAACTCAGCACCAATCTAGTACTAACCATCACTTCTAAACACAAGAGGGTTTTTATTGACTGTCTAGCATCTTTACCTTGAAGGGAGCCTCTGAAATGTCTAAGTGTTCCTAGAGGAAAACCTTGCATGCAAAGCATTTACAGACTGATGATCCTGTCTTTACACAGTCACTCTGCATCCACCTTCACTGCAGACTACCATGGGATGGCAAGACCACAGATGCAAACTCAGAATAATTAATCACAGCAAGTTTCAAATCCCACACAGGTAGAATGTGCAAGAGACGCTGTCCATTTGGAAGCACAAAAGGCCCTCCATTACTACATTTATGTAGCCTGTCAGATTTGAAGTGCCAGCACAGAAACCAGCAGATTCAGTATCACTAGAGACTCAAAAGAAAAGAATCCTTCATGAGTTGCTCTTAAATCACAAGCATTCAAAACATTTCTAGCAAGTGAAATATATTTTGTGCGCTCAGCTTTAAGTGTGCCACAACGGTCGTGAACACAGTTAAATCCAGCCTACTAAATAAATGGATATTTTCCCCTACTGAACTAAAATATACAATACTTGTCAACCATCAAGTACAGCATTCTTACATCTCTGTTCACTGTTTTTCTAGAGGCAAAATTGGGATATTTCCCACATTCTAATATGTATCAAAGATACATACAAGTGCATTGAGCTTTGCCATGCTCCCCCCCGTATTTTGGTTGAGCACATGGAGTATTAGTCATCTTTGTTATATTCATGCTCAACATAGCTAAAAAATTGTCTTAAGATGTATTCTAAGCAACGGTCAGATTGAGTTCTTGACATGTTTATTCTCAAACTATGGCTAATTTAAAAAACAAACTGTTCATATTCTATAGGTTGAAGGAATTAACTTACACAAAAAATGCTAGTGTATTTATTGAAATAATTTGTTCACATGTAATTCTGTGTCTGTTTTACACAGAATACATATTTTAAGAATAATTCTTTAAAATACTACATTATCTCACCATTCTGAATTTAATCAAGTTACCGACAGCAACCTTTACTCATTTTCCTCCACATATACCAACATCCATCCTCCAACCAGATGCTGTAAATATGGTATTTTGGGTTCACTTCCTGAGATTTAGTTTATTACTGAGGTTTTGTTCACAGCTTCACAAACAAGTATTTTGATAAAAACAAGTGCTGCTTCCAAGAACTTTCACCTTAATTGACATGGGCAATCTAGCAATCCATACTCCTCAGAAAACACAGGCAGTCTCTAGAAGGAACAGTCCACAGGCAACTCCATGCCTCCAGGCAAGAGGCCAGCAGCTCCTATAGGCAACACACACCTGTTCCTTTTAGTTAAACATACAGAGAAGTAAATCATGCAGGACTGATTGAGCAGATTGAGCCCTGGCAGAAATATAGTGTACAGAAACAACAAATTAGATTTTCTGATCAAGTGCACTAGTCAAATGCAGTTAACAGAATGAAAAAAAATTAAACATTTATAGCAACATGGACTGAAAGAATTAAAGTCATATTTAGAGCTCAGATTAGATTTATTGCCAGGCAGTAAGCTGCTGAATACACATAATTAAGCACACAAAACCAGTATTATGCTAACAAGACTTTAAGAGCAGCACTTAGGCAAAAGACTAAATCCATCTTTCACCGCAGCAGAGTCTTCTGTATTCCAAGGGCAGGAACCATTTATGCTACACATAGTGCCATCTATTAGTCAGAAAATGTCATCGTTCCTGGGAACAAAGTGAAGAGCTATGAAATAACAGCTTTTGAAAACTTTGTTAGCCACATTTCATAATTGAGAGCCAGAGCCTTCAAACCTAAGAAGAAAAATAAAAAGTCATGTGCATCTCAAAATCAAAATCCAGTTTGACTATTTAAGCTTACATTTTAAGACAAAGGAAAAACCTTATTAAAATATTTTATGTTCTTTAGGAAACAAAGGAAAAGGAGAGAAGTTTTCCCTTAATAAAAGTAATCAATTGTGGCTGAAGACCTGAAAACCTTCAGCTTTAATAGTGTTGGGAAGAAAATCTTACAAAGTGAAAACTTTTGAACAAACACAGCAATAAAACTGTCAATGACACAAGTGGCAAAAATATTTGTTTTGTGCCCTTAGTGGACAAATACAGAGGTGCAGTCATCATCAGTACAGAGCAGTTCAAAATCAATTTTCATCTTTTATAAAGCCAAACCTTACTGTCAACTTGCTCATTGTAAACACAAAAGACTTCTGGTTTCCCAACAAAGAATAGACTTGAGATATAAAGGAGGAATGAAGTCCCACCACCACATTCTTCCCCACTTGATCACAAATGACACTGGAGACTGGAGGCACATATGTAGTAAAACACAAGTTAAAAACCACTAAAAAATACTAATACCAGGAGTTCCCCCCCTTGCAATGGGACAGCCTCAGACAGCAGTTCCCTACATAAAGTTGCCTTTGATGTGTACCTATTAGGGAGCATGGTGCCCGAGTAAAGACCAAAAGCAAGGCAACTAAGTCATGGACTTGAACATCTCAAAATACAGACAATATCAGGCAAGTTCTTTATCAGAAATAATTACACTGGAAGTAATTTTGAAAGTGCCACTGAACTTCATTTTGCCAGTACAAACAAGTACAATACTTTGTCAGTGCCCTTTCGGGACAGTTCTAACATTTTATTCCAAGTCATTACAGCTTTATTTTTTAAATCAACTTTGAAAAGTACAGTGAACTAAATATAATTTCCTGCAAATCTGAAGCAATTATTAAAGTCAAATGTTTCCACCACATCTACAAGCAAAAAAAAAAAAAAAAAGAAATTGCCGGGAAAAATTCACTTCCCCCTAGCAAACAACATAATTTAGTAGGACAGATTAAAGATAATTTTAATTCCAGACTGTTCTCTGAGCTACATGTAGCAATGAGGGAATGTCTCAGACATGTTCATTGTATGTTCATAAACTCCAACTTTTAACAGCCTGGAAGCCCTACCACTTACTCCTAGACACGATTGTGAAAAGCACAATCAACACTGTGACAGATCCTGAGACCAAACTACGGACTCCTACCAGAGCAAAGTCAATAAATGCATGTTGCACACATCCCCTTTAACAATCTCTGGTCCAATGGATGTAGAAGTGGATGAAGCACCCATATGCCAGGTAGCATCTTTATAAAGGTCCTTTTAGGGCAGCCAGTAGCAGGTTCAGGTTCGAGCAAAACATCATCTGTACCAGTCCAGATTACCATTGAGTACTAGGAATTTATTAAGTTATGTTGCTTCCCAGCCTCTTCCCCCAGAACATCAGCTGGCTGTATGGGATGACCAAGTTACAGCAGTTAGACTTATGCAAGAGCCAGTGTAAATGTTGGACTCACTAAGAGTTTCCAGAAACCACTGAACTATTAACTCATGCCTAGTCTTGAAAAACAAAAGAGCCAACCACCAAACAAAAAGAGAGGGAGCAGTACTTCCCCTTCTGATAAAAATATTCAAAGCATTTCAAATTAAAAGCTATATACTGTTTGACTGCCAACTCAGTTTTTCTCCAACTACTTATTTTCCCTACAATTACCATTTACAAACTCACACAAGTCTTCCTCAGATTCCTCAAACCAATGTTTTTTTCTCTTTCACACCAATGTGCCAATATTAAGAGTTCCCATATTGCTACTCAGAAGCCTACGATAAAGTTTCTAAAGAACCAGAGCAAGATCTCTGTGTTTAAATCTTCCACATGAGCTGTAGGTCGTCTCTCAATGCACTTCCTTCAGTGTTTGTGCTTTCACAATGTCACACTGCATTTAGTACAAATGTGTAATTTCTTGTGCCATACGTATGGTTCAATGCACCCACAGGCACACCCATGGCTTCAGAACTGTCACCACGCTATATCTCTAGAGCACAAAGAAGAGCCTATAAGGGCACAGAATGCAAGTTATAAGCATGTTATTTATTCTCACAGAAATGCCCACTGTTCCTCCTGGAATTGTTTAAATTTTATTGTGCCAACAGTTAAAATAACCTTTACTCTCTGCCTTACCCACAAATAAGGGCTTTGACTGACATACACTGGCAAATAAAGAGAAAAAGAAGTCTGCCAGGCAAAGCAAACCTCAACCCTGCCAGCTGCCCCTTAGAATGTAAGTTGTTGCCCCAATGACAGATGGCCATACAGCTCACGTGGCACTGCAAGAGCAGCTCCAGTTTTCAGCCCAGCATAATTAAGCCAACCAACTGCAATTCTCCTTTACCTTCATATGCTGCCTGAAAGATTAAAGCACCACTACAGCCATATTCTGAGCCATTCAGTATCCTTGTCTTGAACAAGGATCAGCTGAGAGCACAGGACAAAGGACAACTGAAAGCAACAACTCCCAGTACATCCATTCAGATTTTAGCCTGGGAAAAGCTGAGCACTAACATAAGTCCAGAAAGAAAACAGGTATTGTACTAAGAGACACCGTCTGGTTTACAACTACAGTACCAACCACAGGAACCCAAGGATATCATGTTCAATTCTGTGCTTTGCCACAGATGTGGTTCCGTGCTAAAAACAAAACAATTTAAGTGTGTAATACCTCGAGAAAGGAGGGTGCAGACCTTTTCCCACCAGCTCCCACACACAATACCCAGTGATTTTATAGGTACACAGCCATTAAAACAAAGGAAGGAAGAAGCAAACCACTGAGAAAATCCCTTTTGGCGGCCATTTGCAATCACACTGCTTAAAATATCAGTGAAACTGTGCCTACAGACTTCCCTGGTGACTTTGGGCAAGTTATGCCATTTCTTTACACTTTCGTTTCCCACTGCTGATGTCAGAACAATGGTGCATCAGTACATCCCAGGTGTGCCATGATAGCTACAGACATGACTGGAGGCCTGCAGACACGAGTTCTGCAGTACAAATATCCAAATTAGTAAAACAAAGGGGATCCTTTACCAGTACCTGAAATTACTTTAAGCAATCACTAGTGGCAGAATAACAGATATTTCCCCATGTTTACTGCAACTCCAAAACACAAGACCTTCAGGCAGAAGGGAAGGATTAAAGTTGAGTGCACTGATTGGTATTCTTTTTACACCACCGAATGCTTGAACAGCTCTTTCCCAAGTAAACTCTTAGCATATACAAGAGTAAGGACTTCTGTGAAAAGATCAGTAAGTCAGGAACCCTCTGAACTGGAAACTGCTCATTAGTCTTACTCCACCCAGTGCAGTGCTGTTACTAGAAACACTAAAAGAGGAAACAAAGAACCACTGAATTGTTCCTCTCACTTTAAATATGCACACATGTATATAAATCTACTCTTAAAAGAAAAAGAAATTTCTAATTTAATTTAAACTCTTAAGTCTACTACAGTGATTGTCTCTAAGAGAAATTTTATTTAGATGGGGAAATTTTTGCAGAAAGGGATACTTAAGAATTGTCTCCATATATATAGTGAAAAATAGCTGACAGAGGGGACAAAGAGGCAAGCCTTAGGAGGAAACATATCACTTACCTGTTTTAATAAAAAAGCAGCAGGTTGATTTTTATTTAACCGAGCAAAAAACTCAACAGAAGCAGGATACCACATTCTTAAACCTTGCTCTTCTGACCCCTTTGCCCCTTCTCAAGCCATATACTGATTTC
This sequence comes from Acrocephalus scirpaceus scirpaceus, assembly GCA_910950805.1. NCBI lineage: Eukaryota > Metazoa > Chordata > Aves > Passeriformes > Sylviidae > Acrocephalus > Acrocephalus scirpaceus. The sequence continues at coordinate 14,974,379 of OU383775.1, read as the reverse complement.
AAAAGCTAGACAAATTAAAATTCATTTCCTGTAACGTATTTGGCCATTTCTGTAATACTAGTGAATTTGGGGAGAAGACAAAATATATCCCAGAAATCTTAAGGAAATCTTAACCAGGCTCAAGCAGTTTCCCCAGGCACCATAATGCACACACAGCATTTATATTACTGCAAAACATAATCTTTCTGCCAGCAGGACCCTACACGTTACAAGAAATAGATCTCAGTTAATGTTTAATATTCAGTACATATACATAATTTTAGTGACTACATATCTGCATCAAAACATCATAAAGCTAGTAAGAAAAAGAAATGGTCTGTTTTACTGTTTAAAACTTGCTCATTATGAAAGTGGTAATTATTGCTACCATGCAAGTGACATAGAGTTGAAATTTCTGCCTTTCACAGCCATTACTGCACCACTTCACCAGACTATCTGTTCGCTCATAGTAGTAGCCCAGAGGAATGCTCAGGGCCAATGTTGCTGATAGGGAAGAAACACTGGGACTACAACTAAAGCGTATTTAGTCTGAAAAATCACTGTGCCCAACTCACTATGATTCAGGGAATGTACTTGATTCCACACAATTGTGCAACATTTCTAGATCTTACACACACAAAAATATACTGGCAGCTTGTAGCACTCTATGTGATAATGGTCATTGAGTCAACTGAAATTAATGAAAAACTATGCACTCAGACTGCTGTGATTTACCCAAGAACACGGCAATGAATCACTCTCAGTACCCACAGTATTTTTGGCAGGCCTTTAAAAGAGAGGAGTTAAAAAATCATGCTTTTTCCACACACTACCTACTTTTAACTTTCATTGTATTAATCAGCATATGAGCAACCCACAGCAGAGAGAACACTCAAAGCTTCAGTTTCTCAAAAAAGTTTTCCAGAAAAACATAGGCTGAAAAATTAATGAAGCAAATAGGAAAACTGATCTTTAACTGGAACACCACATACTATTGAGATTGAAAATTTAAAATAAGAATTTGTTAGAAATTAATTTCTTCTCTCTCTTTTCCCCACATTTTTACAAATTTACAGATTTCAGCATTAGCATGACCAATACATTTTCCTTTAAACTTTAATATGTAAGTTAGGTTGTCTGTGACTGAAAAATCAGAATAATTTCACCTCCTTTTCTGGCACTTTAAAAACAGTCTTAGAGGACACGGCGTGGTTAGTAACCATTATTTCCTGTTTAGGCATTTAAAGTTAACAAGCTCAGATGTTCAAGCATTATTTAGACAAAATGGGAGCTCAAACATCACAGTGACAAACTGAGCTTCAGAACAGAGCTTCATTAGACAGACATTCACTGAACCTACTGGCATATGCCTTCTTCAGTTACTTAAACCTTTCAAATTAAGGTAAAATTCGACAATGACAAACAACCATACTGATAATGTCAAGTGTTATCAGTAGATTATTGATCACAAGCTGCTGATCAGTGAAAAGAAATTTGGCAAGACATGAAAAGTTCTAAACTTGTTATCAAAGGCCACTTGAAGTTGCTCATATATCACCCATTATCACAATCACGCCCGTTCTTTTGCTAGTCATCCTGACAGCAACAGTAGCCCAAAGCACTAACCCTCCCTCCCTCCCACTGATGCTTAACTGGCCAAACAACTCTTGTGTTGAAGGAGGTTCTCCCAACAACAATCCGAGGCACATACCTTAGAGGCTCAATTATTATAGAGCTTTGCGGAGACTTAAAAATGGAACCAGAGGAAGCTTCAAATGCATCTCAACACAAGAGGAGTGAAATCAGATGATTTTTAAGGTCTTTCCAACCCAAACCAGTCTGTGATTCCATGAGAAGTAGCTCTTCTGTGATGGAAAAATCACCATGCACTTTCATACACTGCAACTGCCCTGACCTTTTGGTTTTCCAAGGTCATAACAGATGGAGTGAGCTACCTCTTGTCCCTACCCATGGTCTCAATTTGGACAGTTGCAGCCAACACAGGTCCAAAGAGAGCAAATGAAACTTCAGAGTAAACTCTGGTTTATTTGAATAACTGCTCTTCAAAGACTGTGGATGAATATCCAAGAAAACGGACACAGGTCTTACCACCTTCAGAGAAAGGTAAGGCATCACATCTTGACAACAATTAATGTAACAACCATCTAAGAGCTATAGTCCCTTCTGTCAAGACGGCAACAATTGAAGGAAATAGTAAACATTAATTTGAGCAGCCACTACACACCATTTGCATTGATGACCCAACAGCATTTGGGTCACCTTTCTGGCCTCTCGCTTTCTCAATCATCAGGAAAGACTTATTTAGCCAAAAAGCATTCCATTTTGTCCTCAATTCTTAAAAACAATGACAAAAATCTCAAGTTTTCCCATGCTTCTGCAGTATAATATTCTTTCTAAAGGTACATTGACAAACTAAACTTTTTAAAGATATGTTGATAAACTTTCCAACTATTTCTCACAGGACTACAGCAAGTCTGCACCAAGACCTATGTCTCGAATTCCAATTAAAGAGGAAATTTACACATTTCCTCTCACTTTTCCAAATACAAGAAGCTTGAGAACAGTAAATTTTACCCAATTATCTCCTAGAAAAACACTTATTGACCAAATAAGGATGAAAAAATAGGGAGGATACTTTATATACACACAGGATCAGTAATGCAGTAATTAAGTAATGAGATTAATCTGTGTAAGAAGAGGAAAGGAATAGATTCAAGAGACAGTTCCGAGTTTCTCTTTGGGAGCTTTAAGAACAGTAAAGGCAGTAAGACAGGACAGCTGTATCACACTACTGAAAAATATTTTCCCATGAGCATTTAAGTAGTATTTTAGATTTTTAACAATTATTGATGAACCAGACTGGACTGGATTTTCTGCTGCAAAATCAAATTTCAAACAAGAATTAAGCACTAAAAAGAAAATTGTTTTACCTTTCATGTCATTTCAGATCAAATTCAAGTGCCATTTGTAGGAAATGGGAATCTTTCAGTTAGCCAGGATTTCAGTGGGCTTTAAATGAGAACCTTGAAAATTGTTCATGCAGTGTTAGAATTATTTCAGTTATCAAGCATTGTCTGAAAGAAATCAAGGTAAAAATGTACTTCTTCAAAAACAAGAAAGAAGTATACCAAGATACTGTGAAATAAGCAGCTTGTTAAGTGCACTAATAAAGTTTTGTAAGTTCTGCTAAAGAAAAACACACCTGACAATTGAAATGTCTGACTGGTTTTCAGGATAGCTTCTTTGTAGGATTTATTTCTTCAGCAAGGGATGGTCTCAAAACTGCAACAATACAGGAAAATGGTGAAGTCCTTATCCTGCTGTCATACAGATACAACCAAACTAGCTGAGAGACAGAAACTGCGTTATTGATTTAGCCAAGGCTCTTCAGTAGGTCTAACAATCCACATGGAAAAGGGAGTGCCTTGCAAGAGCTTAATGAAAGAGGGTCAAGCTAACTCAAATTACCTTCCATTTGCCACAGGCTAAGAGCATACACATGAACAATTACTGTGAATCAGACACCAGAGATCAGCTGACATATGGTAACCTGTCATCCTACATTAACCTGTCCAAATACAAAGATAGCTTGAAATTTAGACCTGCTGTAGAGCTACAACTCTCCCCTATTCAGAAAGCAAGACACTAACCCCTGGAACCTTTGCTTCTGGATGTGTAAGCTGAAAACAAGCAGCAGAAGAGAACCCATGAACGAGAGCCCTTAAGGTAAACAGGCTGTTTCCAAATACTACAAACTGGGATTAGCAAAAAGAAATAGTTACTGCAACATGATCTATTCATGCTAACCAAACCTGCCATATAAAAGCATGCGCCCAGCACAATGATGACCATGAGACTGCAAATTCAGCTCTCTGGCTGGTGTGGACAGCGGTTTTTCAAAGTAAGTATAGGAATTCGAAGTACAGTTGTTGATTTGGCCTTGTTGCCGTGTAGCGGCAACTCAAAGTAGGACAAAATCCAAGCTTTTGTTTCCCAACCTCATTCCCAGGAGTGCTCATTTCTCTATGCTGTATGTACCTACTAAGCTCAATGCAGTCAATCAGCACAGAAAGAGTGAGGAAAAGCTTTATATGCTCTACCAGCACTAGACTAGCACTCACATGGTACAGGCTGAATCACTTTTTGGAACACAGAACTGGTTGTGCAAGAAGATAAACACTACTATTATTTTGATACTGGAATACCAGAGATACCCGGTATGTATGGGAAGCATATCTACACAGGCTTCTGTGGAATAAACTACATAGAATCAGGGTACAGCTGCTCAACAGAAACAAACCTAGGAGCCTGAGTGACAAGGTTTCCAGGCAGAGCTCAAAGCTCAAGCAGCTCGAGCTCCTGGAACAAAGCAGTGCCTGAACTCTCACATATAAGACATCAGAGCGACCTGACAAACCTGGCAATGGAATTGGAAACTGTAGGTTTCTGTTACAACGAACAGCAGGTTTCATTGTGTGTCCCACAGCACAGAGCCCCAGCAGCACTGCAACAGCTCCTCTCAAATACACAGGACTGGCACTAGGCACTGGGGAAGGCTCCAATCCCATACCACAGCCAAGCTGATCCAACGGTGACCTGCAAGGGTAAGGGCCAGCCCCACTGATCACCAATTCTCTTATGCACTCACCCAACCCTGCAGTCAGATAGCTCCAACAGCTAAGCCAGCAGGTAACTACTCAGAGTGTTTTGGAGCCTTGGTTTCTGTGGTGATATGGTTCAGGGAACTAAGGATGCCAAAGCAAGGCAAAGGCTGAGCATGGAGTCTGAAGCAGGAGAACCAGGGCAACCCCTTTCTCTTAACAAACAGGTTCTACAATTACTTAGTGTTCTTAGAAAAATGCAACTAAAAAAAGTATCTCAGAGGAGAGCACAAAAAATAGTCCCCAAAAGCCTACTGAAAGAACTCCAGGCTTTATAAGTGTTCATTGCTTGTTTATCCCACTTCTCTCCACAAATGAATAATAATTTTAAGAACAGGCAGCAGTATAATCAGGAAAACTGTTATTGAGAAGAACCACAATAATTACTATTCAAGCTATCTTTTAAGAAGGATTTCAGATTCATAGCTTTTAATCACCTCGAGAAAAGTTCATTAAACGTTCTAACAGGAAGTACAATGCACATAAAAGAAGATGCTGCCAGAGAATCTTCTTTACTTAGAACCCTACATCTAGAACTTACTCTTTTCTTGCAATAATATACTACAAAAGCAGAAATTTGATGTTCTGTAATTTCACTGTGTGTTTTAATTTGCTTTCTTTCCCTCCCCCCTCCCTTTTTCACAAGAACTAAAGGACTCAGACTAAAAGTTTAGGTTATTTTCAGATACTACAGCTTAGTACCACGAACAAGAATCACCAAGTTTTGCTCCCTTTCCAATCCAAGTGTTGAATGCAGAAACATCGTACAAGTAAGAAACAAAATGAAATACTTAATAATCTGAAAACCTGAAAAGATTAGGTAATGACAGGTTCAACTGAACAAACCTTCCATTTTCTCAGTTCCTGTTAGTTCAGTCAGTTCACCTCTGCTTTTGCTACCCGCACGTTGTGCAGCTCTGGTTTAATTTTCCTACTGTGTCTGCTGTAATGTTTAAGACTAAATATATTTAATCACTAATTAATACAACTTAGAAACCTTACAGAAGCACACTACCTCCTGTTCCTAGCAGACCAAACAGTTTACAGGCACAGTCTGTAAGAGGAAGTTTAAATGTTGTCACAGGTGATGTACGTTAACAATGCACCTGTGATGCATCCTCCTTCCAATTACTCCAAGGACCCAGAGGAGAGTGTGGGCCAAAGGAGTTTTCCTGGCTGCAGTGGCAGCCCCAGGGATGCCACCCCTGCCTGCGTGTGTATGTGCGCGTGTGCACGCTCAGTGTACTGAGCAAACGCATGGCCCAGCAGCAGCTCTGCACAGGCACTGCAAATTCAGCACTCGTGAGGCACACCAGGCCACACTGCTGAGGGAGCTGCCCATGGAAAGCAGGCTGCCAGCCTGACCCTTCCCAGGCAGCTGCTGGGCTGACAGAGCATTCCCAGTGCTCCAATTCTATGCATATACATCAAAGCCTCATATTCAGTGCATAGAATGTTTATTTATGCTCAACAAATAAGATGTTTCATGCCTGCACACCTGCAGTAAAAGCTTGACATACATTGCACAGCTTTGGTCTACTCTGTAACTGTCATTGTCCCAGGAAGCACCAGAGCAAGGAGGGGGGCACATAGCACAACCTTCCCCCAAAGCACAAAGATATAAAATAGATCCATGGAGGCAGCTTCATTGTCTCTTGAACCACTGGGCTCCAAGTTTTTGTAACTTTGTAAGAAAGTAAAAAAAGATTTGAAATTTCTGGGAAACAATAACTGATGTTAATAGTCTTATGATTGACTAAAATATACCAAAACTATAGGCAATGAACACTGCTGTATATGCCAAGAACAAATACACTTGATTTTGATCTCTCCAAATGAAACAGAAAGCTTTAGCATAGGTTTAGGCACTTGTCCTACATGAAGGACAACAAAGGCACACAGATACTCCTCGTACTCATAATGCAGAATGAAACTTTGGGAAACAGAAGTTGAACTTGAAGAACTTGAAGTTTATAGACTCTGAACTTTTATCTGTAAGGTAGACTTTGGAAATTTCATTGCAAAAACAAGAATTATATTTTCATACATAAAAATATATTTTCCCAGCCCATGACTCACTTTCAAGAAATAGAGAAAAGCCGTAACTAGATTTCTTTCCATGCGGAGCAACTGATGCCTGACTTGACTTCTTGGCCTAAGGGATGACCCTACAAAAACTGAAGCCCATTTAAGGTGCCTTGATGCAAGTCTGTGCATTTGCTTCAGAATAGGAGTAATTGAATTCAGTTACTGTTCAGTGCCCTGCACTCACCAATTAAGCCTTTTGGTGCACATACTAAAAAAAATTCATATATAATCATGCATGTGCTTAAACATATACACTTGAAACAGAGCCAAATAAAGACTCCTTACCTTTCTTTAAGATATTTATCTCAACATTACAAAATTCAAACAATGTGAGCAAGGACTCTACTGGAGCTTAGTTTCTACATGTTTGTTTTACACAGCCTAACCTACTCTTTTTCCCAGTACATCAAGCCCTCGTGTCCCCTGTACACCCAAATGACTAATTCAATTACCTTGTGTGCTGACAGGCCAGCTGGTTGCTGCTTCTTGGCATGGGTAGAAAGGGTGAGTTGCAAATGTCTTTGTCCTCTGCCCAGCCAATAGTTTCCACAAAACTTCACACCCTTTTGTCAACTTTGGTTGAAATGAGCTAACAAGTTCAGAAGTTGCAGACTGACACTCAGACTGTATGGGTGTATGTATCTTGTTTTCACTGGAAAATAGATTGGGGCAAGGACGGGAAGCAAACTTGCAAGGTAGGTTTACAGGCTGCATGTATTAAATTTGCCTCAGCTCCAAAAGTATTGACCCAACTTAAACCCAATCTAAATTGGAGCTGCCACAGTCCCACCACACCCACAGGCATTCAGTGTTACCCCTTCCCGTGTAGCAGCACTGGTGCCAAAAATCAACCTGGGAAAAAAAAAGGCAGCGTTTGGCGCAGGCAGCTCCGGAGCCAGCTCCCTGCCTTGTCACATGGACACCGCACCACGTAAGAGCAGCGCGCCAGAGCTGTGGCAGATGCAGCTGCCACAGTGCTACACACTGGGTACTTACCAGCACACAGGAGCCGACCCTAAGAGCACTCAATTCTGGACATTGCAGCTCACAACCTCATTAGTACTACACCCAGTGATGTGCTGGTTTTACAGAGGCTCATATGCACTAATGGAGTTACTATTTTGCAAAGAACAGAAGCAAGAAAAAGAATTCATATGATAGCTCTGAGGCTGACAATTTCAGCTGCAATCTGGACCTAAAAGATCTTTTGGTCTTTTAAAGTAAGTGTCTAACCTTGTCTTCTTCCTAAAACTAGCCAAACCTATGCACTCAAGGAGGAAAAAAAGAGCACTATAAGCAAACACGGGAATATTTAATCATAAACGTTACCAAGTCCAGATTTCCTTTTGGGTAGACCTTTGTCCTAAAGAAAATAAAATGACACATCTACTCTATATCCTTCATGCAGAATTGCAAAACCACTGTAACCCCACTGGTGACTGGGGAGAGATCAGGAGGGAGAAGGTAAAACAGAAGTGGCATAGTGTAGCCAGAGTGGCTAATTTAGATGGAGGGAGGTGTGAACAGCAGAGCATAAGGCAAAACATCTTGGGAAGTGTATCCTGATGACATCTTATCTTGGCTGTACAACACATTGAGTCTGGAGGAGAAAACATTTTTATCTGCAATCATTTATGATCTCCCTTCCCCACTAATCAGAACACAGGCACTGTTCATCAGGTATTGTTCATCAATGTATAATATAGACAACATGGTTATATATTCATTAGATTTGTTCCTACTACAAACATAAAATGAGAATCACTTCAGTATAAAGCTCAGCTTTGTATGATTTTTAAATTCTTATAGAAAACATTTGAGGGAGGATTTTTATAAAAGCATTTTTTCCCAGTGATCTATTTATTAACAATAAGCATCAGTAACTTAATTTTTACCCAGTTGTGAACATGTAACAGCTGTTACTCAGTTGTAAAACACTATCTACTTACACAGCATTAAATAATAAATAGAGCTCAAGACCTAGTACGTTTTACTAAGCCATCTAACGATATGAAACAAGAAGTTCCAAAGATTAACTGTGAGTTGTATTATCAACTCTGTCCCATGATATCTGTGCTAATAAGTACAGAGCTGTAATATGAAGGAGGAAAGAAATTAACAATAACAACAACAAAAAAATTGGTTCAGTTACAACTGCACTCACAGTATCCAGTAAGAGGTTTTTTAAAACAAATTTAAATCTGACTTCAACAGAAACCCTTTCCTAATAACTTATACTGATTCTTTTGTACAGCCTTTTTTAGGATGACCTACATTGCTTGGGAATAAAGGTGAAAGAAGTCACACTGATTTGCATGTATAGTC